>OY757905.1:100501792-100611792 GCA_963585895.1 Sepioteuthis lessoniana | reverse complement strand
ATATTGGTCTGAAAACGAATGTAATAACATGACCTGAGTTCGAACAAACTTATTTCGAGGCGGCAGTCGAGCACTTACGTTAGGGAACGATTCACCAATTTGATTTTTATTAGTAAATCTCTAAAACCACAACATTTCCTTGTCGACGAGGCTTAAAATATGCTCACTGTATCTTCTGTAGAATATTAACTCCCCATCCCCTCTAAAAGGCGTGTTCTGTCGTGATTGTTAAGAAAAATAAAAATGCCTGTGGTGTAATGGTTATCGTCGTAGGAAATGGACACGGCGATACGAGTTCAAATCCTGGACCTAACTGATTGCATTTCACATAGCACTAATACCCTTGGGAAAGGTATGAATCCAATTATTCTCCTTCCAGCTATGGGTAAATAGTAGGGCAGACTAGGTTCTTCAGCTTTGGTGAGGCAACTAGTCAAGGAGAAGGAAAACTCTGGATCGAAACCTGTTAAACTCCGCTTACAAATTGACCTTGTGTCATATCCTGCCCGAGCGGAGGGGTTGGTAAATATGGTTAAGAAAAATAAAAATAGAACAGATGGAATAAATTAAATTCAAAAAGTGTAGAAATTCCCAGAAGCCCCTGGTAGGAAGCTGGGGTTGTGCATGCCTGGAAAAAGGACCGTCTTTGTGCAAAAGAGAAATTTTACCTCACTTCAGATCGTTCAGTGCTACGGCGGAGGCTGAAGTGAACTAGCAGTGAACACATATGCTGATTAGGTCTTGTAGCCTGATATCTAGCCGTGTCTGTAACTAGCGAGGCAACACCGCTAAAACAAACATTAAAAAAATGCCCATTAGACTCGACCACCTTGTCTTTGTACTTATCAACCACCAAAACCACAAGTACATTTGAATACCTTATTTAGAACACGTGACTGTTCTCTAATAGTCCAGGAAGACATTTCTTCGTTACAGAGAAGACGTATGAAACCCAAAAATAGAATTGAAATTTAATAGGTATCTTTGTCTCTTTTCGTCCTTTCTTCAGAAATTCTTTTGACACAAGAAAGAAAATAATGGAATCAGATAAGCTAAACGCCAAACCGACTACTACTAACCAAACGAAACAAATAACACCAACAAATCCTCCATTCCTCACGATGGTTATAACACTAAATTGCATCCGATGGTGAGTCTCCAGTTCTATAGATCTAGTGAATGTAAAGTACCCCTTCATTACATTTACTGCCATATATTCTGTTACACGGAATTCCCATGACTGTTTGCATCTATTATTGATCAGATAGATCTATTTGAAAATTATTCGTATTCGATTAGAACATTTGACACCATATAACTGTAAATTATTTGTAATGAGAATAATTACTTGAAGTCATTGTATTCTTAAGAGTATTCTTTGATACTTAAATCTTATAAATGTATGAAAACATACTACTATTATTAAATAGAAATAGATATTTGAAACCGTATAATTTTAGTATTAGGTAGGAATATTAAAAGCCATACAATTTTATGGAAGTCATTTGTATTAGGAATACTTGATATATAACCGTGTACAAAAACCTCTTAAGAAAAAATTAAGCAAACAATCTAAATTTGAACGTACAATTAATGCGATTCCCTAACTTCTTGGCATTAAATATCCCTTGACGGGTAAATATATCGTTAAAATCAATCAATTAATCTAGATCATACTTGACAAATATTTATAATGGTTGTATAAAAATCTCATCAAATGTGATCGAAGGATTTAGGAATTTTCAATAGCTTTTCAGTTTCTTAAATGCATAAGTATAGAATGAATAAAATAATTCAGCTAACTGTAAAATGGTCATAAGGCAATTCCATCCATGCAATTGTAGATTCCTATAAATAATCATGGAATTCCTTTTTTAAAATGGTTATTTTTTTTATCAGCAATCAATCTAATGTTTCATTTAACGTCTTTAGACTAAGTTGAACTGTAATTTTCCTGTCAGATAGGAAAACCTTACCTTATTCTATTCATCAAATTTTTGGTATTTTTTTTAATGAATACAAATATTTATTCTATACGAAGTCTTTCAGCTATTCTATCTCATTGAGGCTGTTCTAATGCTTGTAAAATTTCTCCAAAGCTAAAATTAAGATTAAGCAAGTGTTGTCAATCACCTCACCCTAAAATTAGAAAAGATTGTTTGGTTTGTAACCTGTCAGAATTAACGTGAGAATTTTCTTGATAATATATATATATATATATATATATATATATATGCTATTGAGTTCATTAGGTTCGCGAACCATTTCATCACATGAGGTACCCCAATTTCCATGATTGTTGTTGGATTTTGATTATATTTCATACATTATGTGTAAATGAAATTTGATTATTTTGAGTCAAATTTTAAAATTGTTATTATCAAGCTTTGCTTGGTCTGGCATATAGGCTATCCATTGCTTATTGCGCATATTGTTTATTAAGGAACACCCATCTAACTACTGATCTGGTTTATTGCTTTTTAAATGATATTCTGATGGAATGTGGTGCTTTCGGGATTACTACACAATAAGTATATTAGAGCCTTTTTTTTTTTTTTTACAAATTCTTCTGTTATTTCAATAAATACTATATAAAATACATTACAACCTCTATTCAATAACTGTTGTTAGATTTACACATAAATTTCCAACACACTACATGTGTCAGATATAATGTGGTGCAAGCAGTATTTTTGAACGACAAAGATATTTTAGATGACTTATACAAAGATTGGATCATCCTGGTAATTGCCCAATCGGCTGGGGCTGTAGAATATACCAACAACTTCTCTGCAGAGGAGGTAAGAATTCCCAATGAATGTGCTGGATATGATACTAAACAATCAGATGGTAAGGTTCCAGTAATGCTGGAGCTTTGGGAATGCGGAGTACCCCTTCATTGCCATCGTTTCCAGGACCACTCCGGCCCGGAGTGGAAGCACCTGATAGGTCTTATCTATGGGTCAAATAGAACTAAAGTGTGTATTATGCTAAACTGAATTGTTTGAAATATAACTCTTTTTGACATTGAAACTGTATACTCATGGCAAACAGAATTGTTTGAAATGGAACTTTTTTGGACACTGAAACTGTACTTTCGCGAAACTAAATTGTTTGAAATAGAACTGTTTTGACATTTCACTGTGTATAAATACAATCTATACTTATACTAAACAAAATTAGTTGAGATAGAACTGTTTGACTCAGCTGAATAACTTGAAATAGAAATTATTTGACGGTTAAACTGTGTACTCATGCTAAACTGAATTGTTTGAAAGAGAACTGATTATTTGTATAAAATGGATTTGGCATAAATTAACCTACAAAGGTTGAGATACCATAAAACCTAACCAACCTGGCAAAATGTTGTTAAGTGATTTCCAGTATATGTTCTGTCAATATGGCCATCCATCTAAAAAATGAGCAGGCATAATGTTACTTAAATTAGGTAAGATGACTGGAGTTGGTGCTTTCAAAAATATGACTTGACCGTAGCCACACCAGACATTTCTGTCTTTTTTCTTTTTCCAGTTATTTATTTGGATAAATTATATCACTACCTGTGTTCCTGGAAGGTTAGTATAAATGTACATGATTTTCAAATAGGAAATGTTTCAACAATTATTGCGCAGTAATATTAAGGAAATGGCTAATATTGTAAAATCTCAACTGTAGGTATATTTTGATTGATGTGTTGTTTTATTCAGAAATTAAGTCAATGAAAGTGTACAAATCTGCTTGACTTTCCAAAAAAAAAAAAAAAAAATAGGTTAATTTTTAAATGTTCTTTTCTCGGAGACAAAAGAAAAGTTTGAAGGGAATAATGCCCTATTTTTTTTTTACTGTCGCATCATCGTCAATAAGGAAATACTATTTCTACTAGATTTATACAAAAATGAGCCGAAACCTTTAGAAGACAGAAGTTTTTCGAGAATTACGACAATGATGTAAATAACTTTCATAATATGAACATTGAAAATGTTATGCGAGTTTTAAAAAACATTCTATCAATTATTCAGTACTGAGTCTATCAGGGATGTTCTGTAAAATGTGCAAATTTGAATATGGCATTATCCTAAACACAAAACAAGGAAAAGGAAATGGGGAAATAATACTTTCTGTCCCAGAAGATGAGTAAAAAAAAAGGAGATTGATAGACTTATATTTTTATAAATCTATTTTTATAATTTTATTTTTTTTTAACTATATAATTATATTATAAATTGAAGGATATCTGATTCTAACCTGAATTTCTGGCAGTAACTTTCTAATCATTTAACCTCGTCCTTACGGATAACATGGTCAGTTTAATGAGATACAAATAAACATAGTTTCAATAAATTCAGTCACCAAAAACACTGTCAGACAGGATTCAGCATCCATTGATACACTTTTTTTTTGTCAATTTAGCTGACTTTCAGCCTCTGTGTTGCAGTTTGCTTCTAATTTTTCTGAAGAAAAAAACGCAGCTGAATAATATGAACAGATTCTATGCATTGATTTCTACAGAAGTTTTATGGAGTGACACTCTGGTCGTCGGCAGAACGCACAATTACTGTTCTCTGATCTTATACCCAATTTCCTCCAAACAGGTTCTCATTTTCTTTTTCAACTTGTCACCAATGTGTATCTTCCTGGCCAAGAAGAAATTTACTCGGTTTCCTTGCCCTTGTCCAACCCTTCCATTTGGCAAAGTGTTGGGTTTCTCATGACTTGACTCCACTGTTTGTATGTGCCTTTTTGTTTTCGTTTTTCTTTTAAAATTAATAACTATGTTTTTCAAATAAGCCTAAAAATATATTTTATGTGAATATAAATACACATTATAAGTGTTAGATAAGAAAAACGAAACTACAATTAAAAAGAAATACCCGTGAGTCCCTTGTTTTCTTTCTTTCTTTCTGTTTAATAATTCTTCCCACAGATATAAATACTCTTAAGTTGGAAATGTCTTTTGACACAGTTGGTTTGGTCTGGTTTTATAGCACATTAACCATTGCAGGTCATTAATGCCAAATCCATTTTCATACATATAAACAGTTCTATTTCAAACAGTTTAATTTAGTATAAGTATAGTGTTTTTTGCTTACACACAGTTAGATGCCAAAACAATTTTATTTCAAACAATTCAGTTTAGCATAAGAACGCGGTTTAAATACCCAAACAGTTCTATTTCAAACAATTCAGTTCAGTGTAATTTCGCAGTTTAAATGTCAACACCGTTCCATCTCAAACAATTTAGTTTAGCATAAATTTGGTTTGGTTTGGTTTTACGGCACATCAAGCAGTGTCGGTCATTAATGCCTAATCCATTTTTAAACATATTACAAGTTCTATTTCAAACAATTCCGTTTAGCATATAAAACAGTTCTATTTCAAATAATTCAGTTAGGCTCAAGTAAACACTTTTGTTCTATTTGACCCATAGATAGGACCCCCTCAGGTGCTACCACTCTGGGACGGAATGGACCTGGGAGTGAGAGCAATGAAGGGGTACTCCGTATTCCTGAAACCTCCAGCATTACTGGAACCTAACCCTCAGATTATTTAGTGTCATAATCGGGACACTCATTGGGTGGGGGTCTTACCCCTCAGCAGAGAAGCAGTCGGTGAATTTTACAGCCCCAGCCAACTGGGCAAATGACTGTTGTTCATACAAGTCATTGCAAATACGCATTGAAATAAGGTATCAAATAAACTAATTTAAACTTTTGTGATGATGAGCATTGGAAAAGATTTACTTTCAGAAGATGCAGTTGATGGTTTTCATTCTTATGAAAGAATCAATATACTTTTCTAAATTGCTTTGAATATCATTGCATATTCACCTTTAAAATTACCCACATTGTAATTTGAAATAGACTTAGACAACAACTTAAATTCAGAATCTGTCAAATTACACCCCCTTGATGAAACCTTTGATACGCTGATTGCATCTGTGGCAGTGGAGTAAGACTTCCGTCAAAAAGAGAATCCTTGATTTGACGATTAACTCCATCCAGTGAAATGGCTTAAGTTCTGGAGCTCTGTTGACCTTATTCCCAAGTTCATTCTGATCCGAAATACTACAACGTGTTGAGGTCTCATCGATGCGACAAATAGATTCATTTGAAAATTATTAGTACTTGATAGGAATACTTGAAACTATATACCTGTACACAAAGAAATTATTTTTTTCAATATAGGCGAGATTTTCACAGCCGTGTTAACAGGAACATTTTCACAAAATTCTGAGTGACAACAAGTCTTGTGAGAATTCTAGATAATCTTAACTTTGTTGAAGTCGGAATGGTCCCAATTTATCTTCGGAACTCCATTTTAGGCATTCCAGGCCTTTGTGAAACATACCAAAGGCACCAACAATTTGGTATCACCACCACTTTCATGTTTCTTATCTTTTTAAGCTTTCTGGCCAAATTCACGTATTTTTTATTGTTTCACTTTCTTTCATTTTTCCTAAGGTATATTATAAACACAAAATGTACTTGACGACGAGTACTTTTTTTGCTAACTATTAGTATGGCTGATCTTCCAGCCTTGATTTGGTGATCTCAAAATCTCAGAGAACTCAGTGACATTTTCTAGATCATGATTTTTGCATACACCATTTGGTAGTAACGTTAATCTTTGGCACAATTTCACGTGGATCCTTTTTTACCTACTAAAACCAGTTTTGATTCTATTTTCCTCATCGGTTCTAATTCTGTTTTTTGCACCAATTTAAATTCTATTTTCTGCACTTGTCTTAATTTTGTTTTTCACACCACTTATAATTGAGAAGTTTTATCAAATAAGTTTCATAATTTACTTGAATGTATTTCTACAGAAAAATGAGATCAATTTTTATAGTTTTTATAATTCATACGTTTCTAATTCTGGGTGTGGAAGCAAAATAGAGAATACTTTTTTAAAGGTTTTTTTTTTCACTCTAATTCGTTTAATCTTTGAAAAAAATAGAAAACGTGATAAATCTAAATTTTCATGTTTAGCCATATTATTCAAGCATTCTTTTAAATTAAAATTCAGCCCAATAGCATTGAACAAGAAAAGAAATGATAACGAATGTATGATTTGCTTAACGCCGAAACCAAGCTAAAAAAAAAAAAACGAAATAAATGGAGTTTCTTTATGGTCTCCATTAAGCCCAGACCTTAAGAACCTTGATTACGTTATATGGGGCGTTTTAGAAAACATAACAAATGCAACCTACCATCCAAATATTAGTTCGCTTAAGACTGCTACTGAGAGGAATGGAATGAAATGTCAGAAGAATTTATTTTGAAGGCATGCGAATCGTTTCGTAAGTGTTTTGATACAATAATTAAAAAATGGCGGCCATTTTGAGTAAATTTACTGTTTTTTGTCTATCTTTTTATTTTGGTGTTTATTTTTTGAAATTGAAATTAATCTTGTTTTATAATAAAGTCGTTTATTATTATACTAGAATATTCGTAATTTTGTGTAACCCTTTGATTTTTAAAAATTTAGTTCCAATTTCTACGTATTGTTGTTAAGAGAGCTTTTACAGACCTGCGTGGGCACTTTTACAAGTTTCCCAGATAGATATTTTATACTCAATCTACCAATGATTATTCAGATTAAATGGTGTCTAAAATAGTCACTTTTTTTTTGCTGCTATTCTCGAAAAAACGTCGCACCCGTTTTGGGTTGGGTAAATACCTATAATTGTACACAGGGTGTCTGGATTTTCTTAAAGTTTTCAATAAACGCTGTGATCACCACACTTCTGCGTTCAAAATAAGTAAATTTTTCATTAAAAAATATTTTGCAAAATAAGTTCTATTTTCGACAAAAGAATGCATTTTTAGAAAAAATAAATGAGATCAATTTTTATGCATTTTAAGTCTTTAAAACTTTAAATAATAATTCTAAAAAATTCATTAATCATTTGGACAGCTTATCATTTTTCAAAATCTGACAACAAAAATTGGATATTAACGCCGAATAAGGAAAAATGTTGACAGTGTATTTTATTAAATTTGAAATTGAAAAAAATTATCTTCTGGTAAAGTTATAAGAAATAAACACTTCTAATATTTGTTTGTTTAGTATCTAGTTACTTTTAATATTGGGCCTTTAATATTTAATATTTGAAACATATGTTGATTACTTTGCATTTAAAAATGATACATTTTATATTTTGCAGATAAACAAATTCTTCTCATTTCAAGATCTGATAAACATAATCATTACAACGAAGTAATTTTCTTATAAAGTAGGAGATTCAAAGGAAATAGTAAATCCCGTTATATTATAGAAATCCTGAAAATGGATATATTCTATAATCCTAATTATGATTGATATTCTGTTATTATTGCTTGTACAAATTTCCTTTAGTTTTCAAGATAAGACAAATTCTATCGAGAAGCACAAAGACCCAGATTCTAATATGGATTCTACTTGATTACTCGAATAGATTTAAATCTAGTTGATGATATGGGATAGGATAAACTTGAGGTTATACTAAAAAAAACGTGCATTTCTAATTCGATATTTTTTAGATTTAAAGTTGAATCACAAAAGTGGAAGTAATGGATAAAACACTGGACTGCGGAATCGAACTAAGTGAGTTCGAACTCCAATCGCGCTATTACATTTCCTTTCAGATAAATACCCTTGGGGAAGGTATGAACACCCTTATCCCCCCACCTATGGGTTAAATAGCATCACCACTGTTCTTCTAGAAGGATGTCTTTGGCATTGAATAACCCACGAAGGTGGATATGCTATTAAACAAAGAATCACTTACTATATATTCCAAATCGCCTTTCAAGACTATACATTTTCATATTATAACAACGTCGAGAGGGAACTGGCTCTGAGACTTCTGAAGCAATATACAGATTATAATTCTGCGAGAAAGAATCTATATTAATCTCAACCAGGCGTCCTCCCAGTGTGGCAAATTAGGTTGCGGTTATCTTGTGTTGTTTGTTGGTGCTGTCTTGTCTCCAGTATTTTTCTTAAACGCTGACCTTGCCCAGTCGGCTGGGGCAGGAATATATACCAACAGTACCTCTGCACAGTGGTAAGATCCCCACAATAAGTGTCCAGGAAAGGACACTAAACAATCCAGTAATGCTGGAGCTTTGGGGAATGCGGAGTACCCTTTCATTGCCATTGCTCTCAGGTTCACTTTGGCCCGAAGTTGTAGCACCTCGTAGTGTCTTATCTATGTGTCAGTTAGAACTAAATTGGGTGCTTATACAAAACTGAACTGTTTGAAATCGAACTGTTTTGACATTTAACTGTGTGTGGACAAAAACTATCTTTACACTAAACTGAATTGTTTGAATTTGAATTGTTTGACTAAACTGAATAGCTTGAAATAGAAATGTTTTGACCATTAAACTGTGTACTCATGCTAAACTGAATTGTTTGAAAAAGAACTGCTTATTAGTATTAAAATGGATTCGGCGTTAAATAACTTACAAAGATTGATATGTCATTAAACCCAAACAACCAAACAACCAATCTAAACGCTGACCGGATGTTCTCAGATATCGTTTGCTAAAATAGTGAGGCTAGAGTAAAATACTTGGAATAGAATTGTGTAGTGAACACTGTGAAAACTTTAGAATATCTATCTTAGCTAATGATTCCCCTTAATTTGTTTATGATATTAAGAGATCATTGGAATTATTTTCTCAATCAACAATTGAGAAGCAGAATTGCATGCCAGATTTCAAGTTTATTCACTTGAAATCTGGCATGCAATTCTGCTTTTCAATTGTTGATCGAGAAAATAATTCCAATGATCTCTTAATATCATAAACAAATTAAGGGGAATGATAAGCTTAGATAGATATTCTAGCCGCTATTCATTTACCGACCCATCATTCATGTCAACCATATACCTGAGTTTTAATGGTGTAGGTGAGAAAAATTCAGTTATTTAGCAAGAATTTACTTGATCTCTTTTGGGTTCAATTCTCAAGAGCGATGATTATAATTTCAATTTACGATTATTAATTATCATTTACCAACCGTTCTTCTTTTATTTCATTCTTATTAACCTTCTTCGTTGATATTCTCACAAATAAAGGTGAATTCTTTCAATGCCTTAAGCCACCCAAAAGTTTTATTGTTTTAGTTCCCAACACTTCATTTTATTACAAGTTGTCAGGTGTCGTCTATTTCTTCGTTCGTATTTTTCTTCTACGCTGATGTTTGACCACATAAAACTGGTCTGGTTAATGAGTGTTGCTCTAACAAAATACTGTGTATGGAACTAAACGATGATTAGTACTTGTCTTGTTTATATATATATATATATATATATATATATATATATATATATATATATATATATATACGAAATGTGTTCACAGAAAGAATCTTGACAAAAGCTGTATTTACCAGGATAAAAATGAACAATGAATGAAGCGATAATTTTCTTTAAAAATAGTACCATTGGCATTCTGAATACTTATTTCAGTTTTATTTGTTGAAGCACTTCAGAAACTGTTATTTTATTTTATTTTATTTTTGATAGGGCGAGAATTAGATTGGTCCTATTTCTTTCAATGTTCTCTACGTCTCCAAATTATATATATATATATATATATATATGAGAGAGAAAATGCGTGCAAGTTTCATACTAACATCAAAATCGGCTTCATCAGGTTAAATCATTACACACATAGTCAACGTGCATTATCTAATATATAGTAGCAAATGGTATTTTTCACTCATGGGCAATCTAATTTGTATAATGATTTTAACAAAATTCTATTAATTACGGTAATCTATCTATCTATCTATCTATCAGTGTGTGTGTGTGTGTGTGTGTGTGTGTGTACTTTAGTACCTTCAAAACTTCACAAATCCAATGAAATTTTACATGAAGAGACCTGAATCCGCTTTGAGAAAATTATTCAGGGATTTCAGGATAATAATGCGACTTCCAATTGTGACCAGAAAACGAGATCAAGTTATAGGCAACAAGAAGAAAAGAACTCGAAATATAGTGGGCGTCTTCTTTTCTGGAGTCTACTGATTCATATTAATGGAAAGTAGTAAGCCTGATAAATACATGGACTGTACACAAGAACTGGAAAAACAAGAAAAACAAAAATAAAACTTTGTTACATGGAAAAATTTACCAATAATAGAAGGAGCACCAAATAGATAAATAAATGAATAAATAAAATAAAATAAAATAATTAATGGACAAGTAACAAGGAGAACTGAAGATTTATGAAAAGACTGATACCGTCCAGACTGAGATCGGTTATAATACTAGACATCTAGGGAAATTTACTGTTGCTTGGAATCAGTGATCACTTCTTAGTACAAAGAATTATATATAAGTTGTATCGCCCATGAATAAGTATTTTCCAACTTTTTAAGTATTTATTTTCTGAACGAAAGATATTCAGACTCTGTTAGTTTTTGTGGAATAATATTAAAACGGATATCATTAAAATATCTATTGATAAATTCTACCACATTAAAAATTACTGAGGTACTACAACATTTTTTTTTTTTGGTTACACTGCTTCAATTCATTTAGTTTGTTATAAATACCGATATTATCCCTTTAGACAGTGTAATATTTTTCTAGAAATGATAGTAATTTTAGTTTAAAAGAAAATCGAATCTATATACAAATTCGTTTGGTGTGCAATTATTGGGTGATTATCTATCTATCTATCTATCTATATATCTATCTAGCAAGCTAGCTATTATGACAAGTGCGTAGATAGAAATATATCTATTTTGATATTGTAAAATTAAAAGTTAATGGAGTCAATTTGTCTAGCATATAAACATTTGAAATCATTTTCATTATGTGAACAAAATTACGAACATAAACACCAAAAATTAATTGTCTACTTCCTTTGAAAAGTAAGTAATCCCTTCAGTAGATAAATACGTAGCTTACTACGGGTATATACCACGGTCATTCAATAAGTAAGGAGAATTATTCTAAATAATGTGGTCGAGGGAAACTATGTGTACAGTTTTCAAAGAAATTATGCTTGATGGATGCTTTCATATCCAAGAAAAATATCTGCATAACATACTTTTCTGACAGCTGCCCCCGAAACTTTTTCTTGGCGGTGTGTTTCCACTACATGTTTTGTCTTATCACTCATAATAGCAAACTCATCTTAATCTCATTTGTAATTTTTTTGTGACTAAAACATGCTTCTCCGTACGCATCACACATTCTTCGGTAAATTTCACATGGTTTGCATTTCTCAGCTACCAAAAATTTGATGACAGACCTCTGTTTTTGCGTTGAATAAACTGATTTGATGCCATTTAACATGGCCTGAAAATACTTTTCAACGAAATTGAAATAAATTTTGCTATGAACTAATTCCATATAATGCAGAGCTTAAATATGATGAAATATGCTGAAGAAAATTGCTTTGATCCCAAAATTTCCCTTAAGTGGCATAATGGTTAGAGTGTTCGTTAATGACTCGGGAGACTGGGGTTCAATCCCAGGTCAAAGCATAGCAAAGATCCCAAAAATGATACTTGATACTTCCTTGCTTAACACTGCATTATAAGGTGTGGATCAAGAGTAAAGAGGAGTAATCCAGGGAAAGGAGTAGTGCCCTTCCCTACACCTCGGTGTAGTAGCTATTGAAAGAGGAGCCTTCGGGTAACCCTCGACTACTTTTGCCAACTTTACAACTTTGTGAATGACTCTCGTAATACTATATATATATATATATATATATATATATATATAAAGTTGGGTAAAATTTATAGAATCCTAAGTAGAAAGTAGCAGTAATGGAATTCAGTTCATTGTGTTGCGTAGTTTCAATGGAGGAAACATCATTTAGTTTTATCTTTGTTGTAGTTGCTACCTGAAAAAAAAAAGGCTGAAATCCTCTGAGTAAGAACTGATAAGGATTTGAGGTCACCTCAAATCTTTCAGCTGTCGATAGGTGAGGAAAATGGCCTTCTTGCCTTTAGATATGATTGTCTCTTAGATCACTAAGTACTTTAAAATCGCTAGTGATGAATACCCTATTATATCCGGTTAGTACAAGTCCAAACTCTGAGAACATTGAGTGGGAAAATCTCTCTCTCCCTCACTCTGTTTCTCTCTCACACACATATACATAAAGAAAGAAAGAAAGAGAGAG
This sequence comes from Sepioteuthis lessoniana, assembly GCA_963585895.1. Lineage (NCBI taxonomy): Eukaryota > Metazoa > Mollusca > Cephalopoda > Myopsida > Loliginidae > Sepioteuthis > Sepioteuthis lessoniana. The sequence continues at coordinate 100,598,659 of OY757905.1, read as the reverse complement.
AGAGAGAGAGAGAGAGAGAGAGAAGGAGGGAGGGGTGGTCACACAGAAGTAATCGGTCAGTTATTAATGATATTAAAGCGTTAAACCGTTAAAAGAGAACCAACCATCTGCAATTGAAATCAGCATAACTTTCATGTTCAACAGCTTTCTCCGGTCTCCAGTAAGATCTAGGTATTATAATAATATTGGTTATCATTATCATCATTATCCAAGATTTTCATACCAACGTAAGCTAATGTTTTTTTTTTTTTTTTTTTTTTTTTTTGCTGGAGTTTCCTCTGGCCTCTGGAATTCTCCTGAGAATTCTAGCCGATCTAAACAATGCTGTAGTCTGAATGGCCACGATTCTCTCTCTCAATTCCATTTTCTCCAGTCTTTTTCCCAATTCTAGGGGACCATTCTCAGGGTATTAATTACGAAAGGAATCACTGTTACCCTCATGTTTCATATTTTTTTTAGTTCTCTGACAAGTTCAGTATATTGTTAATCTTTACGCTTTCTTTCCTTTTCACTCAGTGATTCGCTGGGATGCAAAACTCCACTAGATAACAAGTTATTTTTTCTATTACTAATTCTTGAGTCTGGTTTTCTGGCTAGGATCAGGTGATCTGTTTTTATTTCAAAATCATAAACAATTTTATACATCTCATTCTGTTGGAGAGATTCTGGATTAGCCTACCCTATGTATTAGTATAGCTAACTTAAAATTTCTCGCACAATTCCTAGTGGATAATCTTTCCCATCTAGTCATGCCCTTTCTTGTACTCTTTTTGTGCTAGTTTGCTGAATTCGCTTATTATGTGATAAAATATTTCATCTCTCTCTCCATACACCCAACACTTGCTACGCTGAAGATCAATCCTCACTTTTATAAAATTGGTCCGTATGGAATTATTCTGTGCTGCTATTAATAGATTCCATTTTTCGGCTGAGGTTTCCCTTTCTTAGCCATATCCAAGTCATCTCGTGTGCAATCTCACCAGAATCCATCATCATCAACATCATGTCAGTACGGATATCCCTGACCCTCTCCTGCCACCCTTCTCTATCGTCCATCATTTCTGGTATGTCTTCAAGGCTACATCATGTATCGGAACAGAGCTGTTGTATGTAGGTTCTAGCTGGTCGTCTTACCTTTGCTCGTCCATATGTAGGGGTCCACAGGAGTATGTCACTAATGAGTTCGTCCCTACTTCTCCAGCTGTGTCCCGCACGTCTGGTTCGTCTAACTTTAATAGTTTTCGTTATGGGTGGTAGGTGGCCGTACAGCTGCTGCTTTGTGGGGTGCTGCCTCCAGTACTTGTTCAATATTGCTCAAAGCATTCTTGTGTAGTTTCAATCAAGCCTTTTCTCCATACATTTTGTTGGCGTCTATGTAGTGCAACCATACAGCAGTATCGACACGTATATTCCCATTTCTGATTTCTACTTTCTTTTTATGTTAGCTGAGCTGTTATAATTAATCTTTCTTTAACCTTTTTCGTGTATTTCTTGTGATCTTGTATTGATACATGAACGCAATCCTCAATGCTAGCGAGTTCCATTCCTCTTTTTTATCTTAACTCACACAGTATGTCTATTATTTCTGAGATATAAAGTCTTGTGAATAGTTATCAATTTCCTTGTCTTTTAGTTCATTTTTCTGTGCTTCTCTTTGTCAATTTTAAGAATGGTCCCGGGTATCATATAAGGGAAATTGTCCAAGTGTTTATTCCTTTGATAGAATTTCTACTGCAGAGCTTGGTTTGGAGAAATTTTCTTGTTCTTCTGTGATACTCTTTCTATTTTTTCTTTCTACTCTGTTTGATGTGTCCGTTTCGAATATTCCAAAGTACTTGTAATTTTCTCTTTCTTTAAGGGTTCTCATGCTTTCCTGATTTAGGTGTGTAAGTGTTTCTATTGTTTCTTTTCCCCTCTTTTTAAATTCCAGCATGCCAAATTCCATTACTATATCCTGGCTGTAAGCCAAGTCAGCTGGAAATTAGAATACGCCGACTGCCTCTCTGCAGAGGAGTAACCCCGAGCAATGCCTGTTCTGGATAAGTCACTAATCTGTATGATTCTGAGGCTCCTGTCCTGAAACTTTGAGGATGTGGATAAATAATTCATTGCCATTACTCCTAGATTCAATCTCACCTGGATTGGTTGTACCTGTTATGGTCAAATAGAACTGTTTAACTATCTGTGAGCCAACCAATTTTAGAAGCTAAATGGAATTCGTTTTGTTAAATAGCTATACTCAAAATCTCAATGTAAACAAATAAATACTTACTTAAAAAGTTACCGACACGCAATTCGTTTTTAAACCCTTTAATTTTATGTAAACCAATGTCAGATGCTAAATTGATTTTTTTGTTAGATAGCTATACTCAAAACCTTTGAACTGTACGCAAACAAATAAGCTCTGGCTTGCTTAAGAAGTTACCAACAAGCAATTCGTTTTAAAACTCTTCAATTATGTGCAAAGAAATGCCTGTTGTTAAATTGAATTGTTTGCAATATTTGGCTGTGTGTAAATAAAACTATTTGTGTTAGATAGAAATACTTGAAACCATTTAGCTATGAGCAAAGAAATGATCTTTGGTTTGTTCATAATGTTACCCACAAACTATTCATTTAAAAATCATATATATTCAATATATATAATTATAAACAGGATTTAGCATTAAATAACCTGAAAGGATTTATAGTCGATAAAATCCAACTACCTAACCTGTCTAGTAGCATAATTTAATTATTGTTTTTATCAAAGTTTCAAGATCTATTTTAGCAAATATCTTAATGTTATCCGTTTACATAAATTGTTTCATCTTTTCCTGTGCCCCTTGTGAATTTCCGAATTATATAATTCTTTGTTATCATTGCTAATATACTCACTATAACGAAAAACAATGGTGAGTGTGAGTCTCCTTGGATTTTTTCCATTGGACATGGTTTGTTGTTTTGACAACTTTGTTATAAATTTAAAGACTTAATACTATAAATTCAAACTACCTTAATAGCAAATAAAGATATGAAATCGTTTCCTTTAACTTTAACTCAGATAAGAACATATGATACGAGGAACTAATCGTGTCCTTTAAAAAACATAGATATCGCTCTAGTTCATTAGAAGTGGTAGAATTGTTATAACTTGTATTATAATATATGAAGTTAATCTGATGTTGTTCAATTTTATTCGGCATTTAAGGGTGAGTCCCCGTGGAGTAATTGTTAACGTGGTAATTCCATTCGGATATGTATGAAAACTTTTATTCCCTAGGCTATAGGTTAAATAATACAATTACTGTTCATCTGAAAAGATGGCTTTCTCAAGTGACCCGCTGGTTTGGCTTGCTTTGTTTAATAGCCTATCATTTGTTGATATGTCATTAAAGAAAGTTGCCCAGTCGGCTGGGGCTGTAGAATATACCGACTCTAGCTCTGCAGAGGGGTAAGAGCCCTCAAACGAGTGTCCTGGATATGACACTAAACAATCTGATGGTGAGGTTCCTGTGATGCTGGGGCTTTGGGGAATGCAGAGCACCCCTTCATTGCCATTTCTCCCTGGTCCACTCTGGCTCGGAATGGTAGCTCATGATAGGTCCTTATCTATGGGTTAAATATAACTAACTGCATTCTTATGCTAAACTGAATTGTTTGAATTAGAACAGTTTGACTAAACTGAATAGCTTGAAATAGAAATGTTTTTGACAATTAAACTGTACTTACATTTAACCTGCGGGCTTTTGCTAAATTGAATTGTTTAATATAAAACTTTTGATATTTAAATGTGTAAAGAAAATCTGTTCTCATACTAAACTGAATTTGCTGAATTAGAACTGTTTGAATAAATTGAATAGCCTTTAATAGAAATGTTTTTGACAATTAAACTGTACTCATGCTAAACTGGATTGTTTGAAATAGAACTATTTGCATAAAGATAGATTTGGCGTTAAATAACCTTCAAACAAACAACCAATCATTAAACAAAGAAATCAAACCAATCCAATAAAAAACATTAGTATTTACTTGCTAAAACTAACAAAAAAAAATATAATATTTCTACATTCTACGATAGTCTAAAATGCCGATATGATTCGCTTTTATTTTAATTTTTGTAAAAATGTTTTCAGCCCCACCAAAAAAACAAAAAAACAACAACAAACTTACAGCACAAAAACAAAACAAAATAAGTACTTTAAAACCCGCTTCTCTATTAAGCACTTTTACTTAACCCGATTCTTCATATTTCTGTAATTTCGTGAAAGTTTTGGGAAGAAGTTAGAATAATCCACTTTATTCTGTGTAACATGATATCTATCAGACTTCACATCAAGTGAGATTTGATATTTTTATTATGTGGTATTATTACTCTCAATTACTTCTGAACCACACTACTTCCTAAGTTGGTGAACTTCTCCCCTAGTTTCCGAGACAGACTTCAACACACGACTAGCAAAGGCATGGACAGCTATCTACAAACTCTCGGTCATATGGAAGTCAGACATGACTGATAAAATAAAACGCAGTTTTTCCAGGCAGCGGTCGTGTCGATTTTGCTATATGGAAGCACGACATGGACACTAACTAAACGTATGGAGAAAAAACTTGACAGAAATTACACAAAAATGCTGCAAGCAAAATTGAAAAAGTCCTGGGGGCAGCACCCCACACAGTAGCAGCTGTACGGCCACCGACCACCCATCACAGAAACTATTAGACGAACCAGACGTGCGGAACACTGCTGGAGAAGTAGGGACGAACTCATTAATGACATACTCCAGTGGACCCTTTCACATGGACGAGAAAAGGCACGATGACCAGCTAGACCCTATATACAACAGCTCTGTTCCGATAGAGGATGTAGCCTTGAAGACCTAACGGGAGCGATGGATGGTGGAGAAAGATGGCTGGAGAGGGTCAGGGAGATCTGTGCTGGCAATGTGACATGATGATGATTATGACTTCTGAACAATTATAACATATAATGCCCCCATCAAACATGAGATAGCTCAAGCGGTATAATGTGATGTTTGACGAATAAGATATTAGTATTACTTTGCTCTAAGTAAAACATTTGTTAAAACGTCACTTGAGACAGTTTACTCGGTCCCTACTAGGAACTCTACTTCTGAAACGAGGCAACTAATAACCAATCTGGGAAATGATTATTTGCAAGCTCGTTTCACGGCTAAGATCACAAGTGTAGAGGGTTCTATTCTGATTGACAGCTAAATTCTTTGGTTCTTGATGTTACCTGAGTTAAGAGTCATAAATCTATGTTATTAATTGTGAATAATTTGTATATAACCAATAAGTTTGATGTCAAGCTGGAAAATTTGCTTTGAATATTTGCTAATTATTAATGTTTGCTTAAGAGCTATTTAAATTCTGCGATGTTTAACTTCGGTGACCTGACGGGAATAGTGACCTGAGCGAAAATAATATTAATCAAAGGCAGAGGATTGTTGGAAAGTTAAAAGAATTCTTTGCTCTTCGTACAAAGACGTATCTCTATAAGAAAGCGTCTCAAATAATAACTAATAAGCCAAATGGCTAAAGACTTATATATTTGTTGAAAATTTGTATCACCAAACTTAAGAAATAAATAATAATTGTTACTATTTTATATATATATATATATGTGTGTGTGTGTGTGTGTGTGTGTGTGTGTGTGTGTGCGTGTGTGTGTGTGTATGTAAGCTGTATGTTGTAAATTTAACTCTCGAAGGGATAACTTGGTTTTTAAAGAAAGTAGACAACTAGTTTTAAGTATTAATGCTCATAATCAAATGAACATCGAAGAAATGAGATCTAATCTTTAGGTGTTTGTAAAGTCATCTCCATTTACATATTAACAGCGTATTAACTAAGGTATTGCAATCTAGAATAGCCTGGCACAGATAGATAAGATTAGAGACTCGGTGGAAGATAGACAATCTAGAATAGCCTGGCACAGATAGATAAGATTAGAGACTCGGTGGAAGATAGACAATCTAGAATAGCCTGGCACAGATAAATAAGATTAGAGACTCGGTGGAAGATAGACAATCTAGAATAGCCTGGCACAGATAGATAAGATTAGAGACTCGGTGGAAGATAGACAATCTAGAATAGCCTGGCAAACAATAAACGAAGTGAGCAGAAGAAAGAACACAGCCAAAGCAAAACTTAAAGCAGCAAACCAACAAGAAAGAATAAAACTGTGGAAACAGCACTTCGAAAACTTACTTGGAAACCCACCAAAAATAACGCATAAACCAATCACCAGAATAATTAGCAAACAATTAGACATTAAACTAGGACCGTTCGCACAAGAAGAACTCGACTCGGTTCTCAGAAAAATTAAAAATAGGAAAGCTGCAGGGCTGGACGAAATTCCCCCGGAAATATGGAAGACCAGACAATTCGACGACATACTGCTCTGACACTGCAACGCAGTATACAATCAAAATCCGATAGATAGATGGATGAAGGGATGCATACTCCCCTTCCCTAAAAAGGGGGACCTCGGATTAGCCAAAAACTACCGAGGCATAACACTTACATCCATAGCTGCCAAAATCTACAATGCCCTACTACGAAACCGAATAGAACCCAAAATCGACAACATACTTAGAAAAAACCAAAATGGCTTCCGAAGAAATAGATCCACGACCTCACAAATATTAACCATCCGCAGAATCCTTGAAGGTGTACGGGCAAAGAACCTACAAGCGACATTAATATTTGTCGACTTTACCAAGGCTTTCGACTCCATTCACAGAGGAAAGATGGAACAAATCCTACTAGCGTACGGCATACCTAAAGAAACCGTAGCGGCAATAACGATTCTCTATAGAAACACTAAAGTAAAAGTACGATCACCGGATGGAGACACAGAATACTTTGACATTGTAGCAGGAGTACTACAAGGGGACACGCTGGCCCCGTACATCTTTATCATTTGTCTAGACTACGTACTTAGAACATCGATTGACAAAATCAAAGAGAATGGCTTCGAACTGACGAAGAAAAGAAGCAGAAGATACCCCGAAACAACAATTACCGACGCCGACTACGCCGATGACATAGCGATACTGGCAAATACACCTGACCAAGCCGAAACTCTTCTGCATAGTTTGGAACGAGCAGCAGCAAGCATAGGCCTCTATGTTAATGCACACAAAACGGAATATATGTGCTATAACCAAACGGGGGACATCTCCACTCTAGAAGGAACACCACTTAAACTAGAAGACAAATTCACGTACCTAGGAAGCAGCGTCGAATCAACTGAAAAGGACATCGAAACGAGGTTAACGAAAGCATGGACAGCTATCAATAGGCTATCGATTATATGGAAATCAGACCTAACCGATAAAATGAAACGCAGTTTCTTCCAGGCAGCGGTCACATCGATACTGCTATATGGATGCACTACATGGACGCTAACAAAACGGCTGGAGAAGAAACTAGATGGCAATTACACAAGAATGCTGCGTGCAATCCTGAACAAGTCCTGGCAGCAACACCCCACAAGACACCAACTGTACGGCCACCTGCCCCTATCACGAAAACTATCCAAGTTAGACGAACCAGACATGCAGGACACTGCTGGAGAAGCAGAGATGAACTCATAAGAGATGTACTCTTATGGATCCCAACACATGGCCGCGCAAAAGCAGGACGACCAGCTCGAACGTACATTCAGCAGCTATGTGAGGATACAGGTTGTTGTCCTGAAGACCTACCTAGGGCGATGAACGATAGGGAGGAGTGGCGAGAGAGGGTCAGGGATATCCGTGCTGCCAGCATGATATGATGATGATGATTGCAACATATCTCAACAGAACACATTGGACAGAACGAGTTAATTGATGCAGGAGCAAAACTAGTCATAAGGTATGGTGTGGCAGTACACCGCCTACTTCAAATACTAGAGGGACTCTGCTTTCAATTCGCTGACTGTTCCTGCTTGCCGGCCAATGTCATCGGATGGCCCGATCGATCTGCCTATCTGCCTATGTTGAGTTTTTGCCCCAGACAGCTGATCAATCACTAATCGGAGTCATCAGTCGATCAGTGGATGGATGTGACCACACAATTAAGAAAGTAAAAAAAAAAAAAAATCGAACGCCAACAGAAAATAAAACATTGCTTTGTAAATAGAGTAGAATTTAGTTTAAAAAGTGTCTTTAAAATGACACATTCATTCACCTTTTCTAAAAGTTGGGATTGATAGATGGAGACGTAATTCAAGAATTTACAGTCAGTCAAATTTTTGGCATTCAACGTCAGGCCTCTCAATCATCGTATAAGTTTTCGGTTTTTCTCGTTTCGCTTTCTGTTGTCTGGCACAAGGCAAACTCAAGTGGCGGTTCTATTCATCTTTCTCAGTTTTTAACTCTCAACTTCCCTCCGCTTTTTATAGTCTGGCAAAGAGGTAATTTCAACTAGTGTATTATGTTCACTTTTCTCAGTGTTTACCTATAAGCTTCTCTTGGTATTTGGGAGTCTGGTAAAAGGTCAAGACCCAGATTATCATGGAGTCTGGTCTCTAAAGTATCAAATTATTTCGATTTATCTCTGCTTGTCTGATACAGGGCTATATTAAAGATTCGCGTTATCTCAGGCTTTCTCTTAGTTTTTCTATTCTTGACAGTCTGGCGCTATGTTATCTCAATGTATAGCATTATCTCAGGCTTTCTGTGTCTTTAATTTCAGGCTTTGTCTGCCTCTCTACCCTGGACAGTCTGGCGCAAAGCCACAGCCCAGATCAACGTGGAGTCTAGTAGCTGCCTTTTACGGTTTTCACTGGTCTCCCCTTGAAGGACAAACACTCTTGCTTATATGTATTTTCTCTCGCCTGAGCTTGTGGTAGTTGGTGAAACTGTTGGTAATATAAATTTTCCCTAATTTGGATTTAGATAATTAATTCTTCCTCCCACACTTGTGGTGCCTTCAAAATTTGATTTCCTCTCACTGCTACCCAAAGGGCAGATCTTTCCTCCTACCTGGGTTTTATTAATTAATTCTGCTCCTTCAACCTTTTGTGCTTGGCTTCCTGCCACTGCTACCTGAAAAGAAGTCAGGTCTTTTTCTTTTCTCCTGATTACGTCAGTAATCGTCAAATCGTATTATATAAGTGCAAAATTTTCCACACATATATTTAAAAAAATGTTATTTAAGAATGTTCGTTTCCCAGACAGCCCACTTGGATATCGTGATCAGCTGGCTTTGTCCTCAGAGATAAAATCACTTGCCAATTTCGTTTGACCCTGTTTTGTAGACATGTCGATCGCTCCCTTTCTTTCCAGTCCAAGCTGAAAAATAACAATATATTTTTTCCATGTTTCCTTTCCTATCAAAATAACATGTTTTTGATACATCTAATCTCATTAAAAGATTTTTTTAAAATACTCGATTTATTAATTTCCGTAAATTTTCACTTCTGTAATTTACTGACTTTATTATTACAAACTCCATTTAGATCGATTCTTATTTTTTCTGAATAAATTTATTCCACTTGGTCTACATCCACTATGTTACAATGGAAACGGAAATATCATTATAGAACTACTGAGGGGATAAATAACTTGAAAAAAGAATTTGAAAAGCTCGATGAAAGTCCTGAGGCGAACAAACACGTGGCTCGCAAAAAGCGACAGGAACGAAAATACCAAATTGGAAAACGCTTGACCATGATGACATACAAGGATCCTGGTTTAAAAAATTCAAGTTCATCCATGACATATTGGTTTCGCTACTGACTGAATACTTACGAGAGGCAAGCAATCTCAAATGGATGACAAATGGGAAAAGTACTCTGATCCAGAAGGACTCAACAAAATGGATAATCCCCAGCAACTATAAACCGATAACGTGTTTACCTATGATGTGGAAAACTCTGATCACACAAAAAAGAAGAAATCAATTACTTACTTGAATGCCCCAGATTATATCCGGAAGAACAAAAAGGGTTCTGTTGGGGGAAAAGAGGAAGAAACGACCGACTATATATAAACCTACACTTCCTCAAAGAAGCCAAAACGAGGCAAAGAAATGTTGAAATTGCATGGATTGATTTCAAGAAGGCCTATTGTACGGTCCTGCAAACGCAGAAAATAGAATGTTTGAAGATGCACAAAATATCTAACAAAATCAAACTTCATCACGAATGCCATGGAAAAATAGAGGGTAGAATTAATAGGATGAGATCAAATGCTATCAGAGGTAAACCTCCAAATAGGTATCTTCCCAGGAAACTCGCTCTCCCGACTACTGTTTTTTATAGCAATGATATCCCTTAACTACGCTCTAAAAAAAGAACTGGCGACCCCGATACAAAACAAAATAATATACAGTTAGGATATAGGAAAAGAATTTGACTCTGAAAAATAAACCAAGCTGATAATGAAAAGCGGGAAAAAAGAGAAAAAAGAGAGAAAGAATAGAACTACAAAATCAAGAATGTATAAGGAAGCTTGGAGAGAATGAAAACCACAAGTTCTAGGGAATATTTGAATCATAGATGAAGGAAAGAATATAGAAAGAGTTCCACAGAAGAACGAGAACGCTTCTCAAAAACAAGCTTTGAAGCAGAAATCTCACCAAGGAGAAAATCTGAACAGTCTCTCTTGCAAGATATTTGAGACAATTCTTAAAACGTATGATACTACAGTTTACACTGTCTGGGCCCTTATCTTGGGTACAGTAGTAAATGTGGTACCATAGCTTGGCCTGGCACCAATTTTAGCACTATCGCTTAGTCCTGTACGAAATGTGTTTCCAGATAGTTTGTTTATCAATCTTCTCTGTGCCCACCCTGTGTTTGAAAGATCCACAGATAAGGGATGACAGATTCCATCCGGAACTTCAGATGGTCACGGTGATCTGTAGGAACAATGTTGCTTAGGTGTTGGCAACTCAAAAACAAGAAGAACTCTCCGTCTAGAATTAACAATCATTTATTGTTCGATTTTCAGAGAGCAGACAGTAGCAAGAGAGAGAGAGAGAGAGAGAGAGAGAGAGAGAGAGAGAGAGAGAGAGAGAGAGAGAGAGAGTCTATGAACAGACAGAAAGTAACTCGACCCTCCCCAGCCCTGCCCAGCCCAGCCCAATCGAACTCTCTGAACGCAAACTTCTAATAATTTTTAAAAACATTTTTAATTTTTATACATTTAAATTCAGGATATCGGTAGGGTAATGTCATCTTGCTAAATTATTGCATCATCTCTTACGTGTCCCAAATTCACAATTTTCATTTCCCCCAATCAAACCGCTCACAGAAAGATATGAATCCATTTTGGCCTTCCTGTGTTGATCGTTATGCTCTTTCTTAAACTTTTCAACTTGACTAACATTTCCGCTCAAAGATTTAAGCTAACTTACCAGCTAACCGAAAACTCGCGGCCTAATCAAACCGGGTAATGAAATAATTAGCCATAACGGCAGCTATGTTACAAATGGATAAAGGTGGAACTCAGACAAATGGACCTAAGGACAAGGAAATTGATGCTGATACACAAGCCTTTATACTGATTGATGACATAGACATACTACATATGTTAAGAAAAATGGAAGAAAAGGACTCGCAAGTATTGAGGATCGCACAGATGCCTCGATACAAAGACTCGAGGAATACATCATAAACTGCTAAGAAAGATTAATTACAGCAGCCAATTGCAACAATGACAACAAAGATATGGAGAGAAAAAAACATGACAAACTAAGAAGCAGAAATGGATAGAATGATATTTGTAAGGATATTTTAAGCGACATACTGGTGAGATTGCATACGAATTGACTTGGATATAACTACGAACGAAAAAACCCAAGAGAGACAGAATTTCCTCTAATAGCAGCACAAAATACCATCAAGAGTATCAATGATAAAAAAGCAAAAATTGCAAGGTAAGTTAATCGGAGAAAGAGATGAAAATATTAGTTATCGAATGAAGTAAACTCTCGCAGAAGGCGTACAAGACTAGACACGACTTGGTGGTAAAGTTTATTCATTGGAAATTGTGCAAGAGATTGAAATTTAACCATATAAATAAATGGTATTCGCACAAAGAAAAATCCCTTCTAGAAAATGATACCCATAAAATCCTCTGTGATTTTGTGTTACAAACGAGCCACTTAATTCCGAATAGAAGACCTAATCAAGAAAATTAAGCTAATCAAGAAAAAAGATGAAAATGAAAGAAAAGAGAACTTGTCTTGTTGATTTTGCCGTTCCAGTGAACCACAGAGGGAAAATAAAAGAAAGGGAAAAGATCGACAAATATTTGGACCTTGCCAGAGAACTAAAGAAAAACCGCTGTAGAATATGTACGAGACGGTGAAACTTAATAATAGTTGGTGCGTTTTGAACGGTCCCAAAAAGGTTGTTTTTGTTATGTAGGTGTCTATTATATGATAATTACCGTTTCATAAATATGTTTTTGACAAGTTGTGATCGCTTACCCAATGTTAACGTTTACTTCTGCAAGTAAGTATTGATGATTTTTTTTTCAGTAAAACAGAACAATTTGCTAGCTTTTTATTTATTTACCGATAAGGTGTTGAGCGTTCTGATTAATCCTGTAGTTGCTTAGAAACCACAGAAAACTTGGTCCTCAATTCTTTCCTTTATCAATAAAAACACACTTGCAATTTTGGGAGGCCATGTCTAACCCTTTATTTTAATTAGTTGAATCGCTTAACAAAGCTCAAATACCTGTCTATGGGTGTTTTTGGCTGTATATAATTAGCCATAAATTATCAGGAACATAGAAATTCTTACTTGCCACTTTTACTCTATTTTTTGAGATAAACGAATGGTGAAACATGTGTTTTTGATTATGGAATCATTTCTGAAATGTTGGCATATCAATAAAATGGCTCCCAAAATGATCAACTAATATGCTAAGTCAACAATTCCTTTTTTTTTATTATAGAAGCAAATAATTCGCTTAGTTCGAGTGACGGATTTATACCCCAAGCTAGACTGGCCTCCACCAACATATTAAAAACAGAAACTGCATAATTGTAAATATTTATTTATTGGCAATGATCTTAGAATAACTGTAGGCATGTGAATAGATCTTTTGAAATTTTTCCATGCTGAAAATACATAAAATTTAGTATTTTGCCAAAAATGACATAATCATGGGATTTTGATTAAACTTGGGAAGCTCTCGTAGCAAAGCGGTAATTATCATAGAATGTGCACTTGACCACCCGAGTTCAAATCCTGAACGAACCTTTTTGCATTTCACATTGCGCTAATAATCCAGGTATATAAAATTCTCAACTGAATTTGGAAGGTGTGTAATCACACAATCCTTGCATGTACTTACAAAGACACGCTTTTTGTAACCGCTATTGTCGTAGGAAATTGAACTAGCGACTCCAGTTCAAATCCCAGACAATCTTTTTGCTTCGACTATATACCCAACGGAAAGGCTTCAATCTCTAATATCACCCTCCATCTAGAGGTAAATGGCTCTTTAACCCAAGTTGTTCAACCGGTCGAAGAGAAGGACAACGCTGAATCCAAACCAGTTGTCGATATGGAGAATGATGCATTATACTAGTTCATTCCTGTACGAAACACGTAACAGATAACGGGACCATTGAAGTGAAGAAGGATTAAACTTTTTATAATTTTGATAAAAAAACGTACAAAGTATATATTCCTTTATAAGTGGTATTTAGCTACCAACTTTTATTTTAGTTGATTGTGGAACGTGGATAACTCCTTAATTACCATTACTCTCAGATCCAGTCTGAGCTGGAATGATAGTACCTGTTAGGGTTCCATCTACCATCCTCGGGTTATCCCGTATACTTTTGTATTTATTCACAGATGTATTTAGTCTAGTGCTATTATGTATGTATATATATTCATATATATATATATATATATATATATGTGTGTGTGTGTGTGTGTGTGTGTGTTTGTCTGTGTGTGGTCATCCACAGACAGACTGTTTCGTTGAATCACAAATCTTCAGTGTGGCCAGACACGTAGGACGCTTGAAGCTGGGATCGAAACCTGCCAAACTTTATGTTAGACTTTGTATCATAGCGCTCCGCCAACAAGCGAACCACATCAGCTCGAGAATTATAAAGAATTACGTAGTAACTTCCGTTTGTTTATATTTTTGCCTTACCGGAGTGCTCAATTCATTCGAAGAGCTTTGCATTATGCGAGTGGCAGCCATATATTCCTACAGCAGAGTTCTCAACCACAGTGGCGGAGCGTATACACATATACATATATATATATATATATTTTTTTTTTTTTTTCAGTATGACTTCATATATATATATATATAACGACACGCTGAAAATTTATCGGGAAAACCAAGAAAGGAATAACCATTAAAAAGCATCGACGTTTCTGAGAATAAGTTAAAGATACCTAAGAAATGATATGTCAGATGTGTTGAACAACGGAATATATATAGCGAATAATGTTTACAGATGGCTTCAGGGTAGAACCGAGGATTTTATAGTACACCACCTCTTATATCAATAAATATTAAGACATATATATTAGAATATTAATATAAGGTATACATTGACACATGTACGCATAAAAACATAAATGCACTAATATACACATATGTCTATGTGTGAGTAAACGTTCGTTTAGATGTCTATGTGTGGGTTTGTGAGTGTATCCACGTTGACATGAAGTAAATTCAAGAAATGCTAGAATCTTTTCAGCCTTCAACTTGTCAAAATTCTTAAGGAAAAAAAAAATCTGACTCCCATTTAAACTTCTCATATAAGTATAAGTTTTCTGAAACTCCTTAACTGGCAATTTTGCGTTGCACTCACCGAAAGAGCGTAGGGCTGAAGGCCACACTGAGTAATTTTGGTATCACGTTGATATCCTTCTTAATTAATTTTACCCTTGATAAGCTAATAAAAAAGTATTATATCATTCTCCTGGCTGATCAGTCGGCTGTGTGTGGCATCACAAATATGCTGTAAATCTCCATTAAAACAATAATTTTCTAAATCCGACAGCTAATAAAATTCCAGTCTAATTACTCCTTACCAGTGGAAACTTTCTGCTGTGGCATTCATTTTACATGTTCCCAGGATCTCTTATTTCACATCTATATCAATAATTCAGAAGGATTTATGCGTCTTTTTTCTTCAAAACCTTTTGATTTAAATCTAACAAAAGTTTTATTTTATCTTTCTTTGACACTAAAAAAGATTTAACACAATGAAAAAATAGACTTTTCCTGGCAGAGAAAAAGAAGTTCTTATCGAGAAAGAGTTCCAAATGATGGAAAAAGTCATATTGATTGAAGACGTAACTCATAATACAGAATCAAAATTTCTAAATAGCAAAAAATATTAACAACGTGTCTTAGTAGAAAAAACAGTACATATATCTAAATAAATTTCAATTCATTGCCAGTTCATCATTATGGTAATTTCAAGTGGAGGCGCCCGTGATGTAATGGTTATCGTCGTAGGAAATGGATACGGCGACACGAGTTCAAATCCTCGACGAGACTAATAGCATTTCACATAGCACTAATACCCTTCGGAAAGGTATTAATCCAATTATTCTCCCTCCAACTATGGGTAAATAGTAGGACAGACTAGGTTCTTCAGCCTTGGTGTGGCAATTAGTCTAGGAGAAGGAAAACTCTGAATTCAAACCTGTTAAACTCCGCTTAAAAATTGACCTTGTGTCATATCCTGCCCGAGCGGAGGGGTTGGTAAATATGATTATGGTAATTTCTGAAAATTCTTTCCATCTTTAACTATCTCAATACTTCTGTACGTGAAACACTTTGAGAAAAAGATAGATAGGAACTACTTAAGGATACTGCGTGTCGTCCAGTACAAATCTGGGGACAAGAGCTCTACAAAACAGCAGTTTTACCGCTGTTTACCGCCCAACCCACAAATTATCCAAGAAATTTGGGCAAAACATGCCAGACACTACTGGAGATGTAAGAACAAATTCATAGTTGACGTTCTCCTGCACGTAAATATTGTGGCAGGGTAGCAAAATTTGATATTCATCAACTCTGTGCCGACACTAGTAGCCATCTAAAATACCTACTGAGAGAATTGGATGACAAGGTGGAGGTCAATTGAATCCGAGCTGTCGGCACGTCTTGATGACGATGAATAATTAATTAATTTTAAACATAATTACGCTGATTGTAATACCCCACCACAAAAGGGTGTTCCGGGCAAAAATCTAATCTTTATTTGATGTTAAAGTTGTACTTCAGGAGAATTGGGGAGTGTGAAGTGTCTCTTTTTGCCATTACTGCCTGATCCACTCTAATCCAGAGTATTAGTACCTCTTCGGGTCCAATCTATGGGTCAAATAGATTTGTCTGTGAATATGATAACTTTCAAGAAACAACTACACAAAAATTGTAAATATGAAGGTATAATGAATGTTATTCCATAAACTTTAGATATAGAATTACACTGAATGGTTTGCGATGACGTTAAATCAATCAATCAGATCTATAATATAAAATCTGGTTAGGTTATTTAAAAAAAGGTTTCTCGCTCACTTCTTTCCGATGTATCTTCCTAAAGCCTAATGAACATTTCCAAAGAACAAAAATCATTTCAGAAGATAATAAAAGGTTATATGGGTAAATCAATTTTAAAAATTTAGATCTATTTTTTTTTCTAATTGAAGCCTTTCGGAAAAAAAATAACGGACTGTAAGTATTGTAAATTAAGCAATATAGATACAAATATTAGAAAATGTAAATTTTATAAGTTATTGTTGAGTACTTTTGCAAGTTCATAAATCTTTAATTCCTTACATTAAAATATACCGATTTTAATGTTTTAGGTAAAATCGGTATTTTTTATAATCTAAAAAAAAAAATTCTGCTTGGTCAGTGATATTCCTTTGACAACCAACTGGTATATTATTGTATTTTGTGGAATTACGACCCTTATCTGCCGTCGAAATTCTGCTGGTGACGGCTAGATGATGTTGCCAAAGTAGAACATAAGAAAAGGGCTCAAACCTCATTCTCTTTTACCCAGAGAGTTTCTTTAGACAAGATCTGCCCCGTTTCTCCTGGGCCAGGGGCGTTTTTTTCACCAGCTCAATTCGTGTCGAATTCAATATGACGCCACAGATTCATCATCATCATCATCTCGTGCAGGCAAGTTCATTTGCTTATATTGTGGTATATTTAAATTCACACCACTAATAACTAAGGAACATTTCATAAATATGTAAATCGCTTGCAAACTCTAATATCTCTTTAGAAATTTACATACACGTACGTACGAAGACATGTCTACATACGCACCTCCATCAACTTCTTTTGTAGCCTCTTTAGTTAATGTTGTTCTTAAGTTTACGTAATTGTTCTTATATTTATTCTAGAGAGACAGCAACATCAAAAAACCTTCCCCTCGAGACGTATAATTAGTTTATTCAGGTCGACTTCTTAGAGAGCAGAAAGTCGTCATCACACCTTACTTATGGGTTCAAGGCTAGGTAACACTCCCAAGATGGATTCATGCCAATCTGGCAACCTTTACCATATTTTTGCTAAAGCGTTTTCAGATCCCAAAAGACAGTTGAGTAGAGACACATTTCGTGATTTTTACGTACTTGATGCTCCAGCAGATACACTCATTGATATTCATTAAGTTTATGATATTTACCCAACCCCTCTGCTCGGGCAGGATATGACACAAGGTCAATTTTTTTAAGCGGAGTTTAACAGGTTTGAATTCAGAGTTTTCCTTCTCCTAGACTAGTTGCCTCACCAAGGCTGAAGAACCCAGTCTGCCCTACTTTTTACCCATAGCTGGAGGGAGAATAATTGGATTCATACCTTTCCAAATGGTATTAGTGCTATGTGAAATGCAATCAGTCCAGGATTTGAACTCGTGTCGCCGTGTCCATATCCTGCGACGATAACCATTACACCACGGGCACCTTCATTAAGTTTATCCTGGCCCAATCTATAGTCATATGAATCCTGGTCAAGATACATCCGGTAGAAGAACTAACTAGACGGTATGCACTTTCTGCTCATGACCGATCCGATAAGAACGTCACTGTAGCAGATTAAGCTGGGTCGTTATGTTTGTATCACCTCATTTGTTAAGGTCGTCTCTTATAACTCGCTCTTGTACATTACATGACGAGTGGATGCACCCTAAAGGCGAGCTGGACAAAGGACATCGCCCAGCAGGCTTCCTCTTACAGCACTTCAACAATGTCTGCAAGCGTGATCTGAAACTCACTGGCATCAACGGGTGGCTTCACCCAATTCGAGAAGGGTTAAAGTGAAGAGAGAGAGAGAGAGAGAGAGAGAGAGAGAGAGAGAGACCCTTCTAACAGTTGGAGGAAAGAAGAAAATGCAGGAAGGAAAACATTTTAAGTTCACTTTCCAACTTTCTTTCAAATTTCAACGGCAGTACTAGCAGAAGAAACGACCATGCAAGGAACGTATGACTGAATCATTACATATGCTCTTCGCTCCAGGATGGTTCTTGTCCGTTCAAGAGGTTACCAAATCTTACAAGATAGGTGGATGTCAAATCTCTGATCTAAAGACTCATACGTAGAAGTGACAGAACATTCTGTTTTGTCTGGTACATTGACCTCAGATTTTTTACTATACTTGTTATTACTAAATGGTTACCCATAAGAGTGCTGAAAGGCTTCTTAACGTCAGTGATTTGACAAGAACCCGTGAATTGATTATAATCTAAAAGCAAACGAAATATGGGGCTTCTGGAGAGAATTGAACCCATTGTTCGGTATTTAAGACTAGTTAACCGTTACACCATGAGGTGGTACCCATTGAACCCTCTGTTATAAGCGAAAAAAATTTACAAGACAAAATGACCAATATTAGCGCATATTCTTAATTTCTGTTCAAAATAGAATCCTAAATTTTCTATTTAAGATTCAAAAAACATGATGTAAAGCTACATTCCTTTTATCATAGTTAGAGATATATCTTGTTACAACTTAAAATTTTTGAATAAAGGCCAGTAGCTATTCTTTATGTCCCGTGTATTTATTTATGGGTTTTATTGTTTAAATTTATGCATGTGTTTAATGGAATTTCTAAAGGTGCAGCTCGTTTTGGATAAAATCGAGAGAAATAAAAAAAAATAATGAGTAATAAAAATTACTGGTTTTGGAAAGAAATTATTGAATGTTGGAGAAACTATTCATGTACTTATCATTCACAATAGGTTCTTTTACAAGAAAAATTCGGATTAGTGCTCATATCAAATATTACTGTTGCTTGAATGTAGAGGAAGATTAACCAAAGCTAGATAACAACTTAAAAAAAAAACTTCATGTCAGTTAAAAGATAAATAAACGGGCTTAAGTATTTTGAAGGTGTAAACTCTCACATATAATAGATTGAAACACATTTTAGATTACAATGTTGCGTAGTGATGACATACGTACTCAATTAACTATACTGCAAATAATGGAAAAATAAAAATAAGGGGAAGATTCTGTTATATTGCACAATATTAAATCTATCTATCTATCTATCTATCTATCCGAGGGTCGGCTGAAAAGTTATTTGGCTAACAAAGATATTCATAGGGAATTGAACCTAATTAGGTTTTTTTCCCACATGGTTCCTTTTGTGATCCGTCGGTGTGACCGTGTTTGAATCAACAGCAGATTTGACGACACCTTTTGAACTTTTCAGTCCAATCTCGTAGTCTCTATGAAGCAAGCGTTTTATCTGTCCTTTTTACTCTAAGAATATCTAGACTACTTATAACTGTCACATCAAAATCTTGGAAAAATTCCACAAACATGCTTTAGGAACATCCTAAACATCAAATAGCAATCTCTAATATTGAAATGCTCCTGATAGATACAGAAGTAGATGCGTTTAGTTGGATATCTTAACTGTTTAATGAATGTTAATTTACCCAAGCAGCTGTTCCAGAGAGAGTTGCAACACAGTAGACGTTCAATATATAAATCTAAGAAGCGTTTAAAAACTGTCAAAGACTACTTCAGGACACTCAGTGTATACATTGGAGACTGGGAGCAGATGGCAGTAAATTGATCAACTTAGAAGAAAGTGATCTACGAAAGCTATAAAGCGTCGGAAGCGTAGTGAATCGAACACTCCAGTCTGAAACTATTACTTCGGAAACTTGACTTGAACTAGGTTCCTGATATTTTACAGACGGAAGATATTTGAATCAGATGCTGAAGAACCTACTCGTAGAACCGGCTTGTTTTAAGCCAGACTAGCAAGTCATATGAAATCTTATGACAGTAAACTATTGAAGACCAGTTTTACAAAAGTCTTTCAACAGAAACTTACAGTAAACTCATATCAATTCTGCGATGAATTATGTTGGTCTACTGCAGGTGTGAGAAGTCATATGATTGGATATGGGTGAATATCAACGGAAAATACAGCCAGTTCATTGGTCACAAATACAATAGGGCTAATGATGTACTTGTCCTGAAGAGTCACATGGAGTCCAATGGTTACTCTTAGGGAGAATATGGCTTTCTTCAACAAAGGAGTGGCAGTCTCTCTCTCTCTCTCTCTCTCTATATATATATATATATATATATATATGATAAAAATATGTGGAAAGATGGATAAATCACTTAAAATGTTTAGTAGTAGTGATATTTCATTCTTTTTTATTCCTAGAAGTTCATCGGACAAAGCATTTTTTTAGTTTTTCTACATTTAAGCAAATTAGGAAATAGATAAGATAAAATAAAGCTATAAAAGCAGGAGGGTAGAGTCTAAAGATAAGGGGAAAGTCAGGTGATAATGGTAAGGGAGGTAGATGTGGGATTAAGTGATGATGGAGGTGGGGTTTGGTTTTGACCCTGATTATGTGTATGGTGATGGAACATCTTTCCACTTATTTTAATCATCTTGTCAGATCCACCACAATCTATCAATTCAACATATATATATATATATATATATATATATATATATATATATATATATATATATGTGTGTGTGTGTGTGTGTGTGTGTGTGTGCGTGTGCATGTCATTTCATTGTATGTTTTCAGAATTATTACTGCTGTGATTCAAACAAAACCTAAAAATGATGCCACGATATTCACAAGCCATTGGCTTAATGGTTAGAGTATACGCCAATGGTCCGGGAGATCTAGGTTCAATCCCTTTTCGAGTTATAACAAAGACTTAGAAAAAGGATACTTGATACCTCCTTGTTTAACATTTAGCATAATAATATACGAATCAAGGTTAAATGGAGTAATTTAGGAAGAGATGTAGCGACTCCCACCAACATTGGTGTAGTAGCTATTGAAAAAGGGGCCTTCAGGTTTAGCCAACTTTATATATATATATATATATTTTATTCTTGGAGTAGCATTTGATATTTGTGTTGAAGAAACAACTTTTTACGAAAAATTATTGGTGACGTATTTACAAAGGGGCGATGCTGCATTTACACACACAATTGAGAGGGCATCACTATCTACTTGGACTGTCTATATGTTGATTTCTATTTAGATTTTCAGACGCCCTCTATAAATTAAAATTAACCCATGATGTAGTGGTTTTTAGGCAGGTCATTTTTAGTCTTTCATGACATTTTTAGTATTTGGTGACATTTCACGTACAATAGGAGATGGGATTAGGTAACAGTGCCTTCTCCACTCGAAGTAAGATGCTCGTGATTGTTACATGTTACCTTCAGGCGGTAAAAAAGTTGATCTGACCGATCAGAACAGAGGAATTAATGATTTTCAATTCTATATTTGTGAGAACAACTTTCTCGTCGTAAGTTGAACCCAATTCGTTGATTAGCATTTTGTTTGACCAATATCGCAACTACATTGAATCAAGTATAGCAAGGCTAAAGACTGAAGCGTGTAGAGTGTTGCTTTTGTATTAAACGCATTTTAAAACTTCTCATACGCATGTTTTATATGTAATACTTTATTTTTTTAAGGTTAATTCCTACTGATCATATTCTTTCTTTTTATATAAAATGCTAAATAAAATGCTGTATAACATATTGTTAGTAAGTAGGCGACCGTAGTTTTGGGTTACCAAAAGGCTCCCTTTTCAATAGCTACGACACCGAGGGGTAGAGGAGTGAGTCACCCATGATATATATTTTTGCATTGATTTTTTTTTTTTTGGTTACAGAGATATTTCAATTTCACTTTTGTTTAAAGATTTTTTTAAAGTGAATGAGTAATGAAATAAATAATGATCGCTAATAATATATGCTTTCTACAAAAAAATACTTATATGTCTATTATCAAGAAAATTAATTTTCAATGAAAAACTGCAAAGAATGTCCCTATAGACGATACCACATACAAACATACGCACACGCACAAGCACGCATACTCATAAACACACACATATATATATTGGACGTGTCAAACAATGGCTCACCTGAGGATGGGAACGTGAAACTGAGCATCATGAGATCTTAGCCTGTTTTTATTATTCTGTTTTATATTCGAAAATATTGGTATGTTGCTCAGGTTGGTGTCATTAAAAACGCCGTTAGCATTAAATTTTAATCTTTATATATATATATATATATATATATATATATAGAGAGAGAGAGAGAGAGAGAGAGAGAGAGGGGGGGAAATATGTCTAAATGAGAAAAATAAGTGGAAAAGTGGATAAACCAAATCACTGACAACGGATTTAATAGATATTTCATCTAGGCGCAAACACATCCACAGACACACGCATATATATCTATAACACCCCTTAGTTCACGTAAAATTATGTGAAAATGGTTGAAATGTCGTTAAAATAAATAAATAAAGACTATATATATATATATATATATATATATATATATATAAAGTGAGTGAGAAAGAAATATATCAAGAGAGAAAATGAGTGTATGATATATATTGATAGTTATTGCTATTGATATTTGTATGTGTGCATGTGTGTTTGCATGTGTCTGGGTGTTCTAAATGAGTATGTATGATGTATACTGAGTGGGCCAGATTTGATAGAGCTGTGAATATCATATAAAGTTGCCCGATTATTTCTGCTTCATTTATAAATTTCCGTGCGTCAGGTCGGAAAGGTAAAAATAGCATAGTCTAAGAAACGCTAATGGTCGATAAAAAATGAGTTATGACTTCTACCGTCATATGAAGACAATAGGTATTGACTGCATGTTTCGGATGAAATGACACAATAAAGAAATGATGCTTTAAATAAAAGTGTTTGCGGTAATGTTTCTTAATCAAATCGGAAGGAGGTAACGTACGCCCTGGGAGAAACCATTGCAGATCAAATTTAAGAAATGGGAAGTCGGGAAGGGCAAGAAAGTCAAAGAATTTTACTCTTGAAAGCACGGTAAGGTTGATCACATGATTAAGGAGCGGAGGCGGAAATAACGGAATGCTAACACCATCGGTTGAGATAGAAAAAAATTCTTTATGTCGATCTATATATAAATCGAGTTAGTATATATATATATATATATATATATATATATATATATATATATATATATATATATATATATAATGTAGTTTCCCATATAAACAAATAAAGAGCCTTCAATATCGTTGTGTGAGTATATATATATATATATATATATATAATTCTTTAATATGGATCGGCATTTATGTCTTGGATCAGAGTGTAGTATGTTCTCTCTTTGCCCGAGAGTTGCTCCTCAGCGCTTGTATTTGTTGGTATTATCTTTATCATTGAAAAATAAGTTGTTGAAATGTGTATTACACGTTTCGCCTATAGTACTTCGTTAGATACAATGAAATTGTCTTTTTAAAATATCATGGGCAGAAACGTAGACATGATGACATATATACTATTGCTAACTTTTTTGAGCTCTAGGATTGACAGATATTGAGGACCATAATGGAAACAATATAAAAAAATAAATATCATTAGGTCACATCTCATGAACCTATCTTGGTCCCATATGAACTTTTCAACTGATCCTCAGATGTACATTATATATATATATATATATATATACACCATGTCTGGCTATCAGCACGGATATTCCTGACCGTCTCTCGCCACACCTCCCTATCGTCCATTGCTTTCGGCAGATCCTCAGGGCTACATCCCGTATCGGCACAGAGCTGCTGTATGTAGGTTCGAACATGACGTTCTGACTTTGCTCGTCCATGTGAAGGAGTCCACAGGAGTAAAACTCTCACGGGCTCATCCCTACTTCTCTGTAGTGTCCTGTGTATCTGGTTCGTCTAATTTTGATAGTTTTCGTGATGAGTGGTAGATGGCCGTATAGCTGCTGCTTTGTGGAGTGTTGTCTCCAGGACTTGTTCAATATTGCTCGCAGCTTTTTTCTGTAAGTTCTGTCAAGCTTTTTGTCCATCTGTTTAGTCAGCGTCCATGTGGTGCATCCATATAGCAGTATCGACACTATCGCTGCTTAGAAGAAACTGCCCTTCATTTTATCGGTCAGGTCTGATATATATATATATATATATATATATATATATATATATGTTTGTGTGTGGTTGTGTGTGTGTGTGTTTCTCTTTGTGTGTGTGTGTGTGTGTGTGTGTGTGTGTGTGTGTGTGTGTGTGTGTGTGTGTGTGACTTCAACTCAGTAAAAATGTCTCATAAAACATTCTAGATTTTTAAAATAATCAACTTTAGAGAATAAAGCAGCCTGCTGTCTAATTAGCAAGTAAATTTTAATTTTGAGGGGTCTGATCATAATTCTTTGATCATCAAAATTGTTTATTTACAGTGATAACAACTGAATGCACAAAGAACGTATTAGTATTATTAAGGAATGTTGCTCCGACAGGAAACCTACATCTTCCCGAATCATTTAGTAAGATATAAAACTAATATCATAAAAATTAAAATAAATATAGATTTAAAAATTATAAAATCATTGTTATCAAGAACAAATTGATAAAATTAAAAAAAAAAAAATTCTAATACAACAAATATAAAAACTCTATTTTCAAGAACCCAAAATTTACTATTACAAAGTGTAAGAAAATCCAAATAGGAGTGAATTCCCACGTTTCGAAAAGCCTATTTACAGATATATTTCGTATGCTTGATATTCGAAGAGAAGTTAAATCCAAAATCAAAACTGGAGAATGAAGCACCAGCATAACCATTGCTGACTTGTTGGTATTCTTAGCTGCGAAAAATCTAAGAGAAGGTACTCTGAAATATAACATTCAGTTCGCAGTTGTCACCGGTGATCTTGCTTTGCTTGTCACTGGCCGTAACTAGAATATCTTGGATGAGACTGATTGCATTTCTCATAGCACTAATACCCTTGGGAAAGGTATGAATCCAATTATTCTCCCTCCAGCTATGGGTAAATAGTAGGACAGACTAGGTTCTTCAGCCTTGGTTAGGCAACTAGTCTAGGAGAAGGAAAACTCTGAATTGAAAGCTGTTAAATTCCGCTTAAAAATTGACTTTGAGTCATATCCTGCCCGAGCGGAGGGGTTGGTAAATAGGGTAACTAGAATGTCTCAGAGAATGGCATAAGGGTCGTACAAGCGTATGCCACTATAATTCAGCGACATTCAGATGGTTTATTACCTCATCA
The DNA here is from genome assembly GCA_963585895.1 of Sepioteuthis lessoniana. Classification (NCBI taxonomy): domain Eukaryota; kingdom Metazoa; phylum Mollusca; class Cephalopoda; order Myopsida; family Loliginidae; genus Sepioteuthis; species Sepioteuthis lessoniana. Next base: position 100,573,115 of record OY757905.1, on the reverse strand, counting down.
TCTGATGCATCCTGTATTATTAATCTAATAAGTCATTTATCAGGATGTTTGAATTGTACATTCATATATATATATATATATATATGTGTGTGTGTGTGTGTGTGTGTGTATGTGTGTGTGTGTGTGTGTGTGTGTGTGTGTGTGTGTGTGTGTGTGTGTGTGTGTTTTTGCTCAATTCAGGGTACAGTACTAATGTTCTTTATCATCATCCTCATCATGTCGCGCTGCTAGAACGGATCTCCCAGACTCTTTCTCGTCACCCGTCTCTTTCGTCCATCGTTCCCGGGAGATCTTCTATGCTACATCCTGTATCGGTACAGAGCTGTTGTATATTGGTTCTAACTGGTCGTCCTACCTTTGCTTATCCATGTGAAGAGGTCTACTGGAGCACATCACTTATGAACTCGTCCTTATTTCTCCATCAGTGACCCACATGTCTGGTTCGTCTAACTTGGATAGTTATCGTGATGGGTGTTAAGTAGCCGTACAACTGCTGTTTTGTGGGTTGTTGCTTCCAGGACTTGTTTAATACAGCTCACACAATTCTTGGGTAATTGCCGTCAAAGTATTAGAAAAAAATCAATATCTATCCATCTAGTATCACTTAATTTTTTTTCTTTTTGGTCCCATCTAAAATCTACTGTCACTCATATTTCTTAAAATTAGGGTTATTCTATAAATGATGAAAATACACCCTCGACGATTTCTGTAAAATGAAACAGAACGTTAGAATTACAATATATGCTTGTTAAAATTTGATTCAGCACAAAATCAGGCTATAATCTCTGCTTGGTGATAAAATCCATCAAAACATGAATCCTGTAAATGGATCATTAAATCATCGACTTATAAGCGAGCATTTTTTCGTAATTAGTTGATTTACTAAAGGAATTTGCGATAAACTATCTATAAGAAAAGAAATACAAAGTTTAAGCTAAAAAAAATTTGGCCTTAGATGAATTTCCACGTTTTATTAAAGAATGACTCGCGATTTCTCATTGTAAAAGCGGTTTATTATAATACAGACGAGAATTCACCTGTCAATAATGACGGTTGAATTTTATATAAAATATCTTTTTTGAAAAATTCAAATTAAAATGATTTCAGAATCTAAAAAGAATAAATAAATAAATGAAAATATCTCGTATGTTATTGTAATGAAGAACACAACATTCATGTAGCAAACTTAGAATTATGTGAAAAATCAAATTTTATGTTAATAAATAAAGAATCTCTCACATTCTTTCTCTGTCTGTCTCTCTCTCTCCCTTGTTACTGTCAATGTAGATTAAAATGATACATAGCCAAGCTGACGAACTCAAAAACTAAGGAAACCGTCCCGTTGAGACGTCAGCCTGTTTTCCCGACAACTTGTCTGCTTTCTTTTCCTTTCTCTTTCGATGTAGCAAGCCACGAATCATATGATCCGTTCTTTCTTTCTTTCATTTTCACTTTAATTTTTTCTTTCTTTAAAGATTTCAACAAAAACATCAGAGATCTCACATTTCCTTCTTTCTTTCTTTCTTTCTTTCTAAAAATATATATTATTTTTAAAAAGTAATAAATAAAAAATTTATTACTTTTTAAAAATATTTTATATTCAGAAACTCAGATGTACATACAGAACGCTACAATTGTATTTTATATTATTAGGAGATATTTCTATTTAGGAAGCGTTGAAATTTTTTTTATCTCCATTACATCATAAGATTTAAAAATGGCAGTCAGTTCAAACGCAGACCACGAAATATTATTATTCAGTTGCAAATTGGATTGGAAGTTGTTTTATATTTTTAGCAAAAGTATTTGAAATGCATTGTTCTTTTAAAGATTTCTTTATAATCAACCACCTTTACTGGCTAACCATTTAATACAAAGAGAATTTTAGTAATATACTGATATTTAATTACTTTTAAAGGTTAAAATAGTTATGACACAATGACACAAGGACAGGACGCCCAGTGTGAATCGAACTCACTAGTAATGGCCTATTATCGAGATCGAAAAGCATTAGCTATATAAAAATCTACAGGTACGCATGTAAAATCAAAATAGTTTCTATGCTTCGTACTTTCTGTGGTTGCCGATAGATACAGAGAAAGTAATTTAAAACAAGAATAAAGATCAATGCAAATAACGACACCTTCTATATTTGTTAGAGTGAAAATATCTACTGTGTTAGACTGTCCTGTCTGTGAGGCTTGAAATGTTCTGACTGTATCCCCCCGAAGGAAGGTAGCGCCCTTAAAACGGGTGTCATGGGTATGACACTAAGCTGCATCTGATAGAGAGGCTAAAGTTCTAAAACTGCAGGGACTGTAGAATGCTTCTTCATAGCCATTAATCAGAGATCCATTCTGAACCCAAGTGGTAGGACGTGTAAAGGTTACATGTATGGGTCGGAGAGATAATTTCTGAAATTATTTGTATTTGAGAGAAATACTTTATATCAGATAACTGCGTGTAAAAACTCTTTAGAAATATCAACGTAGAATATGTAAAATGCACATAATTGCCGAACATCCAGACATAAAGTAACTCTTGATGAGCTGAAATGCTGTTAAATCAATCGATAAATCAACAAATATTCTTTTCTGCATAATAAAATCTTCATTTGATTTTCACTTCGAATATGCAGCATTGCTCTTAAATTTAGCCATTACTATGGCTTACATTGTGGTTACAATTATTTTCAGTGAATAAAAGTTAGATCATAAGTCTGGGAATCTAAATCAAATTTATTAAATCTATTAACCACATTCCTTTTTAAAAAAAATCTTTTTTAATCACTTCATACGATTGGTTTGTCCAGTAGACTGAGGCTGTAAAATACACCAACTGCACCACTGCAAAGGGGTAAGACTCCCCGATGAATGTCCTGAATATGACACTAGACAATCTGATGGTGAGGTTCCCGTGATGTTGAAGGTTTGAGAAATGCGAAACACCACTTCATTGCCATTGCTCCCAGGTCCACTGTGGCCCAGAATGGTAGGGCCCTATCTATGGGTTGAATAGAACGAACTGCATACTGATGCTAAATTGAATTGTTTGAAATGGAGCTGTTTGACTCTCTGAATAGCTTGAAATAGAAATGTTTTTGACAAACTGTACTTACATTTAAACTGTGCTTCTGCTAAACTGAAGCGTTTAAAATGGAACTGTTCTGGACAGTGAAACTCTACCTACGCTAAACTGAATTGTTATATTTAGAACTGTTTTGACATGTAACTATGTATAAACAAAATCTGTACTTATATTAAACTGAATTAGCTGAATTAGAACTGTTTGAAATTGAAATATTTTCGCGAATTAAACTGTACTCATACTAAACTGAATTGTTCGAAATAGAAGTATTTACATAAAAATGGATTTGGCGTAAATTAACCAACAAAAAGTAAAATAGCTTTTAAAACAGCATGCCACCAAAATGTTTTAACGAGCATCTGGCTTACAAAATATGTATCTGTAATTTTGACCTATTAAAAAAAGATGAAAAAAAAAAAAGATAGCAAATGCGTTGCATCACGTTTGTTAGTTTTAGAACTAAACGTGAGAAGTTGGTACAATTAGCGAAGCGGTTATCGGCATAGAAAATGAAATCAGCAATCTGATTTGCATTTTCCTTTGTGATAATGCCTTTTGGAAAGGCATCAATCCACCTGTTCTCCGCCGCCTGCTTGTATAGATAATACGGAAGAGGGGGCTCTTGGGCCTTTTAGTGTATCATTTTCCAGGAATAATTCTGGTTTTCGCATATACTGTTTGTCAGCATGTTCTAATTTTAATCATTTGCACAATTCCCAGTGGATCATAATTCCTAACCAGTTATACCTACTCGTTATTTGTGCTAGTTTGCTACATTCGCTTATCATGTGATTAACTATTTAATCACTCTAACGACAAAATCTACATTTGCTATTTCGTGGCATATTATCAATTTTTGATTTTATATAATTAGTCCCTATGACAAAATTTTCTATTGCTATCAATAGAAATGATAGCATTAATTATTGAAACCATATGATTTTATATAATTGATTAGCATAAAGAATACTTACTTGAAGCGATAGTTGTTTACAAATTATTTTAATTAGTTACTAAAAACTATATAATTGCTTGCCCCCCACCAAAAAAAAGGACTACGGCATTAGATTAACCAAGAAAAGTTTATATGTCAAAAAACTAAGCAATCAACACGTATTCAAGAAAGAGATTTATGAATTCTTATATCAGAAGTTATTTGATAATGAAATTATTTCTTTCAGTTAAAGGCTCTGTGTAATCCAGGTGATTATAACTGAAACATTTGTCATTTATTATATGAGGGAAGCGATCTATTTGTAGAAGGGGAAAACTGATGATGCTCAAGGCTATAAATCCCCGAAATATTTCATTTTTAACAGGGCAGGATGTGACACAAAGTCAATTATTAAGCGTGTTTGAGAGTTTTCCATTGAAATGCTAAAGCGCTGAATCTGCTTTACAATTTTTACCCATAGCTTGGTGGCTCTGGTGTAACAGAGGGATTCATACCCTGTTCAAGAATAATTGCGCGAGGTGAAAAAACAAACAGCCTTGTCCAGATTTGAATTCGGCTCGCGGACTTCATTTCCAACTATAACAACAGTTGCGATGCAATATTTACTAACCCATCCGCTCGGGCAGGATATGATACTTGGTCAATTTTTAAGCGGAGTATAACAGGTTTGAATTCAGAGTTTTCCTTTTCCTAGGCTATTTGCTTCAGGAAGGCTAAAGAAATCAGTCTGCCCTACTATTTACCCATAGCTGGAAGGAGAATAACTGGATTCATACCTTTCCGAAGGGTATTAGTGCTATGTGAAATGCTATCAGTCTCGTCCAGGATTTGAACTCGTGTCACCGTATCCATTTCCTACGACGATAACCATTACACCATTGGCACCTACATACACAACGGGCACCTCCATTAACAACTGTTACGATACACCCACCAACTGATGAGTAAGCTGTTTCAGCTTGGTTGAGTATTCGAAAAGTTATTCTCAAGATTTCCCCGTCATTCTTCTGGTTATTTTTTATGATACACTAATGATTTTATATTTACAATGTTTCCGCGTATACAAAAGTAAACTAAAACATGTGATGTCTTCACACTCCTTTCTTTTTGTTTTATTGTAATTCAATGGATTGTAAAATAGCGAACAATCATTTTCCTTTTTCTGGGTGTTTCATTTTTCCTGTTGAAGCCTATGTCTTCTCATTGGGAAGTGAAGCGAATAAAACTTTATAAAAAATCATTAATACATTTAGTATGATTTCATGCAGATATTTAATCATATCTTCTATTACTTCCTCTTTCATTCTATCTCACTTTTTTTTATTTATAAGAGGCTTGATCCAAAAATATCGAGACTAAAGATATAGATTAAAGGAAGACAGGTACACAACTGAGCAACTTTTACAATAAAATGATGATGTTAAAACTGTTGTCAAGATCTCTAGATGAACCAGTGCCAATCTGAAGCCCCTACACACAAAAAAGAACAAAAGAAAACAAAAAATGCATCAAGTCTCCATATTTTTCGAAACAAAACTTTTAAGAGTAAGAGAGAATTATGTACAAGGATCATTAAATAAGTTTCCAGACTTTTTTTCGGATGGGCACTTTTATTGATAGTACGCACATAAAAATCTAGTCCCCTTCGAAATAATCTCCTCCGGCTGCAATGCACTTGTTGTACCGTTCCAACAACTTCTGGAAGGCCTCATGGAAGTCCTCTTGTGTGAGAGTGTCAATAACCTTCGACACAACCTCTTTCATCTACTCAATTGTCTCATAACGACAGCCTCTGAGCTTAGGGAATAAGCAAAAGTCACAGGAAGCAAGGTCTGGACTATAGGGAAGCTGAGGAACTGTCTTGATGCCCATCTTGGTCAAATAGTCTGTGACAAGGATGGAGTTGTAGACTGAAGCATTGTCCTGGTGGAAATGCCACTGACCCGATTTGAAGATTGCTGGCCTCTTCCGACAGAATCTCATCCTGAACTCCCTTAAAACCTCAACATAGTAACCCTAACCCTAACCATTTGGTCAATCAACTCTGGTCTATCGACTTTCTTACTTCTCCTACGCCTCTCATCATCCCTCACAGATTCCCAGCTTTCCTTTAATCTCTTATGTCACTCAAAAACTGATGCTCAATTCATGCAAGATAATCCAAAAGCAGTTTGAAGCATTCCATACGTTTCTGTGTCATTTTTTCCAAGTTTAAAACAGAATTTTATTGCATATCGTTCTTCTAAAGTATCCTCACGTCCAGATTGCATTTTTGAAATTCATCAGTTGTGACATAAGGCTTTAGTAGGGTGTATTCCAATTCCTGCAGTAGCTGTTCCTTTGAATCTGAAATCAGAGAAATTGGTAAGTCATCTCATTAGATATACAGCAATAACATACTGAATTTTCAAGAGTCTACGATAATTATAAATGTCTGCACCAAAAATGTCCAAATCTTATTGCAGGCCCCACGTAAGTGTATCATTTACCATACTAACTGGATATAACTAAGTGTGCCTTTTTTTAAACTGTAAATCCATAAAAGAGATCATTAAATGGTCAGTTGAAGGTGCTCTGATACCGAGAAATAATTTTCATTCAACGAATAGAAATGCAACATTACTTGTTCATTATCCGTCGATTCTTTAGTCGCAAATTAAATCTTTTAAAAGTATTTTAAAACATTCTTTGAAAATCTTTTCTTTATAAAAAAAACTGTTCTCCCGACGATTACCGAAGGTGGAAACTAGTTTGGTTTCCTTAGTTTTGGTTCTATATCAACCATTATGGGTCATCTAATACCAAATACATTTTTATACATATAAACAGTTATATTTCAAATAATTCAGTTTAGTATAAGTACACAGTTAAAATGTCAAAAACAGTTCTATTGCAAGCTACTCATTTTAGTGAAAAAGTTAAATGGCTCTTAGTATTGCATTGTATCACCAGCAGTTCAAGTAAACATCAATCATTTATTTACACACAGTTAAATGTCAAAACCGTTCTATTTCAAACAATTCAATTTAGCATAAATACACAATTTTGTTGTATTTGACCAATAGATAGGAATCTATCCACCGCTGCCACTCCGGGCCTGGGAGCGATAACAGTAAAGGGGTACTCTGCATTTCTCAAAGCTCCAGCATTACTTGGACCTCACCGTTAGATTGTTTAATGTCATATTTAGGATGCACATTGTGGGAGTTCCCTCTCTGCAGAGAAGCAGACGGAGTATTCTTCTGCCCCAACCAACTAAGCCAGGAAACTAGTTGAGAACGGTTTAAAAATAATTATGAAGCAATATTTCTATTTGTCTTTTCACTTTTACCTATTTCTCTCTTTCTCTCTCTCTCTCTCTCTCTCTCTCTATCTATATATATATATAAGTATGTTAAAATGATTGATTGTGGTGAACCTGACAGTAAGATAAAAATATGTGTAAGTTTTACTGTATCAAATGAAATGTTTTTAGAAGGCGCGATATTTCGTTCTTTTTTCCAAGAATATTTTCAGACTAAACCCTTTTCTGAGTTTTTCTATATGTATAAGCAAACGAGGAACATGATTAAATGACGGTAGTTGATTTTTGAATAGTATCAGTTAATTTGTTGCCGAGAGAGTGACAAGTAATGAAGTAAACTTCGAGTATAGCAAATGTGAACCATTATTAGAGGATTGGCCACAATTTGTCAATGAATAGATCTTTCCATGATCGACTTGAAAATACCATATTCCGTCCTCCTGTTTGTCTTACTGATCCTGGGGGATGTCATAACATTGGCAATAAAGAGAGTAGAATATTTCTGTAATCAAGTGTCTACCTTTTTCTTTCCGGATCTGAACTTGTCCTCCATCTCGTCTTTCTTAGTGTCTTCGTTACAGCCAATTTTCTTTGAAACGACTGCCACGCTATATATATATATATATATATATAGTTCATGCATATCATTAAGAAGTACATGATATACAACGTACACTACAAGGAAATATTTTAGTCCTTTGAGACAACTTCAATGAGTGGATGCTTGAATGGGGCTAGCGAACAATACAATCATTTCAACTGTCTTGTTATGTGGCTAATTTTATAGCATTGAATTTATGTGTGTAAAATCTGCGCCTTTAGTTATCTTAATTTCTAAGACAAAGCTTGAATATTAACATCATTCAGGGTTTTCGAACTATTGTCTTCATCTTTATTGTTATTTCCCAGCATTTCGGCTGCCATGTCCTCCAGCCTTCTTCAAGTGTTTGTCAAACTCGGGAGCCTACACGGAACTTCGAACCATGTCCTTTATTAAATCTTTGGGGTCGCTTTTTCAGATTCCGTTAACCATAACCGGGTACTAAGTGCTAAGTATCCCTGTATTGCTACTGGCCTGCAGTCAGGATTGACCCTGCAATCCACGGTTGATTGTCTCTTTAGAAGCTTAAGGAACCAACGCCTATAACTGTTACGCTGTGTCCTGCTGGGCATTAGTTGTCTGAATTTCTGAGACGATGCTTGATGATTTATATCATTCAGGGTTTCGTTGGTTCCTTAAGCTTCTAAAGAAACAATCATCCGTTGGTTACAGGTTCAATCCTGACTGCCGGCGAGTAACAATACAGGAATACTTGGCAATTATACTCGGTTATTGTTAACGGAATCAGAACAAGTGACTCACGTGGATTGAACAAAGGACGTGGTTCAAAATTCCGTGTAGTCTCCCGAGTTCGACAAATACCTGCAGAAAACCGGAGGACCTATCAGCTGAAACGTCGTGAATATAACAATAAAGATGAAGGCAAAAGTCCGAAAACCGTGAATGATAAAAATCTGCACTTTTGTTGCACTTTCAAACTCACGCTTCAATATATATATTAGCCAAATTCTCTGCAACTATCAGGATGTGACATAAAGTCATTTTTCAAAACATAGTAAATCTTGTTTAAATTCTATTTCATTCTTTTGAACTGGTTACTTTACTAGGGCTAAAGAACCCAGTCAACCTAACTATTTAACTACTGTTGGGTAAAACAACACGCTAGTATATATTAATCCGTCTACATGCCTATATATATATATATATATATGGAGAGAGAGAGAGGTGGGGAGAGAGAGACGTATTCAACAAGCCAAAAAAAAAGAAAAGATCAAAAGGAAAAGTTTGAATGTGGGAAGTGGAAAAATATTAATTTATAAAAAATAAGTAATTTGGAACAAGAGGTCACTAGTTTAATACATTTATATAAGTGCACTTAACTATTTTATTTAATGTGGTAACTGTTTAAATACTGACCTCGACTTTCCGTCTGTTACTAAGAACGTGAAGACTTGATGTGGTCCACAAGCCTAATTATTGAAAACAGATCTTTTCGCTTCCTACTTCTAGAGCCCGTATCACCATCACCCTAGTTTTCGCACTGAGCAGCCAAGTGCGAACTGGCATCCACCCAAGAAAGAATGTTGACATTTCTTATATTCTAAAGACATACAACTGAGCAAAAATGTTTCATGTCAGGTAATTAGAATTGAAACCCTTCTGCCTGTTTTCCCAAATGTTATTCCATTTATATGTTCATCTCACAATCGTATTGAGCTCATTCACGTTATTGTTCTTGGTAAAAACGTGAATCGTTTTTTTTTTCTATGAATAAAATAGTAGAGCAAACAAAGCTCTAAAGCTAAAAACAATAAACTTTTAAATTCAAACTAACTGTAAAAAGTTGGCGACCGTAGTCGAGGGCGACCAGAAAGCTCCCTTTTCAATTGCTACTACAGCAAGGTGTAGGGGAGGGCGCTACTCTATTTCCTGGATTGCTCCACTTTACCTTTGATATGTACCTTATAATGCTGAGTGATATGCAAGGAGGTATTAAGTACCATTTTAAAGTCTTTGATATGATGCGACCTGGGATTGAACCCAGGTCTACCGGACCATTGGCGAACACTCTACCCACTAATAAACTAGCTGTACTCTGCATAATTACAAGCCACAATTTTAGATATATGTAAGTTCATGCTGACACTGTTACTGAAACTTTAAAATATAGTTGGAACAAGAAACTAAGGAAACTGAAGACTCGGAAGAATAAAACCACCAAGACCACAGCAATGCTGAAATTGACAAGAATAATAGAAAGTTTTGAGGTAAATCGTTTTAACTGAAGGGAAGAAGGAAACCTTAAGAAAGAAGCTAAATCAATCTTGAGAGCAGTTCCCTGCACAATCATTGGGGTATACAATATTCTAATTGTATCCCTAGCAGAAGATTTCGATGGCTCCAAAAAGTAGTATCCTTGGTATAATAAAAAAAATCTGCATGTCATGGGGAGATATCAGTTCTGGTTCTCTGGGATGTACACATTCATTGCCAATAATATGCAAGCAAATGGTTATTATTGAATAGAAATACTTACTTGAAAACATGAACCCGTAAATAAATTACAAGTTTTTGATAGATATACTTGAAACTATACAACTGTATTTATGTTATTTGTTTTACATTGGAATACTTGATATATAACGTCGTACAAAAATCTCTTAAGAAACAACTATATAAAAAATGTAAATATAAACAAACAAAATACATGATTCCTTGACGTCTAGGCATAACGTAACCCCTGACGGGTTGATATGCAATTAAAATCAATGAATCGATCATGATAGCATCCCAAATCCGAACCATGAGAACCAGTAAAATAAAATTTAAAATAAGATTCAGGAAAACATCAATGTGAGGCAATCAACCACATAATTAATAAATGCCTCAAATTAACAAAAAAGAAATTTGAAAAAAAAACCCAATGATTATTGGGTGGAAAAGGTGACCCATTAGAAACTGCAAACTACTGTGGTTTGTTCCCGCAGATCATTGATATTTTTAAAAATCAGAAATTTCCGACACAAAATCATCATCATCATCATCATGTCGTGCCATCAGCATGGATATTCCTGACCCTCTCTCGCAACCTCTCCCTATTGTCCATTGCTTCCGGCTGGTCTTCAGGGATACATCCCCTATCGGCACAGAGCTGCTGTATGTAGGTTCGAGCTCGTTGTCCTGTCTTTGCTCGTCCATGTGAAGGAGTCTACCGGAGTACATCACTTATGAGCACGTCTCTATTTCTCCAACAGTGTCCTGCATGTCTGGTTCGTCTAATTTCGATAGTTTTCATGATAGGTGGTTGGTGGACATACAGCTGCTGCTTTGTAGGGTGATACCTCTAGGACTTGTTCAATATTGCTCGCAGCATTCTTGTGTAGTTGCTGTCAAGCTTTTTCTCCATAAGTTTAGTTAGCGTCCATGTAGTGCATCCAAATAGGAGTATCGACACGACCGCTGGTTGAAAGAAATTGCGTTTTATTTTTTATCGGCCAGGTCTGACTTCCATGTGACCGATAGTCTATTGATAGATGTCCATGCCATTTGCTAGTCGCGTGTTGATGTCTGTCTCGGTTGATGAGATCCTGCTTCCTAGGTAGGTGAATTTGTTTACTCATTTCAAAGGGAAACCGTTTAGTGTGGAGATGTCGCCTGTTTGATTAAAACACATATATTCCGTCTTGAGTGCATTGACGTGGAGGCCAATACCTGCAGCGGCTCGTTCCAGACTATGTTTACTTACGCTAAATAGAATTGTTTAAAATAGAAGTGTTTGATTATTTATCTGGGTGTATCTACAAAATGTGCTTGCAAATCATATATTTAATATATATGTAAAAACAGGATTTGGCATTAAATAATCAACAATGGTTGATATGCCAGAAAACCAAATCAAACTATTTTCTCTGAGTTTCTCCTTCGTCTGTTCTAATAATGTTTACAAGTATCTTACTAGTGGAACAGTTCAGGTGCTTTACCTTTCTGATGAAATTCCTGCTGCAGATTTTGGTTTCGAAAAGTTTTATCGTTTGTCTGTGGTACATTTTTATTATTATTTTTTTCTCATCTCCAGTGTTTGACAGTGTCCACAGCAAATATTTCCGAGTTCTTGTGATTTTTCCCTAAGCGTTCTGATTCTGTGTGGATTTAGCAGTTTCATTCTTTCCGGTATTTGACTTTTTCTACTAATCATTTTGAGCAATACATATTTTTCGATACTAAATTCCATTGTTATATCCTGGTTGTATACTCTTATTGTTTGCATAAAAGTCTCCATTTCCTTTTTATTCTGTGCAAACAGCTTGATGTCGTCCATGTTAATTAGATAATTAATCTTTTCTTGTTATTTTGCCGATTTGTGGCCTCCAGTGCACTTCCTAAGTACAAAATTCAGTGATATCATTTCTATTAAAACTGACGAAAGCACACCTCCCTGGACGATGTCTTTTTAGATTTTCATTATTGCTAAAGATTTTCTATCCGCTGTTAATTCATGGCTTTTCCAACGAATTTTATGATTTTGTCGGTTATCCTTTTCATTTTCAAACTACACCCCAGGAGTGATGAACCATATCAAAGGTCTTTCTATAGTCAATTCACGCCATAGAAACATTTTTCCTGGTTCGCTTTGCTCTCATTGAGTTTGCTCATCAATGTATAGTAAATCACCTGTTCCTCTTGATCCCCTATGGCATCTCATCTATTCTTCTGAATGCAATACGCGGCATACAAGTGAGCTATAGTTTTCTTTCTTAATCTGTATGGTTTGAATTTTCTTCATTGTATGTTACACGTTGTTAAGAGATTAATCGGAATAGTTTCCCTGGTCACAGTGTTTAAAGAGCTCTCACATGTCACGATTTATTTTTTAAGCACGTAACAAGATGAACTGGGAAATCTGCCTCCTTCATGAACTGGTCGTTGAGTTGAGCAGACGTGGTGGTTTCCTTCTCTGCAGCGAGCACATGGAACCTTCCTCCTTTTGATTTCAGACCAGAGAATAAATGTTTTCACCTTTTTGTCTGATGGATTTTTCGGTTTGTTCCTTGAACGCTTGTGACTCTTCTACAGCCTAGGGACAGAACTGAGTTCCCTACTCGTATTGTGTAGAATTAAATCTCTAATTACATTTAATGATTCGTTCTGTTTCCTAACGAATATTCTGGGTTAGGTTACTTTTTGGGATAACCAAATGCGTTATAAGAAATGGGGTGTTATCATGAATTAATACCTTGTTAACTCTTATAACGTTATCCGTTTGTAGTTTCTATGGATAATTCATTTTCAGATGTCTTTCCTGATCAGGAGTTTTCCTTTTAATTATGCATTCAGATATGTTTGCTTCTTCAGTGGATTCACTCAGTTGAAGAGCCTGTCAGTCGGGGATGGACATGAAGTTCTTATACCAGAATCTATGGAAGCCATCATAGCCGGTTGTTTTCCGATGCGTTACTTTCTTGAGAGTTTCTCTGAGTGATACCAGTTGTATGTCCGCCTCTGGTCCTTCTTCGAATACTTTTAATTCTTTTTTTTAAATATTATTTGTACATTTAACCTTTCTATTAAGTTCTTTCTGCTCCCCTATTTTACTCTAAAATGGATTGACTCCTTTGCATCCAGTTATTCTGCACCTCTTGCTGGTAGAATTTTTTTCGTTAATTTTCAGTGTATTGATTTGTTTGCATTTTTTTTACCCTTTGTCGGTATCCTTTAAGCCTCGCTTCTTTCGTCTATATATTTTTCTATTCATCTGTAGAAATCATATTATCAGACTATTTCGCTTTTATTTTTTTTTGTGTTTTCATCTCACTACGTCACTCCGTGTTTTTCCTTCCTTATTACTTTCTCTTGTTTTCACAATTTCTTTATTCAAGTTATTATTATGAGAGTTTTTCACACTCACGTTAACTGATGTTTTTTCAAAGGAATCTGAAAGACAACAAGTCTTCTCAAATTTTTAAGACTCATCTCAGTATTTTGGCCGATTTCAATAATACTGTGGTTTAGATGGTCATAACTCGTCCTCTTATTTCCAAATACTCCAGTCCCTGTATCAATCCTTTGGTGACTGTACCGAGCACACCGATTAAAATTGATATCACCGTTACTTTTGTGTTGAATAGTATTTTTTTCGTTCTCTAGCAAAGTCTAGATAGTTATTTCTCTTTTTGCTTTCTTTCAGTTTTCCCCTGTAGCTAGCCGGAACAGCAAAGTCCAATATTAAGCAAATTCTCTTTTTTTTTTTTTACTATCACTTGGTCTGGTCGTCTGGCCAAGATCAGATGATCCGTTTTTGTCTCAAAATTCTAGAGAAGTTTGTGCGTCTCATTTTCTTGAACGGATTCTGGATTGTGCATAGACCATTTTCCCGTGTGGGCAAATTTAAACTTCTTGCACAATCCCCGGTGCATCAATTTCTCCACCTAGTCGTATCTAGTCTTATACTTTTTTTCGCTAATTTACGGCATTCGCTTATTATGTGATTGATCGTTTCGTCTCTATCACCACATTATCTACACCCGTTATTTTGTTGCGTCTTGTTTATTCTTACTTTGACATAGTCCTTATAGTATTGTTTTGTGCCGCTATCCGAAAAGATTCACTTTCTCTCTTAAAGTTTCCATTTTTTTTAGCCAGGTCCGAGTTTTCTCGCTTGTTAGTCACTTGAAATGTCCATAGAATTGTTTTTTTTTTCCATTTTAGTTTTCTGGTTATTGTTGTCCACTTGATGGTTGTGTTGTCAATTTTGTTTCCGGTGGCTGTAATCAGTCTTCCGCTGGACGTTTTTTTATGTAATATTCTAGTTGTTGTATTGATGCATCGACACTTTCTAGAATGCTGGCAAATCATCTTCCTCCTTCTTTTCTTGACACCTACTGTCTGTCTCCGCCATTTCTGGGATGTAAAGCTTCATGCATCGTCATGGGTTTTCTTCTTCTCAGGTCCATTTGTTGAAGTTCTTCTCTCGGCCACTTTAAGAATGGTCGCGAGTATCTAACGAGGAGGACAGCCCAGGTTTCGAGTAGTTTTCTCGTTCATCTGAGGTATTCTTTTTTTAATTTTTTTCTCTCATCTCTGGTTGTTAGATGGTGTCCGCTTCCAATATTTCCAAGAGTTTGTAAGTTTCCTTTTCTGCGAGTGTTCTGATTTTTTTTTTTGTTGGGTAGTTCTATTCCTTTGGTATTTGTCGTTTTCCGCTTTTCATTATGAGCACAGAGCATATGCCAAATGCCATCATTCTATATCCTCTCTGCTTATATTAAGATTTCCAATTCTTTTTCGTTTTTTTGCAAATAATTTGATGTTGTCCATGTACATCAGGTGGTTGATTTTTTTTTTACAAGTGATTTATGAAATTTGTATCCTCCGGTGCCTTATTGCACCCCTTGTGAGTTTTTCACACCAGTATGAGCTGGCTTTTTTATCAATGGGGTCTAGGTGATAGCAAGTCTCCTGAAGGAATACAAATCTTGGGTATAAGACTGTTAGATGATATGGTGATATAGCTGCAGAAATTTTCTCACAGCTATATCAGGGTTCTCCAGTTTTTATTGAATGGCTCAAAAACCTGTTTCTATATGTAGGGTATTCCAGAAGCGATTCTTTTGATCCTTGACAGCCTTACCTCTTCCAGGCTTTTGTTGTCAGCCTCTGTGTTTAGTCTTAGTTTAACTGAGAAGATTAATCTAGGCATAACATCAGGATCACACTTCATAAGAATGTGGCTTCTCTCCAGTGTGTGTTCGCTTATGAGTCAAGAGCGTTGAATTTTCTGAAAAGGAAAAGTCGGAAATTTTACTAGAATGAAGCTTTTTTCCTGTGTGCATTCGCATATGCCACTCCAATTTTGAATTTTAGGAAAAAGACATGCTACACTCTTCATAAGTATATGGCTTCTCTCCTGTGTGTGTTTGTTTAAGTGCTCCACGAAATTTGATTCTTGTGAAAAAAATGAACCACAGATTTCACTAGAATGAGGCTTCTCTCCTGTATGTGTTCGCATATGAATTGCCAAACATGATTTATGTGAAGAAGACTAGCCACTTACTTGAAAGAAAGTGGCTTCTCTCCAGTGTGTGTTCCCAAATTATCCACCAAATATGATTTTTGTGAAAAGGAAAAGTCACAAATTTTACAAGAATATAGCTTTGCATATATTTCATTAAACTTGATTTTTTTGAAAAGGAAGAACCACAAATTTCTCATGAATGAGGCCTTTGTACACCGCCAAAGTAGATTTATTTGAAAAGGGCGAGCCATCATATATACAGATATTGCTTCTTTCAGTGACAGCAGCTTGTCTTTCTCTGGAGTTTTGGTGGTTGTAAGTCTCCTCTGTTATGCTGCTCTCTTCTGAGTATTCCAGTTTCTCTCAGCATTACTGTACTAAGAAGGGCCTCGGTTCTTTCTCTCGTTTTGAATTATTCTAGTCTTTTCCCTAAGCCTCTAAATGCACCATCTACAATTTCTAGCTGGGTCACCCTCATTTTCCACACTTTTTTAGATTTTCTTGAGATTTTTTCCCAGTTGCTTTAACTGGTAATTTTTCACTGGAGTGAGATTATATATATATATATATATATATATATATATATATATATGAATCTC
This sequence comes from Sepioteuthis lessoniana, assembly GCA_963585895.1. NCBI lineage: Eukaryota > Metazoa > Mollusca > Cephalopoda > Myopsida > Loliginidae > Sepioteuthis > Sepioteuthis lessoniana. The sequence goes on along the minus strand of OY757905.1, from coordinate 100,556,597 downwards.
AAGAAAATCTAAAAAGTGTGGAAAATGAAGGTGACCACTAGAAGTTGTCGATGGTGCACTTGGAATATTCAAAGAATAGTCATTATATATATATATATATATATATATATATATATATATATATATATATATATATATAAATAGTGCAATTAAATGGAGACTCAAACTCGGTTAAGCCGTTATAATAAATTCATTTCGGCGGAGAATATTGTTGTTATATTCTCCGTCTCGTCGGATGACTTTTTACATGCTCTGTATATGTAAAACAATAATCCACAAATACTGTCCTTGGACACTAACTGGATAATTTAGATATATATATATATATATATATATATATATATATATATATATATATATATATATAAAGACTTGTCTTTGAATATCCCACCAACCAAACAGCCAATCAATTATGCATCTGTACAATTCGAACCCATGGATACTGAAAATTCTAGGCATAGAAATAGCTATTTTGAATTTAAAATGTGTTTACTTTCTTGGAATATAAAAAGAGTATATTTATCATTATCTAGATTTAGATTTCATTATTTTATGGTTATAAATGGTTATTTTCCGGTTTAAGTGGATATCTCCAGAAATTAGTGGAGCAGTTTATATACCTTGGCAACAATATATCATCTCCTGAAAATGATGTCAACATACGCATAAGGAAGGCATAAACTACTATTCACAGGCTATCGATCACATGGAAACCTTATCACTCAGATTAAATAAAACATGATTTCTTCCAAGTTGTGTCTGTGTCAGTATCATTGTTCATTGTATAGATGCACCTCTCGGACTCAAACAAAGCTCATAGAAAAAAAGCTAGATATGAATTACGCCAATAATGGTTTTTGATCAAATACTAGATATAACACCTCACAAAATAGCAGCTGTACAACCGATCACCTCCCATTTCACAAACTATCCAAGTGAGACTAAAAAGACACGCTGGGTGTTATGGTAAAGTTAAGGAGGAACTTATAAACGTCGTTATCCTATAGACTCTTACACATGGACGTGCTTGTATAGGACGTCCTGTCAGGAGTGATGGATTTTAGTGACGGTAGGAGTGTGTGTGTGTGTGTGTGTGAGAGAGAGAGAGAGAGAGAGAGAGAGAGGGAGAGAGAGAGAGATTAAAGAAACTCGACAGATGATGATGATAATATAAAATGGTTTCATCCCAATAAGTGAGTACTTCTAAGGAGATAATTTTAGGGATGCAGTTTTATTTTGCACTCCATCTGGTAAAGACTTTACACTTTTCGTTATAGTCTTTGGTGCACATAGTGACATTGAGGAAGAGAATAACAAAATCTCTCTCTCTCTCTCTCTCTCTCTTTTTCTATCTATCTATCTATCTATCTATCTGTTCTTTAAAACTTTATTAGGAAATTGATAGCAGAAATATTTATTTAGCACAAATAATAATTTTCTTTTAATACTAGATTTTTGAGTCACTTTTCCTATCATAGAAATTATGAATCAGAACATTTTCAAAACTATGTCTATTATAAATTGGGAAATAATGACCAATAGATTACAGATAATATTTAGGTAAAGTACTAATGGTTGTCTGTAGGTAAAAGTGAATCGTTAAGACGAGTTTTGTTTAAATCTGTATTCACTTTAAACTAATGCCCTTGAGAAAGACAAGTAATCACTTTTCCCTCTAACTAAGGATGAAATATTAGAGCAGTTCTATTATTAATTGCAACCGATTTTGGAGAAGTTAAACACAGTGAGTCCCTAAGACAGCCTGTCATATACAATGTTATATGTAATGTGCCGCTCTCTCTCTCACGCGTTACTACAACAGCATGTGCTACCCTGATGAGATTTAATGATTATATTCACAGTACGACTTCTGTATTGTTGTTACTATGGGAATAAATGACTGTGAATCTTGTAGTCAGAAAAGTGTGTAATGTATATTCTATTCAATCAGGATTGTTCGGAGAGTAGCAAGTGTGACACAAAACGCTAATCTTGGCGCTGTACCTGTCCTTCCTTTCGTTCGTTTTTTGGTTTCCAGAGAAGCAAATAGCTTCCCAACTCCTTTCTGAGAGAGAGAGAGAGAGAGAGAGAGAGAGAGAGAGAGAGAGAGAGAGAGAGAGTGTGTGTGTGCGTGTGTGCTTGTTGCGTAAATACCAACCGACGCAAACCCGAGGAATTCCAATTTTACGGCTACTTTTATTAATTTTTACGTCGATAATCAGTGAAAAAATATTGACTTTTGAAGAAAGAGACACAGAAAGAGACAGAGAGAGTTATCTATTTCTCGTGACTCACTTTTGATATGACTCGATTCTTCGATTTTAGAGATCATTGCTTTCTGACTTTCAACTTTGATGTTTGGATACACTCTGACTTTAATTAAAAACACTATCCAGTCGTCACCTGCCTCTGATGCTCGAATACAATCTGAACTCTCGGACAAAAGATATCCTCTTGATGTATAGCCATCCAACGGTACAACAAATACATATGCACATACAAAGGCGAACTCTCAACTTAAAAACGACAAAGACATAGCCGACTCCGTTGTTCAGGTACGAACCTTTTATTAACTTCTGACTTCGGTTCGTCGACACGAGGAGAGAGACACAATTCTTCTAACTCTTTCGTATCATACTATGTTAACAACACCCAAACGCACGGCACATCTCGTGGAGGTTTAGATCTCAATTCTTTTTCGTTGGTCGGGACACAACACCATTATCGGACCCCAATTTCTAAACTCAACTTCAAATGTCAGACAACCACAATGGAAAAAACCCAACTGCCTGACTACATCATCCACAGTCAACTTCCAAATGCTTGGTCGGGACCCCAATTTCTCAACACCATGGTCGGAACTCAACTTCAACTGTCTGCCTCAATGGCAGAAAACCCAACTGTCTGCCCACATGGCCCAAAGTCAACTCCCTACTGACTCTTTTTCAAAATCTTCAAATTTTCAGGACCATCGCTTCCGAGCATGACTCCATTCACACTCCAGCCCCATTTTTTTCTGGGGTTTATTATGACAATTGTGATTGTCATATCCTTTGCGCGCGAGTGTAAAAATGTACCCAATGTCTGTGCACCTGAACTAAGAGCCGAATAGATCAAAGCTCAGCCAAACTGAATTATAAAATATAATTAATGAAAAATGATTCAAATAAAAAAGAATCATTCTTTAAATAACTCAAAATCTTTCTCCTCAATTTTCAGACCGTTTAGAATGAATGTCAATGGATGGCCGCTACGCTGTCGGCGAATTGTCATTTCTTTTATCTGTGAGTTGGGCCCAACAGATGAGTATTTATCTATTTCTTTCATTCATTTCGGCTTGACCTGGGCAACTGTCTATTTATTTCTTCATCTAAAACAAGTCTTCAACCAAGCAGAACAATTTACAACTCAGTAAAAGTTGTAACATCAATCCATGCTTCAATATTAGTAAGCAGTAAAGGATTCTACATAGAATTTCATAATTATCTCGGTTATTCTGAGAATTTGGATGATTAAAAAACTGTGTAGAGAGCGAAATGCAGACAGCAAAAAATGCCGTAATTATTCGTTTATTATAAATAATCTTCGATAATACACACTTTGTATTTTTTGTTTAGTCAGTCCTAAAATATCTGACCATTCATGCTTTGCAGCAGTTAAATCATCCTAAATTTAACGTTAATTTCTATCTTTTTATCCGGTTGGTATTGACTAAAAATAACAATTTAGATTGCTTAGATTATGTTTTGTAACACAACATTTTTGCAGTTTACTGAGTAAACAAACAGACATGTTCACACAAATTAAAACAAGTTTGCGGCAAAAATAAGCTTACACACACAAAAAAAAAAAAACAACTCGAAAAACAAAACAAATTAAAGAAATCATAAAAACAGAGACATTCCAGTGGTTAGGTTTTTTTTCTGGTTATAGACAAATATAAGAAAGAACAATTGAAGAATATACAAAGGTATATTGAAAATATAGTACAATTAAAGAAAAAATAAATCAAATTTCGGCATTAAATAAACCATGAGGTGTTGATATACCATTAAATAAATAAACTAAACTATCAAAATAATATTTTTTTCGCAAAGTACACCAAAGATTATTACTCTTGAATGATTGATTGATTGATTGATTAAGTGATTTTAACGGCATATCAACTCGTCAAGGGTTATTTTTTCCCAGAAGTTAGAGAAGCGCATTCATTGTAAGTTTATATTTACTTTCTTCTGTCGGTTCTTCTAAAGTGATTTTTTGCATAACATCAAGTATTCCTTTCTAATAGAAATAATTTTGCACACAATTGTATGGTTTCAAGTATTTCTATCTAATACCAATAATTATATGGTTTCATGTATTTTTTCAATTCAATTAGAGTCATTTTTTCACGGTTGCAAGTAACTAATGATAATCTTTAGAAAATAATGATAGGTCGAAGTAACAATTCTTAATACAGCAAACTTACAATGATATTAAATTAGATTAGATTTCATCTATAGGGAGGACCCTATAATCACTCTGGATCAGATTGAACCTGAGAATCATGGCCATGAAGGGGTACTTCATGATCCCCAGATGTTCAGATCTGTCTCATAGATACAGTTGAGTCTCATACTCTGGGCATTCCTTCTTTGGGGCCTCACACTTCTGCAGGAGATACAGTCAGTGTATTGTAAGCCCCGTGGACATGGACAATAATTTAGAATAACGAAATATGTAAAGAGTTCAGAATCTCTGGACCGATAGATAGGTATGACTATTAGGTTATTTATTTAAGTGCTTTAGATGGAGTGAAGTTGAACTTGTCAATGGCGGTTTTGGTTTGGTTTTATGGCATATCAACCATTGTGGGTTATTTAATGCCAAATCTATTTTCATGCATATAAACAGCTCTATTTCAAACAATTAAATTTAGCATAAGTCCGTAGTTTAAATGTCAAAACCTTCTATTTGACCCATAGATACAATCCTATCTGGTGCTACTATTCTGGGCCTGAGTGAACCTGGAATTAATGGGATACTCTGCATTCTCCAGAGCTCCAACATTACTGGATCCTTACCATCAGATTGTTATGTGTCATATCAGGACACTCGTTGGGAGAGTTTTACCTCTCTGCAAAGATGCAGTCGGTGTATTCTACAGATCCGGCCAACTGGACCACAGGACACTCGATGGGGGAGTCTTACCTCTCTGCAAAGATTCAGTCTGGGCCAACTCAATAGCGGAAGATAAAAAAATAACCAGGATGGGAATAGTAATTATGAAATTCTATCAATTGTTCTCTCTCTCAAAAAGGAAACTTATATTTATACAAAGAAAACATTCCTAGTATGATTAGCGAATAGTCACTTAAAAATAGAAGATGACTGGATTAAGTTTTTTTTTTTTTTTGCTTAATGTCATATCAACCTTCCTGGGTTATTCAATGACAAAGCCATTTTAGCAGAAGAAAAGTAGTGATATTATTTTACCCATAACTGGGAAGATAAGAGAATGCATGCCTTTATAAGTGTATTAGTCGGAAAGTGAACATACTTGTGCGACTGGAGTTCCAGCTCAATACGATGTCACAATCCAAAACGTTAGTCACGACGCCATGGAGACTTTCCCAAAGGATTCATAGGATGATGCAGCAGCCACAGAGTAACCATATAAATTGACTTCATGTCATAGTCTTTAAATAACCTACAAGCTGTTCAGCTAGATAAAAATATCACAACGAACCCCACGGTTCCTTTATTTTTCTGTTTTCAATCTAATAAATTTTTGATACCTGCAGAGGGCTTTGGTTAAATCATTGTCTAAATTACGTTACGTTATCTTTCTTTATCAAATATATTTACCAAAATTACACGAAAATATCTAGAAACACTATAGATTAAATGTATTAAAAGAAGTCGCCATTGGTTTAAACCACAGCTTTCAGACGACTTCGGAATCTCCAGTGAGCCTTTCCAACAGTCTCTTTGTTTAGTTTGGCAAATGCTGCTACCATCCTGATTTTTAGTCAATCTTTGGTTTTGCGTGGAGTTCTGTTGGTCTCAAGCTTAACTGAACTTAACACATAATAATCAAAGAATTTGCAACCTGGGTATTAGGCTGCCAGATGATGAGGTGATGTGGCAGAAGAAATTTTCTCACAGCCATCTCTGGGTTATCCAGGGGTGCAGAATGGCACAAAAAACTGTTACTAGATGTATGGTGTACCAGCAACCATCCACTTGATCAAGGACAGCCTTACCTCCTCCAGGCTTTTGTTGTAGGCTTCCATGTTGAGTCTTAGATCATCTGAGAAGATTAATGTAGGCATAACGACAACATCATAGAGACCAACCGAAACAACATTACGTGGACGGAATGTTTGGTTTTCATCAGTATCGGTACAACTTGTAGTGACCGAGGAAGCCTGTAATTGAGCTGTGAGTTCATCATCTGAATATCTAAACAAAAATTGTTCTCATTGGCTGGGATGTTTGGGTCAGTTCAAAAGCTTTGCAGCGTAGTCTTTCCTCTTGTCCTTCATGACCGGTAGTAAAAATTGGCTTTTTCTCATTTTGTATTAAAAAAATACCGAATGTCTTCATGGACTACCTGACTGATAAGAAACTCAGGCACTTTCATGTCCCAGGTTATAGAGCTGAATGAATTGCTGTGATCGTTATCAATCATGGCCTAGATCTCCTCAACAAATTCGGAGTTCTTTTGTATCAAAAACAATCAGAGTGAGCTTTCCAAGCAGCCGAACCTTCGTAATCATGATTTGACTCCTACAACTATTTTTGTTTTCTCTACTCTGTCCTCACATTTACACTGGAACGGTGAAATCTTCTTATTGGCGTTTCCAACGTGATTTCCAACAGTTTTCTAATTTCTGAAGGAGAAAATTGCATCATTGTGCTGCTTTCCGCACAGACAGTGCATAACTAACTACTTTGCTGCACAGTAAACAAAAACCAATACAAAAAAAGCCCATGCGCGAATTTAATATAAGACTGCAACAATTTATCTATTGCAACTTTATTTATAGGTACTAAGTCGACTTTAATTTACTTGTCCTTTATTCTTTATATATATATACATGCATATTGAACGGCTGAAATGTTCATAGGCTAACCACGATACTCACATGGAACATGATCATATGAGCTTTCCTTTTCAAAATAGTAATCCTTGCAGTTCATAAACCTCTATCATAATTCTAGTGCTTTAATTTCATTGGTTAAAAAGTCATCAGCATCAGATATGACGTCATCATATGAACTTCTCTGCCTATATACTTTTTGTCCCCTCTCGTATATCATCATCTAGGCGTGCCTAAATCACAACAAGATTAATATTTCTTTATAATTAATTTTTAAGGAGGCACTCGTAACTCGTAGTTGAAAAGTTATCCTCGTAAGAAATGAATTCGCCCACTCAAATTCAAATCCTGGACAATACTGCGTTTCACTTCACACTAATGCCCTTGGGAAAGGATATGAATCCACCTGTTTACCCCACCACCCAAACTATGGCTAAATAGTAGGGCAGACAGTTTAACTTTGATGTGGCAACCGGTCTAAGAAAAGGAAAAATCTGAATTCAAACCTGTTGCACTCCATTTAAAAACCATGTTTTTCTACCCTGCTCGTGGTAGAAGTATAACATATTCATACTTTAAAATTTTTCTCTATGACTTCATCGCCAGAAAAAAAAATGGATCAGTTTTATTTAAAGCAACACCAAAGAAACCACAGAAAATAGACCTACACCATGACATATTAATCATTTGTTTATATACACTGGCATAATGGTTAGAGAGTTCACCAATGGTCAAGGAGACTAGGGTTCAATATTAGGTCGAGTCATACCAAACTCAAAAAATGGTACTTGATTCCTCCTAGCTTAACATTCAGCATTATAAGGTACGGATCAAGGTTATGTGGAGCAATTAGGGGAAAGGAGTAACTCTTTCCGTACACTTCAGTGTAGTAGCTATTGAAAAAGGGGCCTTTAAGTCCCCTTTGACTTCGGTCGGCCAACTTATATATATATATATATATATAATATTCACTGATACTTCAAGAATAAAGTATAGCTTTATTCTCGAAGTATCATTGAATATTATTTGAATTGAAGATACTTAAATTATTTGAGACGTACTTACATATGGGTGATGCTGTATTTTCACACACAACTGAGATCGCATCAATATCTACTCAGACTGACTACATGTTGATTTTTACTTGAATTTTCACACGCCCACTTTAAATTAATACTGACATTCTTAGTATTTTGTGATATTTCAGATCCAATAGGAGATGGGATCACGTGACAAGATCCATCTCCCCTCAAAGTAAGCAACATATTTCCAATAGACGGTAAAAAAAGTTGATCTGACCGATCCAAACATAGGGATTATTGCCTTTCAATTGTATATTTCGGAGAACAATTTCCTTGTCTTAAGTTGAACCCGGTTCCTTCATTACCGTTTCGGTAGGCCATTTTTTAACAATACATGTACATAGGAGCTTTTGCATTACTCATAGTTTAACGTTAATGCATCGAATAGCGGAACTTTGCTTCCTTTATCAGTAGGCACCGATTGCTACCACTCCTCCAACCTTAAGAACAGGTGCAAATAGTTACAACCAGTGGTTATAAAACAGGAATTTTCATATATATATATATATATATATAAGTACATATATTAGTAGATATATATATATAACATGGTGATGTCGTTAACTCTGGGTTTCATGCATTACGCATTCATCAGACCGACCTCAACAACTATCAGATGAATGTGTAAAGCATGAAACCCTGAGTCACAGTTACCACCATGTATTATATATAGCAGCTCTATCACCGATATTAAGCTCTATTTAAAAATACCGCAAAATTTGGTTTATCATTAGCTTAGCAAGTGAGCTAGTTATAACCATAAAATATTACTATATATATATATATATATATACGAGATCGAGATTAGACTTTTGTTAAACACCCCTTACTTTTGTATAGGCCTCAGCTGCACAGAAATTAAGACATAAATCTTTATCAATTTTTCTAGTTTTATATGATGTGGTAGTATTCTGCCAAAACAAAAAAGAGTTCTGATATGTGTCTTTTTTTGGATGTGACTCAGAATATTTTGAACAAATTTCGTCTCTCTCTCTCTCTCTCTCTCTCTCTCTCTCTGTACTCTCATGGACCCCCACACATGGCTGTGCAAAAGCAGGACGACCAGCACGAGAACACATTCAGCAACTATGTGAGGATACAGGATGTTGTCCTGAAGACCTGCCTGAGGCGATGAACGATAGGGAAAAGTGGCGAGAGAGGGTCAGGGATATCCGTGCTACCAGCACGACATGATGATGATGATGATATATATATATATATATATATATATATATATATATCCGATTGTCATTCAATAGATAAGGCTCACATTACACCCAACGGCTCACATTACACCCACGAACAAAATGTTTGCTTTATTTCTCAATTCTTTAAGGCATATTTTCGAGTCGAAAAACAAGGTTTTGTATTTCATCAGCACAGAAGTCTTTTAGTTTAGATTTAAGCCACTTGCTCTTCACTTCATTAATTTTAGAAAATTATTTTCTAAGCAGAAACAAGTGGAAATCATAGCCCATTATATCTGGACTGCAAGGTAGATGCAAAATATTCCCAATAAAAGTTAATGATGGTTTCAATTGTTCTTACTCTAACAGAAATTCTCATCTTTCAGGTAAAAAATGACTCCAGAAGATTGACAACCTCTTCGTTTGTTATTCACGACTTTCTTTCGCTTGTCGGAGGAGTTTGCAAAGGAAGTACTATTTAAAGTTGCACCTTTTTCAAGAAAATCAATAGTAATATTTCCTTTCATGTCCCAGAAAACTTAAGTCGTGACCATAACAGGCTATTGCACCCGAAATGATTTCACTGCAAGAGATTCAGTATGTTTAAATGTCATGGAATGTCTTTTCAATTCAGTTTCGCTGTAGCAAAGAAAAATCCTATTCTCTTGCAAGAGAGGGATGCACATCGGGGACAACTGGAATTTCTATAGTGGGACCCCAGCATTCAACAACAACAGAACTGAGAAAAGACAACGTCTTTATGTAGTAGTTTGAATGCCATATCCACAGAAAGGTTCAATTGTTCAGGAATGTCCTCAATTTTAACTATTTTGCCGAGTCGGCTGCGGTAGTTGAATACAGCGATTGCTTTTCTGCTGAGGGGTAAGACCGACCCTTAACAAGTTTCCTGGACATGACACTAAACAATCTGACTCTAAACAATCTAATGCTGGAACATTGGGAAATGTAGAGTGCTTCTTCAGTGCCATCGCTCCCAGGTCTACTCTGGTCCGGAGTGGTAGCTTCTGATAGGGTCCTATCTATGGGGCAAAAAGAACTCAACTTATGCAAAACTGAATTACTTGAAATAGGATTATTTTGACATTTTAAGTGCGTACTTATGCTGAACTGAATTGCTCGAAATAGAACTGTTTTGACATTTAAACCTATGCTAAAATGAATTATTTAAAATAAAATTGGTTTGACATTGAAACTGTACTTACGCTAAACTGAATTGTTTGAAATAGAACTGTTTTGACATTTAACTATGTGTAAACAAAAACTATACTTATACTAAACTGAATTGGTTGAATTAAAACTCTTTGACTAAACTGAACAATTCAACTTAACAGTCGTTTCTCTTTTCAAAAGTATTTCTTTTTTTTTATTGAAAGAGTTTCATATATTCGTTGTAGAAAAATAGGTAAAATGGTTGAATAAATCTCCGACCTACAAATTTATAAATTTTATTTCTTTGAAGGTTTGGTTTGGTTTTATGGCTTATCAACCATTTTTGATTATTTAATGCCAAGCTATATATATATATATATATATATATATATAATTTGTAAATACATTTTGTTAATAATGTTTTAAAGGAGCGAAAGTTCAAACGTTTGCACACAGTTGAATGGTTCGAAGTATTGCAATGTATCACTAACAATTTAGTTAAACATAATTTATCTGTTTACACTCAGTTAAATATCAAACAGTTCTATTTCAAACAATTCAATTTAACATTAGTCATTCGTTTGCACTCACTCAAACAGTTCTATTTGAACTATAGCTAGGGCTCTGTCAGGTGGTACCAATCGAGGCTAAAGTGGACCTGGCAGTGATGCCAATGACCGAGGACTCTGCATTGTTCAAAGGTCCAGCGTTACGAGAGCCTCAAAATCATATTGTTTCGTGTCATATCAGGACACTCGTTGGGAATCCTTACCCCTCTGCCTAGATACAGTCGGTCTATTCAATAATCCGACTGGGCTGTTTATTTTTTAGAAAATTATATATATATACGTGGTGCCTTCAATCAGTTTCCAGACTTTTATGTACAGGCATTTGAAATTGTCGTAGACTCTTGAAAATTCCCTATGTTTTTGCTATACATCTTATGAGATGACTGACCAAGTTTTATGATTTCAGTTTTAAATGAACAGCTACAGCAGCAACTGAAATACACCCTACTTAAGCCTGATTGTCACAGCTGGTGAATTTCAAAAATGCAATCTAGACATGAGGACACTTTAAAAGAACGATATGCAATAAAATTATGTTTTAAACTTGGAAAAAAATGCCACAGAAATGTATGGAATGCTTCAGACTGCTTTTGGAGCATCTTGCATGAATCAGGCATCGGTTTTTGAGCAGCATAAGAGATTAAAGGAAGGCAGGGAGTCTTTGAGGGATGATGAGAGGTGTGGGAGGAATAAGGAACTCAATAGACCAGAGTTGATTGGCCAAAAGAACTAGGGTTAGGCTTACTATGTTGAGGTTTTAAGGGAGTTCAGGAAGAGATTCCTTGGGAAGAGGCCAGCACTCTTCAAATCGGGTCAGTAGCATTTCCACCAAGACAACCACCAGTTCACAACTCCATCCTTGTCACAGACTATTTGGCCAAGATGGGCATCAAAACAGTTCCTCAGTCCAGACCTTGCTCCCTGTGACTTTTGGTTATTCCCTAAGCTCACAGGCTGTCATTATGAGACAATTGAGGAGATGAAAGAGGCTGCGACGAAGGTCATTGACACGCTCACACAAGAGGACTTAAATGAGGACTTCCAGAAGTTGTTGGAACGGTACAACAAGTGCATTGCAGCCGGAGAAGGTAACTTCGAAGGGGACTAGAGTTTCATGTGTGTACTATCAATAAAAGTGCCCATATGAAAAAAGTCTGGAAACTTATTTAATGATCCTCGTATATATTTATTGCTAAAAAAATGGAGTAAAATGTTTGAATAAAACTCCCATCTACAAATTTATAAATTTTATTTGGTTAAACAGAGTTAAACAGAAGTTACAACATATTTTATGTAAGCAAAGTTATTATTAGTCATAGCTCAGGTATTTCTAAATTGCAGACAGTTAAGTTTTTATGAATGAAATAGAGCAGTAATTAATAGCTAAAAATATTAGGATGTATTTTGTGTCTGTAGAGAGATATGTTTTGAAACCTTATCGTATATACGGCTGCTGCGGTCTTTTATCAGTTAGGGACAAATGAATATTTTTCACGCAAGGAAAATGTAAACAAATATTCGATGCATTTCAGAAAAATCAAAATTAAATGCATTCGTGAAAGAAAAGAATGTCGATTTTAATTCAAAAGAAATTAAACGAACGCTTTTTGAGTTACTAACAATTCCCTGCGTACTGAAGAAATATGTATTTCTTTGCTCATTTTTACAATGTAGGTAAGCTCGAAATTAGATGAAAAAACTGATAATATGTCTATGCTTCTAATTGGCTAGAAAATTGTATCTTTAATATTCTTGGAGGGAAACGATTTCTTAAATAATTTTGATTGCCAAGTCGGCTGGGGCTGTAGACTACACCATGTGCTTCTCTGCAGTGAAGTAAGACTCTCCCTTACAACGTGTGTCCTTGATATGATACTAAATCATCGGATGGTGAGGTTCTAGCAGTGCTGGAGCTTTGAGTACCCCTTCATTGCGATTTCTTCCAGGTCCACTCTGGCCAGTAGTGGTAGCACCTGATAGAGTCCTACCTATAGGTTAAATATAACTCAACTGCATACTAAACTGAATTACTTCAAATAGAACTGATTTGATATTTAGACTGCATACTTATGCTAAACATAACTGCTTGAAATAAAACTGTTTTGACATGTAAACTGCGTTCTCATGTAAAACTGAATTGTTTGAAATAGAACTGTTTGACTAAACTGAATAGCTTCAAATAGAAATGTTTTGACAATTACACTGTGTACTTACATTTAAACTGTCTACTTATACTAAAATGAATTGTTTGAAATGGAACTGTTTTGACATTGAAACAGTACTTACGTTAAAGTGATTTTTTTTAAATAGAACTCATTTGACATTTACTGTGTGTAAACAAAATCTCTTCTTATTTTAAACTGAATTGGTTGAATTAGAACTGATTATTTGTATAAAAATGGATTTAACATTAAACAACCTACAAAAGTTGATATGCCATAAAAACCAACCAACTAACCAACCAACCTTAAATAATTTTGAGTTTCGTCTCTTTTAAGTTTTCGTGCTAAGTCAAATATTGTTGTCTGTAAAAAATTTCAAAATTTTAAAGCAAACGTGATTGCACCGATTGATTATTAATTACAGATTCAAAATTACTTCGGGTGCATATATTTTGCTAAAAAATCATTAAGTTGTATTTATAAAGATGTGTGTGTATGGGTGTGTGCTGGTTGGTAGGTCGGTGGTTGAGTTCTATGTCATAAAAACACTTGTAAGCCATGTATTAAAAAAACTATATATATATATATATATATAAGTTGTTTGTAGGTAACATTTTGAACTAAACAGAGCCCAATTATTTTCTCTCAGTTTAATTATTTCTATTATTCCTACCCAAAACAAATAATTCTATAAAAAATCATTTATTTGTTTGTACGCAGATAAATAGTTTCAAGTATTTCAATTTAAATCTAACAACTTAGTTTTAACGGTCAGTCAATTTTGAACGTAGTTAAATGGTTAAACGGTCCTATTTGAAACAGAAATGTGACCCTAACGAGTACCCGGATCAGAGTAGAACTGGGAGTAATGGTAATAAAGGGGTATTCAACTTTCACAACTCTTCAGGACTAGAGCCTCATCCTCAGATGCAGTTCAGTATACTTCACAGGACATTAGTTCTATTTGACCCAAAGATGGGAAACTAACAGGTACTATATCTCCCGGTCAGAGTGAACCTGGGAGTAATGGTAATGAAATCGTACTTAAAATTCATGAAATCTCCAGAACATAGGATGATTTAGAATTTTATCCAGGTCAATCATTGGCAGGGAGCATTTACTCCTCTCAAAAATGCAGGTGGCGTATTCTACTGCCCACGACTAGTAGTCTGATGTGTGTATGATTGCATCTGCGTCCGCACACGCATGTGCCTACCCATACTTAAAGTAAATTAAAATTGATTTATTGTTATACACTGTAATTTTGGCAGTCTGACAAATTATTAACAACTTTAACTTGTTTGTATAAACTTGAGAATTATTCAGCTGCCAAAGGTTTAAAAAATAGCCGTCATAATTGTATGATTCATATATATATATATATATATATATATATATATATATATATATATATATATATATATATATATATATATATATATATATATATATATATATATATATATATATATATATTGCTATAAAGGTTTAAACAGTACAGAAACTCATTATGAACCCTCGAACGTCCGCTACAAGAACAACTGTTTCATGATGTAATCAAGTGCTTAACCTCAAAAACCGCTCATGCCGTACACACAGCGTTTTTCTAGGAAGTGTTTTTTTGCACAGAAAACAATTCATATTCCTCCCCAGCATCATTAGGATTGGTGAGTTTCAACAGCAGGATCTACATCCTTTATCTTGAGGTATATCCTCATCACACATTTTTCGCTTTTTTTTTCCATAACGTTAGTATCATTGGGATTGGTGATTATTAATAATGATAGTGATGTCATTGCTGGATCTCAGTCCTTTATTCTGACGAATGTTTTTAATCCTTTTTCTCTTGGGTTTGTTTATTCATTTTTTTTCAGCATGAACGTGTTTTGGTTAGTGTTGTTGTTTTCTTATTTTCGTAATGAAAATTGTGGGCTTAAACGTTCACCAGGTAAGGCAGACAATAATTAATGCGATTGTTCGTCAATGGTCCGGGATACAAGGGTTCACTCTCAGGTCGAATTATACCAATGATTCATAAAAGGTACTTGAAACCAACTTGATAATCACAGTATCATAAGGTTGCAATCAAGGGTAAAGTGAAACAATTAAGGAAAAATATAGCGCCCTCCTCAAAAGTTCAGCGTCATAGCTAATGAAAAAGGAACCTTCTGGTCGCCCTCGACTATGGTCGTCAACTTTACTATTAATTTATACATATATATATATATATATATATATATATATATAGAGAGAGAGAGAGAGAGATAGTTAAAGGAGAAATATATAAGTTACATGGAAAGTACTCAATGTTACTCTTGTAGAGGAGGTATAAAGCATGAAATTTTAAGATTATGCTCTTGTTCAGTCCTTTACACATGTGAAGCGAACAGTTATCATACGGTTTGGTGTTGTTCTTTTGTTTAATGGCATATCAACCAATGTAGGTTATTCATTGCCACAACCATTCTTCTAGAAGATCTGTAGTGGTACTATTTAACTCATAGCTAGGAGGATAAGGGTGTTCATACCTTTCCTCAGAGCATTTGTCCGATTCCGTACTTCATCGCTTTAATCGTTAAACCACGAGTGCACCCCCCCCCCAGTTATCAGACGGAATGAAGTGGAGTAGTTGCTGAGCAAACATAATCTAAGTTATGAGAATTTTGTACCTTGACATGATATTTATGTACGTGACACAAAAAAGGCAAATGACAGCTAACATTCATTGTTTTATAGTGCTAAGTAACAGAAAATAAATTTGTTAATACGTCTCTCTCTTTCATTTTTCCCTATATATATATATATATATATTATCGTTATCATCATGAAGTCGAGAACGTATCATTCCTACTTCTCCAGCAGTGCTCAGAAAGTTCTTTTCATCTGGGATGGCAAGCAGTCGGACAACTGCTGTTTAGAGAGGTACTACTTTCAGGATTTTTACGTAAAAACACCATGTAGCATTCTTGATAGTTAATGTCTACCTTTTTCTCAATGCAAAATGCATTGAGAAAAAGGTAGATTCTAAGGGGGGCAGTGCATCCATATAGTAGTATTAACTTAGTCACAACTTGGAAGAAATCATGTTTTTTTGTTTTATCTGAGAGGTCAGATTTTCACATCTTCAAGAACCTGCCAATAACAGTCCTTACCTTTCCAATGCGTATGTTGAAATCGATTTCAGTAGACGAGATATTGCTGCCGAAGAATGAGAATAGTTTTGCTTTTGGAAAAAGTTTTCACTTTCCTTATTTTATGCGTCGTAACCTTCTCTTTTGACTTATAACTTATATTATTGGGATTGACTGTTTTAATTATGTCTATTATGGTGCACATAACTGTTTTATGCTTCCTACATTTTAACCCGGAATCTGCAAACTCATAAGCGCATGACCGGTCATCTACTTTATCAGAAACAATTCTATATATATGTAGACATCATGTAGCAAATCATAGCTCATCGAAGCGAAATTTGTGCTGGAACAATAGCGGGATATCTCTCTTACTGCGGACGAAATTTGATAACCGTGGTGTCTCCATTCGCACTACTTCTATAATTATAATTTCTTAACGTAATTTAATTGTTAAATGCTAATTATAGACTAATGAAATTATGAATTTCCGGTTTTTGATTTTTGTATGAGCTTTTGATGTTGGATCTGACATAACAAAGAGCTTTAAAGCTCCTGTCTATATAAATAGAAATAACGTTAATAATGCATCATAAAATATTAATATTGATGTAGATTTATGTAAAACTTTTTTCTATTAAAGCATTGCTATGATCAAAATGAATAGAAGCAATGTAGAAACATACTTAATGATCGGTAGAATTTACTCCGTAATTCGAAAAGCAAAGATGGTAATGTTTTAAACAGCATAATAAATTATTATTATTATTATTATTATTATTATTATTATTATTATTATTATCATACCATTTCCAGTATCTATATTACTCCTGGCGAGTTTTTCCAAACCAGCCTTAGCCGATGGTCTTTCACTGAAGTCTGAATGATAGCAAGTCTGCTTAGGTAACCAGAACTCTTCTCAGTATTCTTGTCGATCTTAGTAATGTTGTAATTTGGATGGTCTCCGTCCGTCCTTCAATTTCTAACTTTTCCAAACCCCTTAGCAAGCCTTTCGGGACCGTTCTGAGTGCATCAGTTATAACTGGTATCACCGTCACTTTCATGTTCCCTAACTATTTTCCCTTCGCTGGCAAGATCAAAGTGCTAGTCTCTCTTTTCGTTTTTTTTCTATTTTTGTAGTTATCATTTTAGTCTGAGAGTTTTTCATCCCATTAGCTGATGGTTTCTCACTGGAGTTTAAGAGAAAGCAAGTCTAAATGACTCTTCTAAGTATTCTATCCGATTGGTTATAATTGTTATTATTATTAGACTTTCTCACTTGAGCGTTAGCTGATAGTTTCTTGCAGGAGTTTGAGTGACAGTAAGTTTCCTCAACTTTCCAGGATTCTCCTCAGTATTCTAATCTGCTGCATTCGCTTATTATGGGATTGATCAATTCGTCTCTCTATCACCACATAATCTACATCTGCTATTCTATTGCGGTTTATCTATTTATTATTAATTTTTATTCCTTGAAAGTTTTTCACATCAGCTTTAGCTGATGGTCTTTCACTGGAGTTTGAGTGATTGCAAGTCTCCTCAAGTCTTCAGGACTCTTCTCAGTATTCTAGCCGTTCTCAATAATGTAGTTGTCCTCTTATTTCTGAGTCTTCCAATCCCTTTAATAATCCTTTGGTAACTGTACCAAAAGTACCAATCACTATAATATAATATGGTATAATTGTCACTTTCATTTTCCACAGTTTTTTTTCAATTACCTAGCAAGGCCGATGTACTTATCTTTCGTTACGTTTTCTTTCAATTTTATTCAGTGATCAGTCGGGTCAGCAAAGTCCTCAATTTTGCAAGTTCTCTTTTTTTTGTTGATTAATATTTGGTTTGATCGATTAGGTGATCCGTTTGTATCTCAAAATCCCATTGCAGTTTGCGTGTTTCTTTCTCCAGGACAGATGCAGGGTTGTGCATTTGTTCGTATGGCCAAACATTATTATTGTTATAATCTAACTTATTCAAGCAATGCTATATTTGTTAGAAACCGAGAAGAATAAAATAATTTAATTGAAAAGAATTGCGGGCAATCGACTTTATAAACAGTTTAATTAATTGCAAATAATTTTCAGTGTCACAAAATACGAAAACTAAGCATTTCATGTGTCTTAGTGTATATTTTCATTTAAGTTTAATTTTCGAAACAAACATTATGACGGTAAAAAAAAAAAAAAAAGTTTTTCAGCGATCAAAAATGCTTTTAACGACCTTAATATGTTCGAAAAATCAAACGTATGACTAGCGTCTATAACACAACCCTTGTGGGGTTTTTTTTTTTGCTTTTTATTTTTTTCTGGGGGATTCTCAGGTAGATAGGTCTGGTTTGGTTTGGTCCCTTATTTTAATGACATCAACCTTAGTGGGTTATAAAATGCCAAAGACATCATTGTAGATGAACCGTTGTAATACAATTTGACCTGTAGTAGGAGGATAAGGGGGTTTCATTCTTTTCCCAAAGGTACTTAGTCCGAAAGTAAACTAATAGCGGTTCTGGAGTTCGAACTCGCTTAATATGATGTCACCGTCCAGCTCGTTATATACAACGATACAGGGACTGACTAACTAGTTAGATAGATAAATTAACTGCATTAAGTATATTCTTATAAATAACATATAAAACACTTTTTCCAATGCCGAGTTTGACTTCCTAATTGCAATTGAGTATCAAGAAAAATATTTCAGTTTTCCTAAAACTAAAGATCAGAACTTCCGTTTCCAAGAAGATACGAACAAATAATGAATCTCATAAAATTTAGGTTAATGTTTTCTACTTCTACAGTTAAATCAGTAAGATTTTCAGACAATTCATTTATTTCTATACTGCACGTCTTAAATTTCATAGATTACCGCGCTATATTGGCAATTTGAAGAGTTTGTTTGTTTGCTATACACGGTTAAAATGTTTCAATATTTCGTTCTAATAATTTCAGCATGAATACTTACTTGATTTAGGGTAAATTTCATACCTTTCGCAAGGGTATTAATGCTCTATGAACGGCAAAAAACCACGGTCCATTTTCATACGATGGCAACCGTTACACGACGAGCGCCACCTTAAAAACAATCATGTAATCCGGAGAGAACTAGTTTACGTCTGGTTTTCTGGTTAGGATGAGAGTGGTGTATCTGTTTATTTTCACCTATTTTCATTTTTTTTTTTTTTTGAAGATGCGGGGAAAGAAAGAAAGAACAAAAAAACGAAATCCTGTGCGGTCGGACCTCGTGACATTAGTTTCGGTAATTTTTCAAAAATTTATTTTTTTTAGCCTTAGCTAAACTGATCGTTTGCTCGTAACATGCTCTGCGGCTAAATCCAAATGATTATGTAAGTCTTTTGTCAATCTTTATTTAAGGAATATACACACATTTTGGCTTTTACCTCGTAAATCTATTACCAGACTCCTCAATTGTAATGGACTTTTGGTGGTCAGGGTGATGATAACTATGATAAGAAATTGGTAAAAAGAGAGATAGAGTTCTCCGTTTCCATTTATTTCATGATCCTAAAAGCCTCTCCCTTCCTCCGCCATCGTATAAACGAAGTCAGCGATGAAGACGTAACGGCAGTCTGACTCTACTCAATCTTGACAAATGTCCTCATCTTCTCTGTATCACTTTTTAGTTTATAGCGTAACTCGAAGCTCCGAGGTCTGCTTTGATAGTGCGCTTTTGTTTTGATTCAGAATTCTTGGCAAATGAATGAAGACAGTTCGTCGGGGTGCAAGAACCGGAATGATGAGGAAGCACAAACAGAAAAAGAAGTGCGGCCATTGACGTTTGTATTAGCGGTCGTTTATCTGCTGTTTCATAGCACGGGAAAGAAAATAAAACAGCTTTTAAGAACCATTAAATATATCTATGTGTGCGTTCATTCTGACAGCCTGGAATGACACAACACACACAGAAAGCATGCACCTACACATACATATACACCTACACCTTCACAAAGACTACAATCCTTGGCAGACAGAGTCACACAAGTCATTAAGTTACACGTGCGTTCATAGACGTAAACTTATATGCGTAGGAGTGCATACGCGCACACATCCAGTCGTTTGTATTCATTCACATACATTCGTCGGTTTGTAATTAAATATATACGTATGAATACATTTATTCTCATGACGGCTTTTTCTCTTGCTCCGTCTATCTCTCTGGCACACGCGCATACGTACATACAATCTGAGAGGAGATTCTAACATTCATTCACTTTACTAAACCGAAGATCGTACACATTTTATACAGGGTGTGAATAAAAGCTCTATATGTATTAGGTTTAATTATTATATATATATATATATAATCTTACGTATGTTTTCTTAAAAAACAACAGACGAAGTTATTCTAAAAAGTATTAAATTTATTGATTATTCCCCACACTCACTTTTGAAATACACGTACTTAAGAGATTGAATATATATATATAGATAGATAGATTGAGAGAGAGAGAGAGAGAGAGAGAGAGAGAAAGGAACAGGGTATTGCCAAACCGGTTCAGTAACATTGTGTATATAGAGAGAGGAAAGGAGAGAGATAGAGATAGAGAGATAATTTAATATATATTTTATATGTGCGTATACACGGATGTTTTTATATCTGTGTTGATCATTTCTGGCATTCATTCACTTTAATTAGCGTGTGTCGTCGTTGTATGATCGATATATCATCATCATCATCAACAACGACGACGAGTGCCGACAGCACAGATTCGTTTCTCTCTCTCTCTCTCTCTCTCTCTCTCTCTCTCTCTTTCTCTCTTGTAAGCTGTCGCTATCGACCATCAGAGATTAAAATTCCTCAAGATGGTGCCTAGTCTCAGCACGCACCTGATTGATACTGGTCGGTCAACACTGTTATGTCCATGTGTAGTAATCCATAAAAGAACGTCGATTAAGTTTATGTCCCGTCTTATCCAGCAGTGTCCTGCATGTTTTCTTATTATTATTATTAGAGTTTTTCGCACCAGTGTTTGCTGATTGTTTTTCAAAGGTTTTTGAGTAACAGCAAGTCATTTTAAGTCTCCAGGACTCTTCTCAGTATTCTTGCTGATCTCGATGATACTGTAGTTTGGATGGTCTCCACTCATCCTTTTATATTTTATCACAATTGGTATCACCGTCATTTTCATGTTACATAGTTTTTTAAGTTCTCAAGCAAGGTCTAAGTACTTATCTCTCTTTCTACTTACTTTCAGCTTTACTCTGTGGTCATCTGAAACGGTATTATTATTTTACTACTTTTAGAGTTTTTCATATCATCGTAAGCTGATATTTTTTCACGGTAGTTTGAGAAACAGCAGGTTTCCTCAACTCTCCAGAACTCTTTTTAATATACTGGCCGATCTTGACAATGCATAAGACTGGATGGCCACTACTTGTCCTCTGATTTCTAAGTCTTCAAATCTCTTTACCAAACATTTACAATTGATTTTACCGTCACCTTCGTGCCCCATAATTTTTTTTACTTCTCTGGCAAGGTCTAAGCACTTATTTTTCTTTTCACTTTCTTTTATTTTTACTCTCTTGTCCGCCGCTCCGACAAAGTCCACTAAATCGCAGGTTCTCCTTTTTTTTGGTGATCATCACTAGGTCTGATCGTCTGACCAAGATTAGGCTATCTGTTAATATCTCAAGAGAACTTTCTCACGGATGGATTCTGGGTTGTGCATATTATCATTATAATTATCATTATTTGCTCATTGAGAGTTTTTCACATCAGTTTTAGCTGATGTTTTTTTTATATTGATATTATTACTCATTAGAGTTTTTCACATCAGCGTAAGCTGATGGTCTTTCACTGGAGTTTGAGGGACAGCAAGTCACCCTCTTAGAATTTTTCACCGGTTTATTATTTAAGACCAAGAGTGAAGGAAGGTAGAGGTTATATGCATTCTATGTATTTATTTTTTTTCCTGCCTCATTTGAGAAATTTTTTTTCGTCTCATTGATTGTATTTTCCAAAGGGGATAAGCAATTTCGCAAAGCGCAATATTTTTTGCATTTCTTATTGGCTGGGACTGCCAGGTATCTTGTTAATGTGTTTATTTTCCCTTTCTTGACCATGAATATACTATTGCTGGCGCGGTGATAGATTTAAGATACCACATTTTCTCATTTCTTAATTCCTTGTCTTTGTATTTACTTATTTTATTATATTCTTTGATATTATTATCATCATTTGGATGGGGTCTTACGCCTTTACAATAGATGCAGTCGATGACCGAGCGTTAGAAAATTAATGCATCACTTTTACTCATGTTGAGAATTTTTGGATGGATTCAGTTTCAGTCTCCATATCATTTAAACATGACTCGTATCGTTACACAAAAATTGTTGAGATTATTATTGCAAAATTTTTTTTTTTGACAATTTAAAGGGCAACGAAAAATATTCAGCCTTATGGAAAGATATTTTTTAATCATTGTGCCTAGTCGCAGAAATCTACGCCAAAGCGTTTTTGGTCTTATTTGCAATTAATACCCGATGCACATCCTCACATATATATATATATATATTGTTAATCCTAATATATATATATATATATATATATATATATATATATATATATAATCCTAATATTTGTATATATATATATATATATATACATGTTATTAATCCTGATTAATATATATATATATATATATATATTAATCGTAATATAATATATATATATATATATAGAGAGAGAGAGAGAAAGAGAGAGAGAGAGAGAGTGTGTGTGTGTGTGTGTGTGTGTGTGTGTGTGTGTTATCAATCTTTCCACGCATATATATGTTAAAAGACGCACATGACTTTACGTATACAAAAATGGTCTAAATAGATAATCACCTTCGTAAAGAAATAATTTGAACAATCTCAACAAAAAATTCCATGAGCTTACATTCTCCTGCTGACATATTTCTCCGCCTACATTATGACCTTGGTCTGTATTGTGACTGAAATATCATCAGTGCCATTTGTGAGCGTTTGAGCTCACTTAAAAGTCAGAACATTCTATGTTGATTTTCATGGTTGGTAGACACTCAACGATTGTAAATTATGACGATTGCCAATCTCTGCTCTTTCCAGAGTTCATCCTTGGTATGACACAAAACTGCATCTGGTGGTGAGGCTCCAGTTCTGGAGAGTGTAGGATCAGGGTTAATGCGAGAATTTTCATGTCCACTCTGAGCTGGATTGCTAGCTTGTTAGGGTTCCATCTATTGATCAAATCGATCTGTTTAAAAAGGATTATTATTGGATAAAAAATATTTGAAATTATTTTGCATATGATTATTATAAGATAGAATTTCGCCCAGTCGGCTGAGGCTGGAAAAGACGACGACTGAATCTCTGCAGAAAGGTAAGACACCACCACTCAAAAACAAGTTTTCTGATGTGACACTCAACAATCGGATGGTAATACTCATGTAATACTAGAGCTTTGGGCAGTGCAGCAACACTGGTCCACCCTGGCTCGGGGTGTTTGCACGTGAAAGGGTCCTGTCTATGGATCAAGCAGAATTATTTGACATTTAAAATGAGTGAAAACAAATGACTTATGCTAAATTGAATTGTTAGAAATAAAACTGTGTAATTGTTTGACTGTGCGTAAAAAATTATTGATATTTAACTAAGCAGTTGGTGATACAAAGCAATGCTTGGAACCATTTAACTTTGTTGAATTATGCTAAAATGAATTGTCAGAAATAGAACTGTTTGATCCTTTGTCTGTGTGTATCTATAGAATAAGTTTACAAATAATATATCTAATGTAAAAACAAGATTTGGCTTTAAAAAACCAACAATTTTTGATATGCCATAAAACAAGATCAAACAAAACCAATAGAACTATTAATGTGAGATTGAAAGCCATTTATCTCTATTCAATATTTTGACTGAAGAATAGTTACTTGAAGGTAAATTGCCAAGTCAGCTGGGGCTACACTGACTGCACCTCTGCAGAGGGGTAAGACCCCCCCTAATGAGTTGCCTGATTAGGACACTAAACAATCCGATGGTGAGGTTCCAGCTGTGCTGGAGCTTTGGGGAATGCGGAGTACCCCTTCATTGCCATCGCTCCCAGGTCCACTCTGGCCCGGAGTGGTAGCACCTGATAGGGCCCTATCTATGGGTTAAATAGAACTAACAGCATACCAATGCTAAACTGAATTGTTTGAATAAACTGAATAGCTTGAAATAAATGTTTTTGACAATCAAACCGTACTTACATTTAAACTACGTGCTTATGCTTAACTGAATTATTTGAAATAGAACTGTTTTTCGACATTAAAACTGTTTTTACACCTGTTACATATAACTGCTTGAATAGTTTGAAATAAAAATGTTTTTGACCATTAAACTGTGTACTTATGCTAAACTGAATTGTTTAAAAAAAAACAGATTATTTACATAAAAATGGATTTGGCATTAAATAACCTACAAAGGTTGATTTGCCATAAACCCCAACAAACCAACCAAACCTTGAAGGTAAAATTGTTAACTAAGATTATTATTATTATTATTATTATTTACTAGAATCCATATAACTCTACGAGGAAATTATTCTTATTAAATAGGGATAAAAATTAAAAACATGTAATTTTTAACCCAGAAGACAACGGCTGTAGAACACACAAACTGCATCTCTGCATACAGGTAAGACCCCCATCAACGAGTGTCCTAGATATTAGACAAAACAATCTGATGATGAGGCTCCAGGATTATAGCTTTGGGGAATATGGAGTATTCCTTGATTTCCATTACTCCCAGGTTCACTCTGACACGGTGTGGTAGTAACCGTTGGAGTCTTATCTATAGGGTAAATAGAACTGTTTAACCATTTGCTATCTTTGAAACAATTTTTAACTACGTGCAAGCAAATGATTAATATTAGATTGAATTACTAGGAATTAAAATGATTGAAGACATTTAACTGTATTCAAATAAATGAACTCTGACTCATTTTTAAAAAAAATCATCTACAAACGATTCACTTAAAAAATCAGATATATGTATAAACGGGATTCGGAATTAAATAACCATAAAATGTTCATGTGCCATTAAACTAAATAACCTAACCATGTGATTATGGATAAATTATTCGAATTAGAAAGTAATATGGTTTCAAGCATTTGTATGTGTAAAAAAGGATTATTATTAAATAGAAATTCTTCCTTGAAGGCATATAAATGTGTATAAGTTATCAGTATTAAGAATATAGTCACATATAATAGTTCGCCATTATTTGAAGTAATTGTTGACAAATCATTAGTGACTTGAAACGATATAATTGCTTGCAAAAATAGATTGACTTTGGTATAAAAAAAAAAGAAAAAAAAAAAAAGGTTGTCATGCCACAAAATGAACCAACCATCCATTCCTACTTTTATCACAATTGGACAGTTTGATAAACAACTGCATATTTCTTGTCCATTTCTAACTAAATAGGAAATAAAACCAAATTGAAGATTACAGAAAGATAACGAATGGTCATATTTCTTATTTCCTGTCCTACGATTTTGAAACAATATATCCTGTAGAAATAATCTAGGTGCTAAGAATGATCAAAAGAATAAACAAATTATGTCATTTTATTTATCTCATTTAAAAACCTCGCCAGAGTACAATTGGTTCAACATCGAATAATAAAGGAGTTTTATCTATTAAAGTAAATATACTATGGATATGCTTTTTCCGTTCCTTTATCAGAAGACTAAATTTTTCTGTGATGAGTAATATGAAGAAAATTATAGACAAAACTATTACACACAATGTACACAATCACCGCTAAATAAGTACGCTCGAATATATTGTAATAAAGTTTAAATTAAATTTAAAGTTGAATCTAATCTAAATGGTAATACTATGATTTCATTATTTCGAAAGGAAAATTACACAATCAAAACGATATTATTAGGATTTTCATATAACCAAACTATTCTCTAACCAATATGAATATCACAGTTAAAAATTATTTACACCATACACTAATGTCCATATAATATGTATATTTTCCGAACAATCTGATATTTTTCTTGGTTGTAGAGTTTCAATTCAGTAGATTTTAGTTATAATTAAACTCTTATAATATCCATTAAAATTGTCAAATATTCCACTTGAAGTACAAAAATCTTTCTATCGTTAGATTAGAAAAAAATTAAATTTTCATTAAGGAAACATTTAAAATAGGAAATAGTCACAAGGATTCATATCGTGTGAGTAAAGGGACTGTTGTAACTTTGGAATATTTCTTGGGCGAAGATCTAGTTCAGAGAGAGTGGAACTTATACATGGATTGCTTTTAAGGGCATATCAAACTGTGTTGGGTTATTTTATGCCAACAGGTTTAAGAAGTGCATAAACTGTTCTTTTATATTTACATTCTTAGTGTCGTTTCTTAAAAGTTTTTATGCACACATCAATATATTAGGATTTCTATCTGATACAAATCACATACAAACAGATTCTTTTTGACTCATAAATGAGACCGTAACAAGTAGTACCACTCCTGGCTAGAGTAATAAGATTATAGCGGTAATCCATACAGCTTATCTTCAGAAGTAGAGCCTCACCACTAGGTGTAGTTTAGCGTTATACTTTCCGGAAAAAATAATGAGTAATTCTATTTCTAGGGTTTACTTTTTATTTTGGTATATTCTCTTAAATGAAATACTTGTTTGTCTTTTACGGAAAAAAAATCTAATAATTACTGACAGTTATATTTGGAGGAATCAAAAGTTTTGCCATATTTTCGTAATATGAGACGCAATTTAGCTGCTCCGGGTGTTTTTGCCCAGTTTCTGAAGCTGACGAACCACATTGGACTGTGAGATACCAAGCTCGCCTGATACTCTCCCAGTGTTATGACCAAATTTGCATCTATGTTTTGGATCACAGCCTCGATTCTGCCTGATCATCGAGGTGCTTCTCATCGGATCCAAATTTATTGAACCACAAGGTTACTGTATTTTGTTCAACAGTGCCTTTACCTTTTGCACAACAAATGTTTTTGGTTGCTTCCGCAGTGTTATAGCTCAGTTCGAACTCGTGAATCATAAGTCCCCAAAGTGGACTACGACACATGTTCATCCGATCGGCATTCAAATCACACACAGAGTTTAGCAATTCACTACGTGTCAGCACACCAACTACCACGATACTACCAACAAAGATGATACAGTGTGACCTTCTTCGGTCACGTGATATACGCGTCAGAAACATGTACCGAAATAGCGGAAAATGTTTGTCACACGCTTGTATTTTCTCTCCCTAAAATAGATCTCACTTAAACACTTATCAGGATTAAATGCATTAGTAGCGAAAGATAAAACTGTTTTTAAATCTGGTGAATCCAAACTCGTCCTAAAAGAATTCAAAACCATAAATAGGCGTCAAGTATGGCCATGAAATAGAAACTTAGAGGTGCGTTTTATTTGGTATCGTCTTAAAAAAAAAGAAAACGAAAAGAAAAAAGAAAATAAAACAAAAAGAGGAAGTCATTTAAGCTTTATTTGTTTGGTTTTGTTATCGATACTCGGAAGACAGATGTTTTTGTTGGCTGTTATATAAATATAATTTCTGCTCTATTACAAGCATTTGTCTAGAATTAAAAGAAAAAAAAAAGAAGAAAATAAGAAAAAAGAGTTACATTCTAAATTACTTACTAAATATACAGGTATCCCTCGATCTTTGAAAATTCATTATACGCCATTTCACTTCGTAAAAGACTTTTATACTGATAGTCCTCAATATATGAAAGACACATGGTAGATTTTCCTCACTACTCGAAAAAATGAAAATCAAAGAAGCGATTACTATTGATTTACATGGGGTAATTGTTGAGCGTTCCCAGAACTGCCCTAAAAATTAAAAAAAAGTGAAAATAAGAAAAAACTATTATAAAACATTGTTTATATCTGCGTTCCTTGATAAGGAAGATGATTCGTTGTCTTAAAGAGTTGATAAGAAAAATTTGAAATACGTCAATATACTATCACAGGCACCTTCATTTACCATAATTTTTCAGCTCTCTAGCAAAATCCAAGTGATTTAGCTTTCTTGGATTTTCACTTTGTAGGTTACTGAAATGGCAAAATCCATACGATGACAAATTCTGTTGTTCTTGTTCATTGACATTCGGTCTGGTCTTTTGGTCTGCATTAGATGATCTGTTTGCTTATCAAAATCCCTGAGAATCTTATGCGTCTTATTCTCTTGAAAGGATTCTGATTTGTGCATATACCATTATTATCATTATTATTTCATTTACTCTTTGAGAGTTTTTCACACCAGCGTTAGCTGATGGTCTTATACTGAAGTTTGAGTGACAGCAAGTCTCTTCAAGTCTCCAGGACCCTTCTCAGTTTTCTGGCTGATCTCAATAATGTTGTCGTTTGGATGGTCTCCACTCGTCCTCTTATTTTCAAGTCTTCCAGTCCCTGTATTAATCCTTCGGTGTTCATACCAAAAGTACCAATTACATTTGGTATAAACGTCACTTTCGTGTTCCACAGTTTTTTTTTTCAATTCCTTTGCTAGGTCTACGTACTTATCCTTCTTTTCCCTTTCTTTCTTTCAATCTTACTCAGTGGTCAACAGTGACATCAAAGTCAACACTTTTGCAAGTTCTCTTTTTTTTGTGGATTATTATCAGGTCTGATCGTCTGGCCGAGATTAGGTGATCTGTTTGCATGCCAAAGTCCGATAGGACAGATTCTGGGTTATGTATATACCATTTATTTGTATGGTCAAATTTCAATTTCTTCCACAAATCGCAGTAGATCACTTTACCCACACAGTCGTGTCTATTCTTATACTCTGTCAGCGCTATTTTTTTAAATATTTACTTTTTATGTGATTGATCGTTTTGTCTCTGTTACGGCATAACCTACAGTTGCTGTTTTGTTACGTCATATGTATTCTTATTTTGATACGATTGGTCCTCATGGCGTCGTTCCGTTATGCTAGTAGGAGAGATTCTGTTTCTCTCTTAAGGTTTCTTTTCTTAGCCGCATACATGTTTTCTCGTGATATATGTTGCTTATTAGTGACTTAAAACGTTCGTAGAGTTGTTTTCTTTCCATTTTTGTTTCCTGGTTATTGCCATTCTGTTAGTCCTCGTGTTGTCTGTATTGTTTCGGATGGCTGTAATCAGTCTTCCTCCACGCTTTTTTGTATGTAGTCTTCGAGTCTTTGTATTGATGCGTCAACGCTGTCTTCTTTTCTTGACACATGGAGTTTGTCAGCGTCTGATCTGGGATGTAATACCTTATTATTTCGGAGGTACCCCTGGTGTAATGGTTATTGTCGTATGAAATGGACACGTCGACTCGAGTTCAAATCCTGGACGAGCCTGATTGCATTTCACATAGCACTAATACCCTTGGGAAAGGTATGAATCCAATTATTCTCCCTCCAGCTATGTGTAAATAGTAGGACAGACTTGTTTCTTCAGCCTTGGTGAGGCAACTAGTCTAGGAGAAGGAAAACTCTGAATTAAAACCTGTTAAACTCCGCTTAAAAATTGACCTTGTGTCATATCCTGCCCGAGCGGTGGGGTTGGTAAATATGATAATACCTTATTATTTCCCACATTGAGATTTTTTCATACCACAGAAAGTTGTTGGCTGTTCACTGGAGTCAAAATAATAGCAAGTTTCCTCAAGTTTCTCGTAATCTTCTCGGTATTTTGGCTGATCTTAATAATGGTCTCCACTTGCCATCCTATTTCCAAGTTATCCAAACCCTTTACCAATCTTTTAGGGATTGTTCTGAGTCACCAATTACAAATTGTATCACCGTCATCTTCATCTTCAGTATTTTTTATTTCCCTAGCAAAGTCTTTGTACTTATCTATCTTTTCTCTTTCTTTTCATTTTACTCAGTGGCCAGCCAGAAGGGCTAAGTCCACTAATCGGCAGGCTTCTCTCTCTCTCTCTCTCTCGCTCGCTCTCTCTCTCTCTCGCTCGCTCTCTCTCTCTCTCTCTTTGACTATCACTAGGTCTGGTCGTCTGACCGATATTAGGTAATCTGTCTAGATCTGAAAATTCAAGAGAAGTTTGTGGGTCTCATTCTTAAGGACGGATTCTGGGTTGTGCATATACCATTTGTTCGTATGGTCAAATTTCAGTCTCTTACACAATTTCCAGTTGATCACCTTCCCTTCAAGTTATGTTTGATGTCTGATCTTATACTCTTTTTACACTGATTTACTACATTTGCTTATTAAGCGATTGATCGTTCCCTCTTAATCATCACATAACCAAAATTTGATATTTTGTTGTGACTTATTTATTTTTGCTTTATCAGTGTTGGTACTCATGGCGTTGTTTTGTGCAGCTATGAGAAGAAATTGAGTTTCTCTCTTGAGGTTTCCCTTTCTTAGTCATGTCCAGGATTCTCGTGTGAGATTTCTCTCGTTTATCGCTTGAAATATTCATGTAATTGTTTTTCTTCTCATTTTTTGTTTCCTATTCATTGTGTTGCTTGGGTTTTGTCGCAATTATTCTTTCTTTGCTCTTTTTAAAATAGTCTTCGAGTCCGCCGTATCAATTGCTAGCGTGTCCTCTTCCTCTCTTTTTCTTGACACATAGTCTGTCTATGTCATCCCTAGGAAGTAAGGCCTTATTCATCTTAATTAGTTTTTGTGGAGAAAAATCATGACTTACCGGACTGGCGTGTGGCTGCGTTCGTACGTTTCAGTCGCTCAACAAGGAAAACTCTGGTTTATTTGTTGAAGTTTTTTCCTCGTCCACTTTAACAATGGTCCCGAGTATCATCCAAGGGGAATAGCCCAGATGTTTATACCTTTGATGAAATGCACGCTATATAGTTTGGTTTTGAGTAGTTTTCTCGTTGTTCTGAGATACTCTTTTTAAATTGTTCTTTCATCTCTACTTTTTTGAAGTTGTCCACTTCTGAAGTACTTTCCAGATTCCTTTTTTCTTAAAGTTCTGATTTATTATTGATTTGGCAGGTCTGTTCCTTCCATTATAAGCCGTTTTCCGCTTCTCATTGTCAGCATTGCACGTTTTTCTATGCCTGTATTTGGGTTTCCAATTATTTTCATTTTTGGCAAACAGTTTGATGCCATCCATGTACATTCGGTGTTTGATCTTTTCTTGTGATAAGTGAAGTTAGTAGCTACCTGTGCATTTCCTAAGTACATGTTTCAGTGATATCTTCGCTATTACAAATAGTAGCAGTGATAGCACATCTCCGTGGCATATACCTCTCCGGAGTTTCACCTCAGCTAATTGTTTTCCTTCTGCTGTCAATGCGACTCTCCAGTTTTTCATAGTTTCTTCGATAAACTTTATGACTTTGTCGGATTATTATTATTATTATTATTATACTCCTTTAGAGTTTTTCACATCAGTGTTAGCTGATGGTTTTTCATTGGAGTTTGAGTGACAGCAAGTCTCCTCAAGTCTCCAGGACTCGTCTCAGGATTCTGGCTGTTCTTAGCAATGCATTCGTTTGGATAGTCTCTACCCGTCCGTCAACTTCCAAGTCCTCTAGACCTTTTAATAATCCTTTAGTTATTGTGCCTAACGCACCAATCACAATTGGCACAATCATTACTTTCATGTTCCACAGATTTTTCAATTCTCTAGCTAGGTCGAGGTACTTATCCTTCTTTTCACTTTCCTTCAGGTTTATTCTGTGGTCCGATGGGACAGCAAAGTCTACAATTTTGCATATTCTCTTTTTTTTGTTGATTATTATGATCTTCTGGCCGGGATTAGGTGATCCGTTAGTATGTTAACGTCCCATAGGAGTTTATTATTATTATTATTATTATTATTATTATTATTATTATTATTATTTAAAGTTCAACTTTGCTTTAGGCTTCTTATATCCCTTCGCTGGAACTTTATCCAAGACCTCGTATGAAAGAAGGAAAGTAGTGATTATATACATTCTATTCATTTGTTTTTACTGCCTTTTATGGTATTATTTTTTAAATCACATTGATAGTATTTTCCTAAGGAGATAACTACTTCTTCAAAGTTCAATTTTTGTGTTTTACATTGGTTGGGACGGCAAAGTATATTGTTAATGTTCTTATCTGTCCCTTTCTTAATCATACCCAGAATTCTCACGATTACTGCTGCGGTTGTAGTTTAAATTTCTTTTTCTAGATCTTTTTATTTATATTAGCCTACTCTTTGACAGATATAATCATCATTATTATTATTATTATTTGAGAGATTTTCCCGTCAGCGTTAGCTGATAGTCTTTAAGCGACAGCAAGTCTCCTCAAGTCTCCAGGACGCTTCTCAGTATTCTGTACGTTCTCACTGGTGTAGTAGTTTGGATGGTATTCATTTGTCCTCTTATTTCCAACTTTTCCATCCCCTTTAATAATCCTTCGGTGACTGTACCAAAAGTACCAATCACAATTGGTATAATTGTCACTTTCATGTTCCACAGTTTTTTCAATTCCCTAGCTTGGTCGAGGTATTTTTTCCTTCTTTTCACTTTCTTTCAATGACGTCAGCCGGGACATCAAAGCCCACTCTTTTGCAAGTTCTTTTTTTCTTTTTTATTATTATAAGGTCTGGTTGTCTGGTGGAGATTAGTTGATCCGTTTGTACGTTAAAATCTCACGGGAGTTTATGTGTTTCATTTTACAGGACAGATGCTGTGTTGGGAATATACCATTTGTTTGTTTGTATTATTATTATTATTATTATAATTATTATTATTATTATTATTATTATTATTATTATTATTATTATTATTCGATGTTTCAGCCGAGTCGACTCCGGTCTTCTTTTGGTGGTGTTAGATTTATAATGATTTTAAAACGAATTTCTGTTTGGGCTTTAATGGACAGTGAACCCTATCTACCAACGGTTGACTACATCTAACACTTTCAGATGAAGGCCTGAAGGTATATGGTCTAAACGTAGAAAAGATTCGATGGAAATAATTTAATGAATCAAAATTCGAATATTTTTCAGGAATAGTTGTTTTTTCGATAGCTCCGGAGACCTGGTCTCATAACGTAACGTGGGCGTTCTGGAAGTAGTACTAAACTCTGTTTTATAGAGTCAAATCCTATCCACAATGGATCAATAGGACAAATAAATGATTTAGATATCTTAGTTTTGGCTCAAGAATTTCAAAACTATGGAATTTGGTATTAAATGATGCATAATAAAACCCACTTTATGTATTTTTGTTCATCATCTAAATTTTCTTTGAATATAAGAAGAGCATCACGCACAGTTTTGAAATATAATGTGGGCAATACTCAATTTATGTTTAAAGAAAATTCAGATGATGATTGGAAATGATTTAACAAACCATTCGTATTATTTCTGACATCTCCGGGAATCTTCGAGACACAGTTTCTGGCTCTTGTGTATTGAGCTGGTCTTATTGAATAAACAAGCATTATTCTCTCGTCATATGATATTTAGGTTAGACTTGCAGCTTTTCGATTTCAGATATATCCAGGATGATTCACTCATCATACTCATTAATTTCCAATTCCAATATAAAAAAAAAGTGAAAATACGAATCAAGAGGTGTATTTTATTATTATTTTTATTTTTTGATATTTTGCTAAAATATGATTTTTGACAAAATCAGCATCGTTTCGAGCTGTATGAAACCTCAAAAAAGTCTTAGTTGTCTAAATTTCTGTGACGAAGCTGGTTGATTTTTATCATTAAGGGTTTTCGGACTATTGTCTTCATCTTTATTGTTATTTCCACAACGTTCCGGTCGATATGACCTCCGGCCTTCTTCAGGTGCTTGTCGAACTCGGAAACCTTCATGGAACTTCGAACTAAGTCCTTTATTGAATTCACGGGGGTCGCCTGTTCTGATTCCGTTAGCCATAACCGGGTACAAGTGCTAAGTCTTCCTGTATTGTTGCTCGCCTGCAGTCGTGATTGAACCTGCAACCTCCAGATGATTGTTCTACTGGACACAGAGCGTAACGGTTATAGGCGTTGGTTCCCTAAGCTTCGAAGGAGACAATCATCTGTCCAACTAACTAATAAATCCTATACTTACTTGCGAACGTGCAATCAATTCTCTGGTTTGGTATATTTATTCAATTGTATATGAACTTCTTATGAGTTACTTAATACCCACTCTTGATTTCTGTCCAATACTAATACTTTTCTAATGGATAATCAGAAAAAAATTATGAAATCGTTTGACTCATAGTTTCGACCCTAAAAGATACGACCACGCCAGGTCACAGTGGAACTGAAAATAATGACAAAGAAGGGCTTCTGCATAATCCTAAAATTTCTCGCACAGGAGCCTCAATATCAAATATAGTCTCGTGTTATACCCAACGCAACTTAATTCTCTGGTTTCAGGAGCTATAAAAATGGTTGCTTTCAGTCTTGCGTCATTTTTCTCTGGGCTTAATTTTACTTTTAAATATTTGACTGAAAATGCTGCTTGAATGGTAAACTTTCAACCATTCCTGATTATTTCGAATTTTTGGTATTTTTTAAAGAGAATTTTTGGGCTGTACTAATTCATGCAAGATTTTATAGTGTAACATATTGACACTCGGCCGAGCTGTCAAATAAGAGATGCACCTGTGTAAATAACGAAGATATCAGGGTATAACCTTGACTGTGGACGGGTGGATTTGGGTGCAGATGTGACTCCCACAAGAAGCAGGTGGATGTCAAACAATTATAAAACCCGGTGCCACAGACAGGTTGAGTTAGAGATAAGATGCTGTAGAGAGAACCAGCACCCAGCAGAGGGCTATGGGCCTTCAGGACCCCCGATTGAGCAGCCCAGCAGAACGAGAAAGAAGTGCTGCTAAAGACAAAGGAACTGGGGGTCAATATGTTGCAGTTTGTTCAGTCTCCAACTCACCTCACACACATAACCCTTTCGCAACCCATTCGCAACCATTTCGAATAAAGTGTGCGAGGTATATTTTTCTAAAGAAGTGTCTTCGTTCGTCATTATTATTGATTTTATTTCTGCATGTTTTTGTGTATAGTTGTATATGTATTGTGACTATGCAACAGTAGGTCCATGAAGGTGCATTCATTTCTGATCGGTCTGTGTATATGACCATCATGCAATATACATTATGAAAAACACGATACGAACAATAAATCTTCATCGCCTGGATTAGGCACAGCCAATATGTCTAGGCAATCATCTCTATGAGAGAACATGTGTCCTCAGTCTTCATACATCATAAAAAGTGCTTCTGACTACACTCGTTTCTTGTTAAACTTATAAAACCAGACAAGCAAAAATACTTATGTATTTTGTTTATTTAATCTTTTTTCTCTTTACTCGTATTTTTCTCGAGGTGAATTATTTCACATTACGACAATAAACATTTATCCCAAGTTTTTCTTTTTTCTTTTTTCTTTTTCTTTTCTTTTTTTCTTTTTTTTTTTCTTACTTTTTTTCGTTCTACAATTGTCAGAACATGAAACGTAGTCGTACAAACAGAATTATAGTTCGTTTTTAAGTGGTTTAAAAAACAGAGAATTCATTTATTTCAGAGATAGACGTGAAAGTGAGACTATGGTATGTGACAATCTAATCGTACGTTTGCATTTAATTTTAACTGTTTTTACTTTAGCTTGTTTATTAACTAACTTGCACTGTATCTATATCAATAATTGGAATGTGTTTGTACACTTTTGAACTACGAATAGGGTAACCATGATCACTGGACAAAAGAGAAGATTTCAAATTATGTATATTGAGGGAGAAAATGGAATATCGCCATGTGGGAATCAATACCAATGAGAAATATCCAAAGGAAAGCAATGTTGCTTCAAGTCGCAACTGATTATCCTCTATTTAAATTTATAAACCTCAAATAAAAGAAAGAAAATTATTCTACTTATTAAAAATAATCATCCTTCTTTAATTAAGCATAATTGATTAGTCTTTAATTTTTAATTTTTCTATTTTCGCGTTGAACATATGAAATAATAATATATCATTGCTTAGTTTGAACTCTCAATCCTGGATTTCCCAGTCTGTTGGGGCTGTCGAATACCCCGACTGCACCTCTGCAGAGGGGTAAGACCCCACACCAACGAGTGTCCTGGATATGACACTAAACAATCTAATGGTGATGTTTCATTAATGCTGGAGCTTTGGGAAATGCGGAGTATCTTTTTATTGCCATCACTCCCTGGTCCACTCTGGTTCGGAGTGGTAAATCCGGATAGGGTCCTATCAATGGGTTAAATAGAACTAACGACATGCTTATGCTAAACTGAATTTTTTGATTAAACTGAATATCTTGAAATAGGAATGTTTTTGACAATTAAACCGTACTTACATTTAAACTGCGTGCCTATGCTAAACTGAATTATTTGAAATAAAACTGTTTTTTGACATTGAAACTGTATTTATACTAAACTGAATTATTCAACATTGAACTGTTTTGACCTTTAACTGTGTGTAAACAAAATCTGTACTTATACTAAACTGAATTAGCTGAATTAGAATTGCTGGACTAAACTGAATAACTAGAAATAGAATTGTTTTTCACAATAAACCTGTATTTACATTTAAACTGCGTACTTATGCTAAACTGAATTGTTTGAAATTGAACTGTTTTTGACATTGAAACTGTACTCAGTTTGTTAAAAACATTTCTATTTCAAACTTCAGTTTATTCAAGCAGTTATATATAACAATTCAGTTTAGTGTAAACTAAACTGAATTGTTATATATAACTGCTTGAATAAACTGAAGTTTGAAATAGAAATGTTTTTAACAAACTGAGTACTCATGCTAAACTGAATTGTTTGAAATAGAACTGATTATTTACATAAAAATTGATTTGGCGTTAAATAACCTAGAAAGGTTGATAAGCCATAAAACCCAATAAACCAAACCAAGCAATCATGGAAGAACAAAAATGTTTAAACTATAAATCTCTTTAGTATTTCCCTACAAAAAAACTCTAGAAATTTTTTATGAAGAAAATATTGAAAGTTTCTGTGCTGGGTGGATATATTTACATCTCCCTCTATCGGAGACTTGTAGAGTAGGCTGAATGTATCCTCTGCAGAAGGGTCAGACGCCTCTCCGCCCGAATAGCTGTGCTGGGTATAACTAAGGTTCATTTGATGGCAAGGTTTCGGTCCTGAAGCTATTGGGAATGTTGAATGTCCCTTGATTTCTATTACTGCCAGGTCCACTTTACTAGGAACGATAGTCGTAATTTACTAAGCTTTGTGCTTAAGAGGAGGCACCAGGCCATATGAATGGGGCATCCAGTGAAACTTGAACTCACTCGTGAAGTTTTGCTGGTCTAGCTCGTTAACCGTTATACCACCTGAGGTTCCCAGCTTGGAGTGATATTACTTGTGAACGTCAAATATATAGGTTGAATAAATCTGCGTAAAAATCTTTTGTATGTGATGGGGCTGTGTACAAAAAAAAAACTGTTAAGCAACCATTACACAAAAAATTTGAAAAGGATCGGACAATGAACGTGATCCACTTACCTCTAGCGCAAAATACCCCAATACGAGTTTGCATGCCGTAAAAATCAATTATAATCAATTCATAAAAATGATTTAAACTGGAAGGATTTTTTACCTTTGTTAATTTGGTCGTGTTGCGATTCAAACCAAGACCATATGCAATTAGAGGTTATTCATCTCAATTACCAGTAGTAATATCTTACAAGCAACATCACCTATGAGCAAATACATTCGTGTTTTATATTGACTTAAAATGTTAATTTTTTGTAAACCAAAGATACCATGCTTTTCTTATTTCTTGTGGAATATATTACAGATACAATTAGGTTCTATTTATTATCAAACCGTTGAACTCAGAAAATCTGTAACAAAGAATAAATGAAGTTGAATTTGAAAATGTATTGACTTAACTCAATTATGCATTGGGGTGTACTTATTTTTGAACTGGTAAATATTTTGGCTTCAGATTTTTAATGCTGTATCATTTTCCAAACTATAATATGATAAAAAATATAACCTTTGATAAAATACAAACAATATGATCTAAACGATAAATCATAATAATATTGTATAAACTATAATATAATACACAAGAATTCTATTTTTTTCCAGTAAACATAATAAAATCTTGGTATCTTTAATTTGTAAAAGAAAATCTTTCTGTAGAAAAAATAGAGCTCACTTTATTTTATAAGCGGACGGTACATATATTATCACACACTTTTCTTATGAATATAAACCAATACATAGACAACATTATATTTATTCACATAAGTATTTTTTTACTGTTTCTTGGTATTAGTTTCAATCATCTCAAAGTACCCATATCAAATATGTTGAAAATCTAGAGTGAGGATTGTTCTATGTTAACTATTTTTTTAAGCATAAACATTAAACTCGCTTTTTTATCGAGGTCGTAATTCCCGACCAATAAATAATTATGAACTTTGAACTTTTTAATCTATATTTTATATTAACTATTATTGGAGTTGGAGAGAAGTCGACATTTATCCACAAGTCTCATGTCAAATATCTGAATGTGTCCAACAAACCCATTCTCCTCATACAATATGGTGGGTAAACTGTCGCAATTAAGTTTGTGCATACGCTTTTGTTTTTTTAAGGTTATGTCTACTGTGCAGCAAAGTAAAATCAGTTGAGCACTGTATGTGAAGAAAGCAGTATCATGACGAAATTCATTCTTCCAGAATTTAGGAAACAGAAAGCTGTACTTTTGGCACTCATGGCGGATTTTCCGACTGGGGGGATTTCAGAATATCTATGTGTCAATCTAAGGAAAGGTTCATATTTATATTCAGGAAAACTAACAATCTGATAACATTGTAATGTTTGAGTTGGTCACTAATGATGGAGATGTTAGGCATACATTCATTTTTCGCAGATCCTCGAACCAAACATGAGGCCTATAAGCGTCCGGAGGAGGTACTGATGGCCTGCATCAAGAAGGTGGCTATGGGAAGAGAATCTTATAGGCCTTCTTGTAAGACAACAAAATAGCTTATAGGCCTTCTTATAGGCTAACAAAATGTTACAAAATGTTACAAAATAGCTTATAGGCCTTCTTGTGAGACAACAAAATGTTGCACCATGCGACGCAAGCAAGAAAACGCAGAGTTTGCTGTGAGAAATTTTCTGCGAACACATTCGCCCTAGCATCTGGCAACCTAACTCCCCAAATTCTAATCTTCGGTTTTGCGAGAGAGCAACTGAATTCCGTGCTACACCAAAGATAATCCAAAGGCAAGGATAACTGCAACCTTTCTCATTTTAAACAGTTGGAAATGCTTTCAAGAGATTCTGAAGATCTCAGGAGGATCTCGTAAAAGCCAACGGTGATTTTTGAAAAACCTTAATCTATAGATATTGTCATTTAATTTCAGTTAATATATCTGATAAATTGATATATCAGTGTTATTTTCCTTTTTGCGTGATTTAGACTGCAATTTAACCATTAAAAACTGTATATGATAAAATTGTTGAGAAATACAACGGAAAAAATTAAATCTTGTTAAACTTGTTAAAGTTAAATCTTGTTAAACTTGTTAAAATTAACAATCGTATGATGATATATTCAGCTTATACAACGAAATTGTATTATTGTATTGCATTTTAAATTATGAAAGCTGTAATTTCTTCTAAAGCACACACACATACACACATACATCTATATATATATATATCATAATGTCATGTTGGCAGTTGTGAGTCCCTTGACTCGGTTTCTCAATCATCCCTATAATTGATCTCTCCTAGCAGGTCTTCTCGACTGCAATCGGTGATCGCTTAGAGATGATGGATAAATCTTCGCTACTTGTCTATCATGGGAGAGTCCTTGGGTAGGAACGCCGTTTATGAGATCATTTTTACTTCTTGAACCGAACCCAGCATTTCTTTTTCCTCTTACTTGGATGAATTGATTGATAGGAGAAGGATGGCTGTACAACTGCTTTTTTTGAGGGGTACTGCTTCCAGGATTTGCTCAAATTGATTTAAATAATGTCTGCATAGACATAGGGAAGACACAGTCTGCTACTGACTGGTTGTTGATCAAACGGAAATATACTCTCTCTAATAAAATAAAACAGTGTTTCTTCCTAACGGAAGTCATATCAGTACTACACTATCACCATATTACCCGGACTTTAACGGAATGCATATAGAAAAAACTATGCGTAGACGTGCGTGCACGTGTGTGTGTATATATGTGTGCGTTAACATAGCTTAGATATAGGGTCAAAGGCGCTTTGTGACTCTTAGTTTCTCGACTTTGTATTAATCAGGTCGGGATGATTGTCAAAACTTTTTTCCAATAATCCCGTAGACGAGAACCTGATAATCACCAAGCGCCGTTGTCTCTGTGTCTACGCTATCATTCATCATCATCATCATGTCGTGCTGGTAGCACGGATATCCCTGACCCTCTCTCGCCACTCCTCCCTATCGTTCATCGCCCCAGGCAGGTCTTCAGGACAACATCCCGTATCCTTACATAGCTGCTGGATGTATGTTCGTGCTGGTCGTCCTGCTTTTGCACGGCCATGTGTGGGGTCCACAAGAGCACATCTCTTATGAGTTCGTCCCTGCTTCTCCAGCAGTGTCCTGCATGTCTGGTTCGTCTAACTTGAAAAGTTTTCGTGATAGGAGGCAGGTGGCAGTACAGTTGGTGTCTTGTGGGGTGTTACCGCCAGGACTTGTTCAAGATTGCTCGCAGCATTCTTGTGTAATTGCCGTCTAGCTTCTTCTCCAGTCGTTTTGTTAGAGTCCATGTAGTGCACCCATATAGCAGTATCGATGTGACCGCTGCCTGGAAGAAAGTGCGTTTCATTTTATCGGTTAGGTCTGATTTCCATATAATCGATAGCCTATTGATAGCTGTCCATGCTTTCGTTAACCTCGTGTCGATGTCCTTTTCGGTTGATTCGACGCTGCTTCCTAGGTAAGGGAATTTGTCTACTAGTTTAAGAGGGGTTCCGTCTAGAGTGGAGATGTCCCCCGTTTGATTATAGCAAATATATTCCGTTTTGTGTGCATTAATATAGAGGCCTATGCCTGCGGCTGCTCCTTCCAAACTATGCAGTAGTGTTTCGGCTTGGTCAGGTGTATTTGCCAGTATCGCTATGTCATCGGCGTAGTCGGCGTCGGTAATTGTTGTTGCGGGGTACCTTCTGCTTCTTTTCTTCGTCAGCTCGAAGCCATTCTCTCTGATTTTGTCAATCGATGTTCTAAGTACGTAGTCTAGACAAATGATAAAGAGGTGCGGAGCCAGCGTGTCCCCTTGTAGTACTCCTGCTACAATGTCGAAGTATTCTGTGTCTCCATCTGGTGATCGTACTTTTACTTTGGTGTTTCTATAGAGAATCGTTATTGCTGCTACGGTTTCTTTAGGTATGCCGTACGCTAGTAGGATTTGTTCCATCTTTCCTCTGTGAATGGAATCGAAGGCCTTGGTAAAGTCGACAAATATTAATGTCGCTTGTAGGTTTTTTGCCCGTACACCTTCAAGGATTCTACGGATGGTTAATATTTGTGAGGTCGTGGATCTATTTCTTCGGAAGCCATTTTGGTTTTTCCTAAGTATGTTGTCGATTTTGGGTTCTATGCAGTTTCGTTGTATGGCATTGTAGATTTTGGCTGCTATGGATGTAAGTGTTATGCCTCGGTAGTTTTTGGCTAATCCGAGGTCCCCCTTTTTAGGGAAGGGGAGTATGCATCCCTTCATCCATCTATCTATCGGATTTTGATTGTATACTGCGTTGCAGTGTCGGAGCAGTATGTCGTCGAATTGTCTGGTCTTCCATACTTCTGGGGGAATCTCGTCCAGCCCTGCAGCCTTCCTAGTGAAAACGCTATCATTACTGAGATTTATTTGCCCGATCACTGATACTGACCATTCTGTATAAATACAGCAAACTCTCTCGCTCTCTGTCTCTCTCTCTCTCTCTCTGTCTCTGTCTCTCTCTCTCTCTTTATATATAAATATATGTATATTTCGGCAGTGTATGGTTGTACCTATCTTGCATGGTGGGTTTGTGGCAGACCAAATGCGGTATAATTTGAAGAGTGCTTAATATAAATATGTATTACTTTTAATAAATATTTTATAGCATGGATACTTAACAGCGACCTCTGGTTTTATGCTTTCTTTTTACAACAATCATCAGGCAAAGAAAGAAAGATATTGGAGAAATCGAAAAATCGAAAAAATCAAAAATACTGTCAAAAGAATGTTTACGTTAGGATTGTGTATAACTCTTTTGGGAGTGTGTATGTGTATATATTTGTGTGTGTATTTGTGTACCTTATATTTTCGTATTATTGTGTGTGGTCATATATGTGATTGTTAATATGATAATACATGCGCCGCACGTGGAGCGATGTGTAGCGGAAGCCGCGAGACAGACTGGGATTTGACTGAATAAATAAAATAATTTTAACAAATTTGTCATCATCA
Source organism: Sepioteuthis lessoniana (assembly GCA_963585895.1). NCBI lineage: Eukaryota > Metazoa > Mollusca > Cephalopoda > Myopsida > Loliginidae > Sepioteuthis > Sepioteuthis lessoniana. The sequence goes on along the minus strand of OY757905.1, from coordinate 100,513,785 downwards.
TTTACTTACGGAGAAAATCAATTTTTTGATTTGACATGTAAATATGATAGACGAAAACAGATGCTAGATCTAAAACGTAAGAATAAAAGGTGATGTAGGAGTATCGTGGTGTTTAAAGACATGTTATATTGTAATATACTAAGTAGTATTATGCAATACTAGTACTTTTATGTTGGAATATGTTCTGTGTGAAATTGCAATAACAATTTGTATTAACTATGTTATGTTAATATTATATTACGAATACGTTATTGTAATCTCTGTTGATATGGACGCAAAGAATATAGTAAATATATTGTATTAAGACATATTTCTAACACTCATGAAATCATGGCTAACATTATATCAACAGATGATGAGGGTGCATGGAGATGGATATAAAGGTTAAATTGAGGAAAATGGTACTTATGATGAAGTTATTCCTGAAGGAGTTTGTGGAGGGTTAGTGATGGAGGTGGTATTGCTATGATAGGCGGTGGAGGTGGGGATAGATTATGTCTATGGCTCGAAATGTGAAAGCAAAATTTTTTTCTCATATCAGTATTTGGACAATATATCTGATTTTTCTTTGTTTAGCAGGGTATTTTGTGATGAGTGAATGATAATTGCACGTTTCTCATGGTGGCAGAGAAGTAATTTTTTATCTCTTGCAGTAGGCAGGTGTGATTTTTAGTATTTCCCAGATAATGGTAGGTGAGATAGTCATGTCTTTTTGGTGCCAGATGTGTGGATAAAGAAGTATTAGTTGAGTAATTTCTGTTGGAGAAGGAAAGTTTGTCATTATATATTTTTTGTTTTCTGGAGGAACCTGTGAGAGAAAACCACTTATGAGATATTTTTTACTTCTTGAGCTGAACCCAGCATTTCTTTTTCCTCTTACTTGGATGATTTAATAGATGGGAGGAGGATGGCTGTACAACTGCTGTTTTGAGGGGTACTGTTTTCAGGATTTACTCAAATTAACTTAAACAATGTCAACATAGAAATAGGGAAGACATAGACATTCACCCGTTGCTCCTATGTACTGCTTGACTGAGGGGTTAGTTTTTACTGTGGCTTTGTGAACTACGTTTTTTAAAAGTAGTTTCCTTGTTGGGGGCATGTTTCTTTATTCCAACAATTGCATTGTTTATTGCCATGTGTGTTGTCGGGGAAGGTTGCTATTATTTTGTTGTGACCTTTTATGATTCGGGATGTATTTCTTTGGATATATCACAAAATGAATAATACGCAATCCTAACATTCTTTTGACAGGATTTTTCGGTTTTTTCAATTTTTTCGATTTCTCCATTATCTTTCTTTCTCTGCCTGATGATTGTCGTAAAAAGACGGCATAAAACCAGGGGTCGCAGATATGCATTCATGCTATTAAATATATATAAAAAGTAATAAGATATTATTCATTTCAGTCAATCCGGAGTAAGGAATAATTCCAATCAGGACCAATAAAATATTAAAAAATAGAATATTAAATTTAGATAATTCTAGTAAAGAGCTCAGTGTAAATGAAATCCACAGAGCAAATATTTCAATCGAGAATGTTGAAAAGATCTACTACTCCTAGCTGCTTTGATGGTAGATGTAATTTGTGTCTGGGAAAAAAAAAGATACAAATTATGTTATACTTTGATCCTGGTAAGAGATGTGATATAATAGCTCGATGTAGGCATCGGGTGGTGTAATGGTTAGCAAGGTAGACTAGCAAACCTACACGAGTGAGTTCGATTCTCATTGGGTGCCCAACTCATGCAGCCTTGTGCTACATCTAAGCAAAAGCTTGGTAAATTATCATAACCAGTCTATTGACTGAGTTGAGAGTTCGCCAATGGCACGGGAGATCATCATTCAATTATACCAAAGACTCAAAAAATGGCACTTGATGCTGCCTTGCTTAGCACTCAGCACTATAAGGAAAGGATCAAGGGTAAAGAGGAGCAATCCAGGGAATGGAATAGCACCCTCCCTTACACTTCAGTAAAGTAGCTATTGAAAAAGTAGCCTTTGGGTTACGCTCGACCATGGTCTATCGTTTAAATTATCATAGATAATGTTTAATTAACTAAAATATGGGATTAATTTGAGATTTGTGGTGAAATTAATAAAATAAATTAAAATAAAAAGATGACAATATACCATGTGATGTGTATGTACTTTTCAATGGAAGGATAATTGAATTAATAGGCACGAATATAAATTTGAATTTAAAATTTGAATTTAAAACTTTTGAATTTAATTTAAGATAAGTATTACTGTATCCTTATATAAGGTTATTAAGGAATGTTGTACTTCCCTAAATTATAATTAAATCTGGAGTTTTAAGTTGAAATGTGTTCAGAATTTAAAAATTTAAAAAAAAAAATTACTATAATTCCAACCGGTAATAAAAAATAAAAACCGGAAGTGGGTGAAATGGGAGGAAACCCTTCACCCCTCTTCTACCCCCTCCCACCCTTCCTTCGTGTATCTATTCTGAATCATTTTATCCATTAGATCTGAAGAAGTCCTGTTATTTTTGGTGTTATTGATTCATATCAATACTCTAACAGGATGGCAATAAATTTATAATCCTAATGTGACCGGTTTTTGTTTTTCTAAAAGAAATTATTGCTCTGTGATGTCAGTTACATTGAGCTCTTTACCAGGAAAATTTAAATGTTCATATTTGAATTATTTTTGGTCCTGATGGATTTATTCCCGACTCCGGTTTAATTGGGCTGAATAATATACATATATATATATATATATATGGACCGATAGTTGGTACAGTGTTCGCCAATGGCTCGGGAGACCGAGGTTCAATTCCAAGTCGAGACAAACCTAAGACACAAAAATGGTATTCGATATCGCCTTACTTATCACTCAGCATTATAAGTTACCGATTTAGGGTAAAGTGGAACCAGCCAGGGAAAGGAGTTGATCCCTCTCCAACACCTCGGTGTTGTAACTAATGAAAAGGAAGGGTTCATATCACCCTTACCAAGGGCGCCAAATTTACATTTGTACCGGCCCATTTTCCTAGTGGATAGACTATTGTTTAATCCCAGGTCAAGTCATACCAAAGACTTAAAAATGGTACTTGATACCTCCTAGCTTAACACTCAGCATTATAAGGTACGCATCAAGGGTAAAGTGGAGCAATCCTGGGAAAGGAAATGCGCCCTCCCCTATACCCCGGTGTTGTTGCTAAACAAAAGGAAGGTTTTGGGTCGGTCTCAACTCCGGTGACCAATTTTTTACTTTATATACATGAGAGTATGTTCATTCATCGTTTATTTATGCTACCTCACTTGTTCCTTTACGTCTCTTTTTGGAGTCTATGAACTCTTAAGATCTATTTTAAAAACTTTCTAAAAAAACAACTTTTCTCCCGTCGATGAGCAAAAGTTAAATCTGGTTGAAAAAAATTCATTTTTCTCAAAATACATATAATTATCCACACATAGACTGTTTTATTGTATCACAGACTTTCAGTGTGTCTAGACCCGCAAGATACTGCTTGCAGAGATCGAAACCCAATTGACGTAAAGTCAGCCGAATCTCTTAATCCGGAACTAGCGTACGCAAAGGATTTTTTTTACGTATATGTTATTATATATTCGTTCAGACTCGAACGTCCACGCTGAAGCTAAGTAGGCAATTGACATATCCACTGTAACTGCGTAATTCTACTTGAATGCCAATGAACGCTGAAATATAAATCGTCAAAGGCGAAAATATATTACACTTATTCTATGCTGAGAGCCGAGGAGCGGCACCCTGCTCCTTGGTAGAGCGCACTGACGCTGAAAGTTACAATTGTAACTACAGTTAAAATTTATGTTAATAGATCCTTACGATAATAAATAACTGATTAAGTGAAAATTTTGTGTAAAAATATCTGCTAATATCTACGTATCAGATTACGGACATTTTGATCCACCCACGTAAAGAATAATTCAGCCATGCCTTACTAAGCCAAACATAGTTTTAAATATCAGAAATAATGTAAGTCAGCTAAATTATATATATATATGGCAAAACTATATATATATATATATATATGGTTTTGCCTGTTGAAAGGAATTAAAGATCTTTTTACATTAAAAAAAGCATGTATTTGTAGACGCTCAAAATAGATTTCAAAGTTGTAATTAACAGTCATTTGTAATTAATTAATGCATGTTTTGAAATTGGAATTAATAGTGATTTACAATTATTTAAAAAATTCAGTAAATATACAAACCATACACATGAATAGAATCATCATCATAATCATCATCGTCTTAACGTGCAGAGAGCACCGATTCCTTTCATACACGCACGCTCTCTCTGTCTGTCTGTCTGTCTGTCTCTTTTTCTTTCTTCGTCCACTCTTACTGGCTATATCTCTTGGTAAGTTCTCTAGATGGTATCCAGTGTCCGCACTGAACTGAAAAATATAAGGTTTTCCTGGTCGGCCAATACAACTGTGTCTATAGAACACTTATGGGTCTGTCCATACTTCTCCATTTGTACCGAGAGTGTCTTACTCGTCTTATTTGAATGGTTTGCGCAATGGGAGGTAAGTGGTCGAACAGCAGCAGTTTTGATAATTTTTTCTTCCTGGATTTGTTAAAAACAGTAGACAGCATTCTCGTGTAGTTCCCCTCAAGCTTTTTTTCCCCCAGCGTTTCTTTAGAGTTCAAGTGGAGTTGCTATATAGTAGTACATACACGATTACGGCTTGGTATAATTCCGTTTTTGTTTTTTTTTGTTCGAGAGATCAGAATTTAGTATGGTCTTTAACCTAACACATCATTCAATAACTCTTGGGCCTGACATATAGATGGCGCGACTAATTTAAAAAATCCATAAAATTTTTATAAAGTATAAGCATTCAAATGGCATGAGACAAAATTTGAGCCTAATCGGATTATTAGTTTGCAAATTACAGTTATTCAAGTGAAGCTACTGTTACAAATTTTCAAAACAATGGAAAAATCTGAATTTTGTGTGTTAATGAAGCCTTGCTTTCTGACTGAAAAAAGTACTGTTAAAGCAAAGCAATAACTTCATAGTGTTATTTGGACTCTGCTCTGTAAGAAACAACGGTTAAGAGGTAGTATGCTAAGTTTTAACGCGGTCGTACAGACACAAATAATGCTGAACGCTCAGGTCGCCAAAATTCGGCAGTTGTCCCGGAAAGCACAAAAAAAAAAAACTCCACAAACTCCTTTTGGCCGATCGAAAATTGAAGTTGCATGAGAAAGCAGAGGAGTTGAAAATATCAGAAGGCAGTGTATTCACCATTTCTCATAAGCATTTGTCACTGAGAAAGCTGTGTTCAAAGTGGGTGCCGCGTTTGCTCACAGTCGATCAAAAACAACACGTTGACGATTCCGAGCGTTGTTTGCAACTGTTTCAACGCAACAAAAAGGCGTTTTTACGAAAATATGTAACAGTGGATGAAACATGGATCCACCTCTTCACTCCGGAGTCAAATCGTTTGTGTTGAGTGGACAGCAGCAGGTGAAAAGCGTCTAAAGTGACTAATGATGCAAACATTCGCAAGCATGGTTTTGGCCACCGTATTTTGGGAGGTGGAAAGTATTTTGCTCATGGATTACCTTGAGAAAGGAAGAAGCATCAATAGCAAATATCATATAACATTATTATTGCGTTTGCAGGAAGAAATCGTCAAAAACGGCCACAAATGATGAAAAAACAGTGCTCTTTCACCAAGACAATGCACCGTGTCACTAGTTGATCGCAACGAAGACAAAACTGCATGAATTGCACTTCCGCAACCACCCTATTCTCCAGATCTGGCCCCCAGCGATTACTGGCTGTTTGCAGACATCAAAAGAATGCCCCAGGGAAATAGATTTGGCTCCAATGAAGAAGTGATATCGAAAACTGAGGTGTATTTTGAGGTCAACGACAAATCGTTCGACAAAAAAAAAAGGCATCGAAATGTTAAAGAAGCGTTGGAATAATTGTATCACCATAGAAGGAGATTATGTTGATGGATAAAGTCGTATTTTGTCTAAAAGTTGTTTTATGAGCTAGGCCCGGGACTTATTGAATGATGTGTTATCAATAGCAGTCTATGCTTTACCTATGCATATGTTGATTGTAGCACTATGTGGGTAGGCCGCCAAAGCAGACGAGTCTGTTTTGGCGCGAAACCAGACAAAGGATTCTTGGACATGAAATCTCGCCGTATCCGGAAGTGGTAAGGGGACGCGAATGGGAGTTGACGACGCGACCCAGCAGAGGGCAGTTGGCGGCTGGACAGCAGAGAGGCGAACAGCAGAGATTGGCGTGGATCCACGGACAGGGGCAGTCAACACCAGACACCGGAGCAGAGAGGCGAGGCAGCATGGGATAGGGTCCAGCGAGAGTGAGTCAAGATGAGTCTGATTCCAGTAGCATTGTGGAATTTTCGCTAGTAACCCACGCTAGCGATAGTCGCACATGCATATAGTGTTGCAATACCTCTTTTCTGCTCTTGGTTAACCCCAAGCTTTGTTCGTGTTTGTTCGTTTGTCCTTCTATTTTCTCCGTTCCCTCGATCGTATTCTTGTGTAGGTAAAGAAATGTGCGTTACCCCCTCGAACCACTAGTTGATCACCGGCCGGCTAAGAAGAGGAATGGTTAGAAGACTGAGATAACGTGTGTGGGGGCGAGAGGGTGTAACTTTACATAATATCACTTTCCGAAGATGAAATATTGCTACCGAGGTATATGTACTGGTCTTCTAATTTCATTGCTGTTACTTTAATGGGAAGTTGGCGCGATACTTAATAAAACACATGAAGTCTGTTTCATCAAAGTTCAGTCAGAGACAATTACTTCTTTCTACCTGCTCTAGGACTGTTCTTGCAATCATGACATGAAATATAGCTACATTGGTGTATTGGTTCAGGAGCTGAGTGTAGCTTATCAGATCTTTGGCTGAGGCTCAGCTATGTAAACCTTTATTTAACGCCATTCCCACATGTGATATTAGCAACACTTGATCAGTTTAACGAGCTGGGCCAAAATTAACCCCAGTCCATGTATCCATTGTCACATTGTCGCCAGACCCGAATTCCATTCATCTCATTTGCTGCAATGAAGAAGGCCGTAATTTCCTAGGACTGGGATTACTTCAAATTTTACCGTGCGTGGCTTAAAGGCAAAAACACGGATGGTGGGGAAAAGAACAGTTATTACATTTTAATACCAGACAAAAGGCCGGGTAGGAAAGCTCTATATTATCCCTTTTCTCCTCGAGTCGTAATTTATAAATAATCATGAGTGTGTGTGTTTGCATGAGTGTGTTTGTATGTGTGTGTATGTGTGTGCGTGTGAGAGAGAGAGAGAGAGAAGGGAGAGAGAGAATGTTAGGATGAAAATAAAATTAAAAAATCAACAAAGGATAAATATAAATTTAAAAAGATTTATTGAATTAAAATTTAACATATTATCATTAGTCACTTGAAATTGCTTCAAAAGACTGACTTCGGTATTAAATAACCTAGAAGTATTGATATGCCGTAAAAATGATCAACTGCCCATCCAACAATCATCTATAACGATATATATATATATATATATATATATATATATATATATATATATATATATATATATAGTATTCTTTGGTCCAGTTAAACCGGAGTTGGGAGTAATTCCATCAGGACAAGAAATTACTCATGAATGAATATTTAAATTTTCCTGGTAAAGATTTTTTTGTTTTTAGGGTGATTGGAATTAATATTAATATAAGTTTTTTTGTTTTTAGGGTGAAAATAAATTTATAATCCTATGTGACCGGTTTCGTTGTTTTTTTTAAAGAAAGTATATATATATATATATATATACATACGTGAAATTCATCTTGAAATAACGATTTTGCGCGTGACCAATATATATATGTATATATATATGTGTGTGTGTGTGTGTGCGTGCGTGCGTGTGTGTGTGTGTGTGTGTATGTTATACTTTAAACGATGAGGGTTAGTAATTTGATTAGATTAACAGCAGGTCAATATTTCAGGGCAACCTAATGCAAAAGTCAGTTTTTTTTCATAGCGATTGCCTTGTTTCAAATAACTAATCATAATCTCTTCTAAACATATGTAGCTTTCCCAGGAGGCTGGGGGTGTAGAATACAACGACTGGGCCTCTGCAAAGGGGTAAGACCCCCAACAACGAGTGTCCAGGATATGACACTAAACAACCTGATGGTGATGTTCCAGTGATGGTGTGGCTCTGAGGAATGCGGAGCATCCCTTTATTGTCAATCCTCCCAGGTTCACTCTGGCCCAGAATGGTAGCACCTGATAGGGCCCATTATATGGGTTAAAAAGAACTAAACTGCATACATATGCTGAATTGAATTGTTTGAATAAGAACTGTTTAACTAAACTGAATAGCTTGAAATAAAAATATATTTGACAATTAAACGGCGTACTTATGCTAAACTGAATTGTTTGAAATGGAATGGTTTTTAACATTGAAACTCTTCTCACACTAAACTGAATTGTTTAATATAGAACTGTTTTGACCTTTAACAGTGTGGTAAACAAAATAAATGCTTATATTAAACTGAATTACCTGAATTAGAACTGTTTAAATAGACTTAATAGCTTGAAATAGAAATGTTTTTGACAACAAAACTATGTAGTCATGCTAAACTGAATTGTTTGAAATAGAACTGATTATCTGTATAAAAATCGATTTTCCGCTAAATAACCTACAAAAGTTGATATGCCATAAAACCCAAATAACCAACCAACCAAATATAGCTTAAACTAACTTTTTTAACAACAAATAATTTGTGCTCTGTTATGCGATTTCAAGTATTCCTATGAATTCTAATAATCTTACATAATTGTATGATTATATAATTATTCTTATTTACAAAGATTTTGTTTGCTCACTGGCATGTCGTTTGAAACTATCCAATCAAATGCATTTTACACAGGTTTGACCCTAAGACGATAGCCTAACTGTTACTATCATTCCGATGGGCTTCGTAGAGCAAAGGTTATCGTATTTGGAAATGGAGCCGTCATACTGGGTTCAAACCTAGGACGATGATGGTTACATATATCGCTATCAAACGTAGAAAATGTATGAATCCCAAAATTCTCCTCCCACCAGCGGGTCAACAGACTACGCTCTTTAACCTTAGAATAGCAATCGGAGGAAAAAAAAACCCAGTTATAATTCGAACCAGTTATAGTCCACTTAAAAACTGACATTGTGTCGTATCCTGCTCATGGTAGATCTGTCTCAGTTGATCGAGAAATAATGGCCAGAAAAGGTTGATTCCATTCTCTCCAGAGTTCCAGAAGGGGAGCTACTCCATTGGATGTAATTTAGTGTTATACCCAGGAAAACCCTTGTTTGTCAAAGAGATTATCACACTGTAGGGGATACGTTAGGGTTCTCAAAGACCCCTACCCACCGACATGGTGCATTGATATATGGGAGTATCATGAAAAAAATTCCTTTTTTCTCTCTTTAAGAATATACGATTCTTAGAAAATAACTAACTGAAAGACGGAAATAGCAATTTCGTTCCATCACAGCGATAATGGGGACATTTCTTTTGATGTTGGCCGAGAAATTGTATTCCCTTGATGTCAAGCGGGTTAACTGTGTTATACATCGCCAGTGACAGAAGTTTCGCAGCTGCAACTCTTGTGGTGTGGCCAGTCATCGAAACCGTGCGGAAATATGCTTTCAAATAATTACAGCCGTAAAAAGAGAAAAGCGACACCTCCGCGAACTTTATGTCCGGCTTGTCGTTAATTATTATATAGGTGTGTCTTAGAGGGATGCAGTCTACTAGTCCAAGAGGGAAAGTAAAAACAAAAGAATGTGAAAAAGAGAACGAAAGAGAATATGCAATGAATTAAAGAACGAAAATAAAATGAAATAAAGGAAGTTGCTGCAAAGAAAGAAAGAAGGAAGGAAAGAAGAGAGAGAGATAAAGGTGATTAAAATGTAAAAAAAGAATCAAAAATGAAAAGACTGAGTGAATAAAGAAAGAAAGAAAGAAAGAAAGAAAAAAAGAAAGAAAGAAAGAAAGAAAGAAAGAAAGAAGCGAAATTAACAAATAAAAGACGATAAAAAGAAAGGAAATAGAATAAATTAAAGAAGGAAACGAGGTGAACACAAAGAAAGAGAAAAGAAAGGAATAAAGAAAGAAATAGACAAGAAAGGGGACAAACAGACAACATACCAGAGTAAAGTGAAAAGAAAAAAGATTGAAAGAAAGTAAATAAAAAGAAAGAAAGGGAATTGATGAAAATAAATAAACAAAGAAAAGAACGATGAACATAAAAATGAAAGAGAAGAAGCAAATATTACCAAAATAAGCAAAGTGAAAAAAAAAAACGAAAAAAAGAATGAAAGGAGTAACTAAAACAAGGAAAGAAACGAAAATAAAAGAAAAAGAAAAATCTACAAAACAAAAGAAATGAAAAAAGAAACAGAGAAAGAGTGAAAGAAAAGAAGAAGAAATAATAAGTTAAGAGAAGAAGAAAGAAAGATATGTAAAGAAAAAATAAAGTTGATGAAGGTTAAAAAAGAGGTAAAGACAGAAGAAAGGGTGGAGGTAAAAAGAGAGTAAAAGGAAAGAAAAGTGAGGGAAATATCAAATGATTAAAAGAAATTATAAAAAAGAAAGATGAAATGAAAAAAAAATGAAAAAAAAGATGAAGAAAAAACAAATAAAGGAAAAAGAAAAGAAAGAAAGGTGATGGAAAGAATGAACAAAACAAAGGAGAGACAATGGAAAGGGAATAAGATGAAAAGAAATGAAGAAAATATAAAAAAAAAACAAATGAAAAAAGAAAATTAATATTAAAAACGAACGAAAAAAGAAATGGTGAAAAAGGAAGAAGAAAAGAAGAAAAGAAAGAAAAATTAGAAAAAAAAAGAAATATGATGAAAAGGACCAACAAAAAAAGAAAAATTGAAAAAAAGATGAAAAGAAAAAAAAACAAAGGAAGAAAAAGCAAATGATGAAAGAAAAAAAGAAAGAAATATCGAAAGAATAAACGGAAAAAGAAGAAAAAAAGGAGATGAAAAAGTAAACGGTGTGAAAAAAAAGAAAGAAATATGATAGAAAGAACGAATGAAAAAAAATGTGATGAAAAAAAAGGAAACGAAAAGAAACTAAAAATAAAGAAAAATAAAAGCGCTAAAAAAAAGTTAAGAAAGAAGGAAATAGTGTGAGACAAAGATAATTCATTCTTGCAAAACGTAAATAGTATTAATGTGTGTAAAGAGGGTGTAGGCCGCTGAAAATACTGAAACTTTTGTTTTAAAAAATAAGGATAAGATATGAAATATAATAGAAAGTAAAAATAGGAAATAGTAGTTGTTCTCTTTCCCAACCCTGTACAAGGACACAGAGACAATAAAAATGATAAAGTAGTGAATTAATCAAACTGTCCTTCTTCCTCAACTCTAAACAGAATTGTTATTATAGGGAAGAGAGAACTTCCTTGCGTGATTCCATTAGACACGTAATTCCCTCATTGATTCAGCTTTTCCTCTGAAACAGTAGATGCGTAGATGATTGTGTTTGTGAATTTTATGCTAAGGTTAAGTTGTAGGCGGTATATTTAATGGGGCGGCGAGTGTATTATGCATGGTCAGCTGATGGTGTTAGCGGTTAGGAAATGACTGGTGTTAATTAGCAGATTAGCTTTTGAGAGGATGCAGCTTCCAGTGCTTGATACATTATTTCACTGAACGCTAGATCTTGTTGCGATGAAGTCATCTAAATATTTGATAATCGATCTGTGTGAGTTTACGTCCATTCCGTTTTTTAGTTGACTCAGCGGATTTCAATCAAACTTTTTGTTTTGTGGTTGATAGACATACCGTTTATTACAAATAGGATAGGGTAAACATATTTACCAACCCCTCCGCTCGGGCAGGATATGACTCAAGGTCGATTTTTAAGCGGAGTTTAACAGGTTTCAATTAAGAGTTTTCCTTCTCCTAGACTAGTTGTCTCACCAAGG
>OY757905.1:100424292-100496792 GCA_963585895.1 Sepioteuthis lessoniana | reverse complement strand
AGCACCCGTTCATTGCCATTGCTCCTAGGTCCACTCTGGCCCGGAATGGTAGCACAATATAGGGCCCTATCTATGGGTTAAATAGAACTAACTGCATACTAATGCTAGACTTAACTGTTTGACTAAACTGAATAGCTTGAAATAGAAATGTTTTTTGACAATTGAACTGTACTTACATTTAAAATGCGTGCTTCTGCTAAAGTGAATTGTTTGAAATGGAACTGTTTTTGATAATAAAACTGAACTTACACTAAACTGAATCGCCTAATATAGATCTGTTTTTGACATTTAACTATGTGTAAACAAAATCTGTACTTATACTAAGCTGAATTAGAACTGTTTGAATAAACTGAATAACTTGAAATAGAAATGTTTTGGCATATAAACTGTGCAATCGTGCTAAACTGAATTCTTTTAAATAGAACAAACTATTTGCATAAAAATGGATTTGGCGTTAAATAACCTACAAAAGTTGATATGACATAAAACAACCAACCAACCAACCTGATATCTTCAACACATAATGAAACAGAAATTTAGAAATATTAAGAAGGCTTTGTTTGAATACCTGAGATAGGTATATCTGATTATAATACGTTGATTAATCAGGATTGAGGGATGGTCAACAAGCTAGGCTAGTAGACCACTGTTAATGAGTTAGATTAAGTTTTCCATATGTCTGGCCTAAGTGTTTTAGCTTAGTAAAAGGGAGGTTAGTTGTTTTTTCGACATGTTAACTCTGGTTGGTTTAAAGCGGAAGATTTAACAATTAGGGAAACTAATTATATAATCTGCAAAGTTGAGTATTCGCGGAGTAATGGTTGTCGTCTGAGAAAATGGACACGGTGACCTGAGTTCAAATCCTGAGCGGGTGTGCATTTCACATCGGAATAATTCCCTTAGGAAAAATATGAACCCAACAATTCTTCCTCAAGATATATAAATGACTGCAATTGTTGGCACATTTTGAGTTTTTTGTGTTATTGGAAATAATTAGATAGCTGTAAAAAAATCTTTTGTAAAATCAGATGTATACGTATCAATCTTTTATATATATATATATATATATATATATATATATATATATATATATATATATATATATATGCAAAAAATTATTTAACCCCTCCGCACCAGTAGGATGTGACACAAAGTTATTTTTAAACGTACTTTTCCTTCTCCTGGACTGGTTGCCATACCTAGTTTGAAGTACCTTATCTTCTAGTTACCCATTGTTGGAGGGAGAATAAGTGGATTCAAACTTTTCTAAAGGGTCTTAGTAGTATGCGAAATCCAAACAGCCTCGTCCACAATTTGAACTCACATCATCGTGTCTATTTCCAACGACGTTAGCCATCGCTATACGAACGCTACTAGAATCTTATGAATATATTAAACTATTTCTTTAAATAATCGATTTCAAATAATTATGAATAAAAAGAAAGTAATTATTATTAATTCTACAATAAAATTAATCGTCAAAGGCACATTGTTCTCATTTAAAAAAAAATATTTTACAAAATCATGTCCACCTGATAGAGCATAGTTGCTTGATTGTTTGGGTTTTATGGCATATCAATCTTTGTCGGTTATTTAATGCCAAATCCATTTTTATACAAATGACCAGTTCGATTTCAAACAATTCATTTTAGCATGAGTACAAAGTTTAATTGTCAAAAAACATTCCTATTTCAAGCTATTCAGTTTAGTCAAACAGTTCTTATTGAAACGATTCAGTTTAGTATAAGTATAGTTTTTGCTTACATACAGTTAAATGTCAAAACATTTCTATTTCAAACAATTCAGTTTAGCATACAAAAACAGTTCCCAATCAGATGCAGTAGTAGAATATATCATTGCTGAAGAGTAAGACTTCGCCAACGAGTTTCTTGGATATGACACAAAATTATCTGATAATGGGGCCTCTATCCTGGAGCTTTGGGGAATGTAGGGTAACCATTTATGACCATTAATTCCAGATCACATCTTACTCGAAATGGTAGTACCTGTTAGGGTCCCATTTATGAATTAAATAGAACTGTTTAATCATTTTAACTGTTTGAAAACATATGACTTTTACATTGAATTGATAGAGTTACATTGCGATGCTTAAAACAATCTAACTCTGAGCAATAAAACTATTGGTGTTAGCAATAACAGAAGCTATTTATTATTAAATATAATTATTAGAGTTTGATAGCAGTAGTTGAAACCATTTAACTGTGCGAACAACAGCAATATTTGCGAGCAAACAAATCAGCCCTAACTTATTTAAACACACGATTACCTACAAACTATTCACTTATAAATCATATATGTAAAACCATTTAAATGTGAGAAAAGAAGTGACTGACATTAGATTTAATTTTTAGTTTTACATAGCAATATTTGAAACTGTTTAGCTGTTTGCAAACAAATTAGATTTGGCTGGTTTTAAAATGCTATCTACAAACTGTTGGTTTACAAATTATATATATATATATATATATACACACAGCGAGAGAGCGAGAGAGTGTGTGTGTGTGTGTGTGTGAGAGAGAGAGAGAGAGAGAGAGAGAGAGGGAGGGGATTTAACGTTAAATAACTTACAAGGGTTGATATGCCATAAAACCCAACTAACCAACCTAGAGTTAGTGAAACTGATGTTTCGGGCCCGAAAACGTGCGTGAATATTGAGTGAATGAGGGCTTTGTTGGTAACGTTGTTTTCTTTATTGTAGAATGTGTTGTTTTTTTTATATAAATAAAAGCTATAATGAAAGAAAATTCAAAGCAATCTCTATTTTACGACCTTTACTGCTAAAAATGTTCACTGAAAATTGGCAAATAGTAATTGCTTCGATAAAAGGGAAATCTTCATAATAGAAAATAAATGTATCAATTTGACTTTTATGATATGTTATAAAGTTCATGTAGTTTTGTTGTAAATTTCATGAATATATTATGGATAATTTAAATGCTTGAAATTTATGAGATTTATCAATTTAGGTTTGGTCAGGTTTCTTTACTTAATGGCATATCAACCTTCGTGAGTTATTTAATGCCAAAGCCATACTTGTTGAAGAACAGCTGCATTATTTAATCCATAACAGGAAAGATAAGGGGGCTACACCTTTCACAACACTGTTTATGCGAAAGTGAACGCCATAACAGAACTGAGGTTCGAACTCACGAAGATGTCATTGTCCGGCACGTTATCCATCACAACATGGGGGCTCCACTATTTACTTATTTCGTAATTCCTACCCATTTTGTAATGTTTGATTAAAAGGGATTTACTATTTTATAGTTTTAGGTATGCTACCCATTTATTGCTAGAGACACTTTTCAATGAGAGTTACCGTTTCGATATGAAAAACATATTTTGTTTTATAATACATACTTTCGATATGTTCAATAAATGGGCATGACAAATTTTTCAGTGTAGCGAGGACAAACAAACCAACACATTCTAATGAAGTATATGGAAAACAATGATGATGATGATTATATTTGAGGTAGTAATTTCTCGTAAGACTGTTATTCGCAGCGTTATCCCAGTGGAGAGTTGATGTTGCAACCAGCGGGTGGATATATATTCTGGGCTTAGAAAACGCTCTTTGTATCCCCTGCAGCGGTATAAGAACTTTTCCCCTCCCAAAAAGGTATGATACTAAGCTGCATCTGATGGTGAGGTTCGAGTACTGAATATCTGGGAAGTGTTTAGTTACGTTTGGTTTTATGACGTAACAAACATTGTAGGTTATTTAATACTAAATCCATTTTTATACATATAAACTCTTCTATTTCAAACAATTCAGTTTAGCATAAGTACACAGTTTAGTTTTATTTGACCCATAGATAGGATCCTATCCGGAGCTACCACTCCGGTCCAGAGTGGACCTGGGAATGATGGTAATATAGGAGTACTCCGCATTCCCAAATGTTCCAGCATTACTGAAGCCTCACCATCAAATTATTTAGAGTCATATATAGGATATTCGTTGGGGAAGTCTTACCCCTCTGCGGAGATGTAGTCGACGTATTCTGCCGCACCAGCCTACTGGACTACTGGGGAGTATGTAGAACCCCTTCATTGCCATTACCCCAAGGTTCAATTTGAACCAGATTGATATCACTAGTGAGAATCGGTCAAAAGTAAAAAAAAAAAAGTAAAAAGGAAAACATTTTAAAGATACAGCTGTTCAAAAGATGTACTTGAGAACTTACAACGAATCCATTTCTCTAATCTCTTCACAAAATAAAACTAGACAAGTTGGCAAGTAGTTAAAAGTCAGTCAATCATATATTCTTCCGAAATTTAAAAAAAAAAATTCTCTGTAGTTATCACTTTCGCATACTTTCAAAATCTGAAATCCCATCGAGGTAAATTTTCATAAACTATCATTGTATACTTTTCTTACATGTCAGGTCAGTACAAGAGATAAAATCAAGAACATCTGCAATAATAATAATGATAATAATGTCTGGTGATGATAAAGATGACGATGATACTTTGTATAAAGTTAACGTAAGAAGACATTTCTGGGTACAAGTTCTTGACCTAAATGGGTTGGCCGGATTACAACCAGAACATTGTTGATAAAATTGCAGACTATTTTAAACAGGATATTACTCGAATTTTTCAACCCTTGTTGTAGTTCAGAGTTTGCAAGTGCGAAAGATATGTGCGGCCACGAAGTACAATGCATAAAAGGGGAAAAAATCACATGGATTATATAAGCAACCATTAGAATGAATTGCGAAAAAAATTCCGTTTTCAACAAGCATAAACATCATAGATTTGACAGAGAAAATAATCCATCATTATAACTATTACTACTACTACTACTACTGATGATGATAATAATGATAATGATGACTTCTGGAGACTTGAGACTCAAAATCCAGTGAGAATTCTAAATCTAACGCTAGAGCGAAAAACTCCCGAAAGAGAATAATAATAATAATTGGTGTTCTTGGTACAGTCACAAAAGGGTTGATACAGGGACTAGAGGACTTGGAAATACGAGGACAAATGGAGACCATCCAAACTACGGCATTATTGAGATCACTTAGAATACTGAGAAGAGTCCTGTAGAGTTGCAGAAACTTGCTGTCTCTCAAACTCCATTGAGAAACTATCGGTTAATGCTGTGGTAAAAGACTCTTAAAGGTGTAAATAATAATAATAATAATGATAATGCAAAGAAGAAGAAGAAGAAGAAGAAGAAGAAGAAGAAGAAGAAGAAGAAGTAAGGGAAAAAAGAGATAAGTACTCTGACTTTGCCAGAGAACTAAAACAACTGTGCAATATAATGTTGACGGTGATACCAATTGAAACTGGCGCGCTCGGAACGGTCCCTAAGGGCTTGGAAAAAAGACTGAAAGTGTTAGAAATTGGAGGACGAATCGAGATAATCAAAACTACCGCATTGTTTCGGTTGTTCAGAATACTGAGAAGAGTTCTGGAAATTTGAGGAGACTTTGCTGTCGCTCGGAATCCAATTAAATACAGTCTCAGAAAGTAAAATAATAATATAAGAATATGATTAATATACATGTTATCTTAACGCAGTAAAATGTCACGACGTATTGAAATATTGGTGAGTACACTAGTGTTTATTCTCGAACTCAACTCGATTATTATAGGTTTTTCTGATTCAAAGTTACTTATAAAATCTTTCTCTTCATTCAGTTATACGTGTCGTGGAGCTGAGAATATCTCATGCAGAGGGGGCAAGACCCCTTCTTTCATAAAAGGTGACCTGGATATGACATAAAACTTTATTGGGAAATAAGGAGAGCTCCAATTTTGGATTTCTGGAAAATTCAGAATACCACTTAGTAGCTGTTGGGAGACTAAACGAAGTGGTCTCCCTTGTCACAGTGTTTGAGGGACTACCCCATATCATGAGTCCTTTTTGGTCTCGTGACAAAGTGAACGGGAGAATCCACCTCTTGCTCTAAGAGAAGACGTGGTTGTTCGCTACTCAGCAGTGGGGCCTCCTTCCTTTATTTTACAGACATGGGAAGAGTAATGGTTTCCACCATTTTTCTGTATTGACTTTTTTCTTTGTTCCTCGAACGCTAGTTACACTTGTATAGCTTGGGACGGGATCTTAGTTCCCTGCAGTCAACTCAAACAATTATAAATTTATCCATTTTTTTGCGATTTATTCTTATATTAATTCTATAAATAGAGTGAATACATATTTTAGTAAGATGATTATTTTTATAGATAGTGGAAAATATATTTCAATGAGACCAACAATTAGCTATGCGTTAATTGCTAGACACACTTACTTATGGGGGAGACATCTATTCGTAGCGTGCAACGCATTTTCATATTTTCAAAATTTGGGCGTCAAAAGGGGACAGACACACAATCCCTTCCCAATTGTATACATATCAGGTGCAACCACTCCGAACCAGAATGGGCCGGGGAACAATGGCAATGAAAGGCTATTCTACATTCCCTACAGTTCCAGCCTTACTGGAGCCTTACCATCAGATTGTTTAGTATCTTATCCATGACACTTGATGAAGTAGTTTTACACCTCTGCATAGATGCAGTCGGTGTTTTCTGCAGCTCCTACTGACTGGGAAATGGATAAAGTAGGTTCATACAAAGATTATTAGTCCGAAATTGAAAACAATAGTGCGACTGGAGTTTTAATCAGTTACTACTATGTCACCATATGTCCACGGGGACACTCCCTTGTTTTATTATGAAAGTTTTAATGAAAGCGAAACATAGAAAATTCACCTCCTGAGTATGACCGAGTGTCCGCGTGCATATAGTTAAATTGTCATATTTACTGGGTCTGTTTCAACGCGAATAGGATATCTAGACATGTGATCTGTGTTCCAACTTTTGGGTGGGTCTAGAATACGAGATTATTCCTTGCTATCTTCTTAAAGACATTCAAAAAGCTTTAACCAAACCCTTACAAATTTATCTGTTTATTTGCAGTTAATAATAAAATAAAATCTATAAATAGTGTGTGATCCGATTTAGATTTGAAAGGTCATCGAGTCCATTTTATAATTATCCAAATATTTGGGACAACCCTGTGGTAAGATTTTTGCGGTTACAATGTCGTTAAAATACTTTGAGATAAAAAACAAACTTTCTATTCCAATCTGATGCTTAATAGATGTTTTGATTAACTATTGGGTGCGATGAGTAATCTGTTGTCATTTTGAAATATTCATTTCACACATACTTGCTTTGGTTTGAGTTCTTTGTTTAAAGGCATATCAACCTTCCTCGGTTATTTAATGTCAAAGCCATTCTTTTAGAAAAATAATCGTTGTACTATTTAACCCATAACTAGGAGGAAAACCGAGTTCATTCCTTTCTCAAGGGTATTTGTCCGAAAGTGAACGAAACAGCGTTCGAATTCGTTTACTACGATTCGGCTGCCGAGTGGTTTAACCATTACACCACGAAGACAACCCACTTTCGCACCTACACTTTATTTTCTTCAACTTTTGTTTTCTATGCAACAAACTCGAATGAGTTGGGAACTGCCACGAAGGAAAGCCTCACTAAGACGCAATTCAGACCGTCAGATATTGGAAAAGGCATTCTGAGCTTCTTGGCATTCAAGATGAAAACTACAATACGAAAACATGATAGTGTTTGGGTGTCAATCGGAAGACAGTGCTGAGGATGAGAAAAAGAATTCGATAAAAAAAGAGGAGATTACGAAGATAGGGCAGCTCGGAAGTCTCACTCTGACCATTTTGATAAAAATAGAACTCCGGCATCTGTCGGTGAAAGGACCATAACGAGGTCCATAGAAGTGCCGGAGTTTTTATCAGACACATTGTACATGAAGATATTCATTTTTCTCATTCAAGAAGAGTAAGACCCAATTTTAATCACAGTCCATTAAGAACAAAAACGAAGACTGCGCTGTAAAGCCTCTGTAAAAAAAAAACCTGGGTCACATCGGACGAACATGTTTTTTTTCATACATAAGATAAATTTTACTGTCTTCGAAAATGGTCTTCAAAATATGTATTCCTGGATATAAATAGTTAGTTTTCTCATGGTACACATCAGAAAGAATAATATGTCATAAGCAAGAAACTCACAGAAGAAGATTTGGCTTGATCTGGCCCCACAAAATGTGACGATACTGATAAAAACCAAACACCCAGTCCACAACGTGGCATTTCGGGTGATTGCTAGTGATAGTGATCTTATGCCTACATTCAGCTTCCTACAAGGCCTCAAACTCAACACAGTGGCCTACAACAAGTGCCCGGTGGAGGAATAGCTTTCCTGAGAGATAGGGTAGCTGCTGGAATATTCCGAGCCTGGCAACAGGTATCAGCTCCATGCTACACAAACATAAGAACGCAATGTTGGCTGTAAGAAAATTTCTGCGACCACATAACTCTTAAAATCTGGCAACATAAATCCCCAAATTGTATTCCCCTTGATTATCATGTGAGGGGCGCTGTTGAGCCAGAGGCCAACAGAACTCGGTGCAGCAGCAAAAACAAACTAAAGGCAAGGATAACGGTACCATTTACCAATTTAAACAAGGAAGCTATCGGAAAGGGTTTTTTTTAGGAGATTCCGAAGTCATTTGGAAGGCGTGTTAGAAGCCAATGTTATTTTGGAGTATTTTATGAATTTACATGTAATTTCGGTGTATATATCTGCTTAAAAGAGATATCAGTGTTATTTTCCTTTCTGCGTAATTGAGACAACAATTGTCATTATATATTTGAAGACCGATAACTTTATATATATATATATATATACGTGTGTGTGTGTGTGTGTGTGTGGTGTGTGTGTGTGTGTGTGTGTGTTGCGATGTGAGGATAGTGTGTGCCAATCTTCATGCATGTGCATTGACAGGACTCTTTTGATTTAAAATTAAAATCGTGCATACACTTTAGTATTTTTACAAGGAAAAGTACAAATTTAATTTTTCTTATTTCTACTGATTAAATTATATAATTCAGCAATTAAAAATCAATTTATTTGTGGAAATCTTCCCAGTCCTTAAAAAAATAATTGCAAAAAGCATGTGAAACTCTTCACTTCTTAAGACTCGTCATGATTAAACATCACACGGATTCCAGAGGTGAATTTCAATTTAAAGCTTTTTCTAAAATGTTTCTTTTGCAGTTTAGTTCTAATTGAAAAAAATGCGTTCAGTATTTCTCTCTTTGTTTTTTCTCCAAACGCTTCATTAAAATTCAAATGATGCAAATCAATCTGAAGAATATTTTTGCATTCTTTATTACAGTATTAATACTCTGTTGCAAGGAATACTAATATACAGCAGTACCAAATGAATATTCTTTTGATATATATATATATATATATATATATATATATATATATATATATATATATATATATATATATATATATATGTGTGTATATATATATATATGGGTTGGTTGGTTGGATTTTATGACATATCAACCTTTTTAATTTATTTAATATCAAATCCATTTTTATACAGATAATCAGTTCTATTTCAAACAATTCAGTTTAGCATCAGTACACAGTTTAGTTGTCAAAATTATTTCTAATTCAAGCTACTTAGTTTTGTCAAACAGTTCTAATTCAACCAATCCATTTTGGTATAAGTATAGATTTTGTTTACACACAGCTAAAAGTCAAAACAGTTCTATATCAAACAATTCAATTTAGCGTAATAACAGTTTAAATGTCAAAAACAATTCCATTTCTAACAATTCAGTCAAACATAAGTACGCTGTTTAAATGTAAGTACTCGGTTTAATCTTCAGAAGCATTTCTATTTCAAGATATTCAGTTTAGTCAAAGAGTTGTTATCCAAACAATTCAGTTTAGCATAAGTATGCAGTTTATTTCTATTTCACCCATAGATAAAGCCCTATCAAGTGCTACCTCTCCGGGAAAGTGTGGACTTGGGAGCAAAGACAATGAACTGATACTACGCATTCCCCAAAGCTCCAGCATCACTGATACCTCACCATCAGATTGTTTAGTGTCATATACCGGTAAATTCGTTGTGGAGGTCTCACCCCTCCACAGATGGGCAGTTGGTGTATTCTAAAGCTCCAGTAGGCTGGGCAAGTGTGTGTGTATGTGAGTGTGTGAGAAATATTATTTTGCGTTAACTGTGTATTGTATAATTTTAGTTAACATACCAGGGTTACAAGTTTGAAGTGTTAACCATGGATAGAATAAAAACAGTATAAAATTTAGCAGCGGGACAATTCAACGAACATTAAAATGTGTAATTCGAAGCAAAACAATTTAATTGATATAGATATATAGCATGACTCACCAATAAGTACACCCCTACAAATTTTTAAATGATTTTTAGAATTTTTATTGCCTCAGTAGGAATATTTAGCAATAAAAAGGAAACCATTTTATATAATTCATAACTAACCGCTACTGCACTGAAGATTTATAACAACAAATATCTAGCAGTCCAAGTGATGTTCTCCAATGGATCCCCTCACATGGCCGAGTAAAAGCAGGGTGACCACCACGAACGTACATACAACAGCTCTGTGAGGAAACGGGATGTAGCCGTGTGGAACTGCCAGAAGCGATTAACAATAGGGAGGAGTGGCGAGAGAGGGTCAGGGATATCTGTGCTGGCGGCACGATATGATGATATATATATATATATATATATATATATATATACACGTCTTGCGTGTGTTTGCGTGAGGGTTTACTAAATCCTTCCACACTATGTCAAATTCAAGCAGAGTATAGCAAATTTGAATTCAGAGTTTTCCATCTCTTGGCTATTCCTATACCCTGTTAAAGGACCCCGTTTACTCCACTAAGTTTCCATAGATGGAGAGAGAATATATATATATATATATATATATATATATATATATGAATGAAAGAATGAATCAACGAAGTACACTTTTTGAATAGGGGAGCATTTTATTCAAAAATATACTATATCATCATAATAATCAATATCAAATCGGGCTGATAGCATGAATTTACAAGACTTTCACTCGCCATCCGTCCCTATCGGCGATCTCTCTTGCAAGTCCTCACAAAATCATGCAGTGTATGCATAGAACTGTTGAATGTATGTTTTTGCTGTATATACGTGGAAAGTTGGATGAATCAAACACTTGATTCATTAAACTTTCCAAAATAATTCGGTCGTACAGTCAGATTCACTACAAATCTATCTTTTCAATATATATATATATATATATATATATATATATATATATATAAAGAATTATTTTTCTTGATTTAAAAGAATGTATCATTTATTTGCACAAGCAGAACAACGGCTACCTAATTAAACCTAAAAGAATCTTCTTAAGCCAAAACACAGTCACTAAAATGTCTCAAATTTGAAGAAAATATGTCTTATTTTACTCCTTGAAAAATTTTCTCACGACCATTAGCTGATGGGCTATTATTTTAGCATGAGTGAGTCCCCAAAAGTTGCCAGGACAATTCTCAGCATTCTGAGCAATCTTAATAATACTGTAGCCTGGGTGGTCTCCACTTGAGGATTCTCAAGTCTTCCAGTTTCTTTACTAAGGCATTAGGAATTGTTCCGAGTGCATCAATTACCATTGGTATCACCGTCATTTTCATTTTTCATAGATTTGTTTTATCTCTCTGGAAAGGTCTAGGTATTTATCTTTCTTTTCACTTTCTTTTAATTTACTCTGTAGTTCGGCAGGTTATCCTTTTCTTTTTCTTTTTATTTACTACTACTAAATCTGGTCGACTGGTAGAGATTAGGAGATCTGCGTTTATTTCAAAATCCTAGAGAATTTTCAGTGTTCATCCTCTAGGAATAATTTTGGATTAAACATAAATCACTTGTTCGTATCATCAAACTTCAATTTCTGGCACAATTCCCAGTAGACCACTTCCCCCACCAAGCCGTGTCTTTTTTATAATCTTTTCGCGCTTATTTACTTCAATTGCTTATTATGTGATTATTCGTTTCGTTACTATCACCACATAACCTACATTTGCTATTTTGTTGCGTCTTATCATAGTTGGTGCTTATGGCGTTGTTCTTTTATTATTATTATTATTATTATCATTGTTATTATTACGAGTATCCGTAACCGGACGGAAAAATATACTTGAAATATATTTTTTCGTGGACAATAAAAAAAATATTCAACCTTGTGATCGCTTATTATACTTGTAATATATGTCCCACATTTTGGTCTGCGGCAAATAATAGGTTGTTCTTCGCTAAGATTCCTTTTTTTTTTTTTTTTTTTTACAAAATCTTAGATTACTATGCTCAACTGCATCCCTACCCATAGCCAGTACAACTCAATCCCTCGTGCTCCCATCAATGATATCATCACACTGTACGCAGTGTAAGATCTGTATATAACATGGTATATACGACTGTAAATACTATTTTACTGCTTTGTCCATCAGTTCACTTTTCGCACATAGAGGCGTTCAAGCCCAGCAAGTAACAAATAATAGGTTTTACAACATAATAATCACAAATTTTAATTTATCAAATCGCATCCTTACTTATGCTGTCCTAAGCGAAGGAGTACATCTCTTTTATTCTATTTTGTATGTAACGCAGTAATATCTCACATTGTACAAAGATTTTAGAGAATAAAAGAATTTCCAATCTAGAATGCAAATTAATACAATACCAAGTGGTTTCGATTGCCATCACCGCGATCATTATACTTTTTTACTTTAGTTTTGTTTAGCTTGGATTGTTTTTATGGCACATTAACCACTGTAGGTTATATAATGCCAGATCAATTTTTATACATATAAACAGATTTATTTCAAACAATTCAGTTTAGTATAAGTACGGAGTTTAAATGTCATAAACAGTTCTATTTCAAACTATTCAGTTGAGAATAAGGACAGGTTTTTGCTTACACAGAGATAATGAAATGAAAAAAGCGTTCCATTTCAAACAATTCAGTTTGGCATTAAAAGTCGAACCAGTTCAAATTCCAATAGTTCATTTTAGAATAAGACACAGTTTCATGTCGAAACAGTTTACTTTCAAACAATTCGGTTTGGTATGGGTACAGTTTTTTGTTTACACCAGTAAATGTAAAAACAGATCTATTTCAAACAATTCAATTTAGCATAAGTACACAGTTTAGTTCTAGTGAACCCATAGATAGTACAGCATAAGAACACAGTTTAGTGGTATCGGACCCATAGATAGTACAGTTTCCATCTCAAAAACAGTTCTGTTTTTAAAAAAAATCAGTTTTGCATAAGTACAAAGTTTATTTCTATTTGACCCACAGATAGGACCCAATCAGCTGCTACAACTCCGGGTCAGAGTAGACCAGTGAGCGATGGCAATAAAGTGGTGCTCTGCATTCTCCAAAGCTCCAGCATTACTGGAACCTTACCACCTGATTGTTTTGTGGCATATCCTGGACACTCGTCCGGAAGGATCTTACCTCTCTTCAGAGGTGGAATCGGTGTATGCTACAGCCCCAGCTCCAGCTGACTGGACAAGCTCCAGTATTACTTTAGCCTCACGGTCAAATTGCTTAGTGTCATATCAGGACACTCGTTGGATGAACCTTACCCCTCTGCAGAGATTTGCAGTCAGTTTTATCTGCAGCCCCAGCCGACTGTGCCATTTTTTTTACTTAATGTTCGGTTGAAAATGCTTCTCTTTATATATTCAACATTTTCATGATACTTAAAATATGTCGATTTTGTTACCTGCAGCGAATGTAAGGCCATCACTATAACTTAAGAAGTAGGGTTCTGGGTTTGACACTAAACTTTATCCGGTACAGAAGCTCCTATTCCGGAGCTCTGTGCTGTGTGTAATGCCCTTCATTGCGATTACTTTCAGGTCTACTCTGATCCGGAGTACCCGATAGGATCCCATCAATGGATCTAATCTATAGGTTTGAAAATTGTTACAAGGATAGGAACACCTGAAACCATCTAAATGTGTGAAAAGAAATGATTATTAGTAGAAATAGTTATATAATAGTTGTAAATATTATTAATCTTAGAAGCATTTGAAACTCTACAACTGCTGGCCGATTACTTCTATTAGATAGGAATCCTTAATATAACTGTGTACAAATAAAAGATAGTAAGCAAATAAATTGACAAACTGCACTAAAAATAAAGACGAACGAACAATGTAATTTCTCCTTTTAGTTGATCTGGCATATATATATATATATATATATATATATATATATATATATATATATTAAATACCCTGTCCGGTAGCACAAACTGCTTGGTAGCGCCAGGAGTGGCAGTACTACCGAATCTGTGTTATCACTTCTGGTTGACAGCTGATGAGAGCAGAGTATCGCACGTGCTTTCACACGTTGTATGATGAAAAAAATATTAACCAAATAAAAAGTGCAAAAAGTCTAATGAGACATAAAAGATATAGGGGCTTTCTATAATTACATTTGATCGGTGGTGAGAGTGTAAATTGGTTTCAAATCGATTCGACAACCGAAAATAGAGTTATGCGTACTTTTCAGATATTCCAATCTGAAAATATTTTCTAGCTTCAAACACAATACAATCGTCCCCTTTTGTTTCATTCTTCTGAAATAAAGTCTTTACTAAAATTAACAGTACATGCACTACTGTAAGAATTACACTCAAGTAAAGAGAGCAAATAATCCCCCTTCTCTCTGTCTGTCGGTCTATCTGTCTGCCTCTCTCTCTCTCTCTCTCTCTCTATCCAATCATACGTACCAATCGTCCATCTCTCCTAGCAGGCCCTCTAGAAATCCTCCAGGGTCCGCACACAGCATATTATACGAACCACACAAGCGCATATTAATCGAAACCAAGGGATGCAGCATAGTGGATGTAGAGTAATGTGGATGAATCCAAAGGTGTGTCAGCAATATCTTCACTGGATGCAAGGCAGAGGAAAATCATAGATCAACTACCACGATCAAATAGTTCTGTCAGCAAACTGCAGCATCACATCTATAAGCGTAGCATCTATTGACGGGAAAATAAACCTCTGAAAGATTACCAAACACTAGTTCAAACAAAGAATTAAATAACTTTGTTATTTTTGTTTATGAATAAAAATTACTCTGTGAAAAAAAGGAAAATGAGAATGCAATAATATTCCTGTTTTTCATATTTTATTGTACATTATATGAACCAGGCCATTGGCATAATAGAGTGTTCGGCCATGGTGCAGGAGACTGGGGTTCAATCCCAGGTGGAATCATACCAAAGACTAAAAAAAATTGTACTTGATGCTGCCTTGCTTAGCACTCGGCACTATAAAGTTAGGATCAAGGGTAAATTGGAGAAATCCAGGGAATGGAGTTGCGCCCTCCCTTACACCAAGGTAGAGCAGCTATTGAAAGGGGAGCCTTCAGGTCACCCTTGACTACGGTCGCCAAATTTACTTACTTATATGGAACTATTTCGATATTGATTTTTTCTAATACTCTCTTATTATAAAAAAGTAAACAAATAAAATTGATTAATTAATTAACCAATTTTGAAGACATATTATAGAACATATTTCTTAAATTACTATTTTTAAGTATTCCCGGACAACGACGGGTAGCTTTTCTAATGATATATACGAACAAATAAATCCTTTGAGAGGTACACAAAATATTCTAATATAAATTTCTACTTGATTAAATCTAGCTCTTTGGTAAGCTTTCTATGCAGTAAGGAATACCTGAAAACATTTATTAATGTAAAATATCTATTTCTATACAAATAAAACATTGTGTATATGCTACCCTTCGATCTAACTGTCATTAAGATCCATTCACGTGTTCTCTCGGAGTGCATTTATATACCCCTTGAAGAACTTCGCGTTACGGCAATTCTTTTTCAGTCAAGAGCATTGTGACCCAATGGGACTTCTGATATACCAAATTTTTATTGTCAATTCCAGAGAATATCAAGTTTCATAGCCCTACCATGAAGATAGCACCGTGTACCATCTTGAATCAAACTTTCGCTGTAAGAACTGCTGTCTTTTGTTTTTGACAACGCTGCGCGCGTTAAAAATTTTGTTAATACAATGGACTTTGTCATATATTTGTATAGCACCAATAAGACGTGTACATCATTCTCGATTCCCTCTACGTGAAAAAACAGCATAGTACAACTGGTAACAAGTGCACGATGCTTTATTTGTAAAGTAAAAATGTATATATTGGATCAGTACGTGTTTACTTCTTACTTTCAGAACACCCCTCTTATACACAATGTGGATTCGACAGAGAAGCTGTATTTACCCAGACAGATATAAACAATGAATAAAACGTTCATTTTCTTCCAAATACTCCCCTTAACATTCAATACACTTACTCCAGCAAGTCTTCGATTCGTCCAAGCATTTCCGAATCTCCTCTTTTGTGCTGTCGTTTTCTTTTAATGCTCTTTGATACCTAAATTCTAAATGTTGAAATTAGTTATTAATGGTGCTGTACTTGCACAATATAATGCTTCACTAAGTTTAATTATTTTAGATTAAAAAGACAGTAATAATGTGTTTTTATTCTCGATCATTTTTATCATATTTCGTATAAATAATTTTAACTATTGATGTGGCTATGTGATTGATTTGATATTCTCACACGCAAGCGTTTTATCTATAAATGATTCTTTAAAAAACAGCACTCGCCCGTCTTTCTCAGTCTATCTGTCCCGTCTGTATCTATCTATCTATCTATCTATCTATCTATCTATCTATCTATCTATCTATCTATTCTTCCTTTATTTTCTTTTTGATTGACTTTTTTACTTTTACAAATTTCCTCATTCCTTGGCATTCGCAAGAGTTAACAGCTACTCCAACCTTAATCTATAGATGTGGCTATGTGATTGATTTGATATTCTCACACGCAAGCGTTTTATCTATAAATGATTCTTTAAAAAACAGCACTCGCCCGTCTTACTTATTCCTGTCTTTCTCAATCAGTCTGTCCCGTCTGTCCCAATCTATCTATCTATCTACTCACTTTTCATTTATTCTCTTTTTGATTGACTTTTTTACCTTTACAAATTTTCTCATTCCTTGGTATTCACAAGAGTTAACAGCTACTCCATCCTTAACTCTTACCCCCACCAAATCTTAACAGCTATTTCTGCTGACCATATTAAACAAACTCACAAAATTTAAAGTAATAAACTTCCCTGCCTCAGTATGTGTTATGAATCTACGCATTAATATTGTTCTATCTAATATGTTGCGTCATCGGGATTTGGCAAGCGTGACGCTAAGTGAAGAAGGAATAGAGCGAGCAAATTAAATAAAACCTAACCCAGCTAGTAATTTATGAATAATAAGTATTCATTATTTTCTAAGGTTAAGTTTTAAGATGAAAACTTATTTTCTCGCCAACTTGAACAAATCTGCCAAATTAAGTAAGAAATAAGAACTTTAATTTAATAATAAATGTGACTTTGCTTATTATTTTCTATAATTCTGAGGACGTTTAAGAATATTAGATATTTATTTTCATTACCCGGGGTAAGTTGGCAAGAATCTAGATTCGACTAAAGTAAAAACAATATTTTAATAAAAATTATGATGTATCAAATCGTCCATGTATTTATAGGGATGCATTCTCCTTCGATATGTCTATAGGGGAACTAGCTATTTTGGAGCTGTCGTCATTAGAGCCCGACAGTTTTAGAGTTACCAGGCATACATACATATATATATATATATATATATATATATATATATATATATATATAATCATTATTATTATTATTAAGCATATACGTATATATGTTATTTAAACATGTATCTGTATGTAACACACACACACACATACACACACACACACGCACACATATATATATATATTTATATATATATATATATATATATATATATATATATATATATATATATATATATATATATTACTTAAACATATATGTATATATATATTACTTAAACATATATGTATATATGTTATTCAAACATTTATACGTATATATATATATGTATATATTGAAACAGCACCTCATCGAACGTCATTTGTACGGCCACTTACCTTAAATAAACCTTTCAGAAGATCTGTGAAGTAGAATTATAGACTTCACGAAGATATTTTCGAAAAATACCAGTATTATCTACAAAATTATTAAAAAAAAGTTTAGATATCTTTAGATTTCGATTTTGTTTTTATACCCTTTGATGGTGGGACTTGGAATACACTGTCGGTATTCCACTGCAGATGTATGTAAAAAATGCTCAAAATTTAAGGAAAACATGGACCCCTAATGTGTGACTTTATAAGCTGATTTGAATACATATTTTCGATTCCCGGAACCAAATTTAGGCATTGAACAGATACGAATATGTGAAGTACGAATTTTTCTTCCATCCATTTTACCCTTTATTCAAGATTAAGGTTTGGATTATACTGATTAATGTTAGTGCTATAAGATTACATATTTTATTAATTCGAATTTATTTATTATTATTTCATTTATTTTTTAAAACTTTCTCTCATATTCCCCAATGTGTGATAAAGCTGAGTAACCAATTTGTTTTGTAAATTTCTCGCTATATTTCGCAGATAGAAAGTGTTATTTCATGTAACTTATGGCTAAATTAAACTGGTTGTTTGGGGTTTTATGGTATATCAACCTTTGTAGGTTATTTAACGCCAAATCTATTTTTATACAAATAGAGAATTTCAAACAATTCAGTTTAATATGAGTATACAGTTTGTCAAAAACATTTCTATTTAAAGCTATTCAGTTTAGTCAGACAATTCATATTCAACCAATTCAGTTTATAATAAGAATAAATTTTCTCCCCTCACAGGTAAATGTCAAAACTGTTCTATTTCAAACAATTCAGTTTACCATAAGTACAGTTTCAATGTTTAAAACAGTTCTATTTCAAGCAGTTCAGTTAAGCATAAGTACACAGTTTAATTGTCAAAAAACATTCCTATTTCAAGCTATTCAGTTTAGTCAAATAGCTCTAATTCAAACAATTCAGTTGAGCATAAGTATGCATTTTAGTACTATTTAACCCATAGATAGGGTCCTACCATAGATAGGGCATACCAATGAAGGAGTGCTCCGCTTTCCCCAAACTTCAGCATCACTGGAACTTCACCATCAGATTATTTTGTGTCATATGCAGGACACTCGTTTCTTTTTACGGGGGAAGGGGATCTTTCTCGTCTGCAGAGGTGTGGTCGGTGTATTCTACTGCCCCAGCCGACTGGGAAATAAATTAAATAGATGAGAACTACACAATAATACTGAATGCTGTTTTGGATAGATCCTTGAAACATTGCTACACAAAACAGCTGCCGTACCTCTAATCAACTCCTTTGGTTTGGTTTGGTTGGGTTTTATGGCATATAACCTTTGTTGCTTATTTAATCCCAAACGCTCCTGATACATATTATATATGATATGTAAGCGCATACAGAGATAATATTTTTAAACGAGTCTGAGTTCATCTATTTACAAACCGTTAAATGGTTATACATACGATTTGTAAATCAATAGTTTCTAGGTAATCTTATTTTTGAATGAGCCAGAGCTAATTTGTTTTTTGCACAATTATTACAATTGTTTTCACAGAGTTAAATGGTTCCTAATATACTAACATAAATAGTTCTGTTTTATATTAATCATCTGCTTGAAATCACCAAAATGGTTTCTAATATTGCTATCTAACATAAATAGTTTTATTTGCACACAGTTAAAGAAATTCAACGATTGCTATCTATCATTAACAATTCAATTAAACATCAGTCAGTTGTTGACACACAGTTAAACGGTCAAACAGTTCTATTTCAAACAATTCGATTAAACGTATATCATTTATTTGCACACAGTTTAAACGTCAAACTGTACTATTTAACGCATAGATAGGGCCCTAACTGGTGCTACGACAGATTAGACCTCGGAGCAATGGCAATGAAGACGTACTCCCCATTCCCCAAAGCTCCTAGGCTGCAGCCTCGCCACAAGATGGTTTAAAGTCATATCTAGGACATCTGTTGGGGGAGAGGTCTCGCTCCTCCGCAGAAACGCAGTTGGTATATTCTACAGCTCCAGCCGACGGTGCTACATCTTACTCCTATCTCGAAAACCATCCAAATAAGAGGAACAAGACACGCTGGACACAGTTGGAGACGTAAAGAAGAATTCATAAATGATTATTTTTTATGGACCCCTAAACATAGAGAGGTGAGTATTCGCCGGCTACCAAAAAATTACATTCACCAGCTTTGTGCGGACACTAGGTGTCATCTTGAGGGACCGGTTGGGACTGATGGTAAGAGCGAGTCAAATATATTCATTCTTTTGGTTCATCTTGATGATGATGATGATGATGATGAAATGTAAAATAATGCTTTTCCCAGCAAATATTGATTTTGTGAACCGGGTCTTGAAATTTTAAATACTACTCATCTTTTACAATATTCCAGTGCTGAGTAAAAAAAATATATTAGACTAAAGATTTTTGTTAATTTTCGAATGTGTTTTGGAAAATACGAGGATCATTAAATAAGTTTCCAGACTTTTTTTCGTATGGGCACTTTTAGTGATAGTACACACATGAAACTCTAGTCCCCTTCGAAGTAATCTCTTCCAGCTGCAATGCACTTGTTGTACCGTTCCAACAACTTCTGGAAGGCCTTATGGAAGTCCTCTTGTGTGAGCGTGTCAATGACCTTCGTCACAGCCTCTTTCATCTCCTCAATTGTCTCATAACGACAGCCTCTGAGCTTAGGAAATAACCAAAAGTCACAGGGAGCAAGGTCTGGACTATAGGGAGTGTGAGGAACTGTCTTGATGCCCATCTTGGTCAAATAGTTTGTGACAAGGATGGAGTTGTGTCCTGGTGGAAATGCCACTGGCCCGATTTGATGAGTG
The DNA here is from genome assembly GCA_963585895.1 of Sepioteuthis lessoniana. NCBI lineage: Eukaryota > Metazoa > Mollusca > Cephalopoda > Myopsida > Loliginidae > Sepioteuthis > Sepioteuthis lessoniana. The sequence goes on along the minus strand of OY757905.1, from coordinate 100,475,930 downwards.
CTGGCCTCTTCTGACCGAATCTCTTCCTGAACTCACTTCCTTAAAATCTCAACATAGTAACCCTAACCCTAACTCTTTGGCCAATCAACTCAGGTGTATTGACTTCCTTTCTCCTCCCAAAACTCTCATCACTCCTCACAGACTCCCTGCCTTCCTTTAAACTCTTATGCCTCTCAAAAAACTGATGCTCGATTCAGGCAAGATGCTCCAAAAGCAGTCAAAAGCATTCGAAACGTTTTTGTGGCATTTTTTCCAAGTTTACCGTAGAATTTTATTGCATATTGTTCTTCTAAAGTGTCCTCACGTTCAGATTGCATTTTTGAAATTCACCAGCTGTGACAATCAGGCTTTAGAAGGGTGTATTCCAATTGCTGCTGTAGCTGTTCTTTTGAACCTGAAATCATAAAAATTGGTCAGTCATCTCAAAAGATGTATAGCAATAACATATTGAATTTTCAAGAGTCTACAACAATTCTGAATGCTAAACTTATTGAAGGCCCCACGCACATACTCATTTTTATTCATATGTTATTTTATGTTTATATAATTTCATGTACATTTTCATTCATATGGTTCATATTTAGACAAGCATATGAAAATGGAAAAATATACTCGTTTTAACGTTAAAAAAAGGTTACTAACTAAATATCATTATCATAAGAAATGTTAGAATGATTTTGAATTGAAAATAAAGTATATTACTAAATTATCATTTGTGGTTTTTATAAGTTGCCATCCTGCTCAAGACAAGTGAAATAAAGTCTTCTTTCTTATTCTCAAACTCCAATCAGAAGTAACACACGCACACAAATGAAGAGTGAACAAGAGAGAGAGAGAGAGAGAGAGAGAGAGAGAGAGAGAGAGAGAGAAGCAAATAGACAGAGAATTTTACTCTTTGTAATGTTATGTGACGTCATCCAACTTCAATTTCTAATATCATTAATGTATGCTCAATCTCAGATATCGAGCACTATTCCTTTAAGTATCGCAAGCTTGAAGTTCAGTTATCACATAGGTAAAAATATTGATAAGACGAAAATATTAATGAAAAAAATTGAATGTACAAAATTGTATGAAAAATTACTTTTCAGAAGGAAGGATAGCAATCATTTGGATCTCTTATTTACTTTAGTTTCTTTCTTTAATGGCATATCAACAAACTTGGGATAGTTAATATCAGTGCCATCCTTATAGAAGAACAGTAATGTTCACATTTAAACCATATCTCAGGGAGTGGGGATAATGGTAGTTATACGTTTCCCAAAAGTATTCGGTCGAAAGTGAATGAAATTACGAGCATCTTAACAACTATGCCATGTGTGCTACCCCTACGATCTCAAATTGTCACGAATTATAAATATTGAAATATTCTAAAATTTATATGGTTGCTTTCTCTCATTTTCAATTAATGTTTGAATATAATCGAAAGCAAAATGGCAACACTATAATGAAAAAAAGGACAGATTGAATCAAAAAGCCGGATAAGTGAACGAATAAATAACAAAGATATTAAAATAGATAAATATCTTATTATTTACTCTACACTTCTGTGAATTTAACATATTCATTTTTACTGAATTTTCTTATGCTCTTGCTTTGAACAAACGATGAGCAAAGTATATATCTATCTATCTTTGCCCAGTCAGCTGGGGCTGTAGAATACACCGACTACACCTCTGCAAAGAGGTAAGACTCTCCACCAACGTATGTCCTGGATATGACATTAAACAATCTGATGAGGTTCCAGTGATGCTGGAGCTTTAAGGAATGTGGAGCACCCCTTCATTGCCACCGCTCCCAGTTCCACTCTGGCCCGGAGAAGTATCACCTGATAGGACGCTATCTATGGGTTAAACAAAACTAGACTACGTACTTATGCTAAAATAAATTACCTGAAATATAACTGTTTTGATATTTAAACTTATGCTTAAATGAATTGTTTGAAATAGAAATGTTTTTGACATTGAAATTGTTCTTATGCTAAACTGAAAGAAAACTGTTTTGGCATTTAACTGTGTGAACAAAAAGTATACTTATCGTAATCTAAATTATTTGAATTAGAAATGTTTGACTAAAGTAAATAGCTTGAAATAGAAATGTTTTTGGCAATTAAACTGTGAACTTATGCTAAACCAAATTGATGGAAATAGAAATCTTTACTTGTATAAAAATGGATTTAGCCCAGGTTAATATGCCAAAACCCAAACAAGCTAACAAACAACTATTTTTGACATTTGAATTGCGTATTTATGTTAAACTAAATTGTGTGAAATAGAACTGTTTTTACACTCTACGTTTTAACGTTGATTTTCATTATAACAAATTCATCACTTATGCATTACATTGTTTTCCTATTTTCTTGATGCTGCTGGATTTATTTCCATTATTTACTTACACACACACACACACACACACACATATATATATATAATTAACATAAATCGCGAGTCGACAATCTTCTACTAAAGTTTCACCTTATCGGATCATCAGGAAGCCTAGGGAGTATATATATATATATATATATATATATATATATATATATATATATATATATATATATATATTCTTTAAGAAAAACAACGAAACCGGTCACATAGGATTATAAATATTTTAAATATTCATGTTTTTCTTAAAGAATTTATTGCTCTGTATTATTGGTACATTGAGCTCTTTACCAGGAAAATTTTAAATATTCATGCTTGAATAACTTCTTGTCCTGATGGAATTACTCCCAACTCCGGTTTAACTGGACCAAAAAATATATATATATATATATATATATATATAGGGAGGTGTAATGTTAACTTAGCAAAAGAGGTTCTATAGATCTATACAAAAATACTCTTAAACTGGTTAAACTTTAAGCAAAGACAATTTCCTGTCAAATTTGCAACTAAAAGGTAATTTTGTATGTTCATTACCCGCGCAGAATATCCTTTTTTATTCCTTAAAATACTCGATAAAACTGGGACAAATATGAAATCTTAACAAAATCACTATTTCCTTCTTAAAAAGAAGTATCTATATTATCATGGACGGCTCTTAAAACGTTAACCCATAAGGTTTCTCCAATTGTTAAAAAATGTTTCAAGTATTTTTTTGGTATTAGCAGTATAATTGATATATATGTATGCATGTGTGTGTGTGCGTGTGCGAGCACGCGCGTATTTTCTCCTTGGTTGTGTACGCAAAGTTCTTAATCTCAGTAGATATAAAATTAACAAAGCATGTGAATAATTGACCGAATTTCGCGGAAAATACAAGAAAGAGAAAGATTGACCTACATTTTACGGTTTCGGTCATCGGCAAAATTTTCCGTTATTCTGCTGTCTGAATGAGCAGTAAAAAGAAAGTTCACATACTCTCGTGATGACCCTTACTGACCTTTCTTGAACACGGCAATAGTTGTTAATGTCTCGACCAACGGCTTGAGATCACTGACATTAACGCGTGGATAATGAGTTTTATTTATTTATTTTTTTTCTGACAGGTATTCTGAGTTGGCGATATGTTTTAAAGACCTATTAACGGTTTTTTTTTTTTTACTTTAGTTAGAAGTAACAGAAGTGCTCATTATTTTAACCAGAATTCAAATTGGGACAAAGTTTATATGCAATGCACCAAGCTTTCTACACGCAAGTTCAGATCTACAATAAAAATCTTCTACTCTCATTATTACTTATAAAAATATGAAATCTGTTTTGCATTAGATGAGACTTTGGATTTTGTTTTAATTTTACCAAACATTTAATATTGTTTAATTAGTAAATTAAAGCAGCATTTTAAACATGAATAACAGTAAATGCTTCTACAGTGACCGGAGGGCACCGCCGGTAGTGTAGTGGTTAGCAAGCGAGACTAGCAAACCTTACCGAGTGAGTTTAAGCCTCATTGGGTGCCTCTGTCATACAATCTTGTGGTACATCTAAGCAGAAAACTTTGAAAATTACAACTAAGGCGCCTTGATTAGTATAATGGTTATCAGGCAAGAATAGCAAAACTTCACGAATGGGTGACACATTCAAAAAGCTTAGTAAAAATGACTATTTTGTATCGTGTCAAAACCTACCTGGTGGGAAGTATGGTTAAATATCTCTTCTACAGTTTCCAGATCGAACAAACTCCCGAAAGAAATCTGGAATCTCCGCAAAGTAGAGTTGCTATTTTCTAAATTGAACCTAATTTAGCATGAGGCCCAAAACTCGGGGTATTAATTGTGAATCGGACTCACTAACAAGGCTCTTATCTTCTAAATAGTCAACCATTGTATCAGGTGAGATACCATCATCTGGTTTCCTCTATGTATATCTTGAACCAAGGGGCTATTCAGTGCTTATAAAATCCACCATACGAACCAGTCAATTAATCAAACAGTGACATTTTTATGGGTTCTTGAGAGTTTAAGGATGAAAAATAATCCACTCCAACTATTATTTTTGTAAGTTTTAATCTTGGAATAATAGTCTTTTTCTGAGATTGAAGTCGAACGAAAATATCCTTTCCTTGGGGCATTGGTTTGTTAAAATCAATTCAGCCATGTCTATCAGCGAGATTTTTACATTTCATATTTTCTCTCCGTTAGTATTAAACTATCTTATTCTGCTGAGTAGGATTGTAGTATAAGCTCAATAAATAACAATATGACAACAGTTACACTGACCAAATACTGCCTAACGCAGTATGTATTAAAATGTGTATTTATATATCAATGTATTTCAGTTATTATACCACGGAGCATTTAATTAGCAATCTAATCACCTTAAAACAGGATTTCTGAAACCTTTGCATTGATGCACCTTTTTCACCTTATGTAAATTTCATTCGTACTCATATGAATTAATGGAATATTAAATTACAAGACATAACAAAGCTCAATCGGCTGGAGATGTACGATACGCTGACTGCACTCTCTGCCGTGGGTTAGGACGCCTCCATCAAAAGGTATATTGGGCACGAAACTAGCCTTTATATGATGGGGAGGTTCCAGTCCAAGAGCTTTGAGGAATGAAGATCTCTTCTTCAATCCCATGATTCCCATGTCCACTCTGGGTGGTATTAGCTGGTACAGTTCCATCAATGGGTCAAAAAGAAAAATATAATCATTTTCTATACTTGAAACTATTTAACTGTGTGAAGACAAATGATATTTTAATTTGAATTATTTGTATTAGATATCAATACTTGGAAAGATTTAACAGTTTTCGAACGGATAAATGCTGTTAAATAGTTAACTTGAGTTAAATAGTAACACTTGAAACAATTTAACTGCGTACAAAGAAATATGTTTAGGCTCGTTTAAGAAATTGTAATCGACAAACTCTGTTTACAAATTATATATAAACAGGATTTGGTATAAAATAATTTACAAGGATTAATATGCCCGAAAAAAAAATTCGAACTTAGTTTTACTAGAAGCTATGTAAATTTTTACATCATACTGAAAAGTTATTACTTATAGAATTGGGAATTGTATCATTGTTATTTTCTGTAAAATAAGTCATAACATAACCGGGAAGTCTGTTCTACTATTAAGAATGTGTTGAGTTAGAGGTTGTCTTTAAAAGTAATAATTGCATGCGGTTTGGTATTTCGGTCTTTAAAAAAATCTTAATGCGCTCTAATATTTTGTGCGTCAAAAGCGGTCCTCTTCTTTTTAAACAATAATAATAATAGAAATAATAAAACTAATAAAGGCATTACATCCCTGAGATGACGTAGACAGACTGCATGTATCAAGAAAAGAAAGAGGAAAAGACTTGCCAGCGTTGAAGATAGTGTTGATGCATCAATACAACTCAAAGATTACATTAAACAAAACAAAAAAAAAACAAAAAAAAAAACAACGTGGAAGCAGATTGATTACAGCCACTAGAAACAATACATATAACACAAATATCAACTGAACAAAAATAACCTGAAAATAAAAATCAGAAGAAAAACAACTTTATGGACTTTTCAAGCGACAAACAAGCGAAATCTCACGCGATGAAATTTAGAAATAGCTAAGAAAGGGAAACTTTTAGAGAGAAACTGAATCTCTTCTGATTGCAGCTCAAACAACACCATAAAGACTAAATATATCAAAGCAAGAATTGATAAGACGCAACAAAAAAGTAAATATTGGTTATGTGGTGATAGCGATGAAACGATTAATCGAATAAGTGAATGCAGCAAATTAGCGCAAAAATTCTTTAAAACTAAACACAACTGAATGGGAAAAGCGATTCACCGGAATTATGCAAAAAATTAAAAATTTACCATACTAACAAATGGTCTATAAATAAACTAGAATATTTCCTGGAAAATGAAACGAATAAATTTCTCAAGGACTTTTAGATGCAAATGATAACGTAATCACGAATAGAAGACCAAACATTTATAAACATTAATAAAAAAGAAAGTGGGGAGTCCCCGTGGCGTAATTGATAAAGTGCAGGACGGAGTCCTCGTAGTGACGTTATTACGTTCACTTTCGGGCAAATATCTTTGGCAAAATTATTGAAATCTCTTGTCCTTCCAGCTATGTGTTAAATAGCATCACTGCTGTTTTTCTACAAGGATAGGTTTGGCATGAATTAACCCACAGAGGTTGATATTCAATTGAAAAAAGCTACCAAATCAAAAAGAAGAAAAGTATTTGTCATCTTGTGGATTTTGCCGTTCGTTTGGATTACCGAATAAAAATGAAAGAAAACGAAAAGATTATCAAATATTTGACTTTTTTTCTGTGGGCTAGAAAAGCTGTGTAACATGAAAAGGACGGTAATACCAATTATAGCAGGTGGGTGTACTTGCAACAGTTGCTAAAATCTTGGAAAAACAGACTGGGCGAGAGCTCTCGGCTTTTAGCTTTTTGTGAGGCCCCGGGGCCTGTTCTGGACTTCGGTCCGGAGCGTGGCCCTGGAAAAGGAACAATGGCAGACTTGGGGCCTTTAAGTAGGCACCTAGTTTCGACTAGGCTACCTTCGGGTGGGCGAGCTGCATTTTTGTCTCCTTTGTCCCCCATGCACGGCACTAGACCTAGCGTCGAGTTTAAGCCGTTAACTGGCATACGTGCCCGGACCCACATTTGGGTTCGTGAAACTGCTTGCCTCATCAGGCTCACATTGCACTAAGTGAGCCGATGAGCAGCACAGACAAGCAGGGTTCGAGTCTCGGCTCGTTCCCGACCTCCCCTCCCCTTTATCCCCACTTTAATCGGCCTTCGGGCTTTTGACCTTGTGTCAAGTCGTGTCTGGTGGGAGGCAGCGACAAATACTCGAAGTGGTAATTAGTTAAAAAAAAAAAGAGCTGCCAGATCACGGCATCATTAACTGGATACTAAAATAATTCTGGAGATCTGCGAAGACTTGCTGTCTCTCAGAATTCAAAGTAAAAATCTAGAGTTACAACTGATGTGAAAAGTTCGCCTTGTGTGAAAACAATAATAACGTTAACAATCAAAACTCAAATATTTCGACTCGTCTCATTTACTAATGTCGGCCATCAACCAACTCTCTCTTGACTGAGAAGTTCAAACGTATGAACGATACTAGTCTCACAAATCGCTATATTTTTACCCAATACTGCGAGAGAAAAACGGTCAATTTTGTCGGCAAAACTGACCATCTGATTTAGGAAATATTGCTTTGAATCATTATATGTCATTTCAACGTCTTTGAGACGGCTTTTTAGTGAGGTTGAGTGTACTAGGATGATATATAAGGCAACACAACTTCTATAGCAAAGTCCGAGTGAGATCCAAAAAAATTAAAAACATACGAACATTATTTTCGTTACAAGGAAGGAGATAGATAGGTAGATAGAGGTAAAGAAAACTAAAAATTTAAATTGCCCTCTTCAAACTACATACTTTTCTGTCCTGACTGTAGAGGTGTCGAGGACATGACACTAAATTGCATCTGATAGTGAGAATCCAGTTCTGAAACCCTGCAGAATGTAGTGTACCTCATCATTGCCCTTACTCCTTAATTCATTCTTGCCTGGAGTAGTAGTAAATGTAAGAGACCCATAGATTCATCATCATCATCATGTCGTGCCGCGAGCACGGATATCCCTGATCCTCTCTCGCCACTTCTCCCTATCGTTCATTGCCTCTGGCAGATCTTCAGGGCTACATCCTGTATCCTCACAGAGCTGCTGTATGTATGTTCGAGCTGGTCTTCCTGCTTTTGCTCGGCCATATATGGGGGACCATAGGAGTACATCACTTATGAGCTCGTCCCTGCTTCTCCAGCAGTGTCCTGCATGTCTGGCTCGTCTAACTTGGATAGTTTTCGTGATGAGAGGCAGGTGGCCGTATAGTTGGTGCTTTGGAGGTGTTGCCTCCAGGACATGTTCAATATTGTTCGCAGCATTCTTGTGCAATTACCGTCTAGCTTCTCCAGCCGTTTTGTTAGCGTCCAAGTAGTGCGTCCATATAGCAGTATCGACATGACCGCTGCTTGGAAGAAACTGTGTTTCATTTTATCAGTCAGGTCTGACTTCCATATGATCGACAGCTTATCGATAGCTGCCCATGCCTTCGTTAGCCGCGTGTTGATGCCTTTTTCGGTTGATGAGACAACCTAGGTAGGTGAACTTGTCTTCCAGTTTCAGAGAGCTTCTGTCTAGTGTGGAAATGTCACCTGTTTGATTAAAGCACATGTATTCAGTTTTGTGGGCATTAACATGGAGGCCAATATCTGCGGCTGCTTGTTCCTGACTATGCAGTAGTGTTTCGGCTTGGTTGGGTGTATTTACCAGAATCGCTATGTCATCGGCGTAGTCGGCGTCGGTAATTATTTTTGCGGGATACCTTCTACTTCTTTTCTTTTGTCATCTTGAAGCCGTTTTCTTTGATTTTATCAATCTATGTTCTACGCACGTAATCTAGACAGATCATAAAGAGGCATGTAGCTAATGTGTCCCCTTGTAGTTCGACAATATCAAAGTATTCTGTGTCTCCATCCGCTGATCGTACTTTCACTTTGGTGTTTCTATAGAATCGTTATTGCTGTGACGGTCTCTTTTGGTAGGCCGTATGCTAGTAGGATTTGTTCCATCTTCCCTCTGTGAAGGTGGTGCCCGTGGTGTAATGGTTATCGTCACAGGATATGGACACGGCGATACGAGTTCAATTTCTGGACAAGACTGATTGCATTTCACATAGCACTAATACCCTTGGGAAAGGTATGAATCCAATTATTCTCCCTCCAGCTATGGGTAAATAGCAGGGCAGACTAGGTTCTTCAGCCTTGGTGAGGCAACTAGTCTAGGAGAAGGAAAACTCTGAATTCAAACCTGCTAAACTCCGCTTAAAAAATTGACCTTGTGTCATATCCTGCCCGAGCGGAGGGGTTGGGTAAATAGGATCTTCCCTCTGTGAATGGAATTAAAGGCCTTGGTAAAGTCGGCAAATAATATTGTTGCCTGTAGGTTTTTTTGCCTGTACACCTTCAAGGATTCTATAGATGATCAATATTTGTGAAGTTGTGGATCTGTAGTGAAGGGAAATTTCGTATTTTGGTTTGGCGTGCAAATTTAATTCGACACTTAATTTCATCCAATCAGGATGAACTATTCTATTCAGCCCGGGCCTTTCTTTACGGGCAACAGGAAATTGGGTAAGCTGCCAAACACACTCTTTTTTGACTGGAGAACGCCGCCCATTGCAGACGTCTCACTGAGGGCTCTACTAGCAGCAGCATTGATACACGAGGGAACCCATCTATTTTATGGATTCCTCGCAAGGAATCCCAGTTGAATATAAATTAGATGCATTCAACATGCCTCGCACAGGCACAACTTTATGTCACCCCAAAATTGGCTATGTCGATCCGACGCGTAATCCCGCTCTCGACACCTAGCTCCCATTTTACCTCTGGGCCACCTTAATGGAGACAACGCACGCCTCTCCACCAGACGGACAAAAACCATGGTGACTCTAAAGTTCAATTCCTACAACTGCAACATGTCTTTCGTCAAAATGCAACTAACACAATCCCTCACACGTCTGACGACACACGCTGCCATCTCAACTTTCTCAACTTCTCATAACTCAATTTCGTCTAAATACTCACAACCTTTCACGAGTCTTGCAGCACCAAAAGCAAACCCAATATCCCATGCTGCAAATAAAAACCTTAAACACATTTCGACTATCACCATCTTACTTCTTCATCCTCCTTTTATTTTTCACGACCTAGCAAGGGAATTACACTCTTAGCGAGGAAACAACACAACGTAAACACACTTACGTTACAACCATCTTCCTCGCTAACAACAAACTTTCCCCCTCGATAAACAATAATAACCATTTCACCTGCGGCTAAAAATATCTCGCTAAAGATCTATTTCTTCGGAAGACATTTTGGTTTTTCCTAAGAATGTTGTCAATTTTGGGTTCTATGCGGTTTCGTAGTAGGGCATTGTAAATTTTGCCTGCTATGGATGTAAGTGTTATACCTCGGTAGTTTTTGGCTAGTCCGTGGTCATCCTTTTTAGGGAAGGGGAGGATGCATCCCTTCATCCATCTGTCTATCGGATTTTGATTATAGACTGCGTTGCAGTGTCGGAGCAGTATGTCGTCGAATTGTCTGGTCTTCCATACTTCTGGGGGAATCTCGTCAAGCCCTGCAGCTTTCCTATTTTAATTTTTCTAAGAACTGAGTCGAGTTCTTCTGGAGTGAACGGTCCTAGTTTAATGTTTAAAAATTTCATATTCGATATGAATGTGCGCTCAAAAAATATCTCTTAAGAGAAAACTAAGAATGCTACGAGCAATCTTGAACAAGTACAGGTAGCAACACCCCACAAGACACCAACTATACGGCCACCTGCCTCTTATCACGAAAACTATCCAAGTTAGACGAACCAGAGATGCAGGACACTGCTGGAGAAACAGGGACAAGCTCATATGTGATGTACTCCTATGGACCCCCACATATGGCCGGGCAAAAGCAGGACGACCAGCACGAACATGCATTCAGCAGCTATGTGAGGATACGGAATGAAGACCTGCCAGAGGCGATGAACGATAGGGAAAAGTGGCGAGAGAGGGTCAAGGATATCCGTGCAAGTGGCACGACATGATGATGATGATGATGATGATGCTAAAATGGAAATATAAACTTTCAAAGAATGTGATTCTTTCGACTTTAGGCATAAAATAACCTTAAGATATGATGTTGAAATTAATCAATATGCATTCCAGGACTATTCTAAGTATTCTTAATTGTTGGCGAACTTAGCAATTGCCCGGTACTCGATCAATATAATTAGCAAATCCCATTTGTCTATAGATATTAAACTTTCATCATCTAACTCTAGTGGCAAAGAATACTTTAGAAAAGATTAAATAAACAAGATACTAAATTACAAATTAGTTTCTTGTCGTCTATCCAACGGATTTTATTTCACATTTAGGAGTCAGTCCTGAGAGTTCAATAGACGAAGGCAAAGTATGTAAATAGCAGGTGGTCTGGCTGTCATCGACAACGCCTATCACCTCCACACCCCGCCAAAAAAAACAGACCCATACCAAAATGAAAATAAATGCAAAAGATTCTTATGAAAGATTTATTGCTCGTTTTTCACGTTTTAGGCATTTTAGTTTTGAAAAAGTAAAGACTGCTATTTTAAAAAAGCAAACTTGTAGTCTGTCGCCAATGAATGACTCAGTACTTGGGTACAATAACTAACATTGAATAGCTTCACTCTTTTGACTCAACGCAAACTTAGCAAACCATAAATCCAATTCTTTTGGAATGTTCGGGAATAATTTTTAATGACAAAGTTGTTAATGAAAAGAAAAAAAAACTTGTTAAATTCGGAAAATATTATTAATCAGACATTTGTTGTGTCCAGGGAAGAAAGAAAAAAAAGTGTATTTTTGAGGAACAAGTTAATTCTGCTGGTATATTGTTATAGATCATACCTACGTCTATATATTATCAAAGTTCTTCCTTATATTTTTGGTTTGGTTTGATTTTATGGCATATCAACCACTGTTGGTTATTTTATGTCCAATCCATTTTCATTCATATAAACAATTGTATTTCAAACAGTTCAATTTAGCATCTGTACACAGATAATCAAAACAGTTCAATTTCACGCTATTCAGTTTAGTCAACAGAGTTAAATGGTCCCAAGTATTGCTATGTATTACTAACAATTCAATTAACCATCAGTCATTTATTTACACAGTCAAATATAAAATCATTTCTTTTTAAAACAATTCAGCTTAGTATCAGTATGCAGTTTAAATGTCAAAAGAGTTAATTTCAAACAATTCAGTTTAGCATAAGCACACAGTTTAGTTCTATTTGACCCATTGATAGGACCCTATAGTCCTACCACAACGGACCTGGCAGCGAAGGTAATAAAGAGGTATTCCGAATTCCCTAAAGCTCCAGCATTACTGGGGCCTCACCATCAGATTATTTAGTGTCATACCCAGGACAATAGTTGGGGGAGTCTTACCCCTCTGCAGAGATGCAGTCGGGCATATCTTTTTAATGTTTTGGCTGGGATGGGGTTGGTTGGTATTTAAAGGCAAATCGGCCCTTGTGATATAAACCCCCTAATCTCCCCAGCATTAGCTTAAATAGAATCCCTACTATTCTTCTTCAAGGATAGCTTTCGCATGAAATAACTTTTGAAATGTTGATAATCCATTAAGCATAGAAAGTAAACTAATCCTGGATTATTATTTAATAACAATATATACATAAACTTTTTAAGCAGATAGTTTGTAGGTGAATATTTCTATTTTTAAGCGAATTGTTACAGCAAAGACAAAGCTAAGTTGATAAATTGTGCCTATACTTTTTGGATGTCTTGTTTTGTAGAATCTATTATATTTTTAAAAATATATACCAACTAGATTAGGGCTTTGGGCGACCAGAAGGCTCCTTTTCAATAGCTACTACAACGAGGTGTAGGGGAGGGAGCTACTCTTTTCCCTGAATTGCTCCACTTTACGCTCGATACGTACCTTATATTGCTGAGTGTTAAGCAAGTAGGTATCAAGTGCCATTTTTAAAGTCTTTGGTATGACGTTACCTGAGATTGAACCCATGTCTCCCGGACCATTGGCGAACACTCTCTTGGTTAATGAGCCGGTAGTGGTCCCCAAATATTCTTATATTCTCAATTGTTTTAATTAGACCCGTTTGACTAACTGAATAGTTAGAAATAGAAAAGGTTTTTGTCAATTAAACTGTGTACTAATGCTAAACTGAAATATTTGTATATTCGTATAAAAATGGAATTGGCATTAAATAACCTACAAAGGTTGATATGCCATCAACTCAAACAAACGAACAAGCAAGCATAGAAAAATGCATCTATGAAGTTCGAAGCTATTATAGCAGACTAATTGTAATTCTATAAATATTAGAATTATGAACACAATTCTCTTATTTTTCATATGTTTTCCACAATATTTAGATGTGCGTGTGATAAAAGTGGCCAAGCGAGCGTCACGTGATTTTGTCTTATTGCACGAGACATTTCCACGAGAGAGTATCGTAGTTATCAGTAAACGTCGCATTCAAACGATAAAAAAAATCTTGCAGTCTAAAAGAGAGGAGAATAAATTTTGAGATAAAACAGTGTCCGATCTTTGATGACATAAGACAACTTTATTGATATGTTTTCTTTTGTTTAGCAAATCTGCTGCTATATTTCCAGTCTTTATAATCTTGGACCTCTTATTTTCTTTTTATTATAGGGGCTTAGTTCCATATGTCCTTTTTTTGGAATACATTTTTGGATTAAGTAATAAGTAAGTAAAGTTAGCGACCTTAGCCGAGGGTGACGCGAAGGCTCCTTTTCAATAGCTACAACAACGAGGTGTAGGCGAGGGCGCTACTCCATTCCCAGGATTGCTCCACTTGACCCTCACCTTATTATGCTGAGTGTTAAGCTAAGCGGCATCGAAAACCATTTTTTGAGTCTTTGGTATATCTAGACCTGGGATTGAACCCTGGTCTCCTGGACCATTGGCACAAACTCATCTCATTAGGCAAATGGACTGGTTGATAAAGTAATACTCTTGGTATATATATATATATATATATATATATATACATATATATATATATATATATATATATATATATATATATATATATATATATATAGTCTGCGACTCTGGGTTTCATGGAGTTTTTTGCAAAAAACTCCATGAAACCCAGGGTCGCAGACTATTTTCCATGGATTAAATATATGTATATATCTAATATATATTTATTTATTATTATTATTATTATTATTATTATTATTATTATTATTATATAATAGCTCTATCCTAGATATTGAGTACTCTCCATTTTATATTGCACTCGGTTTGACACATACCCACAAAATGATTTAGTGACAACCAACATTCTTATGATATATATATATATATATATATATATATATATATATATGTGTGTGTGTGTGTGTATGTGTGTGTGTGTGTGTGTGTGTGTGTGTTTGCTTTTATACATTAAAAAAGATAAATGTAAGTAACGCCCTTTTTTGGAGAATCACATTCTACAAATATTTGTATTATTTCAGTGTTGATTTACATCGTTCTCTTATAGATCATGTGCAAGGAGCTTGAATTGTTTTAAAATAAACCACTTATCACTTATATCCACATTTGATGAGGGCAGAAATAGTAGACTTAAATAAATACTGATGAAAACTGTTTTTGGCAAAATAGTGTCCCGTTTAATGTAAGAGAGCAAATGTTATCATGTTCATTTATATTTATTTAACATGCAATGTTACATTTTTGGCTTTCGTAACACGAAATGTCAATCATTATATCATACCAATGTTAGTTTTTAAAGCATTTACATGGTTTAATTAATAATTATTATTATATGTAAGCAATTGAATCTTCAAGATATACAATCTAATATATACACATTTTATATATCTTGTTTAAGTATTTAATGCCAAATTCATTTTTAAAGTCACTATACGGTTCACACACACACACACACACACACACACACATATATATATATATATATATATATAAGTAAAGTAAAGTTAGCGACCATATATATATATATATATATATATATATATATATATATATATATATATATATGCCAACTCTCTACACGAGCAGGATGCAACAATAGGTCATTTCTTCAAGTGGAGTTTAACGAGTTTGAATTTACAGTTTGCCTTTTCCTAAATCGGTTGCCTTACCAAGGTTATATATCTTACTCTACCCAACAATTTCACTTCGGCTGATTTTTATTTTGCCGTAAATAAACTCATAATAGACTCGACACAAAATATTTTTTTTTTTTTTGTAACCACTAAACATTCTGAAATTTATTTTTTCCATATAATTTTTTCTATAAATTTGTCTCTAATTTTTCTATAATTTTTTTCTATAATTTTTTCTGTAATTTTTTTGTGGTAATTTTTTTTTCAAGGGGAACATCTAAGAGAGCTAACTCCATAATTTTTGCCCGGGTGGCATGCATTTAACAGTTGGTATTCGATAGAAGTTCAAATTCTTAGTGACGTACAGCCGATATGGATTCAGATTCAGACAAATCTAAAGAACCCGGTCTTATCTACAACTCACCCATACTGGGGAAGATACTGATTAATTCTTTTCACAAAGCCATTCGTGTGAAGTAAAACGCAGACAGTCTCATCTAGGATTTGAACTTGGTATCCAAAAATATAACCGTTACGCCAGCCGCATCTTTTTTATGGCTAACTTTTATTCCGAAAAACTTTTACGTTCTATATCATGTCTTTGAGTCCCTCGAATTAATTCTTCATGTCTGGAAAAATGTTGAAAAATTTTTTGAAATAGAAAACTTCGGGATTATGGCTCAAAGTTTCAGATTTCTGTTGATTGGGCTTTAAAAACACCGACAACATCCTCAGCTGAAGAGTTAGACATTCACATAAGAGTTTCCTGGGAAAGACAATAAACAATCTAATCGTGAGGCTCCAGTTCTGGGGATCGGTAAAGTGTAGAGTACTCTTTCAATAACATTATCTCCAGATCCACTCTGACCCAGAGTGTGAGAGAATGTTAGGGTTCAATATATGGGTCAAATAGATCTGTTTGTTAATTTTAGTATTCGGTGATTTGAAGCCATATTCCTGTACAAATAAATTGTTGCTATCATTATCATTATCATTAAATCATTTCTTTATATTTATTATTAATATTGATTAATATCAATTAAGTTAATTAAATTTGATTATGTTAATTAATAATAATTATTTTTAAACATCTCTTTAAGTACTGAGTGCTTTGAAACCATATAATTGTACAAATAAATTGTCGGTATATTATCCATTTTATAAAATCATTTCTTAATATCAATTACAAATATCAATTAATATTAAGTATGTGACTTAATATTAATCTTGTTGACTATTATTAATTATCAAAAAATATTTTTTAGAATCGGGTGGTTTGCAAGCATATAACTGTACAAATAGTAGTAATCGACAATAGTCGAGGGTGACCAGAAGGCTCCCTTTTCAATAGCTACAAGACCAAGGTGTAGGGAAGCGTCCTATCTATGGGTAAAGTAAAACTAAACTGTCTGCTTATGATAAACTAAATTGTTTGAAATAGAACTGTTTTGACATTTAACTGTTTGTAAGCAAAAACTATAATTATTCTAAACTGAATTGATTGAAATTTTATTCAGTGTTAAATGATCCGAAAAGAGTTGATGCGCCGTAAAACAAAACAACCAACCTCCGATTTCCAACTCTCCTTGTTCCCTTAGCAAGCTTTTTGTATCTGCCCTCATTACGCCAAGTACAACTGGAATCAGCGTCACCCTCATATTCAAAAGTTTTCTCAGTTCTCTGACATGGTCCAGATAGTAGTCTCTCTTTATCTTTTTCTTTGATTTTTACTCGGTGCTTCGCTGAGACGGCAAAATACGCTATTCGGCAAGTTCTCTTTTCTTCTTAATTATTATATACTCATTAGAGTTTTTCACATCAGCGTTAGCTGATGGTCTTTCACTGGAGATTGAGTGAGAGCGAGTCCCCTCAAGTCTCCGGGACTCTTTTCTGTATTCTGGCCGTTCTCAACAATGTTGAAGTTTGGATGGTAAACGGCCAATAATAACAGATTTGGGTCAGAGACTGCACTTATGCTTTTAGAAACAGCATGAACTCATATTATTGACTTCTATCTATATTTGAGTTAATTATGGAAAAAAACAAAAAAACAAAAATGTGTTACAATTATAAGGAAATGGAGGAAAGGGAGGAGTCAGTATAAAACAAATGCAAAGTTTGCGAAAAAGAAAAAGAGAAAAACATTTAAAACAAATAAGTTGTCTATGTTAATAATGTTGAATAGCCTTGATTCATTCAGTTTCTTTCTACCTTATCGTTTTTTTCCCTCAAAATTTGTTCTTTATCCACCGCTGTTTCCAGATACTCTTATACTTAAGAGAGGACGCACATTTACGTAACCATACACAAGCGGTCACATCAAACTCCGACCCCTCCACACACACACACACACACGTCAACGATCAAATCGGGATTGAAGCTATATTCATCAAGACAAAAATCGACTATGAATGACAAATTATTTTTTTTCAGAAGTCCCATTTCGATTTTTCGTTCATTCCAAAACGCCTCTTTTTATACGGTATGAAGCTGTGATGCTTTCTAGCTCCTAAAATATTAACCTTAACTTGTATTGTTAGGTTTGGAAACAAGAAAAATCGCAGGAAAGTAAGCCCGTCGAAAGTGCTGGATTTGCACATTCCTGAGTTTCACCTAAAAAACTATCGACATTGTTCTTATGCTTTTCTTTCAAATCAACGGATTTTTTAGATATCATGATATTTGGACAGCAGGTCTAGATGTGTACACTGGATTACTTGCTTATATACATTGATCAGCTGTCTTCAGTTGATTTTAATTTAAAAATTAACATTCAGGTTTGATATTTTAAGGATTTACATCATAGCCTGTTGTATCGGGGTAAAGAACAGATACACAGTGAAACAGAGTTAATATCTTATTAACTCTAGTGGTACAGTTCGATAAGTATTATAATCCTCTCGCTGTAGGGGTTACGACCGAAATTGGTCTTCTATGACAGATGTCCTTCTGAGCTCTTCTGTCTCTACTTCTGCTTCTGTCTCGCTTCTCATTAGCTTCTGTCTCGCTTCTCGAGATACTGCATCTTGTATACTTACGCGATACCGGAAGTAACGTAGTTTGAGCCACAATACAACATAGACTTACTGGCTACTCAAAGGTAAAACCCCGTTTGAAATAACATCTAGCCATCTAAGACGTCAGCTAACGTAATTTTTCACTGCTACCATAAGTGAATCCCGGTATCAAAAAAGATAACTTCGCTGGGTTTGAAAGCCATAGGAATTTTCTAATATTAACACAAAGGCTATTTTCAAGATGAATTAATTCTGCTAACTCTCTTGAAAATAGTTTCTTACAGTTGAGTAGAAGGGATATTATTAACAAGCTTCGCTTAACGGTATAATTATTTATTTCAATATTACTTACAAATAAAGATAGGTCCTCGGTCCACGATTGAACACGTGCGAGCTAATCGTTTAAGCAGTCCAATTTCTGATACATAAAAGCGGTCGCTTTCGACAACCAACCATCCGGCAGCGGACTTCTCGCCTAAAGGCAAAGGGAGCAATTCCCAGGTGCCAGCACACATATCCTTAATTTTCCGATGCAATTATCATTAACGAACGAAAAGAGCTTGACCCATTTACCCAAACTGTTCTCGTCCCCAAACGGTAACTGCATCAGAAAAAATAATGTTTAAAAAAGATTGCCCTTATATTACTCGTACTGCGTTTTTAACATGGAATATTTAGGTTTGTATGCAGTTTTTCCAGCTCGATGTTTTTAAACAATTACAAAAAAATAAGGTTTACAAACACAATAACATCTTGTATAATTAATATCTTAAATATCATTTATTTAAAAATAAACATAAACAGTTCCTGGACAACGTAGTCAACATCAGAACAATGTAATATGTTCATTCAACAATGTTTGTTCTTTCATTGAAGAACTAAAAATGAAACAGTGTAATGAACGAAGTGAATCAGGTGATTTACCCTTTTCCGTAAATGTACTTAATAAGAAGAAAATGTACATTTAATAAATGGGTGAAATGTATTATTGAGTTACTTTTTTATTCTCTCTCTCTCTCTCTCTCTCTTTCTCTCTCTCTCTCTCTCTCTCTCTCATGTTGTTTTAGCCCATTCGGCTGCGGCTCTAGAATACGCCTACTGCATCTCTGCCGAAAGATAAGAAACAAGTGTCCTGATTATGACACTAAACTATATGATGGAGAGGCTTCTGTCCTAGAAGCTCAGGTGAATTGCCATTGCTCCCATGTCCACACTGACCCGGAATACTAGCACGTGATAGGGTCCTATATATGGGTCAAATAGAACTGTTGATACTTGAACTTTCTGCAAACAAATGATTTTTGTTAAATATAATTATTAAAAATGGCACCGTTTTACTATTTAACTATAAGTAAACAAATGAATGATGTGTAATTGTTAATGATACACTGTGATATATGGAACCATTTACCTGTATGCAAACGAATGAGTAATGTTGAATAGAATCATCACTTAAAAATAGCAGTTCTCGAAACTCTATTACTGTGTGCCTACATTGAATTATGGGTTTAACATAGCAATTCGTAGAACCATTTGACTGTGTGCTAGTGAATAAATTGTGTTGAATAAAATAATGAATGTTAATTAGGAATACTTGTAACAGCTTCACAGTTAAAAAAAAAAAAATGATAAATATTGAATAGAATTCTTAGCGTTAGATAGCAATAATTAAAGGCAAAAATTAAAACAATAGCAATACTAGTTGGCAAAAAAATTAGTTCTAACTCATTCAAAAATAAAATCAATAATAAACTATTCACTTACAAATCATATAGTACATCCTTTTAAATGTATGCAAACAAATTACTGATGTTCTAAGGCTCGTTTAAAAGTGTTATCTACATAACGTTAAATGATGTATACTTGATATATATGTATAAACAGGATTTCACATTATATAACCTCCAATGGTTGATATTCCATCAACCCAAACAAATCATACACAGGAGATGTGTAGATCTAAATTGGAATTTCCTCGACAGAGTCTATTGCGTTTAGTGACAGTCATTTTCTCGCCAATGCTATCTTCAGACCCAAGTCTGATCCCCTCTCCTCTCTCTCTCTCTCTCTCTCTATATATATATATATATATATATATATATAGACAGAAAAACAGATGGAAGACAGAAACAGAGAGAGAGAGGGAGACAGACAGGCAGACAGACAGACAAAGAGAAAAATAGTCCAACTTAGAAGGAAAAAATAAATAGAGATAGGCAGAAAACAGTGGATGAACTGCAAAAATTTCGGTGAATTTGATTTTGGTTGATTGGTTGGTTGGTTGGGTTTTATGGTATATCAACCAATGTAGATTATTTAACTCCAAATCCATTTGAATGTGAATAATCAGTTCTATTTCAAACAATTCAGTTTAGCATGAGTACACAGTTTAATTGTTAAAAACATTTCTATTTCAAACTATTCAGTTTATTCAAATAGTTCTAATTCAGCTAATTCAGTTTAGTATAAGCACATATTTACATGCCAAAACAGTTCTTAGGATTAGAGTTCAGTTTAGAGTAAGTACAGTTTCAAAGTCAAAAACAGTTCCATTTCAAACAATTCGGCTTAGTATAAGCACGCAGTTTAAATGTAAGTACAGTTTAACTGTCAAAAACATTCTATTTCAAAGTATTCAGTTTAGTCAAACAGTTCTAATTCAAACAATTCACTTTAGCATAATTAGTATACAATTTAGTTCTATTTAGCCTATAGATAGGGCCCTATCAAGTGCTACCATTCCGAGTCAGAGTAGACCTGGGAACAATGGCAATGAAGGGGTGCTCCACATTCCCCAAAGCTCCAGCATCACTGGAGCTTCACCATCACTTTAGTCTCATATCCAGGACACTCATTGGGGGGGGGGCTTACCCCTCTGCAGAGGTGCAGTCGGTGCATCTTACAGCCCCAGCCGACTGGGCAAGGTGAATTTGACCAGACTTATAAATCTATTAAATTATCAATGTAACTAAATTTTCCCCGCGTCTCAAATGAATTTCAAACATTCATTGAAATCGAATCCAGAGGAAATAACGAACCTTAATTTATCATTTTATTTTCTTTTTAAAACTTTTTCTTTCTTTCTTTCTTTTTTATTTGTTTGTTTGTTTGTTTGTTTGTTTTCTTGAATCGGAAACCAGATCAGCACTGGTTTAAGCAACTGAACGCACGAACCAAAATGTAGATACAGGTTTTCTAAATGATAAATTAGAGCTGAGACAATAAGATAATGCAGGACCACCACAAACCAGTTAATCTACGGTTTTCATTTTTATTATTTGTGTTTGTTTGTTTTTTTTTAACTCATATCGTATCCCTTCACCCAACGAAAGAAACTCTCCTTCACTTTCAAAAACCCTTTTAAACTCTGCCCTTTCAATATCTCAAGTCAGTCCCTTAGGAGGGGTACCGCCTAAAATATCATTCTCTATATATTTCGAGCGCACAGGTCAGAGAAGTGTCAATCGTTTGAAATGTACAGGCTACGTGTGTAAATAGTCCCACTGAAAAATAAAAGCTCTTCTTTTATACTTAAAAAAAAGGGTGGAATTAACCGTGGCCAAAGAGTTTAACATTAATTTTCTTAGTCTTCATAAATGCGATGTGGGCAGAAATGATTTGGGGTGTGAGTGGGTGACTATAACAGAAAGGGGAAATGGAACGTTGTTCGTTTTTACTTGAATTTGACGCAGACGATAGCCACTGGACAAGGGAGAAATCTGTGTCGCACAGACCGCCCATAAAGGCTTGCCGCCATCTCGCAGTTTTATCTACAAATCCTCACGCACCTGAAATTGACGTATCATCAGTGGGATCTTTCTCAAAAAAAAGTGGTGGTGGATACCAAGGAAATAACTACACTCCTGCTTTCTAAAAATTAATAGCGAAGAACTGCTTTTCACGGACGAGAGACGACAAATAACTCAAGTAGCATGCTGTCCACTTCCCCTTTGCTTAATTGAGTGACGTCACCATTTTCTTGACCAATGAGCGGTCAGTGAACTACCGTATTAGAATAGAGTTGACCCACTTCATAGAACTAAGGTGGCATTAAGTTTGTTTTTTTCAATTATAATATAAATAAAGAGCTAATAACAAAAGCAACAGTTGTATATGTGGTAGCAGCAGCAGCAACAGTAGTAGTCGTATTATTATTATTATTATTATTATTATTATTATTATTATTATTATTATTATTATTATTATTATTATAATAATAATAATAATAATAATAATAATAATAATAATAATAATAATAATTGCTAGGGAATTGAGAAAACTATGGAACATGCAGGTGACAATTATACCATTTGTAATTGCTGTATTTGAAACAGTAACTAAATGATTACTCAAGGGATTGGAGGACTCGGAAGTAGGCGGACGAGTGGAGACCATCCAAACTACTACATTATTGAGAACGGCCAGAATACTGAGAAGAGTCCTGGAGACTTGAGGAGACTTGCTGTCACTCAAACTCCAGTGAAAGACCATCAGCTAACGCTGATGTGGAAAAACTATAATGAGTAGATGATAATAATAATAATAGCAACAGCAACAGCAATAACAATCATCATCATCATCATCATATGAACCCGAAAAATAAAAAAAAAACGTTTTACTTGAATATCCAATTATTTTATTGAAATTGTCCACTCAGCTGGGGCTGTAGAATACACCGACTGAGTCTCTGTAGAAGGGTAAGACCTCCACCCCAATGGGTGCTCTGGATATGGCACTAAACAAACTGATGGTGAGGGTCCTGTGATGCTAGAGCTTTGGGGGATGTGGAATACCCCATCACTGCCATTACTTCCAGGTACACTCTAGGCCTGGAGTGGTAGCACCTGATAGAGTCCTATTGATGGGTCAAATAGAACTAAACTGTGTACTCATGCTAAACTGAATTGGTTGAAATATAACTCTTTTGTATGCTAAACGGAATTGTTTGAAATAGAACTGTCTTGACATTTAACTGTGTGAGAACAAAAACTATATTTATATTAAACTCAATTATTTGAATCAAAACCGTTTGAATAACCTGAGTAGCTAGAAATAAAAATGTTTTTGACAATTAAACTGTGTACTAATGCTAAACTAAATTGTTTGAAATAGATCTGTTTATTTGTATAAAAATGGATTAGCATTAAATAACCTACAAATATTGATATGCCATAAAACCAAAACAAACAAACAAATATTTAAAGAAGCTGAAAACCTACCTTAAAAGTTGGATATTGGTTTACTTAAATTGATTATGACTTCTTTTTCAGCAAAATAAACAGAAGCATGAAAATGAATTGTGTTGTGATGACTTATAAGTGAATAACCGTCTTCGGTATGTTAACGAGTAAGATCCATTAGAGGTCATTGTTCCTTCTACAGATGTTAACACAATCACGTTTTTTTTTAAATTTTGATTTTTAAAAAAATCCAGAAAAAAATTTAAAAAAAAACGATAACTTTGGTTTACGATAAAGGGATTTCCAGCTCAATGCCATACTGCATATGATAATGAGACTCTAGTTCTTGAGATCTGAGGAGTGAAGTGTCTCTGCCATCATTGTCATTACTCCCTCATCGAACCCTGACCTAACGTAGTAGAAAAAACCTTGACGCAAAAATATTATTTGTCGATTTCTCCAAGGCCTTTGACTCCATACACAGAGAATATGGAGCAAAAACTACTTGCCTACGGCCTATCCCCCAAAAGAAAACCCGCAATATAATGCAATATAAAACACGAAAGTAAAAGTCCGTTCCCTGGATGGGGAGACAGACTACTTCGACATTGTAGCAGGTGTATTTGCAAGACACATTAGACGTATACCAGTTTATCATCTGCCTAGACTACGTGATTAGAACGTTTGTTGATAAAATGAAAGATAACGGTTTCAATCTGATTAGAGAAAGAAGCAGAAGATACTCCGCACAAATAATTATGGACGCGGACTACGCAGATGACATAGCGCTTCTGGTAAATACACTTGCCAAAGCGTAAACCTTGCAACATAGTCTGGTACGAGCAGCTGCTGTCATAGGTCTCCATGTCATCGCAGACAAGACGAAATACATGTGCTTTAATCAAAGAAGTGACATATCCACACGAAATGGTAGTTCTCTGAAACTAGTGGACAAGTTCCCCTACCTAGGAAGCAAAGTCTCATCAATCGAGAAAGATATTAACAGGTGACAAGCAAAGGCATGGACCGCTATCGATTGGCTATCAGTCATATGGAAGTCAGACCTGAACGATCGAATAAAACGCAGTTTTTCCAAGCAGCAATAGTGTCGATACTGCTACATGGACGCTAACTAAACGTCGGAGAAAAAACTTGACGGCAACTACACAAAAATGTCGCAAGTAATATTGAACAAGCCCTGGAGGCAGCATCC
This sequence comes from Sepioteuthis lessoniana, assembly GCA_963585895.1. NCBI lineage: Eukaryota > Metazoa > Mollusca > Cephalopoda > Myopsida > Loliginidae > Sepioteuthis > Sepioteuthis lessoniana. The sequence goes on along the minus strand of OY757905.1, from coordinate 100,451,361 downwards.
TACAAAACAGCAGCTGTGCGGCCACCTACCACCCATCACGAAAACTATCCAAGTTAGACTGAACAGGCATGTGGGACAGTACTGGAGAAGTAGGGACGAATTCATAAGCGACATACTCCTGTAGACCCCTTCACATGGACGAGCAAAGGCAGGACGACCAGCTAGAACCTATATACAACAGCTCTGTACCGATAAAGAAAACCTCCCGGGAGTGATAGAGATGGGTCAGGGAGATCCGTGCTACAGGGTGACATGATGATGATGATTGTCGGTCCTACTTCTGATTATTGCTCTTCCTTCGCTGCCGTAAAAATACAGATCCGATTAAGTTAACATTAAAAAAAAACCACCAAAATCTAAATTTAAAAATACGGGTTAAATTTAATAGTAAATATTTACACACACACACATACACACACACACACACACACACACACATATATATATATATATATATATATATATATATATATATATATATATATAATTCAACTAAGCAAGTTTTAGAATAGCTACAAATAGTAAGAGACAGAACCTGCTACAACCGGTCACGACCAGCCGATCTCTATTTGATCCCGGCTTGCTATCAAACAATCATCATAAGCTTGATGGAGCCAGCGTATAAAGGATTTACCAGTGGAAGAAAATCATTAATCACATTGTCCAAGTAGCCGTTCTCACCTCAATGCTTTAGATATTTGACCACGGTGACATTTGTGGCCATTGTCAGACAGGGGCTGGCGTCAAAATATACACCAAAACTATAAAGCATCCGACGGTTAGGGCGGATGCGTTAATAAAGAAAGCTGAGGATGAATATGGGGTAAATAGAAAGGTAAATGTTATTTGTAGTGTGTGTATATATATATATATATAAATTGAAAGAAAAAATCTATTTTGTAGTTCTATTAAAATTCAAATTTTTCTTTATTATCTGCCATTCCTGTTTGTTGAAGTAGAATGTTTTCCTTCGAAATCTTAATAAAGTCAACTATTTCATCTCTTACAGATAAAATAAATTGACTTTCGGATGGAAAAGGTGTATTTCTAATGGAAATATTTGGGGTAAATTTCTCCATTTTGAAGCAACAGTTGTATCCCCAAAAGATTTCATTTTGTAATGGATAATCCAATAGAGTGCTCTACTTTTAACAAGGAGCATTATATATATATATATATATATATATATATATATATATATATATATATATATATATAATTCTCTCTCTCTCTCTATATATATATATATATATATATATATATATATATATATATATAATTCTATATATATATATATATATATATATATATATAATGCAATTAGAAAAAACTCAAACCTGTTTAAATAGTCATTATAAATTTATTTCGTCGAAGAATATCAATATAGTCTTCGTCTCAGATGATTCCACACGTTTCTTTTGCGGATGAAAAAGAGCAAATATGGATATGAAAATATCATGAAATACATATGTGTATGAAAAAAAAAACGAATATATATATATATATATATATATATATATATATATATATATATATATGCCTCATACTATATTTATTTATATATATATATATTCAAGTAAGTCCTTAGAATGAACAAAACCCAGATATTCAAATTACATTTATAGAGAATTCGGTCACCTTACACGGTGCAATGTTAAGCGAACTCGGCTAGAAGACCTTTGGTCGTGAGTTTGAATCTCACTGAGAGCACAATATATCTGATTTTGTTCTGAGTCAAGCTGAGCTACCTGTATTTCAAATATTGAAAATTAATTCATAGTGTAATATATGTAGACATGGTATAACTCCAAACATTATCTTTTATAAAAACAGTTAATTTTCTTCTTAATTCAACCTAGCCGGATTATGTTATCTCTAGTGCAAGATTATACTAGCAAAACGAATATAATTATGTGCTATTGTTCATGAAACATTGAAGTTTACTAAGCAATATTATAATTACTAGGTTACAGTTTGTGAAATGTTTATGATTTTAGTTTTTGGCTTATAGAATTTCATTGCCAAAAAGTTCGGTAATAAATAATACATTGTAATATCTGTTTTAAATGTATTATGTTCCCCAAGAAAGGATAAAAACTTCGTATTTTTGGTTAGAAAAATATTTTTGATCAAAATTATCTGGGGTATAAACATTTGTATGGGTGATCTTGTATATAAGTGTATATCTGTGATTTTGTGTGTCACAATTAGTGTTCACACACACACACACACAGACACACACACACACACACATATATATATATATATATATATATATATATATATATATATATATATATAATCAAGTAGCGCTGATAGCGTAGAGTATCCTGACTCACACTCACCCTCTGTCCTTATCTTTCATGACACCTGACAGATACTCCAAATTACATCCAATATCTGCACATGGCTGATGTAAGTAAATCCTTGCTGGTGGGCTAACGTTCACACGTCTACATGAAGTAGTCTGTAGGGAAACCTTGTTTATGACTTCGTTTTTGCTCCTCGAACAATAAGCCAGAGTCTATTTCTCTCTCTCTCTCTCTCTCTCTCTCTATATATATATATATATCCTTACTACTGTATCGATAAACCACTAAAGCTTTTACGAAAGGCTCAGAGAAAGTGCTTGATAGGAACTATACAAGAAAGCTTCATGCTATTTTGAACAAAGATTGGAGTCAGCACCCACAAAGAACAGCAGCTGTACTGCCCTTTTCTCTCATCTCACAAACCATCCAAGTAAAACGAGCTAGAAATTCTGAGCTATGCTGGGAAAGTAAAGTGACATAATCGGATGTGCTCCTACACATGGACACACCAGCAAAACTTACATATATAATTTCTATGCAGATACAAGATGCATTCTAGAGGTCATTCGAAGAGGATGGCTGATGGGGACGGATGGCGAGAGAATTTCAAGAGATTCGGAGCTATCAACACAACTTGATACTATATCGAAGGTATTGTGTTTTTATGATTCCCTTGACTCTCTCTCTCTCTCTCTCTCTCTCTCTCTCTCTCTCTCTCTCTCTCTCTCTCTCTCTAACTCTCTCTCTTTCTCATTAGCACAACCTCCTCCAGGGTTTAGTTTCGGGTTGCCGTGCGTATTATCCTTCGACGATTTGACAAGATTTTTGACTTGGACATTCTCATTTCTTCTTCTTCTGACATAATCTATGTGAGGCTGACACTGATGATACAATTACTCAGGTATGAACAAGTACTTTTCAGCTTTATTTGGCCTTCAAAAAATGAGTCTCTAAACTTGTATAAATTTAAGTATATCTTCAAAATCTTTCGGCTAATTACAAGGACAGGGTAAAAAGAAAATAAGTTATAAAACTTTTTTGATAAATATTCATAAAATATATCACCCACCGGCACACTTTTACTTGTGAATAATGCGAGATTAAATTTTATAACAATCGAAAAAAGAGTAAATAATGTTCCGATTTTATCTATGCATCACATCACCTCTTTTTCTCTGTCGACCTTCCCGGCATTGATTTCTTAACCTCTTTTCGGCCTTTTTGTTTTTCGCCTTTTTTAGCTGACAGTTAGGTCATAACCGGGAGCTGTCTAGTATGCTCATAGTGGCCAGTTTGCCAGGCAGCGTAATCGACTATTCAGCCGACGCAAGCAAGTCGAGCCGGGTCGATTATTGAACAATTTTGCATCTTCCCGACGTACGAGATCTGTCTGAAAAGTAAAAAAGACTATGTATAATGTGTGAGCTAAGGGCGAAAGCGGGATAATCGGATAATGTTTTTATCTTAAATGATACCTTGGAAGTATATTGCTGTAATTTCTCAGCTTTATGCGACAACAGCATTTTCCCATGCTTTTGCTTACACCTCTGCTTTCTCAGGTTGTTTAAGTAAGAGCACTAAGGAACGAATAAACCTGAAACTTTTGTTTCGATTGAGGAAAATTCAGTTACAAGAACCTGAAATGCTTCAGCAAGTGTATGGAAATAACACCATAAAAGGTTCAAAGAGGATTCGTGAAAGATGGTACCAGGATCGGGAGCCCTTAAGCAAGCTAGACTAAGGTGAACGTAGAGCAGGTAAGGCAGCTGGCAAGTGGCAATCGTTAGTTGACTGAATGATTTCAAGTCAACTGAACATCAAAAAGGAGAGTGTTGGGATAATTATCACCAAAATTTTCGGAATGTCTGAAAAGTATCGGGACTGAAAGTGGTAAGCATCTGACAGTTCTTGGCCGTGAGGAACATTACCATATTGAAGCGACCTTAATTTTATATCTTGCTCCGTGGGATTTTTTCAATGTCCTAAGCTCGTATTGAAGTCGCAGAAGCCGACAAGAGGGCTATGACAACGGAGCTGAGGGGCATCCCAGAAGAATAATTTCAGCAGGACAGAGAGGCGTGACAGTGACGAATGATAACGTGGATTAGACTCACAGAGGATTCATTTAAAGGGGAAACCATGTAGTTTCTTGATTTGAATTGGAATGAATTGTGACACTTGTTCTGTTATTTTTCAGACCCACCTTGTTAATACCACTGGATAAATAAATACATAGAAAATCACCATAACGTAACTCTCAGATTTAATTTATTCAGTGAAATGATCTAAATACGTGGTGCTTTCAATAAGTTTCCAGAATTTTTTGTACAGGCATTTAAAATTTCTATAGACTCTTGAAAATTCAGTATGTTATTGCTATACATCGTATGAGATGACTGACCAATTTTTATGATTTCAGGTTCAAATAAACAGCTGCAGCAGGAACTGGAATACACCCTACCAAAGCCTGATTGTCACAGCTGGCAAATTTCAAAAATGCAATCTGGACGTGAGGACACTTTAGAAGAACAATATGCAATAAAATTATGTTTTAAACTTGGAAAAAAATGCCACAGAAACGTATAGAATGCTTCAGACTGCATTTTGACCATCTTGCATGAATCGAGCATCAGTTTTTAAATGGCATAAGAGATTCAAGGAATATAGGGAGTCTGTGAGGGATGACGAGAGGTGTAGAAGGAGTAAGGAAGTCAGAACACCAGAGTTGATTGCCAAATAAAGAATTTTATGGATAAGGACCGTCGTGTGTCTAGAGAGACAGTAAGTGCACAGTTTGATGTCAGTCTGGGAACTGTACACTCAATTATTCGCGAGGAACTGAAGATGCGGAAGATTTGCGTGAAGTTTGTCCCAAGTGTGCTCAGAGAAGATCAGAAAAAAGACATTGTCATGACAACATGGAGATGGCCGAGGTGATCAATTCAGATCCCGCAGTTCTTGATGCTCTGGTGACCTGCGATGAAAGCTGCATCGACTGGTATGACCCGGAGACCAAGAGACAGAGTTCCCAGTGGAAGCATGCTGGCTCTCCCAGACCAAAGAAGGCCAGAAAGAGCAATTCCACCCACAAACTTTGGTGATCCCTTTTTTTTGACAGCACTGGCTTGATATACATGCACTGGGTTCCCACCAGACAGTCAACAAGGAATACTATGTTGAAGTTTTAAGGGAGTTCAGGAAGAGATTCCCTCGGAAGAGGCCAGCACTCTTGAAATCGGGTCAGTGGCATTTCCACCAGGACAATGCACCAGTCCACAACTCCATCCTAGTCACAGACTATTTGACCAAGATGGGCATCAAGACAGTTCCTCACCCTCCCTATAGTCCAGACCTTGTTCCCTGTGACTTTTGCTTATTCCTTAAGCTCAGAGGCTCTCGTTATGAGACAATTGAGGAGATGAAAGAGGCTGTGACGAACGTCACTGACACGCTCACACAAGAGGTCTTCCATGAGGTCTTCCAAAAGTTGTTGGAACGGTACAACAAGTGCATTGCAGCCGGAAGAGATTACTTCGAAGGGGACGAGAGTTTCATGTGTATACTATCAATAAACGTGCCCATACAAAAAAAAAATCTATAAAAATATTGTGTGCTCCTTGTATCATTACATACTTTGAAAAATATCACTATGCTATTGATTGTGCTCTAAGATCATGTATATTATCCGAAAGAAAAAAAGAAGCAATATATGATAACGAATCCTATCGTGGGAGATAGAAATTAACTCGTCGGCTTCTTTGAATATATATTTAACTTTTTTCTCGATTTCCATTTAAACAGAGAAATATAAATACAAATCAACTCTCAAGTTTTCTTGGATCATAAAATTAGAGAAACTAGATAATGTAAAATTATTTTAACTTGAATTTTCCGATGAGTGCCTTTTGTGTATTCACGCTCGTTCTTAAAGTTTCAGAAATAGAAGAGTAATAGGCGTTCTTCTGTGTCGAAGCTTTAGATAGTAAATTTAACAAAAAAAGAGGATCTATTTATATAATTTAAAAGAATGTTAGACAGACCATAAGAAACATCGTTTATCCCTTTAGATATGCAGGATCTATCTATCTATCTATCTATCTATCTATCTATGTGTATGTGTGTGTGTGTGTGTGTGTGTGTGTGCGTGCGTGCGTGTATGTGTGAGTGTGCGCGCGCTAGCGGGGATACTAGTCGTTGCTTGTCAATTGTAACAACTTAACATAAGTATTATACAATGTTGACAATTTTGAATAAGAAAATTATTGTTCGATTGACAAAGTTTATTACTATTGAATTGATAAAGTTAAAAAGAAGATAACTTCATATATTCCAACATTTAAAATACGACGATGTCGGGTTTATAATACAGGGTGTCTCAAAATAGATACAATAGATATGATAATTCAAATTGCATCAAGTCATCTTTCACCTGAGTCTTAAAAAGCAATATTATCATTTCAGAAATGTCAAACCAGATGACAAGGAGAGAAATTGATTGACTTTAGCCTACAGAGCCCCTGAAAGTCCATGTTCGTTGAAACATCTTCGGCGGGACTTTTTCGGACTCCTTCCAACAAAATCTCTCACCGCATCGACATTGTCTGAACATCATGCAATCAAGAACCCTGCCTGATCTGGGATTTTCTGCCATCTTTTTGAGTCATTTACTGACCCTGTGGCTTGAAATTTTTGTTCCCAACGATAAATGTGGCTTTTCTGGGATAATTAAGTTAAGTTAAACTTCCTTTTGATTTCTCTGTTTTGAATAATTTAGTCCCCAAATAAGAAGTGACACAAAATATACTTTCCTCTCTTGTCCAATGCATTGTGATCGAGGATTAATAGTTCTTATAGTATACTATTTTCAAATCTGAAAACAAAAAAGAACTCAACATTATTCTTAGCGTTATTAGCAGTCATATGAGTCCCTTGTATATTGAAACACTCTGTATATCTTTTTTTTTTTTTTTTACATTTCAATTCAATATTTTTTTCATTTTTATAAAAAGAATTCAAGGCTCAAAATTGTTAAAATGTTAAAATGTTAAGCTTAACAACGTTTTTTTATTTATTTTTTTATCCATATTACCTCAATTTTACCATTTAAAATTCCATTTAAAAAAGAATAAAGCGCCTTTTACAATATTATCAAAAATAAAAAGAATGCTAAAAATTTTTGGCAACTTCATTATGTCTTATATATTTTAGTTTCCAATTGAATTAATAACAAAAGACAAAGAAAAAACAAAAAACAAAAAGACAACCCCCCCCCAAAAAAAGCGTCATAATGTATGCATTTCTTTTCATTGTGTAATACAATAAATTTTCATTTCTGAAAAGTATTTTAAGCATAATTGTTCAAATAGATAAGATGATTTTTCTAATAAGGAAGAAATGCAGAGGAGTTCATTTCACAAAAAAAATATTTGCAATTAAAAAAAGTGATCCCTTTCTTGCTTAAATATGCAATACACTGCAAATTAAAAAATAATATTAGCAATTAGATTTAATTATTTTTTCATTTTCATAATTTATCATTGCATTTAAAAAATAATTTCTTTTGATTAAGTTTTGCCTCTGCTTATCAAAAAAGAAAATGTAGATAAAAAATAATAATTTTGAGGTTATTTTTTACGAAGAATTTCGTTTTATTATAAGAAGTGAAAAGAATGCGTATATGCGAAAAGAAAGTTTTTGAATGAAAACAATAAAAAAAAAAATTAAATAATTACACAAAGAAGTAATAATAAACTTTTAGAATCACATAATATTAAATTTTATTCAAGAATGTTTTATTAAAAATCAAATCAAATAAAAATGCAACCTATTGTTATTTTTGGCTTGTGAAATGGCATTGGTAGTAAAGAAAATGCTGATTTTAGAGGGTGGAGAATAAATAGAAGTCCGAGGAAAAAAGTAACAAAGAATATTTTATCCGGAAGTCTAATTTCATTTGGTCGATTTTGGCTTCGCTATACGATAAGAATAATAAAGATTATTAGTGTTTTTTCTTACCAAATTGTACTTTTCTCTGTCAAACGGTTGGAGTCTCTATAGGCTTCATTGGTTTTAAACACAGACAGACAAGCATAATCAACTTTATTAGGTAGGTTATATTATATAAATATCATACATTTATAATATGATACATATCTATTACATTTTTGCGAACAAAGAAAAATATGTAAACAAAACTGAAAAGAGACAGACTCGTGGAGAACAACAAAACAATGTGGTTTATTTAACCGCTGGCAAAAAGACACGCGTCTTATTGACCAGGAAAAGAAGCTGTTATAAGTTTGTGTATACGCGTCAAATATACATCCATGTGTCATGGTAGATTTTGAAATCTATGTTTATGGTCCCTTACGTGTATCCGTTTTCCTGGTCTCTACAATTCCACAAGGCACTGTCCACGGAAGGTTATTCCCTTTCAACTCCTCAAAGCAAATAACTTGGATATTTTTTCTTTAGGTCTGATCCCTAAAACCTCCCGTTTTTTCTATTTAGCTAGAGCGAGCACACTTAGGATTAATTTGCAGATTCTGCATTCATGTGCAATTGCACCTTGGTAAGATTCTGTTAGGTGTTACTTCTGTCCCCTTTGCATTTGTTTGCACAGGAGGTGACAGAATGGTAATTAAATTTTTCCTTTAATATGTCAAATAGAATGGTAGGTATGTTATTAACCTGGGTGTTGAGAGTGTATGTGGCCCAGAGTTGGTTTCCACGTCGTGCCCACAATTTTTGCCTACTTTCAAGTTATTAATAAACAGTCCTTTTTTTCCTGCGTCTGGTACCGGGAATCCAGTTTGGTTGTTCAGGCCTGTACTTCCTCGCAAACACTGGTATGCCAACCGAGAATGTTTTTGGTTTATTTTGAGGTGTCTTGCCTTTGTTTTTGAATCTGTGGGCATAAAATATCTTGTGTAGTCTGGAGCTTTCATCCTGTAAGAGTTTCATCTGGAGACATTCCATTTTTCACTGTAGCATTTGGTGTTGTTCGGCACGAAAGGAGAATTTTGTATCTTTTCTCTTTTTCTCCCTGCTTTTTTTGCTTTGAGCAGAGCACGTTTAAAGGTATCCACAAAACTTTCTACTTAACCATTGGAATGTCGGTGATAGTGCAATGACTGAACGTGTGTGATGCCACATGACCTGCAGAAATGATGGAATGTCTTAGATGTAAATTGTAATCCATTGTCTGAGACTAATGTTTTTCGGCTGGTCATGTTGACGGAATAGTCACTTAAGAACGGCTATTGTTGAGCAGGGATCTGTATTCTGCAAATTTCTGGCCACTTGGAATGGATATCGACCACTACCAAAAAGTTACGGTCATTGATAGACCCAGCAAAGTCTACATGTATCCGGCACCATGGCTGCTCTGGTTATATCTAGTGGGTGTCGACAATCCTACGTAGATTTTCCTGTGTTTCCAAGCACAGGATATAACTCTTGACTGTCTTTTAAATGTTCATATTAGGGCAGTATACAACACCACGGGCTATGGCTTTTATCTGGTTGAAACCAGGATGTCCTGAGTGTAGTTGTTAGTTGACCGCTTTCCTGAGTTTCATGGAAATTACAATACGATCCGCAAACATCAGACGGTCATAAATGGTGGACAGAGAGAATCAGTGACGTTTAAACTGTAGGTCTCCATTGAGATCAGGAGGCCTTGAATGTCTGAGGAGCATGCAAACTTTTTTGATCACTGAGTCTTGTCGAATCTCTTGTTTAACATCTGCCCTTATCATTGGAATTGTTTAAGCGCAATCTGTGAGTGTTCGCGGGAAATCGTCCTCAGTATTGATAGTAGCGATGATGATGTTGCAAGCTAATGAGGTGTGACAAATCATCATACTGACCAAAAACTGTAGTCTTGTAGAACTGGATTTCAAAGCTGTACTCCAGCAGGATGATTGCCCTCCGTTGGAGTTGACCGGCTGAATATATCAGAATCACCTTCTTTGCAACAAATATTAAGAGTCGGGAGTGTAAGATGGCGTCCGAATAGAATTTAGTAGAATTTCTTCTCGGTTTCCGTTTCCCCTTAACTCTAGTTGCGCTCAGCAGACGTCAGTGATTTGGCAGCATGCATAATAGAGCTTTTTCAGTACCATCTGGAGATATGTGTGCAATCACTGCTCCTACTTCATGACGAAGTATCAGCTGCCACAACTATCTTTTGACTTGGGTTGCAGTGTGTAAGAAGAAAGCCCAAGGTAAACATTGGCTTGATTTTGTTAAAAGCTTTCTGACTAAGTGCTTGGACCATTCAATGTCTTTTACCAACATTTTAAGTGGCGCTTTTATTTAGTGAAGGGAAAGTAGGAAACTACCATATTGACTTACCAACCCGAGAAATAAACGTAAACTGCTTACGTCTGATGGGAGTGGTATCTGTTGAATAACTACCACGTTAACTGGATCTTGACGACAACCTTAACGGTTAAAAATGAATCCTACGTATTTCATGGTTTGTTGGTAGGAATGACATTTTTCAGGTTTGAGGTATAACCCGAAATTTTGGAAAGGTGTCAGAACAATGTTAATTTATTCTGTCAACTCCTATTTCGATCTACCCACAACAGTGATGTCATCTAGGTATGCTGCTGCAACCTCAACACCAGTTAACATTGTATCCTTGATTTGATTAAATATAGCAGGGTTTGTTTTATACCAAAATGTAACCACGCGAATTGAAAAAAAAAAAACACAATGTGTGTTTATTGTCAGCAATTCTGTAGAGGCTGTAGAAACCTCAACTTGTAAAGAGGCCTCCGTGAGGCAGACTTTTGCAAAACAGGTGCCGCCATTAAGTATGGTGAAGATAAAATCTGGGGCCAGTAGTGAGTGTTGGTGAACCTCCAGTGCTTTTTTTTAATAACTAAAATAGGTACTGCCCACTGTGATTAGGTTACTGGGGTGATGACCTTCAATTCCTCCAGCGTTTCAGTTCCTTGTCGAGCAGTAGTAATGCATCTTAAGAGGCAGGTCTTTTTGGTTGGAAATAGTTGTTGCAGATGTTTTGAGTGACAGTGTAACTGCAGTTCAAATGCAACGTCCGAGGTCATTAGTAAAGACCGTGGAAAAATACTTGATCGGTCTGCTCCACAATGGCACTCAGAGCAGTAAATCTGGAAAGTACATCACAAAGATAATTGAATTGTACGTTCAGAAAGCCCAGTGACTCAATAAAATTAAGACCCAATAGGCAGTGTCCAAATTCTGCTAAGCAGATCTCTTCGGATGCTGTTTAGTCCTCATTTTTGATTGTTGCTGGCAATTTTCCAGTGATGTGGACACGATCCCCAGATGTACTCCGTGCAGCATATCTCGTTGGAGGCTGGCCTATGGGTTTTCATTGTCTCTGTGAGATGAGGATTATGTCCGAGGCAGTGTCAATTTATAAACGAATAGAGTGGTCATTCCGTTTTACTGACATATTTTCTTTTTAGATAAAAGTTACCACCAAACTGTTTGTAAGAGTTTTTCTTTGCTGTCTGTGTTGGTTATGTAGTCGTTTGTGTATTATTTTGTGCATCGGTTGGGTGCAGAATCCCTCTTGCTTTTTGCACTCGCGACAGCGGTATGCTTTGAATGGACACTTTCGGGCGAAATGCCAGCCACAAACAATTCCAGCAAGCAATTGGAGGCTTTTTGTATGTTGAGCCTGGTGACGTTGGGTTCTATTGTTTTTGAACGGCGTTGTTGGGGTTCTTGTTGCCGGTACCATAAGTGAATCGTGCTTAAGATTCACCAACTGCTGACACTGCACTGCGACTTGATGTAGAATAATGTCTGGATTCTGTTCAATCTTTGACAGAATTCTCTCTCGAACCTCAGCATCACCTGCGGACATCAACCCACATAAGACACTTGAAATAAGCCTCCGGATAGACGAAATTTTAAACCGCTCACACTCTTTGGTGACGTCGTGAAGTAAACTGTATCACATTTTGTAATGTTGAAACAGTTAAAACAAATGTTGAAAAGGGAAATGCACTCATTTAAAATTTCTACTGTTTCAGTGAAATTATATTCCCAAGGATATTTTGTTAAAATATAATTCGAATACCGGTAATATTTTGCCGAAACCAGCTTAAAGGCCAAACTTTCCAGCCTGTTTCTTCGAATCCACAGTAAAAATATTTTCATAACGTTTTAATCCATTTGGAAATGTCGATTTCCCATCCGTGTTGAATTGAAATTCTGTTGCAGAACATCCGACCGATTCTGCATCTCCCAGTGAACATAAATTTGTTTCCTGAGATGTTTCCTGTGGTGTACATAGTTTTCCATCAACAACAAATATTGCAGTAGCAATTGTAACAATACCGAATCAGTTTTTCCTTTTGTTGACACGTGCGGGTTCTATAATCCGAAAGAAAATTCTCGTCGCAAATGTATGCTTTTACATAAAAAAAAATAAATAAATAAAATAGAAAAGAGACGGAATGTACAACAAAAACATTTGGTTTATTTAACCACAGGCAGAGACCTGCGTCTATTGACCAGGGAGAGAGGCTGTTTTAAGTTTGTGTGCACCCATGGAATGTACGGCCATGTGTCTTGAAGTCTGTCTTTATTGCTCCTCACGTGTATTCATTCTTTCCTGTCATTACAATCCCATAGTGCACTGTCCACCGGAGGCAACTCCCTTTCTATCCCCCAGAGCGAATACTTTAATATTTTTTCGTTTGGTCTGATCTCAAACAATATCCTTTATCATATACTAGATGGTAACCCAAGTTTCAATCCTGGATGAGTTTGTTTGCATTTCACGCTATGCCCTTGGGAAAGGCATGAATCCATCTGCTCTACTCACAATGATGGAAAAATAATAGTGGTTCTAAGCATTGGTTAGGCAAACAGAATAGCAGCATTTATTTATGTATAAAATTTAGGCCTTTATCTTTTATATATATATGTGTGTGTGTGTGTGTTTGAGAGAGATAGAGGGGGAGGAGAGAGAAATAAGTGAAAAAGTCCATAAACTAAAACACTGAAAATTGATTTTGTTTATCCACTTCTCCACTTTTTCTCATCTCGTCAGATTTAGCAAAAATCTACCATTTCTCCAGATGTGTGTTTGAGTGAGTTCTCACTCGGTCAAAATGTGGCACTAACTTGGGAGCACTGGAAAAAAGCAAATGTTCCAACGAGTAGATGAAAAAATTTCTATGTTCAGTCGGTATTTTCCTGGAGGGGCAAATGAGGCGCCAGGTAATGAAAGTAACAGTTATTCATTTTATGATGAGCTGCCTAAAGAGAAAGCATCCCTGGAACATCAGCCGTAAGTAATTTCTTACATACCACCTTTACATATCTATATCTATTTATAAAGTCATATGACGATGCACGGCGTTAATGTCAGCGGAAAACGGTGCTAATTGATTTGTCCCACATGGAAGAGGGCTTGCAATGACATAGTTGAACTGAGGCGTCACATACGCACCCAAAGTAATCTAAATAAACCGACAAGATGTGCCTTCTCCTGCAAAGAAGTGGCAATCATCAATAAATCAGTCAAATTATATATATATATATATATATATATATATATATATATATATATATATATATATATATGCAGGTTACTGAAAGAAATAATAACAAACAATTTATAACAGAAACAACCGTTAAAAAATAAAAAAAAACACATAAAAACAGAAAATTATCACGTTTCTCTCGTTTGCATTGTAAGGATTCATTTTTAATTAAAAGAAAGTCGATTTTCTTCAGATGATGCTTGAAAACTTGTGAATCAGGGTAATTTCGTTTTCCAAAATGTCCGATATATATATATATATATATATATATATATATATATATATATGTGTGTGTGTGCGCGCGTGTGTGTGTGTGAGTGTGTGTGTATGTGTGTGTGTGTTCATTTATTTATCATAATAAATACAAATCTTCCTCAATAACTTTGACGATTATATAACTTTTGAAAAATTGATTTGAAAGTGTTTTTCTTCTTTAGCAGTGAGCATGAATAAAACGTTTTCCAAAAGTTACATTATACCATCATTTGAACTCACATTAGACGATATTGTGTTGAATTGCTACTAGCAAGATACAACCTGTTTTATATATACATACTGCATTCTGCAGCATTATGCGATCTCATCAGGAAGGTGGGTTATGGGTTCAGGTTTTGTACTCACGCAAGATAATAACTCAAAGAATGCTTGTAAACTCTGACAGAGGTACATAAAAAGTAATGAGGAACGGTATGTCTTTCAACTGATGTCCTGGCAGGCACAACCAGCAAACTTAAATTCCAAGGATCTGGTGTGGGATGAACTTGACCGAAAAATCAGAGCTAAACAACCCAAAAGTGTACCTTACCTCTGGCAATTAATACAGGAAAGCTGGTCAGATATATTTTCAATCTACCTCCTTTCTTTCGGTGGAAAGAATGCTAAAAATCTGTGAAGCAGTGATAGCGCCAAAAGGGGGTCATTTTAATTTATTTAAAGTTTACGATTTTTAAAATGTTCTTTGCGTTCAATTTGCATTTAATGCGACACAAAACAACTTGTATTTAGTATAATAAATAAAACTATTGTTGTGATTAACTTGTTACATTAAAAATAACAGTTTTGTGAATGAGAAATAAAAACGTTTTTAGGGTGACCTAATATTTTTAACTGGTAGTGTATATATACTTTTCCGTCTGATTATGCACACTGGACGAAACTTCAAGTAACGAACTTCTAGTGTTCATAATCAAAATATATTTATAACTGCTCTCTAACAATAGCATCGAAGACTTTCATATACAAACCTTCCTTATTTGTATTTACTCTTTCTTATTATAGTATATTATTTCATATTATATAAATTTGGTTTGATTTCTTTGTTTAATAGCAAATCAACCTTCATGGATTATTCAATACCAGATCCAGCCTGGTATTTGGACATTTGTGGATCTATTTAAACCATATCTGTGGGGTATAGGAAGTTCATGCCTTTCCCAAGGATATGAGTTCAAAAATGAACATAATTGCGTGAGTGGAGTTTGAACTCGCTTACCCTGGTGTCTCAGCTGAGCAGTATGCAATGGGAATTCCCTCATATTATATAAGTGTGCAATCGTGAAAAAAATGTTAGCTTACGGCTAAATTCATGACAAAACCATTGAGAAATAAAGTTATTCAGCTACAACGACAGAAATATAAAAAATAGCAAAGATGAAAAAATATTAAAAGAAATAAAGAATATAAACCATTACTGTTTTCAGTTCTTAGAAAAATACACTTCCACTGATTATTATGTTTGATAATTGAGAACCATTCACAATTTCTTTATGATTAATCTGCTTTTCATATTCTGTTGCAAAAAATTCTCTAATCTATGATATATATTTCACAAAATTTTAATTATTATTAAGTCGTAATAACGAATTTTTTCAACCCTCGAACTTCAACGTAATATCTTTTAAAAAAATCCCCCTTTTTATTAATATATTTTTCAAAATTAACAAGTGTTTTGTATATTTTAATTATTTGCGTAACAGTAACGGCACTGTTCCATTTTCAAATCTTCTGGAGTAAAAGACTTCATCCCAAGTAGGCTTTTCCGGCTCGGTAACAAGCCGCT
The DNA here is from genome assembly GCA_963585895.1 of Sepioteuthis lessoniana. Lineage (NCBI taxonomy): Eukaryota > Metazoa > Mollusca > Cephalopoda > Myopsida > Loliginidae > Sepioteuthis > Sepioteuthis lessoniana. The sequence continues at coordinate 100,435,432 of OY757905.1, read as the reverse complement.
CCTGAACGAACAATTTTGATATATAAGAATGAAATCCGGGAATAATAGAATCATATCATATTTTCCTTCTGTTTTTCCATTTTCTGAATTGGGTTAAAAGTTAGATCGAAAGATAAAAAGTGAAAGACCGAAAAACGATTCACATACAAATAGTTAACATAAAAAATAGGCGTTGACTCAAAGAAAGTGCGAGAAATACAGAAAAAAAGAGATATTGACAGATTGAAACTAAAACAAATACGAATGTTGCTCAAAAGGTTCTCAGCCTCACTCAGAAAAAAAAGAACCATAGCTGAACTTTTTATGTTTGAGGGAAAATATTATCACTTCTTATAAAACTAGACAAATTGATTAAGATTTGTCTCAATTTCGGTACTGGTGAGGCACATAGAAATCTTAGAGGTGTGAAAATAATCTAAAAATAGACAAAACATGGATCAAAGAAATCACGAAGTATTATAACAAAAAAGGAATGATACCCAAGAAAATCCGAGAGGAGATAATGCAGCAATTTGTGGTGGGCTCCTTTTACTATGCATCAGTGAAGATGTTGGCTACAAAATTGAATCGGGCAAGGATAACACAGAAAATGACCCTCGGTGAAGTCATCCAAACCCTCAATTATTGATGACGAAATTGATGCTATTCCCTGTATGATTTTGGATGACAAGCGTCTTTCTATCCAGCATATAGCTAGGTCCATAGGCATGACTTATGGTTCGGTCCAATCTGTTTTAACTGAGATCTTTGGGATGATCAAACTTTCTACAAGATGGACCACAAGAATACTAATATCAGAACACAAGCTCAAAAGATTTGAAATTTTCAAAACATTTCTGACTCAATTCCTTGTTAAAGCAAAGAATTTCCACCACAGATTTGTAACTTAATATAAAACCTGCGTTCAACACTGCGTAACTAAATAAAAAATTTAAAGCAAGCAGTGGAAACAACTGGTTCCCCAGAGCCGAAGAAGTTGAAGATGGCAGCGTTTGTTACTCTGGTGATGACCTCAGTTTTATTTGTTTTATTTTTTTTTTTTTAATTCTGAAGGCGTTATCATGATCGATTACCAGAAAAAAAAGAATAAAAAGCTTTTGATCGACCATATTATGAATCAGAATTAAGAAAACTGAAGGAAGCAATGATGTAGAACAAACAGAGAAATGCCGAGGGCTGGTGTGCTCTTGTTCCGGGATAATGTGCCCGTTAACCCTGCTCTGGTTGCAGTGGTTGAAGCAGTAAGCTGTTGCTTTTAATTGCTACTTCATCCTATTTACTCACAAGACTTAGCTTGACTCCTTTCTGTTTCCTAAATTCAAATCCCACCTGCATGCTCGCAATTTCGTAAACAATTATGCGGAATTCTGGGAGAGATTTTGGAGAATCCTGTGTCATGATCATCCTCGGAAAAAGTTCATTGATGTCAAAGGAGATATTTTCAATATACAGTTGAAAAATTGTACGAAATACAATATTTTTTCTCTGATTCTTTCTAGAGGACGCTTATAACTTTTAAAACGTGTATATAAACCTACGTATATAATTTTACTATTTTATTTTCTACTTTTCTTTGTTCGTCTTTGTCTTAGTTTTGTTAAAAGGAAAGTTTAGTATCTGTATTCTATTCTAATGATTAAAATGTAGTATCTAAACTCAAGGGTATCTAATTCAGTTATATGGATTGATTTTAACTGTATTTCATCCAATCTATGGTTATTTTCTGTGTAGATTTTAAGGATTCACGTCCATTGTACGTTTATATTTCCATGTTTCTTCCTAATAGTTGTTTTGTACACAGTTATATGATATCAAGTATTTCTGTCTTGCACAAAGAATTTGGCGAACGTAGTCGAGGACGACCAGAAGGCTCCCTTTTCAATTGCTTCTTCACAGAGGTGTAGGGAGGGCGCTACTCCTTTGTCTGGATTACTCCGCTTTACCCTTGATACGTACCTTATATTGCAGAGTGTTAAGCAAGGAGGTATCAAGTACACCTTTTAAAGTCTTTGGTATAACTCGACCTGGGATTGAACCCAGGTCTCCCGAACCATTGGCGAACACTCTACCCCCTTGGTAGCGGGTAGAGTGTTCGCCAATGGTCCGGGAGACCTGGGTTCAATCCCAGGTCGAGTTATACCAAAGACTTTAAAAGGTGTACTTGATACCTCCTTGCTTAACACTCTGCAATATAAGGTACGTATCAAAGGTAAAGCGGAGTAATCCAGAGAAAACAATAGCGCCCTCCCCTACACCTCGGTGTAGTAGCTATTGAAAAGGGAGCCTTCGAGTCGCCCTCGACTACGGTCGCCAACTTTACTTACAAATAATTTACCTACATATATTTGAATTCAATTATTCCTATCTCATGAAAATAATTTATACACAATTGTATGGTTATAAACAAATAAGTGTTTTTAACAATAATCATGTTATTTCTGGCTATTAGCAGGTTTGTTTGTTTTTAGCACCCGAATACGAATAATTTCAAGACATTTATTTGACTCACACATGGAATACTACAGATACTATCACCCTGAGTAAAAGCGTGCCAGGGTAATGAAGGGGTACTTCCAACTCCTCCTTCGTCTAGAATTAGAGCCTCGCCATTAGTTGCAGTTTAGTGTCATATCCAGGATTTCCCTCTGGGGAAGTCTCAAACCTCTGCTAGAGATACTGTCATCTTATTCTAAACTCTTTAGGGGTTTAGAACTAGGGGCCATACAAGCGAATCACTTTTAATCTTTAATTTCTTTTTCTTTTTTCCTCATTTGTGGAAGTGGCTACAAATTTGAGAAATGATTTCCAAAGTGGGCAGAACTGTGAGAAGAATATATGAAACAGAATGTACTTTTCTTGCTTCTAGGTCATTCCTTTTTTAAGTCGAATCGATAATTTTCGCCACTCCCTCGTATATAACAAAATAAATGGATAAAATTAAGAGTTGAAAATTAAACTAATCCTGTAACTATTTACATGAATGTTTGTTTTTTCTTTATTTTAGATTTACTTTTGAGGAAGTATTAACTTGCATATTTTTCAAAATAATAAGTGTTTTCATCTGCATAGTTCATAGCTTGTAGTTCTTAAAATAAAGGAGGAGTTTCCACAGTTAAAGATGCCATACTTGAATTCGAAACAGAAAAATTAGCAAGACAGATTCCCAAAGTCAGTGATATATATATATATATATATATATATATATATATATATATATATATATATATATATATGGGGGGGTGTAAATAATTGAAGTAAATCTGACAATATAGGGAAAATCAATAAACAAGTTGATCTAAGATATAGATTGATTTAATGTTAAAGGAATTCAGTCGACAATATATCATTTCGGTTTAAATGAACCATCATCATGACTAGGAAGAATGATATCAAGTAATATTGAATCACCGATGAATGTTACATAAAATATAAAAATAAGGAGGAAATACTATATACAAAGAAAGGAGTAACCGTTTAATCAAAAAATCAGCGTTCTGTTCAAATGAATACCCCTTTTTCAGTATGTAGCATTTCCTCCTTTAGATATCATCCTTCCTATTCCTGATGATGGTTTATTGGAACCGAAACGCTATAGTGTCCACTGACTTTCTTTCACATTAAATTCTTCCACTTCTTGGATTACCTGGTTTATCATTTTTTCTGGTTGCAAGCTAGCTAGCTAGCTAGATAGATAGATAGAGTTAGGATGGTGTCGTCACAGAGTAAACGGTGCTTGGAGACTGTCAATTTCTGGTCAATGTGAACATCAAAGCAAGTATTGCATAGGCAAAAAACTGACACTCACTAAGCAGCGTTGACTCTGTGTCTAACAAAATAAAATTAACATCTGATATTAGGCAATCTTTATATGTATAGAAAACTATATATATATATATATATATATATATATAGAGAGAGAGAGAGAGAAAGAAAGAGAGAGTGAATAAGGGAATGTGAGAGATATACACAGAGTGATAGAGAGAGTTACTGAGTTCGTAATTGAGAAATATAGTGAATAATTGCATTTCAACAGAAAGAAAGAAAGAAAGAAAGAAAGTCAACAAAGGAATTACTATGAAAAGAAAGAAAGAAAAAAGGAAGGGAAAGAAAGAAAGAAAGAAAGAAAGAAAGAAAGAAAGAAAGAAAGTCAACAAAGGATTTACTATGAAAAGAAAGAAAGAAAAAAGGAAGGGATGAAGAACGGAAGAAAAGAAAATAACAGACGAACAAACGAGCCAAAGAAGGAAAGAAGGAAAGAAATGTTTAAAGAATAAATGACGGAATAAACCAAGAAATAAAAAGAAAGTCAATAAATAACGACGACAAGTAAAAAAAGAAAAAAAAGAAAGGGAGATAATAAATGAATGCCTAATCAATAGAAAGAAAGAAAGAAAGAAAGAAAGAAAGAATTGTGCAAAATAAGAAAGCAGGAGAAAAGAAAGGAGGAAAATGAAAAAATCTAACGGAAGATCACAGCAGAAAAAGTAGAGAAAAAAGTAAAAAAAAAACAAACAAAACAACATATACATCGAAAAGAAAGCGGGAAAAAGGAAAGAAATTGATGGATCTGAATGACTCATAATCTAATAATAATTGACAATATGTGTCTGTAATCGTAACTACATTACAACTAACGTCATAATTACTTAAGTTATTCCCGTTACTGTCTTTGATTTTAATGAATGCTTGTTAGATATTATAGATGTGTAAATGATTGGTTCTATTTCAATTAATATAAACAAAAATCCCATCGATGAGCCCATTAATGAAAATAAATAACTGTAATTTTATTGAAATCCGTGAGTAATGGGAAGAGCTAGCGCCCAAACTCTTCTGTTCTTCGATTATATCATTTCTGTATCAAATAAGTTTTTTCCATGATTTAAATTCAAATGATATTGAATACCCTTTAATATTTATCTATTTGATTATTTATTTACTTAGACGAATATCAATATCTTTTCAAAAAATTGCACACACATAATGTAATCCTATGCATAATTATATATGGAAATCAATGGGAATAAAATGAAAATAAGAGTAATCATTTTATATGCGTTTTTCTTTAGTTTCCTTGGCCTTTCTAATCTAACGTAATATCTTTTTTACATTAAAACTTAAATATTTACGCCGGAGGACTCGTATATTTGCTAGTAATATTAATGTTTTTATCAATTAGCTAAAGTCTGACCTTAATGTTCAATGTTAATGTTTTGATTACAATTTGGAAATATCATTTCCGATTACACATTGTTATTGACTAAACAAGGTCAGTTCAAGTTAACATGATTACAGTTCAGATTACGCGTGATAAAAAAGAAATTCAGTGCTTATGTAACATGATTGAACAACGCGAGCTAAATTTCTGATGAAGGAGAAAGAAAAAGAGAGAGAGAGAGAGAGAGAGAGAGAGAAAAGAAAAGAATTCGAAGAAAAAGCAGACAGAGGGTGTAAGAAAAGGCAGCTGACGTGAGGGAGTCAAGCCAAAGCATTCGTTGTAGGTCAGCCAGTAGTCATGGGTAATGAAAAATTACGAGAAAAAACCGAAGGTCCCAAATCTTCTGCGTCGGTGTGGAACCTCTGGAAGCAGATATGTCCTTCGTCCGACACCTGGCGGAATCAAGGGGACAACTCTGGTTTGAAAGTTAGTTGGCTCGGAGATGTGTAGAGGTAAAGAACACATGCCAGAGAAATGTGAATGGAGACGAAAATTACGAACTCCATTTTGGGGTGATCTAAAAGGCATCCTTCACCAGACCCGCCGCTGTGGAGACGAAACTAGCGAACTACAACAGAAAACCAGAAAGAAAATTCAAGGTCTGTCTTTGCTCTCTTTCTCCTCGTGACATATTGTTTCTCTTTTCCCAGCTAACGTGGTTGACTGAGCTTTCACACTCTCTTTCTTTTTTTTTTCCTGACGACTTCTTAAAAAGTGTAGTAGTTAAATAATCTTTGTACTAGTGAATTAATACAGTGTTTTATGTGTTCGTCAACTTTTTCCACGGGGAGGCTACAACAGGGTCCGACTACAACTTAAAATGTAGTGATACACACGTAAATCTCGTCGTGGAAAAAGAAGAGTATACCATTTGCCATTCCAATGGTCTGGATGGAAGGAAATGATCATATTACAGACTGCTATTCGTGCTCCATAACTCTAAAAGGAATAAATCGCAAGAAAAAGCACCATGTCCAATACCCCAATGTTTTTTCTGCCATAAGACCAACTTTTCATGGTCCAGTCCTTCCAGTTCCTTAGCCAGATGGTAACATGGAATATAGCTCTAATTCTGAACATAGTGACACGACTGTGGTTGCTGAGAATGACTCATACAAGTTAGAAGAGGACAACCAGCCAGTACCCTTGGCACAAGCTGAACTCAATGACCTGACAAGAGACTTTAACTTTTCAAAGGTGTCTGCTCAGCTGCTGGGTTCACGTCTCAAAGAAAAAAATCTTTTGGCACCAGGAACAACATTTTACTGGTATACGAGACCGTGAGAGAGAATTAAGACAGTTTTTCTCATTCCAGGATTTGTCATTATAGGTCTATTTGCAATAACATTGCTGGATTGATCATATCACATCAATGACTTTAGATTATGATTCTACGGAATGGAGACTTTTTATTGACTCATACAGCAGAAGTCCTAAAGTAATTCTACATAATGTGATTAGTTTTTCATCTATCCCTACTAGGCATTCAGTACAAAAGAAAGCTCACAACACCATGGATCATTTGCTGTCTGCTGTTCACTACCAGGAACACAAATGGTTGATTTGCATTGATCTTCAGGTGTTTAGACAAATCCTAGGGCTCCTAGGTGGTTACACAAAGCATCCTAGTTTTCTGTGTCTCTGGGACAGCCAGAGTGATCACCAACATCTTGTCAAGTAAGAGTGGCAGTTAAGACAAGGGCTAAAACCAGTCTCATCTCGTTAAACCGAACAAAATACAGCCTCCATCCTTATATATCAAGTTAGGAATGATGAAGAACTTTGTGAAGTCAATGGCTAGAGAAGGCAGTAGATTTACTTACCGGCAGAAGTTCGCTCAGATTAACTTAGAAAAACTCAAGGCAGGTATATCTCACAGCTCTCAAATAAGAAAACTCATGAAGGACACAGTGTTTGACAAAGGACTGAGCGAAGCTGAACTGTCCATCTGGCAGTCACTCAAGACAATAGTTACAAACTTCCTTGGAAACCACCGAAGTACAGAATACGAGAAGGAAATTGAAGAGCTACTGAAGAGTTTCCTCCAATTTGGGGTGCGAATATCAGTTTAACTGCACTTTCTGCAGTCACACTTGGACTATTTTCCAAAGAACTGTGCAGATTTTAGTGAAGAGCAGAGAGAAAGCTTTCATCAAGACATTTGCATTATGGAAGAGCACTACAAAAGCCGGTGGGATGTAAACTTAATCGCTGACTACTGATGGTGCTTGAAAAGGGACGCAGTGGCGGCCGTGCACAGGAGGAAGTCTCTAAAAAGACTTTTCATCCATGAATAGCTTCTTTTGTGCATTTTTCAGTTTACTATAGCACAATGTGAGATTTCTGCGGATATATCATCCCTATATTTAGCATTATTTGTTTAATTCAAGAAGAAAAAATTGTTATAATACTGTTCTATACATTTCAAGTAAGAGCTTGTATCTAAGAAATTTGATCTAATTAAAAAATAAAAAAAAAGAGTATGATTTTTGCATTCAGCGTAAAAACTGCTATAAAATCTGCACTGGTCAACAACAAATTTGTTGTCTGCGTTTTTTTAGCCAATTTAGGACGAATCTGATGCTCTGAATCCAAAAATCTATTTGCTTTTTCTCAATCAGGTAAGCTTTTGAGCTATGGCCACATGTCGTTTTTTACGTTTTTGTCCACATGTTTGCATGTGTGGAGAATTTTAGAAAAAGTTGGTGGGGTAAAATGCCATGTTGAATAATTATTTTGAATGTAAATGATTATTTTAATGTCAAGAAGTATTCAGGTCCGATAGTTCTGGGTGATTATGTCGAAAAGGGGTCAGTTTGAAGTCATAAAACCATGTTTTCTGTGCATGTGGGATAGTAGGGACCGTACTCAGCATTACACAAAGAAGGACTGGCTTTTGCGGGAGGAATTGGTGCCTTGGAAAGACAGGAACGTCATCAACGACCCTCTGATGGACAGAGACAGAATACTCTTCCCACCGCTGCACATCAAGCTCGGCTTAATCAAGCAGTTCACCAAGGCTCTGGACAAGGATGGTGACTACTTCACTTACTTGTGCCAGGTTTTTCCAGGATTGACCATGGAGAAGTTGAAAGCTGGCATCTCTGACGGTCCTCAGATCCAGCAGCTCTCCAGTGATCCAGAGTTCGAAAACTCAATGAATGAAGTGGAACTGGAAGCGTGGAAAGTATTTGTTTTGGTAGTGAAGAACTTTTTTGGCAACAATATGGCCAGAAACTACGCAGAACTAGTCAACAACATACTGACTGCATTCAGAAACCTGGGCTGTAACATGAACGTCAAGATGCCTTACTTATTTTCACATATGGACAGGTTTCCTGAGAACCAGGGTTCAATGAGTGACGAGCTGGGGGAGAGATTCCATCAGGACCTGAAAAAGATGGAGACCAGGTATCAGGGTCGCTGGAACGCAATCATGATGGCTGACTACGGTTGGAATCTGAAGAGAGACCTCCCTGCCGCTGAGCATTCCAGGAGTTCGAAGAGAGGGAAGTTCAAGCCTTGAAGTTTGAAAAATGGTGAAGCAACATACAATTTACGTGTACTTACCAGCATTCCGTTTACAGTAATCGATGTTTCTATCAGGTAATCAATATATGTTGGTGAAACATTTTTTTCTCTTAAAAACATATTAAGATGATATGTGTTGACAAAAATCAGCTGATAATGCCACAAAAAATGTAACTGATTTTGTCAAAGGATCTGATTTTTTTCAAATCAACCTCGTAAAAAACCAGAGCTGATGGAGAGAAACAGATGCCATTTCCTGATTCGACAGTGAAAATATACCCTAAATCAGTTGTAGAAAACTAGACAACATTGAAAAAATTAAAAAAATTGTTGCCAAGTGTTATATATTCGACCTCGAAAATATCACAGGACAGTGTAATTCTATTTAGAAAATAGTAAAGAATTCTTAATAGCTTGTTTTAGTTATCGACATTATATCGAAAATTTGGGAAATAACCTTCATAGCGCTCGAAGATCTTCAAAATTAGCACTCCATTGTAAACAGAACTAACAATTACAGCATTCTCCACATTAGATTTTAAATCTATTGTTTTAATAAAAGTTGTCATGATTTATTATTTTGTTCGGTTATAGTATTATATTTTAATTAATATTTCTTCCTTCCAGAGAACTGACCCGTAAACCCAGGATCCGTATACAAGCATGATGCCTTAAGGAATATCAAAATTATATACAATGATTAAGAGGTCACCATGTCTCTAAATATGATGGGATAACCAAATGCCGAGGAAAAAAAAAACTGAATGAATTTGTAAAACATATACCAGCTGAAGCCTTGATATGCAAATCAGTCTCCAATTGGAACCACCTTGATAAAGAGGATTGATTTAAATTACTGAAATCCATGGCTGAGAGAGTTTAGGCCGTCATAATTCTCGAGGAGCAACTAAGCATTAATTCTAATTTTTTCTCAAGTTTGTTTTTTCCCAATTTTCGATAGTTCCATACTTTCCACTGAATCGTTTCGAAAAAAAAGATAATACAATTAATTTAAATTAATTTATCTAATTTGTTATATACTGTTCTATACATTTCAAGTAAGAGCTTATATCTAAGAAATTTGATTTAATCAAAAAAAAAAAAAAGAGTATGATTTTTACATTCAGCGTAAAAACTGCCGTATATATATATATATATATATATATATATATATATATATATATATATATATATATATATATATATATAGAAAATACTTAGTCCAGTTAAACCGGAGTTAGGAGTAATTTCATCAGGACAAGAAATTATTCGTGAATGAATATTTAAATCTTCCTGGTAAAGAGCTCAATGTATTAATTATACAGAGCAATAATTTCATTAAGAAAAAACAACGAAACCAATCACAAAGGATTATAAATTTATTTCCATCCTGTTACGCATTTCAAAAACACGAAAAAAGTCCTGTTAATTTTTTTTCGTGTTTTTGAAAATTTCAAAAATGCGTAACAGGATGGAAATAAATTTATAATCCTTTGTGATTGGTTTCGTTGTTTTTTCTTAATGAAATATATATATATATATATATATACGAAATGAATTATTTTTTGTCTTATGTGTTTCGATTTTTATTTACTATTAAATTAAACCCCATGTGTGCTTATTCCGTAGTTTTATGACAAAAATCTCGAAGAGGTTCTTAAAAGATATTGTAATAATTGAAGTAAATGACACTAGTCTGATAAACTCATTTTTTGAAAATGCCTGGAAATAATTGATATGAGAATGAGACAATCTTTAAAAGCAATGGCGAATATTTATTTGCTTAGAAACTACACCACAGATTAAGGAAGCACAATGACACTGTTTGATAGAGAACGTAGGTAGCTAAAAATACAATTTTCAAGCACATTATTTCACCAACATTGGCTGTACATTTTTGCCTGCGATTAACTAGAGCCTTTATACTAAACTCATAAAAGTCGGAACCAGCGGACGACGTGACCTATTATTTTTCCAGCAATGATGACAGCGTTGTCCTCGGAAAATAACGATGCGTAGACTTCTTTCCTAAGCTCAGTTCTCACAATAGATTCGGTTAAGGCATTTTTCATTTTGTTGGTTGATAGTTTTCTAAATATATAATCTTATAGAACTGGGAAGATTCATGTTTTCACAGGTAATTACGGGTTAAAAGCAGTATTAATCTCCCCACCTCCTCTCACTTGCTTTTTCCATCAAAATTGTTTTCTCTTACAATTTTTTCTCTTCTTTCTTTCTTTCTTTCTTTCTTTTTTTCTTTCTCTTTCACTTGTGAGGGTTAAAAGGAATTAAGTTGACCCAGTGATCCTTCCTTTGATCTCACCAACCTGACTGATGCCATCACCCCAACCTATAAACAAACAGAAGTAAACGGTCAAGTAATCTATGTCG
>OY757905.1:100416792-100421792 GCA_963585895.1 Sepioteuthis lessoniana | reverse complement strand
GTCAGGTCTGATTTATTAAACTGGTACCAAAATTAAGTTGTTAACTATGCAGTAGCCGTTTGTCATTAGAATTGTATATTTTGTTGAAGTTTTTGAATATACGTAAGGTCTATGTTCAATATCATGTATCCCAATTTTTCGAAAATATGATTTGGAGTAAATTTTCTACTTCTCAAGAACGAATATTTATTAAAAAAATTCTTAATATGATTAACATATTTTATTGCTGAAGCAGAACTAAACAAAACGGGGAATACCCAAAGAAAGAGAACTCAAAAAAGTCAATGAATTTTTCTCTTTATTTATCTAACATTTCCGTAACGAGAAGAATATGGCACAAAGACAATTTTAATTGGGGTACTACTGGCGTGAATTCAGGGTTTTGCTTCTCCTAGACTGGTAACCCAACCAAGTTTAGAGAACCCAATCTGCTCTACTATTTCTCCATAGATTGGAAAGGAAAGAAAGATTCCTGCCTTTTCCAAGACCATTAGCGTGAAGTAAAATGCAAACAGCTTAGGCCAGGATTCGAACTCGGTTCCTTGATTTCTTTTCCTTTGACAATAAACGATATGATGAGAACACTTTGGATTAAGTTGTGTACGAAGAAATGTCCTAATCATACGTACGTGTGTTTGAAATTACATATGAGAGATTTACATATTTGAGAAGGATTCCTTGAGTTCTCGACACTGTAGTATTATTAGACATGTCTGTATACATGAAAGAAAGCATACGGCATTGTGTGCTGTAGACTATTTTCTAGTGTTGTGCTGGAAGTGATGCAAGATTTCTTGGGAAGTAAATATCCCTGTCTCCGAATATGGCTTCTTGGCTACTCTGCAAGTAAAGAAATGAAGTGTTCGCATATTTTTAAAAAAATCTTCAGCTCTTTTGTTTTAGAAGCACCAACTTGCTGTCATTAGCAGAAATTCTTTAACAGACTAGTGAGGTTATCCTTTTTAATAAGAAATTGTTTAATCTGCCACCCTTGTACCAGATGGAATAATTAAACTGGTAACAAAATTAAACATACTTCTTTACTGATGCGGGGGTCACAAGTTGTTGGTATGTGGTTACTATCATCAGAACTAGTAAGTAAAGTTGGTGACCTTAGTCGAGGGTGACCCGAAGGCTCCCTTTTAAATAGCTACTACACCGTAGTTTTGGAGAGGGCGTTACTCCATTCCCAGGATTGCTCCACTTTACCCTTGATCCTCACCTTATAATGCTGAGTGTTAAGCAAGGAGGCATCAATAACCCTTTTTTGAGTCTTTGGTATGGCTCGACTTGGGATTGAAGCCCAGTCTCCCGGACTATTGGGTTACACTCTACTCATTAGGCCAATGGTTAACAGGCTTATCTCAGCTCGATTTCGGTTATCTGACTTGAATCGGTCATTACAGACGGAACTCAGACGAGATACGTTGAAGTCACTGAGATGAAATACCTTATGTTCCTTCCCCTCAAGAACAAGGGTAAGAACAACGTACTACAACTCAATATATTCTATAGCCGAAGCAAAACTATTTGCAAACAAGAATACATAAAGGAATGAAATACAAAAAAAAAATATGCAGATGAATTATGTATGTAGAAATGTACTTATCTTGTGTACATGAGAGTAATATTTCTAATAAGTTTGGAAGTTTCAAGAAAACTTACCTCTTTGTGTAGGATTCATTGAGTTTTTAAACATGTCTGTATGTATAAAGATAAAATTAAGTTGGTTTATTTCTATTCATAATTACAATTTAATCGGAAATTTCCGCCGATTTTACTTTCAAAATTATGGGTTCATTCTTTATTTAGTTCCGAATTTCTTTCCAAACGTTTCCTTCCTTTTTTAAATTTCAACCAGAGAAATTTTTTTTTTGTGGCGGATTTGTTAACGTGCTGAACTGTGACATCGTTGTGAGCGAGTTCGAACTCCACTCATGGTATCACATTCGATTCGTTTCAATACTCCTGGGAATGGTATGACCCCCTTATCATCCGAGCTATGGGTTAAATTGTACCACTTCTATTCTTCTAGAAAGATGGCTTTAGTATAAAATAAATCGTGAAGGTTGATATGACATTAAACAAAGAAACCAATTCATTTCATTCTTGAAAGTTTCTGGTTTACTTACGATACAATTCTGATGCCACTTCAATTTCAGCACCGGGAGAAAAATGTTGAAATTTCAGTTCTCCTTTAAAAATCTGAGCAGCTCGGAGGGTGTGCAACTTGAGAGATATTTAGGCTTCTCGCCGTTTTCGCTGTTTATTCAATGCAACTCGACCTCGCCATGCAAAAAAAAAAAAAAGAAAAAAGTTCTTCATTTTAGTCTAATTCTGCGGACGTCCTCTTTTCAAGATTTCTCAATACTTTTCCAAATTAATTGTCCTAAATTGAGAGTAACGTTCTATTTGTGCTCAATCATCTTGTGTCTAGAATTATGTTGCAGGTGGCTATTTTTTATTTAACTCAGGCGTAGTACTCATGGTCGATAAACGCTTTTAATAATATTACATAGAAAACTGTCACTAACGCATATGAAAAGGTTTACTTCGATTTGGTTTTAGTTTTATGACATATCAAGCATTGTAGGTCATTTAATGCCAAATCGTTTTATTCCTATATATTAAATATCTGATTTTTTTAAACATATTTTTGATAACATTTTTAAACGAGCCTGAGCTCATATTTGGCACACAGTTAAATGATTTCATTTATTTCTATCTAATACGAATAATTCTATAATCCTTTATTTACACACAGTTAAATGTTTTTGAGTGTTGTTATTTAACACAGACCATTCAATTAATCATCAGTCACTTGTTTACACACAGTTAAGCGATGAAACAGTTCTATATCAAACGAATCAGTTTAGCTGAAGTGAGCAAAGTTAAATAGTTCCAAGTATTGTTATGTATCACTAACAATAAAATTAAACACCAGTCATTTGTATATACACAATTAAATAATTAAACAGTCCCATTTCAAGTAATTCAATTTTGCATAAGTTATTTCTTTGCTCTCAGTTTAAATGTCAAAGTACACAGTTTAAATCTTTTGATTATCTTTTAAATGGAAAAACTGGACGGCGTTGCCGGATATATTACCAACATATTTAACATAGAAAATGAAATCTGCCTTGAACTGAAATAATCCCATCTTCACTGACTTAGAAAGAAAAGAAAAAAAGGTTTTTCTAAATTCTAAATTGATTCCTCACTTTCTCTTTCTGATTTCCCTTCTAAGTAGAAGATCATGACACAACAGAAGGAAACGACCATTTTGCAAGATGGACGTGGAATTGACTCGGCAAAGCACCCTCTTCGGTTATTTCGTCCTGCGTTGTATTTAAGCCACCCTCTCCTGTCCAAGGCAAGAACATCTTTCCTACTTAAAATTTTACAGAAAATACAGAATTATCCAAGATACATTCCTTCCTTTGCTTGCTTTAGCAATTAATATATTTAGGGTACTCATTTTAGGGTACTCATTAAGGTTATAATAAATTTATAATTTGCTCACACTCACTCTTCTGTAGGTACCATTAACCTTCACTTTTTTTTTCGTAATCATTACGTTTTAATCAAGTGTTTTTATATCTTGAAAATTGTCAAATTCAGTTATAAACAAAAGTTAAAAGGAGAAAATATCTAGAAGAGATATATCTGTACCACGTGAGTATCGTAGGCTTTAGTCGTAAATGAATATACGAAGTGACATAAAGTGGGGAAAGTTTCATTTTTAATTATTATTATATTTTTTCAATTTTCTTTAATAAAGTTTATTTTGGAAAGTGTAATCAAGAAATCCCACTTGTCTCTCTACCATTTCTGGTTATTATGGCGATGCTGATGATGTGCCCACTTCGAAAGACTCTGATGACAGTAAATATAAGTTGTCGAAGCAGTCGACACTCTCTTCACTATCAGTTGTTTTTGCTCTTCATGTGTGTTTCTAAAGTAATGCTGGTATAGCTGGTTCGAGTCTCTCTTCAGGTGAAGTTGTGTACTCCTCTCTGTATGTTAAAGATCAAGTCAGTCGTGTCTTGGTGAGTCGTCGGAGAATAGTTTTCTTCCTGCTAGCTTTCTTACTGCGTCTGTCATATCTCGTTTCTGTGTCTGTTGCTGTTGTTGCTACTGCTTAATTCTGTTTAGATATTCACATAGAGCAGTATCATGGTTAGAACGAGAACATTCTACATCCAAAACATACTCTTCAAACAGTGAGAGCCATAAAGTACTATCAAACATTTTTTATCATTTTTCATAAATAGAAATTGCATAGTAAAGTCAAATGTAAATTATCTAATTTGAAATACTTCCTTTTCGTGATGAAAAGCATTATAATCAAAATAGTTGTTACTGGTTATGATAAATTGTGTTCAGTCCACAACATAATCAGGACCAGATTTCATTGTTATTTCTGCGATATCTTCATATGATAGAAAAAAAACTTGAAATGTTTTGCTTGCTTGAAAGATGGTTTGATTTTGAATGTATTTCAAACTCTCTAGAGCTATTTTATTCCAAGAGGTTGGGAAATCTTGTTCATATTTACATTTTTGTATAGTTATTACTTAAGAGTGTTTTTTTGGTACCCAGTCCCATTGAATACAAATTATTTTTAAACAGATCTATTTAATCATCAACACCAACAGGTGCTACCAGTCCGAATCAGAGTAAACCCGGAAGTAATGGCAATGAAAGATTACTACAAACTCTCCAAAAGTACAGAAATAAAGCCTCACCATCTGATGCAATTTATTATCATGCCAAAGCCATCCCTTTTGGGAGGGGTCATACTCCTATGCAGAACATATAGACGGTGTATTCAAAGCACTGCCAGTAGGGCATGAGTATGATTGGGAACTGTAATCTATTGTTCATATTATTTTTGTATGGCACAGTCCAATCGAACACGAATAATTTTAAGAGGTAAGTTTGATCCACGAATAGGATTCTAACAATCACTAACCTTCTTGTTCAGTGTGGACATGGGA
>OY757905.1:100406792-100409292 GCA_963585895.1 Sepioteuthis lessoniana | reverse complement strand
TAGCAAAAATGTTCTCAATTTCGCACTCAAAAGTCACTTAGAAATAATAAATCTTTAGTCATAACCAGACCTGATAAATGTTCTGGGGTCATTAGCTGGAACGGCAAAAATATCATAAATTTAGTTAGTGAAGTCTGTGTGGACCACAGGGTAAAAGTGAAACAAAGCAAAAAGAGAGATTAGTACGTAGACCTTACTCGAGAACTGAAAACTATGGCTTACGAAAGAGACGGTGACACCAATTGTAATTTGTGCGATCGGTACAGTCACCAGAGGTTTGGTACAGAAACTGGAGGACTTGGATATAACAAGACAAGTGGATACCATCAAAGCTACGAACAGAATACTGAAAAGACTTCTGGAGACTTGAGGAGACTTGCTCTCAAACAACATCCAGTGGAAACCTTCAGCTGCAGCTGGTGTTAAAAACTCTCAAAAGAGAAAAAAAAATTAATAAACTAACGTCTGCAGCAGAAATCATATCATATAAATAAATACCTGGGCAATCAACCTTTTAACAAGCCTGGGACCATTGCTAAAACGGAGAAAGGAGGTGGGGTCAGACAAATGGACCAAAGCACAAAGAAAATTTATGACTGTTCACAAGGTTTTAACCCCGAGATATGACATAGACTGTACGTGTCAGGAAAAAGAGGAGGATGTGGAATCGCCGTCAATGAGGATTGCGTAGATTCTTTAATACCAGGACACAAGTAACATTAAAAACAACAAAGAAGACTTCGGAGTAACGGTTAAAGAAGGAGTACTCTACATTCCCCAAAGCTTCAAGACTGAAGCCTCACAATCAAAAGAAGTTTAGTATCGAAGACACTCATAGGAGTGGTGTTTTACCGCTCAGCTTAGATGCAGTCGGCATAATTTACAGCCCTAACCGACTCGGCTGGGATAAGAAGGGGAAGCATAAAGGGAGAAAGTGAATCTCTTCTGATAGCAGCGCAAAATAATTCCATGAGGAACAATTATATAAAAGCGAAGATTGATAATATGCAGCAGAGTGGCAAGTATAGGTTATGTAAAGTGCAGAGTTGAAACGGTGAGCCTCATGATAAGTGAACGCTGCAAAGGATAAGAAAACGAGTACAAGACTAGGCATGAGTGTGTTGGGATGGGGTCTAACTGGGAATTGGGCAAAAATCAAAATGTGGCGATATTAACAAATGGTTTTTGTGAAAAGCAGAAACCAATACAGAGAATGAGACTTGAGAGATTCTCTGGGATTTCAAGATACAAAGAGATCACCTAAACAAATTATATTATTTCGATATAGTCTCAATAAAATAATTCTTTATCCACTCGAGATATTTCCAATATTTTCTTTTTCTTTTTTTAAATTTATATGATATCTTCCTCGATTTAATTCTGTTGAGCAAGGAGCTAAACCGGTCAGCTAGCTAGTCACCGTTTTTGTTTTTTTTGTTTTTTTTTTGCTCTTTATGTTTTTAGTGACATCATGAATAAATTGTAGTCTTTTCATTACTTTGATTAAAATCTGTACACTCAAAAATATACACGTATATATATTAGAGACATTAGTTTTTCATATGATCGATAACCAGTCAACCAGCGAGAATACCAGACTTTGTGTTAATTAACAATAATAAACAGAACTTGCCACTTTGTAGATTTTGCAATTCCGGCGGACCACAGTGTGAAAATATAAGAAAGCGAAATGAGTGACAAACACGTTGATCTTGCGAGAGAAGTAAAAAAGAACAACAAAGAAAGTGTGTAATATGAGGTTGAAGGTAATACCAGTTTTGGTTGATGCGTTTGGAAACGGACTTCAAAGGCTCGGAAAAAATACTGGAGGAATTGGAAATCAGAGGAAGAATTGAGACGATGCAGACTACAGCATTGTTGAGATCGATCAGAATACTGAGAAGAGTCTCAGTGACCTGATGAGACATGCTGTCACAAAAGAATCAACTGAAAGACCACCCACAATTAATGGTGTGAAAAAAAAATCATAAAAAATTAAGAAACAGTATCCCAGGGGAACCAGAAAGCTACTCAAGAGAAAACTATAAATCAAAGGAATAAATATCTGAGCTGTTTCTCTCGGAAGATATTCAGGACCATTCGTGAAGTAAACCAGTGAATAACTTAAACAAATGGACAAAAACAAAAAAAAAACTAATGACCATGCATAAGGCATTACATCCCAGAGATGATATTGACAGCATATATGTATCGAGAAAAAAAGGAGGAAAAGGACTTGCCAGCATCAATACAACGACTCGGTGACTTCATAAAAAAGGACGGAGAAAGACTGATTACAGCCACCAGAAACGATGCTAAAAACACGAGGACCAACAGAACGACAATAACCAGAAAACAAAAATGGGAAAAAAACAACTTTATGGATGATTTAAACGACTAATAAGCAACATCTCACAAAAGAAAGCATCGACGAGGCTAGGAAAGGGAAACCTTATGAGAGAAACTGAATCTCTCTTATTAGTAGCACAAAACAACGCCA
>OY757905.1:100339292-100401792 GCA_963585895.1 Sepioteuthis lessoniana | reverse complement strand
TCAGTTTAGTCAAACAGTTCAAATTCAAACTATTCAGTTTAACTTTGCAGTTTAGTTCTATTTAATCCATAGATAGGACCCTATCAGGTACTTCCATTCTGGGCCAGAGTGGATCTGGGAGCAATGGTAATGAAGTGGTGCTCCGCATTCCCCAAAGCTCCAGCATCACTGGACCTCACCATCAGATTGTTTAGTGTCATATCCAGGATACTCATTAGAGGGGGTCTTACCCCTCTACAGAGGAGCAGTCGGTGTATTCTCTAGCATGAGCCGACTGGGCAATAAATATCTTGGATGAAGAACAAGATTATGAAAGCGCATCACACTACATACTGTCGTGACCTAGCTCTGTACAGCAATGTCTTGCTTCCTAAACTGAAAAAAACAAACAAACCTCAAGGCTAAATTTAAGGCCATGGAGTACGTTAGAAATAGGACGGCACAGTTTCCCGCCATATTAAATAAGGAGTTTTTGTGGTTGAACAACCGACTAAAAATTTGCTGGAAAATATGTAGTATGCCAAGAGGATTATTTTGAAAGAAATAAACGTTTTATTCATTGTTTATTTTTATCTTTTTTAAGTACAGCTTCAGTCTCGATACGTTTTGATCCACGACGTATACATACATACATACATACATAATGATTGCTCCATTTTCACAAATGAATTTTGTCTCTTGATCTTCCAGCATCGTCTTCATTGGTTTGGTTTGGTTTTATGGCATAGCAACCATTGTAGGTTATTTAACGCCAAATCCTTTTTATACATGAACTAAACGTAGGATTTCTAAACACATTTTATAGATAACATTCTTAAACAAGCTTGAGCTGATTTTTTTGCTCATAGTTAAAAAGTTTTACTTTATTCCAAATAATCAAGTTCATCATAAGTATAAATGATTGTTTACAGAATTAAATGTAAAAGCAGTTCTAATTCAAACAATTCAATTTAGTGCAAGCACAGTTTAAATATCAGTTCTATTTTAAACAATTCAGTTTGGCGTGTCGAATTTAAATGGTTCCAAGTATTGCTATAAATCACCAACAATTCAAGTAAACATCAGTCATTTGTTTCCACTCAGATGTAAAACAGTTCTATTTCAAGCAATTCAGTTTAGCTTAAGTACAGGTTTTCGTTTATACACAGTTAAATGTCAAAAACAGTTCTATTTTAACCATTTCAAACAATTCAGTTTTGCATAAGTACGCAGTTTAGTTCTATTTGACCCATAGATAGGACCCTATCAGGTGCTACCACTCCGGGCCAGAGTGGAACTTGGAGCGTATTCCTTAAAGCTACTGCATTACTAGAAACTCACCATCAGATTGTTTAGTGTCATATCTAGGACACTCATTGAGGGGGAGTCTTACTCTTCTTCAGAGAAGCAGTGGGTGTATTCTACAGCCCCATCCGACTGGGCAATAACATTTTTTAAGAAAGCCTCATACATACATACATACATACATACATATCACTCGTGGCTACGTGGTTATCGTTGTTGGAAATGAATTTGGTCACTCGAGTTCAAACCTAAGAGAGGCTGTTTGCATTTCATATATCGCAAATACCACTGAGAAAATCCTGGATCAATTTCTTTGTCATCCAACTGTGGGTAAATTGTAGAGTTGAATGAGCTTTTCAAACTTCGGAAAGAAACCAGTCTAGGAGAAGGAAAACGCGGAAATTGACCCTGCCTTACACCACTTTAAAATTGATCTTGTGTCGTATTCTGTTGGTGGGGGAAGAGGTTGGGTAAATATACATACATATCGTCCGCATAAGAGTAACGTGTAATTTCGTTGTTATGGTAACACGAGGCATTATTCGACAGCAAACATTCTTCTTGCTACCATAACAATGGAATATCTCATTACTTAGTCAGATCAGTTTGCTGATACGCTGCCAAAAAGCTTCGTTGTCAGTTTAAAATTGACAGAATTTGGTCAAAGATTAATTTTAATACAACGAATACGAAAAACAAACTTTTGCCATTCTTATCTTTATTTTCTTTTCTTTCTTCTTCTTCTTCTTCTTCTTCTTCTTCTTCTTCTTATTATTATTATTATTATTATTATTATTATTATTATTATTATTATTCCTTGTGAGTATTCACACTAGCGTTAACTGATGGTATTTCACTGGAATCTGAATGACAATAAGTCCCTTTAGGTCTCCAGGACTCTTCTCAGTATTCTGGCCGATCTTAGTAATGCTGTAGTTTGGATGGTCTCAAATCGTCCTACGATTTCTGGCTATTCCAGCTATATAATTATCATTATTATTTACTACTTTTTGACTTTTTCACAACATTTTTCACAGCATCGTTAACTGATGGTTTCTCACAGGAGTTTGAGTGACAGCAAGTCTCTTCAAGTTTCCATGATTCTTCTCAGTATTCTGGCCAATTTCAATTATGCTCTAGTTTGGTTAGTGTCTACTCGTCCTCTTATTTCCAAGTCCTCCAGTCCTCGTACCAATTCTTTGGTGACTAACAAGACCTCTAATTACAATTGGTTTTGCAGTTACTTTCATGTTCCACAGTTTCATGAATTCCCTAGCAAGATCCTTGTACTTCTTTCTCTTTTTGTTTTCTTTTAATTTTACTCTACGGTCAGCCGGCACAGAAAACTCCATAATTTTGCAAGTTCTCCCTTTTTTTTTCTTTTTTTAGATTAGTATAAGGTCAGGTCATCTGGTAGAGATTAGGGGATCCGTTTGTGTCTCAAAATCCCAGAAGAGTTTATGAGTCTCATTCTTTAGGGCAGATTGTGGGTTGTAAATGAACTATTTGTTTGCATGGTAAAAATTCGATTTCTTGCACAATTCCCAGGGAATCATCTTGCGCGCCCAGTTGTAATTAGTTTTATACTCTTTTTGTGTCAATTTACTGCATTCGCTTCATAAGTGATTGGTCGTTTCGTCTCTATCACCACGTAACGCACATTTGCTATTTTTATCTATTCTTGCTTTGATATAATTGGTCCTTGTGGCGTTTTTTAGCTTCAATTGGAAGAGAGTCTGTTTCTCTCTTAACGTTTCCTTTTCTTAGCCGCGTCCATGTTTTCTTGTGTGAGATATCGCTTGTTAGTCGCTTAAAACGTTCATAGAGTTGTTTTAATTTTGTTTTCTGGTTATTTTCGTTCTATTGATCCTGGTGTTGTCTGTGTTTTTCTGGTGGTTGTGACTAGTCTTCCTTCGCACTTTTCTGTGTAGTCGTTGTATCGATGCACCAACGCTGTCTTCAATGCTGGCAACTCTTCTTCCTCCTTCTTTACTTGACAAATATTGTTTGTCAACGTCATCTCGGGGATGTGAAACATTTTCTATGGTCATTAGTTTTCTTTTTCTTTGGTCCATTTTTTTCTCTGGTCCACTTCAAGAATTATACCGAGTATTTCCTGTTTGGAACAGCCGAAGTATTTATCTCTTTGATTAGGTTTCTGCTACATAGTCTTGTTTCGAGAAGTTTTCCCTGTCCCTTGAGATACTCTTTTTTACATTTTTTTCTTTTATCTCCACTTTTTTTATGGCGTCAGCTTCCAATATTCCCAAGTATTTGTACGTTTCCTTTTCTCCTAGTGTTTTAATTTTTCCTTGGTTTGGTAGTTCAATCCCGTTCGTCATGTGTCGTTATCCGCTTTTCATTATTAGCATAGAGTGTTTTTCTAGGCCAAATTCCATCCCTACGTGTTGGGGCTGTAGAATACACCAACTGCATCTCTGAAAATGGCTGAAACTATCCCAAAAATTGTTCTGAATATGACACTAAACAATCTCATGGTAAGGTTCCAGTAATGCTAGAGCATTGTGGAGTGGTGACCCCTGCTAGATTTCTATCAATGGATCAAATATAACTAAACTGTTTGCTTATGCTAAACTGAATTGTTTGTAAAAAAACAGTTTTATATTTAACTGTATGTAAATACATAACCGATGTTTAATTGAATTGTTTGAGATACATTGCAATATTTGTAACCATTTAACATTTTTGACTAAACTGAATTCTTAAAAATAAAACTATTGATATGGATAAAAATGGATTTGGTATAAAATAACCTACAATGGTCGATATCCCATAAAACCAAACTTAACCAAGCCAATCCCCACCCCTTTGTCCAGGCATCTATTTATTTCGATAGACAGTCTGTCATGGCTTCAGGTGAATTTTTAACCAGAATCCGTCTATGCCATGATGGTCTGCTAGTTTCCTTTTTGTCCCAAGATGTTCCATCGTATTTCCTTTGATTTATCATTTTTGCTCGTTGTAAATTTCTTATGTATGTTTCTAGTCGAATTTCTCAACCAGGTTTTGAGTTTCTGTTCGTGTTTTTTTGGGGAACCCCAATTTTTTCTGAGACTAATTTTCCTCCTGCATAGATTAGTTCATTTAATTCCGTTGGGATAAGTCCTAATAATTCGTTTATTCTTTCAGTTTCCTTCAGTTTTCTTTCTGTTCTCCAGACTATATTTCTTATTGATGGTAAGGTAGTCTTTTTTTTAAATTCATTTCTTCCTCTTCTCTTAGTATTTACTCAGAGTGGTTTGGGTGTGTGATATTTTGATTGTTATTAGTTTACGGTTCATTTAGGTTAGATTATTCTTCTTTGTCAATATTTGGTATATCGGGTATTAGTTTCTCGTTGTTTTGAGTCATTATTTATTTTTGGCGTATTTCTAGTATTTCAAGGTCAGAAACCCAAATTTTTTTTTATTATTATTATCATAACTTGGTTAGTGAGTCTTTGGCTTGTTGTCTGAAACCAAGCGCATTCTTTTCAGATCTGTATCATTTTTTCCAATCCTATATCCTTTTCGTGTAAGGGTACTCTTAAAATAACAGTGAAGTGCAAGTCTTTTGTCTTCGCTACTCCATATTTTGGCGTCTCTGGTTTGTGTGGTTCGTGTACCTGAAAAAGAATTGCTAATATTCACGGAATGCTGATCAGGTGAGCCCCTACCGATCATTACACTATATTTCATTATATTTCGATTGATATCATTGTAGTATATTGTGGCTATACCACACCCAGGAATTGTTTAAGATCTGCACACCTGTCACATATGTGACCAAGTCTTCTAAAATAAGAGATCTCATAAACGGGTCACCCCCCCCAAAAATACAATATATATATATATATATATATATATATATATATATATATATATATATATATATATGCAAACATACTAGTAATCTTACGATGGCTGTATTTACCTCATTATTAGACGCCACTTTTATGGATGAGTAGCAGTGATTTCCTGACTGAACTATTTGGTCCTGGGCGTTGACCTGTGGGGTTCGTCCACCCAGCAATAGTGAAGAACACCGTTGACTTGTCCTTGGGTTCCTGCACCTTACTTCACATCCATCATGTTGCCTTTATACTCCCTTTTATATTCCTTACGAATTAACTTAAAGTCCAACTGTTTAATATTCAGAGCTGTCCTCGTGGTATAATGGTCAATGCACTGGACTGCGGAATCGCAGTACGTGAGTTTGAATTCCAGTCGCGCTAATGTGTTCACTTTCAGATAGAAGGGAAGGGTATGAACCCCGTTTATCCTCCTAGCTAAGGGTTAAATAGTACCACTACTGTTCTTCTAGAATAATGGCTTCGGCATTAAATAACCAACGAAGGTTGATATGCCATTAAACAAAGAATTCCAACTAAAGCAGTTTAATATTCCCTTTTAATGGTTTTTCATCACCTCTAAATTGGTAAACTCGCCATTTTCGTTGCCTTACAAAGCACATCTTCAAGAAAGCAAAAACTTGGCGAAAAATGTAGTTATTCTATAGATTGACAGCAAAGAGGCCAATGATATGGTTGCGAAAACTTGGATTGTAGAATTTCTCAAAATGTTCAAAATATCCGAAAAATTCATAAACTTGATCACAAAAGCTATTTAAAAACTGAAAAGTAGAATTTGCAGCAGGAGGACAAAACTTGGCAAAAGTGAAAACCCAAAGAAGCATCATCCAGGGAGTGAGAATCTCGGCTCTGTTATTCGTCCCAACTATAATGTCATGAAGTAATATGCTTAGGAAATGCAAAGAAGATTACAAATTAACAAAAACGCCAGAAAAGATTTAAAAACTTCATGTAAATGGATAGTATCAAGATATTTAACAAAAAATGATTTTAAAAATACTAAAAACTTAACAGAAACTATAGGAACAAACGGCCACAATATAAGAATGGCATTTGGCATTAAAAAATATGTTATGCTGATAATGAAAGCAGGGCCAGAAAAACAACGGAAGCAATAGAACTATCAAATCAAGAAAGCATCAGAAAATTATCAATACTTGGGACTATTAAAAGCAAATATCTTCGAAGAAACAAATATGAAAGAAAAGGTAAGAATATTGTCTCTCAGAAGAACGTGAAAATCAATGAAATAAAGCTGTACAGTCAAAATCTCGTCCAAGAAATAAAGCCTGGGGCAGTTTCCTTTGTAAGATACTCGGAAATATTCTAAAAAATGGACAAGGGTGGACCTCAAACAGATGAATAAAAGGAGACCAAAATGGATGAAGATGTATTAGGGCTTCCATTTGAGAGTTGATATTGACAGACTATATGTATCAAGTAAAGAAGGAAGAAAAGAGCTCATCAGCATTGAAGATAGTGTTGATGCATCAAATCAAGGACTGAAAAAATACACTAAACAGAGCAGAGGAAGTCAAATTACTGCATCCAGTAAAACAAGAACACGTAGTAAAACAACAAAATCTAGAAACATGTGAAGAAAAACTACTGCATCTATACTTCAAGATAAAAATTAGCGACATTGCTTTCGAAATGACCAGGAAATAGCCTATCATGGGAAACCTTGAAAAAGAAAATTAATTTTTTTCACAGAAATATGTCATTTGAACCCGTTATATGAAAGCAAAAACTGATAATATCCAAAAGGATAGCAAATGTTAGCAAAATAGCAAATGTAGGCAAGATAGCAAATGTAGGTTATGAGGAGACAAAGAAGTAACGATTTATCACATAATAAACGAATGCTGCAAACAAGCACAAAAGAAGTGCAAGAGTAGACATGAATGGGTGGGAAAAGTGATTTACTTGGAATTTTGCTAGAGATTAGAATTTGACCTTACTACGATATGGTATATTCAAAAAAAGGATCTGTCATAGAAATTTTAATACAAAAATTATCCGGGATTTTGAAATGTAAATAGATCATCCAGTCCTCTCAAGAAGACAAAACCTAATATTAACTAACTAGAAGAAAGGAACTTGTCATTTAGTTGAAAGATTGAAAACAGAACAAAATGAAAAGACAAATACTTCGACGATATCAGAGGATTATTATTATGGTCGTCTTCTAAATAGTCATTTCTTGTCTCTCAGATACCACTCGACAACAATACAAGTCCCCATGCCGTCTGTGAATATTGCAATGTGTCCTACTCAATGCAACTTCTGCTTTCTGTAGTCTGTGATCCCGTCATTTACTCAGCTCTGCTCAACAACTTCGTTTCAGATATGCGTACGAAATGTTATTCTCTCCAGGGATATTTCCCTAGCTCGGTGTGTCGTAACCAGTCTCTGTTCTTCATACTTCGTGGAAGACGATGTTTCTGTTGAGCAACAGAAAGCTATTACCACAAATATAAAACAACTTTGTGTCAGCACTATCAACAGATGCCCGTGGTGTAATGGTTATCGTCGCAGGAAATGGACACGGCGACACGAGTTCAAATCTCAGACGAGACTGATTGCATTTCACAAAGCACTAATACCCTTGGGAAAGATATGAATCCAATTATTCTCCCTCCAGCTATGGGTAAATAGTAGGGTTGACTGGGTTCTTCAGCCTTTGTGAGGTAACTAGTGTAGGAGAAGGAAAACTCTGAATTCAAACCTGTTAAACTCCGCTTAAAAATTGACCGAGCGGAGGGGTTGGTAAATATGATCAACAGATGAAATAAAATGGCAAAAGGAGAAAGACGAAGTAAATTGAAAAGAAAAAATGATAATTGCTTGAGAACGTTGACGATGATAATCAACGTAGATAGAATGATCAGTTTGGGTCTCGACCGGCAGATATGAGTTGACATCTTAAACACCACAAGAAGTGCCGTGCATGGAGGGATGTCAGTTTAGTATGGTTAGCATAGGCTTTTACGAATTGCGTCTCTGTCCTCGTGTCGCCAAAGACGGGAGGTAGAAAGAAATAAACTCGTTCGTATCCAAAACAACAGAGTCCGTTTATATATGCATTATTATTGTTACAATTGGCTATACAACATAATGTGTTACTCGCCTGATTTGGCTCTGTTGCTTGGAGAAAGACCTCAGAACCTACGGTTTTTGGCGTACATGACAATGATTGATCGTCGAGGTTCTTGCAACCCAAGCACAATTTCTTGAACCATCTAGTTATTGTAACCTGACCAAGTGCACTTTTACTAGTCCTTCAAATATTTTTGTCGCTTCCCTGGCATTATGGTTCAGTTCAAACTTGTAAAGCAAAAGAACCTGAATTTGACTAAGTTGATCGTTTAACTGAGCCACTTTTATGTCACGCACAGAGTTTAGCATTGTATTACGTATAAGTTTCGGTTTCTTAAAAGCATTTCAAAGTTCATGGGTTTTTTTATTGTCAAATCTCACATCATAGAAGAACAGTACATATACTCTCTAATCTATAGTTGGGTGTGATAAGGGAGTTCTTTCCTTTCCCGAGGGTATTTGTCCGAGAGTGAGCATAATAGCACGACTGTTCAACGTCCCATGCAGCAACTGCCACGTTACTACTAACCCCAGCGGATACCCGACACATTTTTGAACTGCTTCGGTCACGTGATATACGCACTGCAATCTAGCGGGTTCCAAGATATAGTAAAACTTTTGTCTCACCGGTGTATTGATAGTTTTGAAAACTTGTGCAGTGCTAGCCGCAGTTTTTGGATGAGCTAATTGCTGATGAATGGTGCACGTGAGTGTTCCTAAACAAAACATCTATGGTTTTGAATTCAAAGTCTTTTTCCTTCCGCTAGACCGATTGTCTTACCTCAGCTAAAGAGTCCATAGTGTACACCATTATATTTGAACAGGAAATGAAATGCAACCAGACTCGTCTTGAATTTGAACTTACTTAGCCGAGACCATTTTCTCGGGCAATAAACATGACGTCATTTGCGCCTACTAAATAAGTAAGTAAATAAATAAGTAGACATATACATAAATAAATAAATGAAAAAATAAATAAACTATTCCAGACATAAACAACCTTTCAAAAAAGTAGACTAATTTATCCCCCTAACCCACAAACAAGTAAATTAAAATTAAAATAAAAAGATAAATTTGACAAAGTAATAAGAAAGTTTTTCGACAACTACTACTTCTACTAATAATGCAAATAATAATAATAATAATGATACTACTACTACTACTAATAATAATAATAATAATTTGAACTCAGGGGTTTAACGCTGTCTACATAATATGCACAAATCACGTAATGCACTAAAAATGCCTCAAGAGAGATATTAGACGAGTTGCAATGTTGTCGGTGTCTATTTTTAACTGAAGAAATTGATTTGGTATTCATCCAGATAAGGTTGGATGTTTTTATTAGAAAAGTAAAGTCTGAGAAAAAGAACTTAAGAAAACAATGAAAATATCTTTACATTTAAAGCTTATGTTCTTATAACATTGATTTTTAAGAATGGAGAAAAAGAAGTTTAGTTATTTTTTTTTTTTTTAATGAAACATAACCAATTATTGTCTTTTCAGCATGCGATCATTTTTTATTGTTAGTCTGATTGACTGATTGTTTGATTTTAACGGCATATAAAATTTTCTAGGGAAATTTTTTCGGGCAAGAAATTAGGGGATAGAGTTCATTGTACGTTGATATGTGTATTATAGTTGTTTCTTAAAAAGATTTTTTGCACGCAATCGAGTCGAATACGAATAATTGTTAAATAAATATATTTAATAAATATCTGGGACTCTAACAGGTACTATCATTCCGGATTTGATTGAACTTAGGAATTATAGCGATGAAGGGGTAATCCACACTTTGTGAATATTCAGAACTTGAATCTCACTATTAAAAAAAGTTTACTGTCATACCAAGGACACCATTTCTTTTTTTTAGTAAGGAATGCCTTACCACCTTGCAGAGAATGCAGTTGGGGTATTTATGCCTCACAAACAGAACTATTATCGTAATTCTCATACATTCTATTAATTTATCATCTGCCTAGACTACGTGCTTAGAACGTCTATTGATTTAATGTAAGAAAACTGTTTCAAGCTGGCAAAGAAAATAATCAGGAGATACCCCGCACAAACAATTACGGACGTAGATGACACCGATGACATAGCACTTCTGGCAAATACACCCGCCAAACCCTAATCCCTGCTACATAGTCTGGAACAATCCGCTGCTGGCATAGGCCTCAATGTCAACGTTGACAAGACGGAATACATGTGCTTCAATCAAAGAGGCGACATCTCCACACAAAAGGGTGGGCCTTTGAAACTATTGGACAAGTTCACCTACCTAGGAAGCAGTGTCTCATCAACCTAAAAATACATCACCTCACGACTAGCAAAGGCATTGACAGAAATCAGAGCTGGCCAATAAAATAAAAGTCAATTTCTTCCAAACAGCGGTCGTGTTGATACTGCTATATGGATGCACTACATGGACGTTGACTAAACTTATGGAGAAAAAGCTTGACAGCAATTACACAAGAATGCTGCGAGCTGTATTGAACAAGTCCTGGAAGCAACACCCAAACAGCAGTTGTACGGTCACCTACCACCCATCATGAAAACTACCCAAGTTAGACGAACCAGTCATGCGGGAAACATCTGGAAAAATAAAGACGAACTCATAAGCGATATACTCCGGTGGACACTTTCACATGGACGAGCAAAAGCAGGACGACCAGCGAGAACCTATAGACAACAGTTCTGTGTCGATAACAATGTACGGTAGGGACAGATGGTGAGAGAGGGTGAGGGGGATCCATGCTTGCAGCGTGACATGATGATGATGATGATGATGACTTATTATTTTCTTGGATTAATTTTGCATTTAAAAGTGGAATTTGACAGGAAAATTATTTTGTAGGAGAATAAATTATAAGCTATAGCTTTTGAGATTATTGCGAGAAACTTTAAAACATAAGCTAATATTCGTAAAACTCATAAAAACATTGCTAGTCATCAACTAACTATTTTTTTTATATTCATAATAATACTCGCATAGTTTTGGTCATAAATGACTCAGTGACTCATGGGTTTGCATTTTTTAGTTGTCGGTCGTTCCAAAATCCTGTCACCTGTCGTATTGATGAACTTAGAACTCAGGAGCATCGGTCGATTGAAAGTTATTTAGATCATTCAAGTCAACAAAAACTTGAAGAACGAGAGCAACGTGTCTATGGGTTCTCGATGGTCAGCACCAATCATATTGGCTACTTACATGCAACATTCAAAATCCTTTCAAAATAGATGATTACGTTTAGTTTCTTTATTTAAAGGCATATCAACCTCTGCAGTTTATTTAATATCAATGCGTCTGTTGTAGAACATTAGTGGTAATATTTAACACAAAACTGGGGTGATTAGAGGATTCATAACTTTCCCAAGAATATATGTCTGAAAGTG
Organism: Sepioteuthis lessoniana; assembly: GCA_963585895.1. Classification (NCBI taxonomy): domain Eukaryota; kingdom Metazoa; phylum Mollusca; class Cephalopoda; order Myopsida; family Loliginidae; genus Sepioteuthis; species Sepioteuthis lessoniana. The sequence goes on along the minus strand of OY757905.1, from coordinate 100,390,142 downwards.
AATTTAACAGAATAATTAGAGTTCGAACTCGCTCACTACGATGTCAAAGCCCAACACGTTGAGACTTCACAATGGGTATCTCAAGCTTAGATGGGTTGAGCAATGAAAGATTAAAAGAATAAAAGAAAATAAGGAAGATAATATGGAAAGAGATATCCCTAGAGAAGTGCAAACTAAAGATAAGATGAAATAGAAATAAAAGGTGGACACGAATTAAAGAGAAAACTGTAGGAAGTTATAGTAATGTGTAAAAGGAAAAAGAGTTTTATATATATATATATATATATATATATATATAAAAGAGTGATATATATATATATGTATATATATACATATATATATATATATATATATATATAAAAGAGTGATATATATATATATATATATATATATATATATTGTAGTGTGCAGGCGTTTTCGCAAAATTATGTTTTAATTCATAAAAAATTAATTTAAAAATTGAATTTGTCAAAAAGTTAATAATATTTTTTAAAGGTTAACACAAGCAATAATTTAATTATCTCATAGTAATTAAATTACAAAAACACGGTGGTGGGGAGTTCTTCACCAAATTCCAGCTCTATTCAAATTAAATATATGTAAATGTTTTCGTCCACATCAACAGCAAAAACAATGATGATTAATTATTATTTTTTTACACTTCAGTAATGCCTTATCCTTTTTAGGCATTGATTCAGCCATTTTTTAATTATAATAACATTTTTTTAGGCTAGACCTAACTTTTACCAATTAAACAGTTAAGAAATTTGTGTTGGATATTTATCTTCTATGTAGCTATTTTTTGTCGATCTTCCATGAATTCCCAGTAGGATATAAATCAGCTAAATTTGGAAGCCATTACAGAAGCTTCATTCCTTGACTGAAACTAACTTCTTATATAACTAGATGCATAGCAAGGAGCATTTTCTTGCAAAAAGTTAACATCCCTACATCATTAATGATAAAGGATGTTTTGATTTTGGTTGAACCATCATTAGAGGATTTTCTAAACGTGGAAGGAAACGAACCAATGATTTTTTTCAGTGTGATAGATCCGCCGTCACTTCTTAATTAAGTCCTCTCCTTTTCGACGCGGTAAATTGACCTTCAACGCAATTTTATTGGACTTCATATTACATTGATGGTAACAAATTACTACAGAATTAACTTCTATTCGCATAACCATGAAAATTTTTGAGAAGATGGGTAAAACGATGTCTTGTTTTTCATACCAAATATCATATTAAACAATTTTTTTAAAAATGGTGCCATTGACTCATGAAATGATAAGCCTCAGAAAATAGATAATTTCACATACCTCGGCAGCAATATCTCTTCTATTGAAAGCTATGTCAATATAAGAATACTATCAAACTGTAAAATAAAACGGGAAATTTTCCAAGCTGCTGTCGTGTCAGCACTATCGTATGGGTACATAACTTTAGCGAATAGTCTGGAGTAAAAGGCAGATGGGATTTTACGAAAGGGCTGAAAGAAATTTAACAGCACTCAACAAAACATTATGCCAATGGACCGGTTATATATATATATATATATATATATATATATATATATATATATATATTGTTGGGAGATAAATTTTAGACAAGTCATTCTTAAACTGAAAAACATGATGATCAATACAGTTATATAACAAGACATGCCCAGTCAGTTGGGGCTGTAGAATGCACCGATTACTTCTCTGCAAAGGAGTAAGACTCCCCCATCTTTTGTCCTGGATATGACACTAAATGATATGATGCTGAGGTTCCTGTGATACTGAAGCTTGGGAGAATGTGGAGCACACCTTCATTGCCATTGCTCCCAGATCCATTCTGGCCAAGAGGGGTAGCACCCGATAGGGTCCTCTCTATGGGTCAACTAGAACTAAATTGCGTACTTACGTAAAACTGAATTGTTTGAAATATAACTGTTTTTGACATTGAAACTGTAATAAGCTAAACTGAATTATTTGAATTAGAACTCTTTGACTAAATTGAATTGTGTGAAATAGAAATGTTTTTGACTATAAAACTGTGTACCCATGCTAAACTGAATTTTTTGAAATAGAACTCATTAAAAATGGATTTGGTGTTGAATAACCTACAAAGGTTCATATACCATAAAACGCAAACAACCAACCTGTCCAAGACGAGTTTAGCTGATTCATGGTTGATGTTGTATATAGTCACACACACACACACACACACACACACATACACACACACGTGCCCGCGCATACATATTTTTAAAGCCTTCTTTGGCATATTGAAAGTGGAATTTTGAACGTGTTTTTCAAGTTTCCTTAGCTCCGTATTGCTTGTGTAATCCGTCAACTGTAGTATGTTGTTTACATCTCTGACGAAAATGGGTTCCATATGAACTTTTATAAACGTACATCAGTCAGCGTTTACAAATTTGACATGTTTCTTCTTGATCAGCACAGAAAAATGTCAAAATAGCAAAATAGGATTTATTACAAAAAAGAAAAAAGAAAATAAAAAGAACGATGAAAATCCAGACTCAATACAGGTCAGCTTTTAAAGACTAAAACGACATGCGATGATATGTTCTCAGTATTCTTTCAGAAATCAAAGGGAATTGATTGATTGATTGATTGATTGACTGGCTTTAACGGCTTGCAAAATCGTCTACGGATATTTTATGACAAGAGATTAGAGAAATGCCTTTATTGTATGCTCTTGTTAACATTTTGTATGATGTTGCTTCTTTCTTAAGAGCTTTTTTTTCACACGGTCTTATCAAATATGGTTAATTTTTAGATACATTATAGATAATTTGGTTTGGTTTCTTAGTTTAATTAGGAGTTAATGGCCGAAGTCTAGGAGAGTGGCCTTGAAGTAAGCGAGTTCGAACTCCACCCGTGCTATTACGTTCACTTTCGGACAATTAACAGTAGGAAAGGTAATGAACCCTTCGATTCCTCCAATTATGTGTTCTTCTGCAAAGGATAACTTTGGCATTAAATAACCCACTAAGTTGAAATCCCATAAAACAAAGAAACTAAAAGTATTTTGTTTAATGACATATCAACCTTTGTGGGTTATCTATTCCCAAGACCATTGTCAGGGGTAAGTAAGAGGATTTATATATTTCCCAAGGGGTTATTTCGAAACAGTAATAACGGGAATGGAGTTAGAACTCGCTTACTACGGTGGAACGTTAACAGGTACGTAGACATAGCAGTGGACGTAGGAGTAATAACAATGAAAGGTTATTCCATATTCCCCAGATCTCAAAAATTGGAGCCTCGCCATCAAATGTAGTTTAATATCATAATCCTCTGCAGGGGATACAGACAACGTATTCTTGGGCCTGTTGACAAGGTGAGAGACAAAGGGAAGTATCTATCAAGAATGGCTGAATGATGACTTTCGGACAAGTCATTCAAAAGGCTTTGTCATTCTCAAGGATGGTTTTGATTTTATGGCACACCAAACCTTTTAGATTATTTAAAGCCAAATCCTCTTCACACACACACACACACACACACACACACACACACACACACACACACACACATATATATATATATATATATATATTATTTGTAAACAAATAGTTTGTCGGTAACATTTAAAATAAGGCAAATCTCATTTGTTTGCACACAGTTAAATATTTTCAAGTATTCCTATCCACCACCGAGAGTTTTATTTGCACACAGTTAAATTGTTTCAAGTATTGCTATTTGATTCTAATGATTCTGTTTAATAAAATGTTCTTGTTTGTACTCAGTTAAATAGTTTTAAATATTCTATAACGAACACTTTTGTTACCATACATTTAGTATCGCTATTTAACTCCAAGAATTCCATTTAACACCAATCATTTGTTTACACACAGTTAAATGGTTAAACAAGTCTATCTGACCTATAAATGGGGCTCTACCAGGTACTAAAACTAAGAGACAGAGTGGGCCTGGGAGTGATACTCCACTGACCCAAAGCTTCAAGACTGGACCTTAGTCATTAAATATAGTTTAGTTTCATACCAGGACATGCGTTGGGAAAAAGGCCTTACCTCTCTCTAGGGATGCAGTCGGCGTATTCAACTGCCCAAGGTGACTGGACTGCATCCAAAACGAGGTGACGTGTACTTTTCTCTTTCCAGATATGATCAAATATACCACATCTGATAATAACTTTTGTGCTGGGCAATTTTCTGTCAACAATTTAGATTTCTTTCTTTCTATAAATAAAATAATCGGCTACATGACGTGCGCTGAAGAACAACACCCCTGGAATGTCATGTTAACAACATCAACAATACGAAGAATGGCTTTAATTTTCCAAAGAATTTATGGTAAACAGATAATGTCATGACCAGAATCAGACTTACAAAAATTTCACTGGAACATATCTTAAATTCTTTATATTTCATTACTGTGGGTCTTTTTCCTTCCCTTTCTCTCTTTCAATGCTTCTACTTACCTTCATCGACAGGATTGTGTATATATGATGTTATTTATATATGGATGCACTACATGAACGCTAACCAAACATATGGAAAAAAAATCTTGACAGCAATTACACAAGAATGCTGCAAGCAATATTGAACAAATCCTGGAAGCAACACCCGACAAAATAGCAGCTGTACGACTGCCTACCACCCAGCACGAAAACTATCCAAATTAGACGAACCAGACATGCGGGACACTGCTGGAGAAGTAAGGACGAATTCATAAACGACATACTCTTGTGGGCCCCATCACATGGACAAGCAAAGGCAGGACGACCAGCTAGAACCTATAGACAACAGTTCTGTGCCGATACAGGATGTAGCCTTGAAGACCTGCCGGGAGCGATGGACGATAGGGATGGGTGGTAGGAGAGGGTCAGGGAGATCCGTGCTGGCGGCGTGACATGATGATGATATCTGGTTAGTCTGTCAGATTTGACGATATAAATTCCTCCTGTTAAATGGATTATTTGAGACTTTAACGGAAGTAAATCATTTACTTTCTTTTATAAATAAAAGGGATTCATCTAATGATTTCATTCTTGTTAGTTCTAAATAACAGTAAAAAAAGAAAAAATTTCCCGGCATAATAAGACCTTGCTTAACTGCCACTCATATGTCTCGAATTAAAAACGATTTTGTTCGGCATTAAAAGACAAACTGAGCAGCACTGTGACTCAGCTAAAATTGCGACAATAATATCGCTTCCCAGTCCAAACAGTCACATCACGCATATGTAGGTCAAAACTTAAAATTAGATGGGCATTGATATTAGCATTGTTTTATTTTTTTATCACTGGCGTATGTGTAATAAATAGAGGGCGGAGATTGATTAGTTCAGAGATATTTTGGTGTGGGTCGATTAAAAGAACGTGTACCTATATATTTATATTCGTGTCTGAGTTTGTAAAGAAAAGAGAGAGTAACTGAAATAGACAGAGAGGAAAATTTAAAATACACATACACACACACACACACACACACATATATATATATATATATATATATATATATATATATATATTTTTTTTAAAGAGGGAGAAAGAGGGAGGGAGAGAAAGAGTATAAATAAGCACATCAGAAGCAACGGATTTTTTTAATAAAAAGGTCATTATTTTCTGTACCTAATAAACTGGTTTAGTACTATTTAAAATGCAATATTATACTAATAAAAACCGATATAATTAGGTGTTATTTAGTGTCAAATTCTTTAGCAATGAAACTCTGTATCCTAAAATCTTGTGTCCGCACAGAGCTAATCGATGGCAAGAGAGAGATTCAGGGAACTCTGTGCTGTAAGCGTGTAAAATTACGATGATGATGATGATCTTGAAATATAGATATAATAACAATCCAATAAGTATGCAGTATATATATATATATATATATATATATAGGGTGGGTAGAGTGTTGGCCAATGGCCCGGGAAACCGGGGTTCAATCCCAGGTTGAGTCTTACTAAAGACTCAAAAAATCATACTTGATACCTCATTGCTTAACACTCAGCATTATAAAGTACAGATCAAGGGTGAACTGGAGCAATCCAGGGAAAAAAATAGCACCCTCTCCTACATCTCAGTGGTATAGCTATTGAAAAGGGAGCCTTCGGGTCATCCTCAACTATAGTCAACAACTTTTACAACTACTTCTAATAATTTCTCAAATGATATCCAAAGGCTCAAAAAATGGAACTTGATGTCTCTCTTGCTTAACACTTAGCACAACAAATTACAGATCAAGGGTAAGTGGAATAATCTAGGGAAAGGATTAGTGCCCTCTTCTACACCTCTGTGTAGTAGCTATTGTAAAGGGAGCCTTGGGGTCACCCTCGAATACGGTCGACCAGTTAACTACTAAATATAATTGATGTTAAGAGTATAGTTTGTTATATTCGTAATTGAACTGATTATCACTAGCACACCATGTATATCTAAGGTAGGATTACGTAAGTTTCTCGCCTATAAGATCATCGAACCTATTTCTTTGAATTTGTGTCAATGCTATCCTTATTAAAACATTGTTAAAATCAGTTATTCCTATACTGACAATATGTATGAAATCTTAAATAACCATATAGGAGGCTATTAGATGAATCGAATCGAAATAGTGAAAGGACAGATGAAAGGACAAAGTAATATACCAAGTGTACATTTTCCCCATGAAACATAGTACTGATGGTGAAAGAATGTACATGGTCATTTCAATGGGACATTGGAAACAGTGATTGTATAACTACATACATTCTTTCTCTGGTCCACGACTTAGGAACCAAACGGCCCTTTCAAAATACTCTTCGAGCCTAAAGAACAATGTCTAACCCTCCAGATTAAGTAGAAAGTTGACAATCTTCGACGGCGTATAGCTTCAATAGCATATGCAACTTATTTATTGAAGAGAAAATTAGTAAAATAATTTGACACTTGAGTACTAGTCAATACACGTAGCGAGCTAATATTTGAATTTAGAAATAAAAGTAAGTTTAAATTGACTTTCTTGAGGGCTATCGAGGGTGGCTCTACTAACTGAAAGACCGTTGATACGGATATTGGATGAAATCATTTAAGATTATTAAAGGATATAGGCATAAAAATCAAATTTGTTTCAATAATTAATAGAATAGCATTGCCGGGGCTCTGTGCAGTGAATTTACTGGGTTAATGGAGGTCTCTATAGCGTTGGAGTAAAATTCGTTTTTAGATTTGTTTGCATCTTTCAGACGACTTTGGCCATTACTAGTAGGGGTGGCTGGAACCTCCATCACCGCCAATGAATTACAAAATAATCGTAGTAGCAATACATTAGAAAAAGTACCTAAGAGTACTCAAAGTTCATTGGGGCATGTAGCCCAAATAACCTCGGGACACAACACATAGAAATAAGAAAATATAAAAAATAAAAAGATAAGAATCTAGTTTGTAGGCTTTAATTGTGCTAAAATTCCATTGGCTACGACGAACCCACACCTGTTGACCTTGGGGTGAGTCGATGAATTAAGCTCCCTTTTTTTGGTCCTTAAAGTCTTTATTGTTTTAGTCCCATCCTCTATTCGACAGGCTATTTCCTATATATATATATTAACTGTGAACTATATTTGCTGATCTCATCCCTAGAAGGAGCGTGTATGTCATCTTCAGATGCGTAAATAGTATTCTTCGTCGGAATATATTTACAATGCAACTTAAACCATGGTTGAGTTTTCTTTTTGCTACATTATATATATATATATATATATATATATATATATATATATGCGAATGTGTGTGCGTGAATATGAATGTGCGCGCGTGTGTGTGTGTGTGTGTGAATTTCAGTATTTGCTATTTTGGTGTCACGATTTTATTCTTGAACAGTTTGGTAACAAATAATAATTAATTAATAATTAACCCTTTTCAATATACAAAACAGTTATAAAATCCTGGTATCTTTGATTATGAAGAAAATGATTTTTTATAAAAACATAAGATATTTAGGGTATACTTATTTGTGGTTGATACAGGCTCCTCCCCTACACATACTAATATATATATATATATATATACAAATTCAGTTTGATGTCATTTTTAATTTGATGCCCCCAATGTGTACGTTTGAGGAAGAGGAAGACTGGATGAGCATCAACGACCATTGAGACGAGGGTGTCAGATTATTTTAAACAACCCTTTAGTGCAATGGAGAGCTGCTGTCTATAGGTTGGAAATTAAACATTAAGCACGCCTCTTTTATTTACATTCTTATTTGTTTTCATTTTATTTATTTATTTATTTTGTTCTACATCCTCTTGTGACATTAAAACTTAGTGGGTTGTCTAGTGTCATTGTGGTGTTTATGACATCATGGTTGTTTTCAATTCCGTAAAGAGTTTAAACATTTTTTAAGCGCTCCATTCTTGAAGAATTTGCTTCTGGGGGCGACTAACCTAAATTACTACTAAACTACACTTATTGAGTGCGTTTTGAGCCAGCGACATTTGAGTGATATCCAATATTTAACTAATAAGCAACTATATTTACTACTGTCCGTCAATTATTATTTTGTTCATTGCATGTTAGACCAAACCAATCTAAGTCACTTAAAAATAAAATTACCAACAAACTATTCCCTTCAAAATCATATCTGTATCTCTATTTAACTGTGTGTAAACCAATGACTGATGTTAACTTAGTGTTACATGGCAATATTTGAAAATTTTGAACTGTGAGCAAACAAATGATTAATGGTAAACAGAATTATTCGTATTATATAGAAATCCTTGAAACCATTTAACTGTGCACAAACATGAACTCATGCTCATTTAAAAATATTATCAACAAAATGTGTTTGCAAATCATTTGAATCTAATATATACGAACAAAGAGGATTTAGCATTAAATGACCTGCAATGGTTGATATGCCATTAGAATAAAGCAAACCGAATCATTGCAAAATTTTCACATCAGTAGTAATTAGTGCATTTTATTGAAGTCTCCTCAAATTTTCGAAACTCTTCTCTGTGTTCATGTCGATCATAATTGTGTTGTAGTCTGGTCAGTCTCTTACCCGGATTTCTAGTTACTCCAATCTCTTTTCCAAGTTCTTAGGATTGTACCTAGTGCTCTGACTATAACTGATATTACTGTCATTTTCCTATTTCAGAAATTTTAAAAAAACTTTCCGGCATGTTCCATATATTTCGCAAGATTATTTCTTTCTTTTATTTTAACAGTGATCTGCCAGCCAGGTGAAGACCTGAAGCTTACATCTTCGCAATTTTCTAACTAATTACATCTAAGCCTAGAATTCTATCCAGGATTGGGTGATCAGTTTTTATCTCAAGGTCCCAGAGGGGGTTATTTTCCGGGGTAGATTCTAGTTTGTGCAGGTATTATTGCCTATATTGTCAATTTTTAATCGATTGCACAATTCCCATTGGAACAACTTCCCCACTCAGTCACGCCTGTTCTTGTACTCTTTCCATGCCGGTTTGCAGTATTCATTCAATATGTGGTTAACTATTCCTCTCTCTCTCTCTCTCTCTCTCTCTCTCTCGCCCAAACACACACACACTCACACACTCTCTCTCTCTCTCTCTCTCTTTCTCTCCCTCTCTTTCTCCTTCCACGTACTCTAGATTTTCTATTCTTCTGATTCTCATCTATTTTAGCGATTAAATAGTTCTGATGGAATTATATATATGTATGCTATTGTTTATGATTTCGTTTCTCTCTCATAATGTTCATTTTGTTGCCCAGTCGGCTGGGGCTGTAGAATACACCGACGTCTTCTCTGCAGATGGGTAAAACTCTCCCTACGAGTGTCTTGGATACACTAAACAATCTCTTGTTAAGGTTCCGATAATGCTGGAGCTTTGGGAAATGCGGAGTACTCATTTGTTACCATCGCTCCCTAGTCCACTCTAGCCCGGAGTGGTAGCAACTGATGAGGTCCTATTTATGGGTCAAATAGAACTAAACTGTGTGCTTATATTAAACTGAATTGTTTGAAATAGAACTTCTTTTACATTTGACAGTGTGAAAACAAATGACTGATCTTTAATTGAATTATTAGTGGTACATAACAATATTTGAACCGTTTAATTTTGTTGACAAAATTGTTTGAATTAGAACACTTTTTGACATTCAAACTGTGTACCTATGCCAAACTAAATTGTTTGAAACAGTACTATTTATATGTATAAAAATGGATTTGGCATTAATTAACCTACAATGGTTGATATGCCATAAAACCAAACCAAACCAAACCAAACCAAACTAAGTTCGCTTTGTGTACATTGCCCTTTATCTTCTGAAGTGTTCAAGTCATTTTCTTTTCTTTTTTTTCTTTATTTTTTCATTTTGGCTTCTTCGATTTAGGTATGATCGTTTCTTGTCTCTCCTTGTGTACTGTTCTTTTTGCTAAAATTGGTTCCTGTCTTTAATCTTCATTCACTATTCAAGCCCCTGGGTTTCGGTACAAACTCATTCCTAAATGCTGGCGAGTCCTCGTTTTTTTTGTTTGTTTTTTTTGTTTAAAAACAGTTAAAAGTCAAAACAATTCTATTTCAAACCATTCAGTTTAGCGTAAGTACAGTTTCAAAGTCAAAAAAGTTCTATTTCAAACAATTCACTTTAGCATACAAAAACAGTTCCATTTGAAACAAGTCAGTTTAGTATAAGTACGCAGTTTAAATATCAAAACAGTCCTATTTCAAGCAATTTACTTTAGCATAAGTACACAATTTAGTCCTATTTGACCCATTGATAGGACCTTGTCAAATGCTACCTCTCAGGGCCAAACCGAATCCGATAGCGATAGCAATATATGAGTACTCCGCATTTCCCAAAACTCCAGCATTACTAGAACCTCACCATCACATTGTTTAATGACATATCCGGGACCCTCTTTGCGGGGAGAGGGGTCTTGGTACTTAACTTTTTCGCTTCTTTCAATTTCACTCTGGGGTCAACCAGAACAGTAAAATCCACAATTCTTCAAGATTTATTTATTCTGTTGATTATTATAAGGTCTAGTCTTCTGGTCGAGATTAGGTGATCTGTTTTATCTTACAATCCCTGCGGAGTTTGTGCGTCTCATTCTCTTAGACAGATGCTGTGGTATGCATATACCATTTGTTCGTGGGGTTAATTTTCCCTTTCTTGCACAATTCCGAGCGGATCACCTTGCCCACCCAGTCGTGTCTACTCTTATACTCTCTTTACGCTAATTTGCTGCATTCGCTTATTATCTGGCTGATAGTTTCATCTCCATCGCCACAAAACCTACATTAGCTATTTTGTTGCGTCTTATCTATTCTCGCCTTGATATAGTTCGTTATTATTGTTATTATTTTTCGTATTTTTCACACCATTCTCAACTTGTGGTTTTTCACTGAATTCTAAGAAACAACATCTCTGCGCTGGTCTCCAGGAAACTTCTAAGTATTCTAGCTGATCTAAAAAATGCTATGTTTTCGATTCTTCTTCTTCTTCTTCTTCTTCTTCTTCTTCTTCTTCTTCTTCTTATTCTTCTTCTTCTTCTTCTTCTTCTTCTTCTTCTTCTTCTTCTTCTTCTTCTTCTTCTTCTTCTTCTTTCTTCTTCTTCTTCTTCTTCTTCTTCTTCTTCTTCTTCTTCTTCTTCTTCTTCTTCTTCTTCTTCTTCTTCTTCTTCTTCTTCTTCTTCTTCTTCTTCTTCTTCTTCTTCTTCTTCTTCTTCTTCTTCTTCTTCTTTCTTCTTCTTCTTCTTCTTCTTCTTTCTTCTTCTTCTTCTTCTTCTTCTTCTTCTTCTTCTTCTTCTTCTTCTTCTTCTTCTTCTTCTTCTTCTTCTTCTTCTTCTTCTTCTTTCTTCTTCTTCTTCTTCTTCTTCTTCTTCTTCTTCTTCTTCTTCTTCTTCTTCTTCTTCTTCTTCTTCTTCTTCTTCTTCTTCTTCTTCTTTCTTCTTCTTCTTCTTCTTCTTCTTCTCTTCTTCTTCTTCTTCTTCTTCTTCTTCTTCTTCTTCTTCTTCTTCTTCTTCTTCTTCTTCTTCTTCTTCTTCTTCTTCTTCTTCTTCTTCTTCTTCTTCTTCTTCTTCTTCTTCTTCTTCTTCTTCTTCTTCTTCTTCTTCTTCTTCTTCTTCTTTCTTCTTCTTTCTTCTTCTTCTTCTTCTTCTTCTTCTTCTTTCTTCTTCTTCTTCTTCTTCTTCTTCTTCTTCTTCTTCTTCTTCTTCTTCTTCTTCTTCTTCTTCTTCTTCTTCTTCTTCTTCTTCTTCTTCTTCTTCTTCTCTCTTCTTCTTCTTCTTCTCCTTCGTATTATAATTGATCAGAGAACAGAAAAACGCGTCTCTACAAGCCAAGTAGCAAGTGATTATTATTTGAGCCATGCAGTAATACTTCAAATTCACATAAAATGATAATATTATAATTTTCAGTCCAATATGAAAATTAATGCTTATTTTGTCATATGCTGGTTCGCTCTGAACGTAATTCTTAATTATCTGAATTCTTGATGTTACAGATATCATACTGAAATCCTCGTTAAAGTTATTCTAAACCAAAAGTTTATTTTATCAGTTAGATGTTGTTTTTAATTTATAGATATTGAAACAAATACTCCCAAAATAACCTATTAAGATCTGATCATCTAACACAATCCTCTATACGGCTATGACGAAGTGTGAGGGTTTTTCTGAGGGCTATTATATTGGGGAAGATATTGCTAGATCACGAGCTTTATCATAGTCGTTATAAGCTTGATCTTCAGCTATTATTATGTTATTGATGGTCATCCGATGTTTAAATATGCAATTTTTTTCTAACATACAGTGGTTGGACAAAATAATGGAAACACCAGGAAATTTCAAACAAATTTATGTTGATATGCTTTACTGATTGTAGTATTCCCCGTGAAATCCGGCTTTCTGCAGCTCCCTTCAAACAATTTTTGAGGAAACTGGTTTCTCGAGATGGTTATTAAGCTCAGCTGCTATTTTCAGAGCTGTATTCTTGTGATCCTTTCAAACAATCCATATAAGAGTCTGACGGTCCCTATCAGACAGCTTTCGCATTTTTCCAGAATTTTGCTTCAGTGAGGAGGTTTTTCTTTCATTCTCAAATGCTGTCATTACTTTCGAGACCCTAGCTACACCAAATAATTCAGGGATTTTTGTTACACTAGCGCCAGCCATACGAGCACCAACAATTTGACCTCTTTTAAAGTTTGATAGAACTGCCAATTTAATTAATTTTGATAAATTTCTTCAGATGATATCAGTCAAAAGAAACAACAATTTTAGTAAAATAAGACGAAAAAAATAAATAATAATAATAATAATAATAGATCCTAAAACGTAAAGATAACAAAGGTTTGATGGTTTTATAGAAGTTTAAAAATTATGCTATGAAGATTTTAGTTGTTTGTGTTATTTTTAATTTACTAAGCTTTTTTTTTTTGCTTAGATGTAGCACAAGGCCGCATGAGTGGGGCACCTAATGAGAATCGAACTCATTCGTGTAGGTTTGCTAGTCTAACATGCTAACCATTACACCACCCGAGGTGCCCTGTGTTATTTTGTCCAAATTCTGGATATGAATAATGATATGAAGAATATGCATTTGAACAGAAGAATTTTGATTTCTGATTAATCTTAACGGGATATCAACTCGTATGGCGTTTTTTTTATGCAAATATATTAAGGAATCGTATACATTGTACTTTATTTATTTTTGATGTATCTGTTTCGTTATAGTTTTTTTTTATACACACAGTTATAAGATATCAAGTATTTTTTTTTTAAATCTAATACTCATAATTCGAACTCAGTTGTATGGTTTCATAGATTTCTATTTACCACTCATGATCTATACTCAGTTATATGGTTTCTTAACTATTAATGTCTCCAACGGAACTCTATGTTTGGCTCGTAGTTTGTTTGGTATGCAATCTGCTGCCGTTTCCGTGTGGGTGTTGACGATGATCTAATATTCGTCATTTGGAGTGTTTCTATTTAAAAAATGATCATATGATTGCATATTCATATGGTACCAATTATTCCTTACCAATACTAACAACTTTTAAACGGATTGGCTCGCAGATGGGACACTAACAAATACTACTTCACCAGATCTATTGAACTGGAGCCTCACCATCAGGTGAAGTTCAGAGTTATACACAGTTTACTCGATTTTAAGGGGTTCTTGCTCCTATGAAAGGGATACAACCAACGTATTCTAAGCCTCACTGAGAGAGTGGACGGATTGTTAATCAGACCTGGTTAGATCCATTTTTCCACAGAGCTATGTTATATATTTACAAAAATGTAAACTTGATAGCAAAGGATTGAAGAAACAGTAATATTGTACACACACACACACACACACACACACACACACACACACACACACACACACACAAGGGGGGGAGAAAAAGAGTCTGTGATATTTAACCGATTTTAATTGGTGTATAGTACATTTTTGCTAACGTTTGTCTCATTCTTATATAAGAATTATTTTATCAAAACAGTATTTTTCAAAACGTTTGATATTATTTAAGATATACAGTGTGTTTCAGAAAAATTGTTATAATTTGCATCAACTTAACGAATACTCGTTCTAATGGTCTCCAATTTTAACAGTATTTTATATATTTATTTCAATGCCTTTCTTTTCCAACGAATAACATTTCTAAAAATGAAAAGAAAAAATAGCATAAAACATTAAGGATAAAACAGTTTGAATGACAGCAAGTCTACTCAAGGCTCCAGGACTCTTCTCAGTATTCTGACTGATCGTAACATAGTCTGTCATCGTCATCTCTGGGGTGTAGGGTCTTATTCATGTTCATTAGTTTTCTTGTTTTCTGATCCTTTTGTTTAAGTTCTCTGGTCCCAGTATCTTACGAGGACAGCCCAGCTATTTATCTCTTTGATAAGGTTCTTTCTATATTGTTTGGTTTCGAGTGGCTTTCTCTTGAGATACTCTTTTTAAAATTTTTTCTTCCTTCACCACTTGTTTGATGGTGTTAGCTTCCAATATTCCCCAGCATTTGTACGTTTCCTTTACTTCGAACGTTCTAACTTTTTCTTGATTTGATAGTTCGATTCCTTCTGACATGTGTCATTTCCAGCTGTTCATTATTAGCAGGGAACATTTATCTATACTAAATTTCATTCCAATGTCCTGACTGTATAGTCTCACTGTCTGGATTAGAATGTCCAATTCTCTTTTGTTTTTTGCTGGCAGTTTGATGTCGTCTATGGTTGATCTTTTCCTGTGATTTGTTTGTATTTGCCTGTGCATTTCCTGGGTATGTAGTTGAGTGGCCTATCGCGATAACAAAGAGAAATAGTGATAGTTAATCTTGGAAGCTTCTTTTCTAGATTTTTACCTCAGATATTATTATTATTATTATTTGTTTATTTTTTCACACCACTCTCAACTGGTAGTTTTAGACTGAATCATAAGTTAGTATTTCTCCTCAGGTCTCCAGGACACTTCTAAGTATTCTAGCTGATCATAACAGTACAGTCTTCTTCTTCTTCTTCTTCTTCTTCTTCTTCTTCTTCTTCTTCTTCTTCTTCTTCTTCTAATGTAATTTTCAGTCTAATATGAAAATTATCGGTTAGTTTTTCATATGTTGGTTGCCGTTTTGTTAACGGTCGCTGTTGCTGAATCTCGGAGTTTTCAAACAGATCTCGAATAAACTTTTACAAGCAAGCACTGTAAAAATGTTTTTATGTACGAATAATTTATTTTTGGTGTCGAAAGCCCAGCAACTTCTGGAAACACTTGACAAATTTCAGTGACGTAAATATAGAGAATTTTCCTAACAGATTATTTAATAATTTATTATAAGCAGATTATTTAATTGCAAGATTATCTTGGTGTTGAAATCACAGACAAGCACTTGAAAAATATTAGTGACGTAAGTATAAAGCATCTTTTAAACAGATAATGTATTAATTTATTATTAACAGATTATTTAATTAACAAATTATTTATGTGATAAAAGCCTAACGATTTCCGGAAGTATTTGACATATTTCAGCGACGTAAATATAAAACATCTTTTTCCAAGATTATTTATTAATTTGTAGTTAACAGATTATTTAACAAATTATTTTTGTGTTAAAAACCGAACAATTTCTGCAGTGACGTAAATATAAAACTTCTTTTTAAAAGATTTCTTTATTAATTTATTATTAATAGATCATTTAACAAATTATTTTTGCATTAAAACCTAACAATTTCCTGAAGCATCTGATAAATTCCGGTAACGTAAACATCTTTTAGAGGCTTTTTTAACTGACTATTTAATAATTTATTATCATATTTACCAACCCCTCCGCTCGGGCAGGATATAACACAAGGTCAATTTTTAAGCGGAGTTTAACAGGTTTGAATTAAGAGTTTTCCTTCTCCTAGACTACTTGCCTCACCAAAGCTGTAGAATTCAGTCTGTCCTGGATGGAGAATAACTGAATTCATACCTTTCCAAAGGGTATATGTGCTATGTGAAATGCAATCAGTCTTATCCAGGATTTGAACTCGTGTCGCTGTGTCCATTTCCTACGACGATAACCATTACACGACAGGCACCTCCAATTTAATCATTTTTAATCAGATAATTTGATTTACAGATTATTTTTGGTGTGGAAAGCCCAACAATTTCCAAAAACATTTGACAAATTTCAGTGACGTGAATATAGAACATCTTTTTAATAGAAGGTATTCGTCAACAACGTGACATCGGTGGAATGTAACATAATGTCAAGGTTTATGTGGCTAACTTATGAGTGGGTAGGGATAAAAATTGCTCAGTTTTCTCTGCGCTTCAATTTCAGGATGTCTCAGGCATCAAGGATTGACTCTTTGTTTCTTTGTATAATGGCATATCGACCTTTGTTAGTTATTTAATGCCAAATTCATCCTCTTAAAATGACAGAAGTGGTACTATTTAACCCATAGCTAGAGTGGGGTAAAGGGGGTTCATACCTTTCCCTAGGGTATTTGTCCGAAAGTGAACGTAATAGTGTGACTGGAGCTCGAACTCGTCCATTACGATTCCGTAGTCCATCACTTTAACCATTACACCATGAGAACACTCCTGGATTGACTCCAACCATACCCTTTGGGCGCAAAGGAACTACACCTTGGATAGGATTGCACTAGGGAATCATATATCGGTCTTTATTTGCTTTTTGGTTAAAAATAGAAGATTCGAAAACTTGCTCTTAATTGTGGCTAAAATGTCAAAACCATTGCAATATAAATCCTTGCTCTTTAAAAGAAATCTATATTTGAATCTTTCTTTCTTTCTTCCTTTCTTTCTTTTCAATTATCTCTTTCCTTTTTTTAAAAAACTATAATCGAGTCTTTCTTTTTCCTTTCTCTCTTTCTTTCGTTTCAATTATATCTTTCGATTTTTTTCCGTGAAAAATATATTCAAGTCTTCTTTCTTTGTTTTTTTGTTTTCTTTCTTTCTTTCTTTGTTTCTTTCTTTTCAGTTATATCTTTCCACCTTTATCTTATTTATCTATTTATTTATTCAGGATTTTGCTTTTATTTTTTATTTACATTTATTTTGTACCAGACATTTTTCTTGTCCTTATAATTTTTCCTCAAGCTTCTCTTTGTTTATTGTACATTTCCTTCTCTTTTTGTTTCATTTTCTCTCCCTTTCAATTCTTTTCTTTTTCTTTCTTCCATTATTTTCTCTTTGTTTTATTTTTCTTCCTCTTCTTTCTCCATACAAAATTCTTGGGTCGTTTTGTTTTCCTTAATTAATTCACAGTTTTTCCTCTTTATTGTACATCTTTTTTTTTCTTTCTTTCAGAATTTTTTTTTTTTTTTGGCTATATTTGTTTCTCTTTTACCCATCTTCTTTTGTTCGTTTCCCTTTTCTTTTCTTTCTCTTATATATCGTTCTTTTTTTCTTGTTTATTTGTTTTTGTTTTTTTTTTTTTTGTCTGGTACAAAATAAATGTAAATAACATTTTTTTTTAAATATCTTTATTTGTTCATTTTGATTTTTCTCTTTTTTGACTTCATATTTCATATTTCTTTCTATCTTTTTTCTTTAATCAAGTCTTTTTTTTTTTTTCTTTTCTGCCTTTTTATAACTTTTTCTTTTTTTTAATTCTTTTCTCTTTTTTATATCTTCTCCCCCTTTCTGGGATATTTATTCTTTCTCTTATCTTTCTTTTGATTTTCTTTAAAAAAAATTATGTCTCTACTTCTTTAAGTGTCTTTCCCCTTTCTTACGGTTTATTCTTTAATGTTTCCTTCTTTTTCTATCATTACCCTCACGTTTGATATTTGGCATTTACCTATGCTGGTCTCATTTCGTCGACTGTCACATTGGTGGGAAGGGTTTCCTTTCTAAAACAACCTTAGCGACAAGTATGGAGAAAGGTCAAAGCATCTAATCCCTAACTCGGTAGTCACAGGCTTTTTTTTAGGGTAACGTTTAGGGGACGGCCAATGACACAACAGACGAGCATTCTCAGGGCATAGAGGCGACCTTTTTTCACTAGTGGGTTATTAACTTACCATTTGCTGGAATAAGGGAGATCTTATAACACGTGCCCCGTACCAGACATTTCAAGTTTTATCGTGAAAATGGTAGTGTTATATGTCGAACTGAAAATGCAAAGTACGAGGATCATTAAATAAGTTTCCAGACTTTTTTCATATGGGCACTTTTATTGATAATACGCACATGAAACTCTAGTCCCCTTCGAAGTAATCTCCTCCGGCTGCAATGCACTTGTTGTACCGTTCCAACAACTTCTGCAAGGTCCCAAAGAAGTCCTCTTGTGTGAGCGTGTCAATGACCTTCGTCGCAGCCTCTTTAATCTCCTCAAAATTGTCTCATAATGACAGCCTCTGAGCTTAGGGAATAACCAAAGTCACAGGGAGTAATGTCTGGACTATAGGAAGAGTGAGGAACTGTCTTGATGCCCATCTTGGTCAAATAGTGTGTGACAAGGATGGAGTTGTGGACTGGTGCATTGTCCTGGTGGAAATACCATGACCCGATTTGAAGAGTGTTGGCCTCTTCAGACGGAATCTCTTCCTGAACCCCCTTAAAACCTCAACATAATAACCCTAACCCTAACCCTAACCGTAACTCTAATCCTTTGGCCAATCAACTCTAGTGTATTGACTTCCTTACTCCTCCCACCCCTCTCATCATCCCTCACAGACTCTCTGCTTTCCTTAAATCTCTTATGCCATTCAAAAACTGATGCTCGATTCATGCAAGATGGTCGAAAAGCAGTCTGAAGCATTCCATACGTTTCTGTGGTATTTTTTCCAAGTTTAAAACAGAATTTTATTGCATATCGTTCTTCTAAAGTGTACTCACGTCCAGATTGCATTTTTGAATTTCACCAGCTGTGACAATCAGGCTTTAGTAGGGTGTAATCCAATTCCTGTTGTAGCTGTTCATTTGAAGCTGAAATAATAAAAATTGGTCAGTCATCCCATAAGATATATAGCAATAACATACGGAATTTTCAAGAGTCTACAGAAATTTTAAATGCCTGTACAAAAAAGTCTGGAAACTTAGATAAGTTACTACGTAGATATTTGGTGTTATCACAGCCGTTATATCATTGTAAAAACTGGTCCATGTTTTGTGTTGATTATCAAGTCTAAACAAATACGTGTTTAAATTTCTTACGACATTGTGAACACTAGATATCTTAAAAAAGAAAAAGGCAGAATCGATTCGAAGATAACAGCAATTGATTTTAATATCTCCACGAATATATTAAAAAAAAAATTATTCGCTTTGAAATGTCTAAGTTTATTATAAACTAAAATACGCGCACCATAGGGTAAAATTACAATGAATTCTGTAAGTTCTATAATAATTTAACCCTCTTTGATACACACATATTAACACGCACTCTGGAGTCGGGAACAGTTCCTAGCAGGAGTACTTAAATATTCAAGAATAGAATATTAAATCTAAGTAATCCCGGTCAAGAGTTCAATGTAAATAACATCTACAGGGCAAACAATTTTCTCTTAAAAAACAACATTCGATCACATTAAGTTAATAAATTTATTTGATATAAATCAATGCTCTAAAAGTTAACAGATCTTTTTCAGGTCAAACAAAAAAATGGATTAAAACAATGAATGTGAAAAAAATCGTTTTCATCCATTTTCTTGATTGATCTTAAGATGTCCTGTTAATTTTTTAGAGCATTGATTTATATCAATGCTTTTAACCGGATGGAAATAAATTTATCTTAATGTGACCGATTGTTAGATTTTTAAAGAGAAAAATATATCTAAACATATATCTTTTATATTCATATGTAAAATGATGACATATTAACTCCTAACTCTTCACATTATGACAAAAAAGTTTCTCGCTGGAGAGACAATGATTAACAAAAAGTAACTGAAGATGCGATTTATTCATTTTGTAAGGATCAACACAAGAAAAATGCGCTCCAATTAAAGGAAGAAGTTAAGCAGAATGAGACACAAATGTAAAATACTTAGTGCATCTCTCTTTTATATTTTTTATCTCCTTTCTCAGTGGATCATGTCCTCCTTTTCATGCAACTTCAAGCCATTGTAATTTGTTAATTTTTTTAGATTAAGGCCTCGTAGTCGTAAGCAGGAGATTTATAATTCTAATTGCAATAATTTGTTATTCTCGTTATTGCAACAACAACAAAACTAGACCTAATAATAATCAACAAAAAAAAAAAAAGAATTTGCAAAATAGTCGACTTTGCTGTTCCGGCTGACCACAGAATAAAACTGAAAGAATGTGAAAAGAAGGATAAGTATCTCGACCTTGCTAGGGAATTGAAAAAACGATGGAACATGTCGGTGACAATTATACCATTTGTAATTGGTGCGTTTGGAAAAGTAACAAAAGGATTACTAAAGGGACTGGCGAACTTGGAAGTTGGCAGACGAGTGGAGACCATCCAAACTACTATATTATTGAAAACGGCCAGGATATTGAGAAGAGTCCTGGAGACTTCAGGAAAATTGCTGCCACTCAAACTCCAGTGAAAGACTATCAGCTAACGCTAATGTGAAAATCTAAAGAGTAAATAATAATAATAATAATAATAATAATAATAATAATAATAATAATAAGAAGAAGAAGAAGAAGAAGAAGAAGAAAACATAATCCATGCTCCACAGGAGATATCCGAAACACTCCAAATGACGAATATCAGATCATCGTCAACACCCACACGGAAACGGCAGCAGACTGCATACCAAACAAACTACGAGCCAAACACAGAGTTCCGTTGGAGACATTAATAGTTAAGAAAAAACGGAATAACATGAAAACAGCATCCCTATGTTATAAAAGGAACCCAACTAATGCCAACGCTCAGAAACTTAAAAAGAGACAAAGAGAACTCAATTAAAGCATACCAAGAAAAAAAAATGGAATACAATCAAAGCCAGATCAATAAAATTAGAAACTCGTTAGAAACTCGTCAATATCGAACAGTAAACTGAGGTGCGTAAAAGAAAGAGAACCTCGAGAGCTAAATTAAAAGCTGCTAGCCAAGAAGAACGAATATAGACGTAGAAAGAACATTTCAAGAATCTGCTTGGAAAATCCCCTAAAATTACAGAAATCACGAAAATTATTAATAACCAACTAGATATCAAACTCGGATAGTTTCCTCAAGAAGAACTCGATGTAGTGCCAATAACAATTAAAAGCAGGAAAGCATCCGGACTTGATGAAATACATCCAGAAGTATTGAAAACAAGGAAAAGCTATGACTTATTGCTCCGATACTACAACACCGTATATAACCAGAACAATAGAGATATTGACAAAAGGCTGCATCCTTACCATCCCCAAGAAAGGGGACTTCGGAATTGCCAAGAACTACCGCGGCATAACCCTTACTTCGAAAGATGCTAAGATTTCTGATGTTCTGCTATTCAACAACATCGAACCAGAAATTGAGAAAAGTATAAGAAACCGATCTACAACATCACAGATTCTGACAATACATCGAATCATTGAAAGACTTCTTTCAAAAAAACAAAAAACAAACTCAAAGCAACTTCTTATTCGTAGATTTCTCTAAGGCATCTGACACCATGCACAGAACGAACATGGAGTAAATACTACTAGCATATGGTTCCCTCAAAGAAACTGTCACACAATAATGCTCTTCAGAGACACGAAAGTAAAAAATTCGTTCACCAGATGGAGACACAGATTTCTTTGACATTGCTGCTGGTGTTCTGCAAGGGGATAGATTAGCTTCATATCTGTTCAGAATCTGCCTAGACTACGTACTTTGAATATAGGTCTAATGAAAGAAAATGACTTTACACTAAAAAGACCGAGAAACAGATGACCCCCGCAGAAACAACTACGGATGCAGACTACACAGATGACATAGCACTTACAAATAAAACTACCCAAGCCGAATCCCTGCTGCATAATCTGAAGCAGGCAGCAGGAGGCAATGGCCTCTATGTGAATGCCGGCAAAATGGAGTTCATGTGTTTTAATCAAAAAGGACACATTAGTGGACAAGTTCACGCAACTTGGTAGCTGCATCTCATTTACTGAAAATGAGATCAATATGCGCCGAGTGAACGAATGGACTGTTATCGATAGGTTATCTATCACATGAAATTCTAACTTACCCGATGAAATAAAACGCAATTTCTTACAAGCAATGGTTGTGTCCATTCTACTATATGGATGCACCACATGGACGCTGTCTTAGCGTATAAAGAAAAAGCTAGACGGGAACTGCCCAAGAATGCTACGAGCTATATAGAACAAATCCCGGAAGCAAAATCATACGAAAGAGCAATTGTAGGGCCACTTAACTCTCATCTCTAACACCATCCAAATAAGACGAACAAGACATGCAGAACACTACAGGAGAAGTAAGGATGAACTCATAATGATGTTCTCCTATGGACCCCTTCACATGGACGTCTAAGTGTTGGCCTACAATAAGAACTAATCGGAAGTGAGGAATGATAGAGATGAATTGCGAGAGAGTGAGGGGGGAGGAGGGAGTCAGAGAAATCGATACGAGCAGTGCGACTGGATGATGATGGGGATATATATATATATATATATATATCACCCTGGTTGGTGGCTGATGAAGGCTGGGTATCGCACATTGTATGATATATATATATATATATATATATATATATATATATATATATATTAGTCAGTTGGTAGCTATCTTTTGCACATGATGGAAGAGCACTCCACATTTCGGATACGAACCGCTACACTACTTACCCAGGTGATTTAGTTATAGTAGTTACCGCATGTTCACTACATTATACTCTAATTGTATGTGCCTCTATAGAAGAACGATGTACCAATACTTTTCCAATTTGAAATCACTACCTAGATTTTTCTTCTCCTAGGTTGGCTGTTTTACCAAAGCGCTTTAGCCCAGATTATGCCTTAATATATATATATATACATATGGATCGTCTGGAGATTATTCAAAGAAATACGACGGTTCCAATTCACACCAAATTTAAAAAAAAAGTATCCTATATGCTTTGAGTAATAAAAAACCCGTTTAAATGAATAAGTATACTAAAGGAACTATTTTGGAAAAAAATAATGGTTCATTCCGTAATCTTCGAGGCCTTGAAAGATCTAGCTTCAGTTTCAATTTTTTTAAAACTTTCCATATATATATATATATATATATATATATATAGAGAGAGAGAGAGAGAGATTTCAGTCAGCACTTAATAAAATTAATGTACCTTTAAATCTTTCTAAATGAGAAAGAATTGAATCTACATATTGCATTAGTCTTGAAATACGTTCTCTATTATTTTTACAATTAAAGTAGTTTATTTTTTTAATATATATAAATGCACTTTATAGTTTTCTTTGCTAGTTCTTTAAGTCTTTTGTGTAGAGTGATAGGTGCGAACCACATGTTTAGCGCTCAGTAGGTCACAATGCTTACTAGTTTGTTTATTATTTCTACTGAAAACCCAGACAGAATGTCCTTGTTACGAAATGGGATAGACGTGTGATATAAGTCATTAGGGAAAAATTCCATACTGATGATGAAATCTGAGTATGGACCTGTGACCTGGCTTGAACTTCACTGCCACAATAACACGCTTTATCCATATGGTCTTTACCAAAATCATTCATCAGACGAGACGAATGTGGAACTGTTACTGGCAAGGTCACTATGCAGTGCCTCTCGTACGTTGAAGAAACAAATTTGAGTCCAATCAATGGCTTCGTACTTAAGGAAATTTATTTCGCAAGCAGTTTTGATTTGTCTTAATATATTAATGGATATGAACTCGAAGAGAGAGAAAAAACAAAAGAAGCAAAATGAAAAATTTGAGCAGGTTTTCAAATAACCTGACGATCCATAAAACCACTATTGTATATTGTGATTATTCTGTTTAGAATGAAGAAATGTATTCTAATTAGCATTTCATCGTAATCTTCATTATATCGAGAATTTAGACGTTTAAAAAATGATGTTCCCAGTAAATGGAAATTACTCGTTCGCAAAAATAATATCTAGGGACAAATTGGACAAGAAAATATTTCATTCTCTACATTACAGAGTATTAGATGCATTGCTAAAATAAACATCGTGCTCTGATATGCCATTTTTCCTGGGTTATATATATATATATATATACTTATATATTACGCTATACAAAAGAGGATGCAATTACGGCAAGGGTTATTGTTGTAAGAGATCGGATTGGTGGTCCGAGTTCAAACCTTGGATGAGTCTGTTTGCGCCTCACTCCTCACTAATGCCCTTAGAAAAGGCATGAATCCAACTGTTCTCCTCTCAGCTACTGGTAAATAGTTGGAGAGATTCCAACGTTTCCTGTTTTTTGATAGTGCTCGATAAAAACAATATATAAAATATTTACAAGTTTCTCTAGAATACTATAAAATACAGCGAGAATATAGTTGTATACTCTGACTATATCCACAGTAAAGGGTTATGACGCCCCACCTCTAAAAACGGAGCGTCCTGAGTATAATACTAAGCTGAATTTGAGGGTTAGGCTCTGGAGTACTGGGGAGTTTTAAAGTAAGTAAAGTTGGCGACCGTAGTCGAGGGCGACCAGAAGGCTCCCTTACACCGAGGTGTAAGGGAGGGCGCTACTCCTTTCCCTGGATTGCTCCACTTTACCCCCGATACGTACCTTATATTGCTGAGTGTTAAGCAAGGAGGTATCAAGTACCATTTTTAAAGTCTTTGGTATGACGCGACCTGGAGTTGAATCCAGGTCTCACGGATCATTGGCAAATACTCTACCGACTGGGCCAATGAGCCGGTGCTACTACTTTATTACCATTATTAACAGCTTCACTCTAAACCAGAGTGGTCGAACGTTCATCAAAGCGTCTGATAGATCTGTTTAAATATTATTAGTATTCGATAGGAATACTTGATGCCAGATAACTGAAATTATTTGAATTAAGAATAGTTACTTAAAGCTATCATTGTTTACAAAGGATTATGATTAGTTACTAGCAAATATATGAGCCCATAGAACACAAATATTTAAGCTTTAATGTGATAAAATATTATATAAAATTAAAAAGAAAAGCAAAATGAATAAGGACGCATAAAAAGACTACGCATATCCTATTTTATTTTAATTGATTTCTACGTAAAATTATTCAAAGATTTACTTTATGTGTGAGTAAATATTTTTTTAAAAATAGGCAAAGAAAAAAAATCTATTAAAATCTAAAAAATAAAAAAAAACAAAAAAAAAACGCATTTAATACTATCTAAAATCAAATTATTACGATAAAGTCATTTGAAACAGAAAAATAATAATCAAAGAATAGAACAGCTCGGACGATATCTCTTCCCATCACTCTTGTCATTCTTACATGAATTATTATCATTTGATGGCAGCACTTTATATCAATTTTTTTTTAAAGAAACTACTCAAAAATGTAAATATAGATTTACAATGAACACAATTCCCTAACCCCTAGAAATAAAATAACTCTATATGGAATGACATATTGTAAAAAAAAAAAAAATCAATCATTTCTATGAATACAATGACTTTGTTCTGTTATAAACTTATCATCCACTTGCCTTTTAGTTTGATTTCAGATTTTATAAAAAAGAAAAAAGTCAAGATTTTGAATTGAATCAATCTATTGCAACATGCGTATTTGTTAAAAGAATTACATTCACTAAAATCGATGGCTGTTATCGTTTTTCAGGGAAAGCTGTCGACATTCCGTTGCTATTGCAATTCGGTTGTTTCTCGAATAATTATAATATCTTTCTCATGAATAGAAAATTACTTGATACGGAACGTAAGGGCTACCTACGGTGGCATTTAAGTGATTAATAATAGAAATTAATCCGTCAGTCATATATGTGAATAAAACTAATTAGGTCAAAAGTAGAAATAAAAACATGTCTGGATCTTAAAAAAAGAGCTTAAGAACGTGTGGAATACGACGGTGAAAAATGTGTTTCTCATTACCAGAACACTTAAACACCTCGAAGGACCTTGTAAAAAAGATTGAAAAAAGAAAAATGTAAACCAAGCGAAGAACTGAAGCCACACATACGACAATATTACTTGAATCAGCAGAAAAACTGATGCGTGTGTTGCGGGGATTGAGGAGACTGTCCACTGAGAGCCACTTGAAATGATTGAACTGTAAATCAACGAGTATTTTTATTTATAAACTCTTCTAAACAGGAGAACCGGTGCAATAATTATAATTGTTGGGAAACCTTTCTTATAGGATATATCAAGTGTATTTTTGCTTTTTACAGATTTTGTCTCTAAATATCATTTCATGTGTGTATCTAAAAAATCATCTATTACAATATATATATATATATATATATATATATATATATAATCAGCATCATTTAAGCGTAAAAACTGCACGGATTTTTTTAATTCTCTCTCGCCACCTGTCCCTATCGGTCATCGCACTTAATCGATCCAGTCGACAGTACCCAATATTCGCACAGACCTAATGAATGTAAATTTCTACTAGTCGGTCAATATGGAATCACAAAATGGATTAAAGAAAGGTCAATATAGCATACCTCCGCCTGTCTGAGTACGCGTCCTTCGTCTCCCTGTCTTTGTTTCTCTTATACTTAAAGAATTTGCGACCCTTTCGAATACGCCCCGTCTGAATTCCGTTGAATTCCGTTCAATTCTTGATATAAGCGAACCAGAGGTTCGGCTACGCTAAACTCAGTGTTGCATATTTTTACTGTTTTATCTTATCATATAACTGAAAATATCATGTATATATATATATATATATATATATATATATATATATATATACACACATTCAAAACATGAGGTATGATATTCGGAAAATCTATGGCCTTGCGGGTTCACCAATCTTCTATCAATTCATCAAGAAAGTGCGCCTGATTCTATCAAGCTTTGATCAATATATTGACCAGTAAAATTTGGTGAACTCGGGTCCAATTCATCGCATGACAAGAGCGATGGCATAGTCGTTAGTATCGAGCATTGAATAAGTTTAAAATCAATCAATGTAGAATATGGACCCGAACAAATATCTGCTTTATATATATATATATATATATACGGAAATGCCCATCAATATGAATCACATTTTGGCAAATCTCATAATAGATGGTATTTCATCATCATGTCACGCTGCTAACACGGATCTCCCCAACCCTCTCCTTCTACCCGTCTCTATCGTCCAACGCTCCCGGGAAGTCTTCCCGGCCACATCTTGTATCGTCCTTGTGAAGGAGTCTACTGGAGTACATCGTTTATGAGTTCGTCTTTACTTCTCCAGCATTTCCCCGCATGTCTGGTCTGTTTAATTTGGATAGTTTTTTGTGATGGGTGGTAGGTGGCCGCACATCTGTTCTTTTATTGGGTGTTACCTTCAGGACTTGTTCAACACAGTTCGCAGCATTCTTGTGTAAATGCCGTCAAGCTTTTTCTCCATATGTTTAGGAAGCGTCCATGTGGTACATTCATATAGCAGTATCGACACGACTGGCGCTCGGAAAAAACTGCGTTTTATTTAATCGTTCAGGTCTGACTTCCATATGACCAAAAGTCTATCGGTAGCTTTCCATGACTTTGCTAGACGCGTGTTGATGTCATTCTCGGTTGACGAAACACTGCTTCCGAGGTAGATGAACTTATCCATTAGTTTCATAGGACCACTCTTTTAAAGTAGAGATGTTGCCTCTTTTTATTCTGTTTTGTCTGCGTTGATACGGGGGTCTATGATGCCTGCTGCTTGTTCCCGACTATGTAGCAGGGATTTGGCTTGTGCGGGTGAATTTGCTAGAAGCGCTGTGTCATTGGCATAGTCAGCGTCCGTAATAGTTTGTGCGATGTATCTTCTGCTTCTTTCCTTTGCCAGTTTGAAACCGTTTTCCTTTATTAAATCTATACATGTTCTAAGCGCGTAGTCTAGGCAGGTAATAAACAGTTATAGGGCTAATGTATCTCCTTGCAGCACACCTGCTACAATGTCGAAGCAGACTGTGTCTCCATCCGGTGAGTTGACTTTTACTTTCGTGAATTTATAAAGCATTATTGTGGCTGCGACTGTTTGTTTGGGGAGTCTGTAAGTAAAGTAAAGTTGGCGACCGTCGTCGAGGGTGACCCGAAGGCTCCTTTTTAATAGCTACAACACCAAGGTGTAAGGGAGGGCGCTACTCCTTTCCCTAAATTGCTCCACTTTATCCTTGATCCTTACCTTATAATGCTGAGTGTTAAGCAAGGCGACATCAAGTAACATTTTTAAAGTTTTTGGTATGACTCGACCTGGGATTGAACCCTAGTCTCCCGGACCACTGGCGAACAGTCTACTCACTAGACAATGTTTTCCATCTTCCCACTCTGTAAGGAGTCAAATGCTTTGGATAAGTCGACAAATAATAGTGTTGCTTCGAGGGTTTTTGAACGAACTCCTTCTAGAACTCGATGGGTAGTCAAAATTTGTGATGTCGAGGATCGATTTCCCCGAAAGCCGTTTTAGTTCTTCCTAAGTATTTTCCCAATTTTGGGTTCTATGCGGTTGCGTAGTAAAACATTGTAGATTTTGGCGGCTGTGAATGTAAGGGTTATACCATGGTAGTTCTTGACTATTCCAAGGTCACCCTTTTTGGAGAAAGGGAGGATGCATCTATTTGTCTATTGTGTTCTGGTTATATACAATAGTTACAGAATCGGAGCAGTATGTAGTCGAATTCCCTGGTCTTCCATACGTCTGGGCGTATTTCATCAAACCCTGAAAAAAAATTGGAAAAAAAATAGGTATTTATTGGTCAACTTAAAGCATTTTTTTTCATGTCACAGATTACTAGATAAGTTTTATTTTTACAGCAATATCAAATTTAGAGGTGTCTAGATATTCATTAAGATCACCTTCTCGGAGTGAATCAACATAGAATTAAATTCTTAATTATTATCAATATATATATAATATATATATATATATATATATATATATATATATATATTATTATCAATACCGTATTTGCCTTTGTATTTCAGTAATAGTCGTGAAGATATGATTAGTATTTTGGTTTTAACTGTGGTTCTATTGGTTATTGGATATTTTGGTCTGTTTTCTGAGAACTGAAAAAAGGAGGAATGGAAGATGAAGGTATCTTTACAATTTCATTTCCGATTCTAGCACGTCAAGTCTGTAGCGAGGAAATGTCTTCCTTGAATTGTTTGAGATCCATTGTTAATCCCAAATCAGACGTTGTTGTATTAGTTGTCTCCGGTGGTTAATTAGTACATGTCCAGCTGTGTCTTCATGTTGCTTGCTTTGGCATGCCTGCACGCTAGAAGCAAACACAACCCGCATGCGAAGTTCCGGGGACTTGACAAGTTAGAGGTGCTACCTGCGGTATTTGATGCACGCCCCACCAAGAGGTGCTACCTTCTAGCAGCTGGGTTGAAGAAAGTCCTTTTAATCAGAAGTGTTCAGCTGAAATGATGGCGAGTTTCTCCCTTTCGCCGGAATGGTTCCTTTTGTCGCGCATGTGTCACCCCACTTCCTGTCAGGTGCTCCTAGAAAATTTGCATTTTTTTTTATATCTATTTTTATTTTCTTCATTTTCTTTTACTTTTTCTATCCTCTACAGTTCTAAGAGATACTATCATTAGTAAGATAAGGGGGAAAAAAGAGTGGCTTAACTTTCTCTAATTAATGGCATATGGATCTTCATGGGTTATTCAATTACAAAGCCATCCCTGTAGAAGAATAGTAGCGGTACTATTCAACTCACAGTTCCGGAGGGTTAGAACTAGTATACTAAGATGTCATATTCAAGCGTAGTATTTGTCGCTGCCTCCCACCAGACACGACTTGACACAAGGTCAAAAGCCCGAAGGCCAATTAAAGTGGGGATAAAGGGGAGGGGAAGGTCGGGAAGGAGCCGAGACTCGAACCCTGCTTGTCAGTGCTGCTCATCGGCTCACTTAGTGCAATGTGAGCCTGATGAGGCAAGCGGTTTCACGAACCCAAATGTGGGTCCGGGCACGTATCCCAGTAAACGGCTTAAACTAGACGCTTGGTCTAGTGCCGTACAAGGGGGACAAAGGAGACAAAAATGCAGCTCGCCCACCCGAAGGTAGCCTAGTCGAAACTAGGTGCCTAATTAAAGGCCCCAAGTCTGCCATTGTTCCTTTTCCAGGGCCACGCTCCGGACCGAAGTCCAGAACAGGCCCCGGGGCACTCGCCGGGTGATTCAAGCGTGTTAGCCATTATACCATCAAGTCTCCTCTGAAAAAATAGGTTAAAAAAATACAATGTTTTAAGCTGATAAGATATTATCTGCGCTAACGTGAGAGTAGTGTGAGCAGCCTTTGAGATTTGAAAAAGAAATCACTCAACCGGTGTTCGAAAGTAAGGCAAAATTTACTCGCCTCCAAATCATTTTATTTGAGAGACTCCATTTTCAGTCAATAATAGTCAATAATTTTACAAGTGCAGGCATTCTAAGAGGTAAGAAATAAGAGAAGAAAGTATGAGTATTCCTTGAATAATTTGTTTATAGGTGGGTGGTTGATAAAAATATGCGTGTTTATTTATTTTTTTATTTTTCTTTCAAATATCCGTTTTTACTGAGCAAATATAGATGAGTCAAGGATAATTTTTTCCAAATAAATTCCTAAAAATATGCGGGCCTCTTTAACCTGGACAACAGAGACATTTTGACTCCACTATGGAAGCGTTAATTATACGAATGTTTACAATGACAGAGAGAGAGAGAGAGGCTGGTCATTCTAAATCCCATTAGTCAGATCTTTTAATGATTGCTATTTATTTTGGAGATGCGACTCCCTTTCCATTTACCAGATGGTCTTCAGGGGTCAGGCACCAGACCAAAAAATTCCCGAATGTCATTCTAAGTAACTTGTGAAACTTCAATCGCATACTTTTGGGTTGTAAAAATAATATTTTTTTTCTTTTTCTATATTTGAAGAGACACGTTTTATTGCGATTATGAGCAACCCCCCGGTCGACTAGAAGAATAATTTTAATCGCCCGAATAAGTTTTTACACGACAGAGTCGATCGAGCAAGCGGAATCTCAAAGGTTGGTAGTCAGTGACACCCATCTGTTCCCCTATTTTTTTACAAGATAAAATCAACACGTGGTGTAACAATTATCGTCGTAGAAAGTGGACACAGTTAACCAAGTTCAAATTCTGAAAGAAACTGTTAGCATTTCACATAGTTCTTAGACTTTTGGAGAAGGTATGAATTCAAGTATTCTTCCTCCAGCTAAATAGTAGAACAGCCCAGGCTCTTTAACCAAACTATGGTGACTGGTATAGAAGAAGGAAAACTTTGAATTTAAACCAGTTTTAGACCAGGCTTTTTTTATCCAAGACACGCTAGTAAAAATGCTTCTAAGGCATAATCAATCAATAGAGCCAGTGACAGAAAATCAATGACTTATTTTTTTTTAAATTTTTGATACCAAAAAGGTATTAAGGTAATTACTTTTTTTTATACTGTTTGGAATTTTCTTCTTCCTTTTGTCAGCAGTACTCTTTCTGCTCTTAAATAATATATTATTCTTAAGTTAATGCCTTTATTTGTTTAGGCATTGAATGCTGAATTTTTATTAGAACAAAGCCTGGAAAAATACGAGTGAAATTTCTTTCTAACAAACACGAATATTTCTATTTTTTGTAGAACTAAGCCTGGAAGAGTGTAATTTATTTCTATCAAACACGAATATTTCTATTTTCTTTTAATCATTTGTTTTCACATAGTTAAATGGTTTCAAGTAATACTTGAAACCATTTAACTATGTGAAAACAAAGTAACAGTAAAACTATGTAACAGTTAAACTGTAACATCAGTTTGCACGCATATAAACGGACATACATATATGATTTGTAAGTTAATAGTTTGTAGGTAATTTAAATGAGTTAGAACTAATTTTTATGCACACTTGTAATGCTATTCTTTCTACACAGTTAAATGGTTTCTATTATATCTATCTAACACATATAATTGCATTCAACATCAATGATTTGTTTGCTCACAGGGAAGTGATTACAAGTATTGCTATTTAACACTAATCATCCTGTCAAATATTACTGGTTCGTTTATACACAGATAAATGGTTCCAAGTACTGCTATGTATAACTAACAATTCAGTTAAACATCAATCATTTGTTTACATAGAGTTAAATGATCAAGTAGTTCAATTTGAAAAAAAATCAATTTAGATAAGTTATTGTTTTGCACTCAGAATAAATTTCAGTTCTATTTTTTAACCCATACATAGGACCCTATTAGGTTCTACCTTCCCGGGCCAGAGTTGACCTAGGATCGATGACACTGAAGGGGTACTCCAAATTCCCCAAAGCTCCAGCATTACTTGAGTTTCACCATCAGATTGTTTAGTGTTGTACACAGGACATTCGTTGGCAGGAGGGGAGGGTCTTACTTTTCAGAGATGCAGTCGGTGTATTCAAAAGCCCCAGCCGACTGGGGTTAATTTTTGCCTAAGTATATGTGTCTACATGCAAGTAAGGTACTATCATAATATAAACCGTAAATCTGTTTTCTGTTATAAGAAGGTTACCATTTAAATTGACAACTGTTTTTGAATAGACATTGTTTATAAAATAAAGCGAAGTTTTGACATCTGCTTGTTCGTGTCGTCGTGTCTGGGATTCGGGTAAGGATGGTTTAACCATTAAACAAAATAAGCACGTGCTTAAAACACGAAAGTAAAAGGGGGTGCCACACTTGCTTTTTTTTTTCCTTCTGGTATCTGATCACGACAAGGCAAGCGCCTTCTCGTGATCAGATCTTATTCACGATAAAACTTGAAATGGTAGTAAGTCTCCTCTGGACTCTTCACAGTAATTCTTGCCAATTTTACCAGTTTACAAGTCTAGACATTCTCAATTCTTCCTCTAATTTCCAGTTGTTCAGGTTAATCGGGATTATTCCACAGGCTATTATGGTTGGTTTGACAGTCAGCTTTACGTTTAACAATGCTTTCTGCTCTCTGTCTAGGTCAAGAAATTTACATAGATTTTCGCTTTTCTATATTTTAAATATGTGATTATCTGGAAATACAAAGCCCACTTGGTGATATATACGTTTCTTTTGATTACGACTAACTCTAGTCATCTATCAGGGATTTGGTGACAATGACTGATATGAAATTGTGACTGTTATATGGCAATACTTAAACGCATTTAACTTTGTGCAAAAGAGCTGTCTCGTTTAAGAATGTTATCTCCAAAATGTGCTTATAAATCATATATATTTAATATATATGTACGTACAAATAAGATTTGGCATTAAGTAACCTACAATGGTTGATATATCATAAAAGCAAACCAAACAAAACCAAACCTCAAAATCCCAGCAAAGTTTGTGAAACAGATTTTGATTTTTGCATACACCATTTGTTTCTATTGACAATTTGCACGATTTTAAGTAGATCACCATTTCCACCCAACCAATGCCAACTCTTTTATTCCCCCTGGTTTAATTTGCTGAATTCGATTATTATGTGGTTTTATTTTTCGTCTGTCTCCAGAAAAGACTGTTTTTTATTATAATTTTACTCCTCGCGAGTTTTCACCGTCTTTTACAGGAGATTGAGGGACAGCAAATCTGCTCTAATTTCCCGGACACTTCTGATGATTCCCGACGATTTTAAAAATGCTCTCGTCTGGATGATCTCGATCATTCCTCTGATTAGTATATCCTCTTATCTTTTTTTTTCTATGTTTTTGGGGGCCATTCCAAACGCACCAACTTCACTTGTTCTCATCGGCATTCTCATGCTCCACATGGATACTTTATCTCACCGAGTCATTAGCCTAATGAGTAGAGTGTCGCCTATAGTCCGAGAGACTGGGGTTCAATCTCAGTTCGAGTCATAAGAAAAAAGTAAAGAGAGCGACCTTAGTCGAGAGTGAGCAGAAGGCTCCTTTTCAATTGCTACTACAGCGAGGTATAGGGAAGGGCTCTACGCCATTCCCTGTATTGCCCCACTCACCTTAAAATGCTAGGCCTTAAGCAAGGCGGCATCAAGTACCAGTCTTTGGTCTTCCGGACAATCGGCTAACACTGTACTCTTTAGGTCAATTTATACAAAAGAACTTTAAAAAGTGGTACTTGATGCCGCCTTGCTTAACACTCAGCACTATAAGGTAAGGATCAAGGGTAAAGTGAAGCAATCCAGGGAATGGAGATGCACTCTCCCCTAAACCTCGATGTAGTAGCTATTGTAAAGTGAGCCTTCAGGTGGCCTTCGACTAAGGTCGCCAACTTACTTTTTACGACTAATTTTTACCTAATCGTTTTTTTCTGGGGTTGAGGATAGTATTTTCTTCTTGTAATAAGTCTCGGTAAATTACCCTGTTTAATTCTTACTTTTGTAATAAATTTTAACTGGCCCGGGAGACCTTGGTTCAATCCCAGGTCGAGTCATACCAAAGACTCAAAAAATGTTACTTGATGCTACCTTGCTTAACACTTAGCATTATAAGGTAAAAATCAAGGGTAAAGTGGAGTAACCAAGGGAAAGGAGTAGCGTCCTCCCCTACACCTTGGTGTAGTAGCTATCGAAAAGGGAGCCTTCGGGTCACCCTCGACAACGGTCGCCAACTTTACTTTTACTTTTCTATATATGAGAAAATATTTAGGACACAATATTATAATTGCAACAATTTAAAGCCGAAAATAATGTTTATTTCAAAGTAAAAAAAATGTGTTCCGCACCCTTGATGGAATTAGGTCAACTAAGATTTGAACTTGGCTCGTTGAGTTAGTTTGCTCGAGGGAAACAATACTTAGAGTAATGACTAAAGTGCTAGACTGCGGGTACGAAGTAATGGAGTTCGACCTTCAACCATACTATTATGTTTACTTTCATTTCAATACCCAAAGAAACGATAAGAATTCTCTTATCCGCTCAGCTATGGATTAAATATTATCACTGTTCAGCAACAATGGTGGCTTTGGTATTAAATAAACCAAGAAGGTTGATATGGCATAAAGCAAAACAAAAACAACCTATAAATTTCCTAAGATGACGGCGGTAATGTTAGGTGGCTCAGAGAGATTTTAATAGTAAAAGACCTACTAAAATTATTTTTTTTGAGAGGGCTCCAAATGATACAAAAAAATCATTAAATTTTTATTATTTCAAGAGAGCTTCAATGAATAAACTTCAGCCACAATATATAAATAAAATAATTAAAAAAATTAAAACAATTAGAATAAAATATCGTTTTCAAAATTAGTTCAGTTTTAAATAAAAGCTTTAAAATCAATGAAATTATGATTATTTTAGAGAAGCATCAACAGATAAAAAAATTCATAAACTTTAATCCACTTAAAAAATGAATATTTACGTATGTAAAAGAAAAAAAAGAAAGAAAATATTTGCATTTATACATATATATATATATATATATATATATATATATATATATATATATATATATATAAAAAGACAAAATGAATATGTATATATAATGAAAAACGAGAACAAAAAGAAAAATTATCGATAAAAGAATTTTGAATTATTTTATTTGTTTTATTACAGAACCACGAAAAGCATTGACTTTACTTGTTTGTTTATTCGTATTTATGGAATATCAACCTTTATAGGTTATTTAATGACAAATTCATTTTATACAAATAAACAGTTCTATTTCAAACAATTCAGTTTAGCATAAGTACACAGTTTGTCAAAATCCTTTCTATTTTAAACTATTCAGTTTAGTCCGACGGTTCCATTTCAAACAATTCAGTTTAGTATAAATGTAGTTTTTTTTATTTACATACAGTTAAATGTCAAAAGAAATTCTATTTCAATCATTTCAGTTTAGTGTAAGAATAGTATCAATCTCAAAAACAGTTCTATTTCAAACAATTCAGTTTAACATAAGTACTCAGTTTATATGTCAAAACAGTCCTATTTCAAGCAAATCAGTTTAGCACAAGTACACAGTTTAGTTCTACTTGACCAATAGATAGGGCCCTATCATGTGCTACCAACTGGGAGCGATGGCAATGATGGGATACATGGCATTACCCTAAGCTCCAACATTACTGGAACCTCACCACCAGATTGTTTAGTGTCATATCCCGAACATTCAGAGGAGTTGTCTTACCCCCATGCAGAGAAGAAGTCGGTGTATTCTACAGCCCCGGCAGACTGGGCAAGTATTTAATTTGGAATTTTTACAATTAAAATGTAACAAATACAACATCAATTTGAATTATGTCCCACTTAATCCAATGAACCGAAACCGAGCGAAGTGTAATCGAGTGAAATGATACTGAGTGAAGTTAATCAAGTGAAGTGAAATTATTATTAGATGTTTCTTTAGAAAAAAAAATTGTTACATCAATTTCTGGACGAGGATGATTGCGTTTCATTTCACGCCTACGAAAGGCATGAATCATTCTTTTCTCTCCCAGCTACTGATAAATAGTAGGGCATATAGTAGGACTATACACTTGGCAAGTGTATAGTCGGGGAGATGGAAAAATCTGAATTCAAATCAGATTTATTCCACTTAAATTGATTTTGTTTCATTTAATTCTGCAATTCCGACATCAAATGATGATATAATAACAATCATTTTCTTTTACATTTGTTTGAACATAGGGAGACATTTTTTTCCCGAGGGTTCAACGTAATCTTTTGTTAACCTCGAATGTACGGTTCTTTCTCATCATATCTCAGTGTGCACTTCCTTGGTTCAATGAAACTACAAGCTGCATTAAGAGAAAGTCATATTAAAAAATATAACAAAAACAAGCTAATCATTTACGTGGGTTGACAAGAGCACACCAACAACTGAATAGATCTAACGCAACCATAGCAATTCTAAGTTGGTTCTGTGACCCGGAAAATTTGCATTCTATTCATTATCAATGAATAAACCAGCTTACTTAAAGTCGGGTTGATAAAAGTCAGACTCTATAATCAAACAATAACTGACATATTTCAAAACTTATTTAAATTATATTAAGGTAAATTATCATTTTTAGAAAAAGGTGTGTCGGTACAGTCTACCAGCGATTAGCAGATTCGTAATAAAAATGCGACTCTTCAAAACGTGGTGTTCGATCTGTAGATGATCGAAGCGATAACGTTCCAGCAACCTTTGAGACAGAGAAAAATTTAATGACAAGGAATATTGAATTGACATGTTTCTCAGTCAGATTAGCTTCATGAGAAATGAAATTTTAATTCGGACAAATGATATCGAGCAAACACGAAATCAACATAGATAAAAATCTATAGATTATATTCAACTTTATACGATAGAAAAAAACAAGAATTCAGCAGAGATCTGAAATTTAACACCATAGAAAGGTTCTTTCCCCACCCAACACACAAAACCTTTGTCACAATCAAATAGATATTAGGAACACACAAAGATAAATAGGTACAAAGTCATAAAAACCTTTGGCCCGTAATTTCCGTGGACCTTTCTTCAATTTGTGAGCCTTGTAGTAATGACACATAAAACTTATAAATGAATAAATACCCAAATGTTCAATATTTAATTAAAATAGTCACGGTCGGATTGAAACATTTCTCCTGACTGACACATAACCTCCCTCAGCGAGTGTCATCAACCTGTTGCTACGATGATTATGGAAAGGTAAAGTCCTTAACTGACAGATAAAATCACTAAGAAATGAAATTCTCAGTTAAAGTAAGCAGCTGTGTCACATGTCAATTCCTTTACTGAGGTCAAAAATTTGCCACTGGCGAAAAAAAAACCCATCTTCGAGTAAAGTTAAAAAAAAAAAAAACTTAAACGAAAGATACCTTTATTCTGACGACTGCAAAAATCCCTGCGACAGTATATATATATATATATATATATATATATATATATATATATATATATATGAAAAAAAAAAAACGTTCACATTAGGATTATAAATTTATTTCCATCCAGGACTTCTTCAGATCTTATGGATAAAATAATTCAGAATAGACTCAGGAAAGAAGAGTGGGAGGGGATAGAAGAGGGGTGAAGAGTTTTCTCCTCATTTAGCCCACTTCCGTTTTTTTTTAATTTATTGCTGGTTGGAATTATAGTGAATTAAATTTTTTATTTTTATTTTTTAATCTAAATACATTTCGACTTAAAACTCCAGATTTAATACTAATTTAGATAAATACACTTTCTTTAATAACTTTACGTAAGGATACAGTAATACCTATTTTAAATTAAATTCAAAATTTGAAATTAAAATTTTTAACTTCAGATTTTATTTTCATGCCTATTAATTCAGTTACCCTTTCATTAAAGAGTATGTACACATCACATGGTTTCCTTCTCATTTTTTAAAATTTTATTTTATTTTTATTCATTTACCTAAAATTTCAATTTAATCCTATGTTTTTTTTAAATATTATTTAAGCATTATCTATGATAATTTGTCAATAGTTTAAATTTATTCCTATGTCTACATCTAGCTATTAATTCACATCTCTTATTTAACAATTTTTCAGGGTCTGGGTATATCATTATTTGTATTTTTTCCTCTTGGCACAGATTACATCTACTTTCAAAACATTTTGGAGTATTTGACTTTTTCAATATGGACTATTTAATCTCAGTGGTTAAACCTTTATTTTTCAAACTCCAAAAATGCTTAGATAAGGCTGTTTGGTGTTTTAGATGTTCATGGGAGGAATAAAATATATTAATACTAACTCGAATAGAAAATGTATTCATGTTAACTCGAATCACCCCAAGACCATAATTAAACCAAAAGCAGTAAATTTGAGAATAAGAAATTTATCAACAAACGAGAAAATATTCCTAGAGAGTAGTAAGATATATATGGTTGCCCTTAAAAATAGCGGTTTTAGGGAAGATTTTACTTATCAAGAAGAAAATATACCTAAGGATATTGATAAGGAAAAAAAAAAGAAGTTTGGTCATAAAAATAGAAAAAGAAAAAATTATATGGTTTAACCCCGCTTTTTGTAGACTAGCTAGTATAAATATTGGTAAATATCTTTTGAAACTGATAAATAAGCACTTTAAACGTGGTAATATACTACATAAAATATTTGATAGAAAAACGTTAAACAGTACTTACTCTTGCTCGAAAAATATTTTTCAAATAATCAATAATCATGATAAAGAGATAATTAAGGAATTTCAAGACCGAACGAATAATAAAAATAATAATAATAGTAAACAAAACGAATGTAATTGTAAAACTCGAAATAATTGTCCGATGAATGGATAATGTAACTTAAATAAGATAGTATACCAAGGAATTATTTACTCAAAAGAGAACATTAAGGATAAAAAAAACTTATATCGGAATTTCCTCCACAAATTGGAAAATTATATACGTGAATCATGAATTTTCTTTTTCCCATGAACATCTGATGTGTGTGTGTGTATGTGTGTATGTTTGTGTGTGTGTTTGTGTCTGTGGATCGGATTTTCCAATTTGTTTAATAGTTCAATCTTTTACTTATTTGGTTAAAAGCTGGTATATGATTTATCGAATAATTGGAAGGTGCCACTTTCATAATTATGTTACAGAATGCGTTTCCAAAAATAAAATTACATGGGAGCTACAATACAGTATATAAGTAAATTTGAGAGCGACCCGAAGGTTCCTTTTTCAATAGCTACTACCGCGAGCTGTTAGAGTGGATGCAACTCCTTTCTCTAGATTGCTTCACTTTACCCTTGATACATACCTTATAATGCTGAATGTTGAGCAAGGTGGCAACAACAACCATTTTTTAAGACTTTGATATGACACAAGCTGGGATTGAACCCTAGTCTCCCGGGCCTTGACGAACGATCTACTCACTAGGCCAATAGGCCTGTTAATATAGTATAGTATAATATAATATAATGTTATGATATTAGTTTAGAGAAAAGATGCAAAAAAGTTGCGCAGCATTAATATGCAACCAAGTGTTTTCACACATTTGCTGCTGTAATGGCATCGAGCATTTTCTTACCAACTTGCATTTATGTTTATTTATTTAAATATGGTGAAATGGCAGATTTTGTTGAATCTGACAAGTTGGTAAAAATAGATAGAAAAGTGGATAAATCAGACACTTACAACGGGTTCAGTAATATTTCGTATCGTAGTATTGTGTAAAAAATGTCTTAGTTTTTTTTATCCATTCTCTATTTTGATTTTGTTTTCACTTTGTATAATATCTGCTAGGTAGGGTGAAATCTGATAGAAACCGAAACATTGTTTTATGCGGTTTGTTTTGGAAATGACTTGTTTTGGAAATGACTTCAGTTTCTAATAATCTATGTTTTTTTTTTCGTTTTTTTTTTTTTTTGCAATGTATGGGTTTGATTAGAGTGGCTTGGGAACAATTAAAAGTGTTTGAGATCTAACGTGTGGAAAAAAAGGGTATTTCGGTCGTCATTTAATTAAATTGATCGTTTTTGTTCATAGATTCTTTTTCAAGATTACGTTAGGTTTTGCCAATGTAATGCTTGTTACAATCTTTGCATAGAATAGAATATATGCCAGCGTGAGAATTGTTTTTTTTTCCAGGATGTTTGTGAGATTTTTAATGGTTTGTCATGTGGTTTGTACGATTGTTTTTCCGAAATTGGTTAATTTGTCGTAGAGAGGTTTGTTATGCGTGTTAGAGAGTAGAGAGATAAGTCTGTGGGGAATGGAAATAATGGGAGTGTTTTACTTAAATTTATTTGATGAGGAATACTGAGAGTTTTTTTTTTTCTAGCGTTTAATATGAAAAATTTAGGGTATGCTAGGCTTTTAAAGAAGTATTCGATGTACTTAAATTCTTCATCTAGGTGTTGTGGGCTATATATTCTAAGTGCTCTTAAATAAAAGCCAATTATGAGGCCTATTTTGATTTTGTCGTTGTGACGGGAATGAAAATGTATATAATCATTTTTGTTGTGGGTTTGCGGTAGACTTAAAGTTAAAACATTTTTTGATTTAATCATTAGGATTTCCTGGAAGGATATTGTGTTATTTGATTATTTTTTTTAAATATAAAGTTGATGGAGATTTCAACATTGTGCAATTTTTCTGCAATCTCTTCGATTTTTACGTTTAGCGGTTGGAAAAAAAGATTTCGTTAATATATTTAAAATATATTGTGTTATCGGATAGTCTGTATTTAAAAGGGCCGGATTCTAAAATTCTAAAAATAGACCGGATAATTGGGTTTAGCATAGGAAGCCAGATTTTTGTTTTATCATTAAATTTGAAATAAGTCATGTTGGTTATGTATCTGCAGATGTTGGTAAAAGTGTTTTAGGGGGTCATGAGTTGAATTTAATTTTTCTTAAGTGAGTAGCGAGAAAGTTGAAGTTATTTTTGTTGTGCATATTTGATTAGAGGGAAGTTATATCTAAGCTGTTCATAGTTTTGTTTTATATATCAATGTCCTTGATTTAATTGAGTAAGTCTCCGGAGTTTATAATATGTGAGAGGCAGATTGTGCCGAGTACGTGAGGGTAATATTTTAGCTATGGCGTGAGCTATTTTGTTGGTGGCAGGACCGATGCTGAAAATAATGTGTTGTAGGCGGGTGTTTGGTTTGTGGATTTTGCATAGGCCATATAATGTTGTAATTTACTTAGCGTTTTGCTCAGATATGGCACAAGGCAGTATGAATGGATTGCATAATGAGACTCGAACTAACTCGTGAAGGTTTACAAGTCTAGCTTGCTAACCATTACGCCACCTGAGGTGCCCTATAATAATGGGATTGTAGGGTGGTGTTCAATGAGAAGGGTTCAATTTTTTTTTGTTTTATACGAGTTCTTTGAAAGAAATAATGTCTTTGTTAATGGTAATTTTCTATATATATATATATATATATATATATATATATATGCTGGCTAAGTTTGTTTAGGCTTTATGGCATATCAACCAGTGTTTGTCATTTAATGACAAATCCTGTTTATATATATATATATATATATATATATATATATATATATATATATATATATATATATATATATAATTAGTAAACACATTTTGTGGATATACAGTTAAAAGATCCAACTGATATATTTCTAACATTTGAATTTAGCTTGAATCAACAAAGTTAAATGTTTCTAAATATAACTAACAATTTAATTTACCTTCAGTCATTTGTTTACAAAGTTAAATACAGAGGCAAACAATTCAAGTCATTTGTTTGCACTCAGTTTAAGTTCGAACAGTTCTATTTGACTCATAGATTGGAACCTTATCAGGTGCTACCGTTCCAGGCCAGAGTGTACCTGGGAGCGATGGTAATGATGGGGTACTCCACATTACCCAAACCTCCAGCATCACAGGAACCTCACCATCAGTTTGTTTAGAGTCATATCCAGGACACGTGTTGGTGGGTCTTACCTCTCAGCAGAGATACAGTCGGTGTATTTTGCAGCCCCAGCTGGCGGAACTATATATATATATATATGAAGAGAGAGAGAGAGAGAGAGAGAGAGAGAGAGAGAGAGAGAGAGAGAGATCCAAATGAGAAAATAAATAAAAACTACGATCTTGATGCTTCGATAGCAACTGGAGACAAATAGGGAGGAATGATCTTGTTCAGAATATACCGAATTTAGCACAAACAACATATAATCACTTCAATTAATTCTAAAATTCAGCAAAGAAGTTAACTGACCTTTAGGAACAACCAACCATTTTTTAGGCTAATTCAAATCTTGAAGAAAAAAAAACAACTTCTTTTAATGATATTTTTGTTTTTGAAATATATAATAATTTTCATATATTTCATATATTTTTTTAATTTTTACATATTAATTAAGCATTTAATTGCACATTATGGAATTACCTTTTTCAGAATATACCAAACACAAAACTTTGCACAAACAATATACGACCACTTCAATTAATTCTAAAATTCGCCTCAGTAGTAAAGACAACCATGCAGTAAATTTAATAAGCATAAACTATAAACACAATGATTCTGACTTTAATAAAGGATTCATACGAGGACTAAGCACTGCGATCTTTTATATGAGTACATATGACTATGCTTTACCAAGAAGACACTTAGTTGAATTGAGAAGTTTGGCCAAGAATAACAACATTATCAACAACTCTTTCAGATAAAGTTTATGATATTCTTATAATGGACTGGGTTAAATCCCAGATCGAGTCATACCAAAGACTCAAAAAATGGTACTTGATGCTTCCTTGCTTAACATTCAGCATTAAAAGGTACAGATCAAGGGTAAACTGGATTAATCCAGGGAAAGGAGTAGCGCCCTTCCCTACACCTTGATGTAGTAGCTATCGAAAAGGGAGTCTTCGTGTTACCCTCCAATACGGTCGCTATTTTTACTTTAGTTATAATGGACTCTACACATTACAATTACGCAATAATAGAATTATTCGATGGCCAAAATAAATGGGAACAAATTACACTGCATACCATGATTAAAAATATTGGTATTTTCAATAAGGCAATTATAAAATATAATCTTAAAAGAAGACACACACTGGTCTTCCGAAACTGAATATAATTCAAGAAATGTATGAACTTT
Organism: Sepioteuthis lessoniana; assembly: GCA_963585895.1. Classification (NCBI taxonomy): domain Eukaryota; kingdom Metazoa; phylum Mollusca; class Cephalopoda; order Myopsida; family Loliginidae; genus Sepioteuthis; species Sepioteuthis lessoniana. The sequence goes on along the minus strand of OY757905.1, from coordinate 100,346,124 downwards.
CTAAAATTCATAGACATAGAATTCCTTTACAGCCCATTATTTCCAGTTTTGGAACTTCCATTCATTTCTTTCTCTCTATCTTCCTCTCTCTCTTTCTCTCTCTCTCTTTCTCTCTCTCATATATATATATATATATATATATATATATATATATATATGTGTGTGTGTGTGTGTGTGAGTGTGTGTTGGTCCCGCTAATTAGTTACACGACAGAATGAAAATTACTTAAGCACATCAAATTTTGCTATAAGTGTAGCAGGACCATTGCAAATATTCTGGAACTATGAATATAAGATTATACATATCTCTTACGATATTTGTAGAAAAAACTACGTTATGATGATGCTATAAAAATGTATCGAGTCGGAAGCTTTAAATCGTGTTCAATAGGGAAAAAAATTCATTGTAGATGTGTGTAGGAAGGAGAAACTCATAATATCTAAGTTGAATGTCAAAAGGAAGAAAATTAACATCTCATTAATTGTTTCTTTTTGTATTGGAAAATACAGCTCAAGCCTTCATATTTTTGGTCATGCATCGTATAGCATAAGTAGTAAAGAATGCATGAATCAATACCAATAAACATTGCCTGGTTGTATGGTATTATGTTTCTTTAGAAGTAAATGTTTTCTCGACTTGTTGCGCCCAGTAAACAAATGTAAAACTAAATATCGTTGTTATCTTTTGATGTTAGGATTTTAAAATTAGTTGTAACCCTAAACTTTTTCAAATTTATTTTTTCATTCCAATTAACTCGATCATTTGTGACAATTAAAAATAAAGCAATAAACTAAAACAAAAATAAAAGCAAACAAAAGAACACCCTTCCCCTAAAACATAACCACCCCCCCACAAAAACCTGTAGTCTCACTGATGCAATGTTTACTTCAGTTTAATTGTTGCTGATTTTACGAGAGTAGCGTGAATGTTGCAAAGAATTATGCGTTAAAAATTTGTAACAAAATATTACTTAATACTCTCACAAAGGGTTTTCAGCTTTCTGTGATGAAAAGGTTAATCCTTAAATCAATTATAAGTTAAAAAAAATATATAAATGAATTCATGACAGGAGTGTGAGTTGACACAGTTGTTACGTTTTTATGCATTATTTTTGGTAATGTGCAATAGTTTACAAAATATATATTGTGTGAGTATTGACTTTGAATGAGTACAGTGTATGTAAATATTTTAATAATCTTTTGATTGCTTACTTTCATGTCGGTCCAACAATTATTTAAAGGATAAAAACTGGTGATCGTCATGAAATTTTCGGACTTAAAATTTCGGTTGGGCGTGGAGAATCTAACGTTTGTTTTTTCGACTGCTATACTGATACTAACTTGTACAGTGAAGAGGTTTATTTAGACTCATTATCGTTTTCACAGCAAAAGAGAGAAATTTTATATTGGTAATTTAAAACAGACGTGATTTTTTTATTATTTTTATGAATACCAAATTATAAATCATAAAATTTATGAACTTTCTAAAATTCATAAACCTAGAACTCCTTCACGACCCATTATTTCCAGTTTTGGAACTTCCACTCATCTTTCTCTCTTCCGCTCTCTCTCTCTCTCTCTATATATATATATATATATATATATATGTATGTATGTATGTATGTATGTATGTATGTATGTATGTATGTATGTATGTAATTGTTGGTCCCGCAACTTCGTATCACGACAGAATAAAAATAGTTTCGACTTATTACTTCAGCACATCAAATTTTGGAGAATGTCTTTCAAATGTGTCCGTTAAAAAAGATTATGCATTAAATGGCATAATAATGTATTAAATCAAATAAAAATATAACAAATAAACAAATGTCAACATTCATTTTTAATTCTTTTTATAATTATTCATAAATATTTGGTTTAAATTTCATTAGTTTAAATTAAATTAATCATAATTTTATACATTTAAAAAAAAAATATTTAGATTTTACTTACTTTTATAATCGATTTTCGAAGGTGGAATTAAAAAAAAACAACTTTCAAATTGGAACGATATTTCCTGTTTTTATAAAACATCATTACATTGATATTATCACTTTCTTTCAGGAGACTCTATATTAGTAGTATTTGCTTCATCTTTCCTCTGTTCATGGAATCACATCCCTGTTGCCTCGAGGTTTTGGAAGGGACTCCTTAGATGGTTCAATGGATAATCTGTTATACTGTGATTCGATTTCTCTGAAAGCTGATCTGATGCTTTAAAGACTTTTCTCGACTTTAGGTCGGATACGATTAAGAAGCAGGACATTATAAACAATGGCAGCAATAGCAGTAGTTCTTGGTTATTCTATGATCATCGGTCTCAAGGAGTGATAGGATGCTGCCGTTCATCCATTTCTCTATTAGGGTTTTTTTTACTGAAAATTTTGCATAATCGAAGAAGTATGTCGACAAACTTTCTTGTCTTCCATACTTCAGGGCGTATTTCTTCAAGGCCTGGAGTTTTACTGCTATTAATTCTATTCTGTGCAGCGTCAAGTTCTTACTCCGTAAACTGTCCAAGTTTCATATCTTGAAGGCAATTAATTTTTTCGATAGATTTATTAGTAGTTTCAAGAGGTTTTCCAAATATATTCTTTCTACTTTTGAAGTCTTTGTGACTGGCAGCTTTTAATATTGCTGTTGAGGCCCTTTTCCTACTGTTTTCTTTATTTATTGTCAGCCGTACTAATCGTATTTGTCTATCTTTATCGAACTTTTTATTTATTGATTTGGCCTTGATCTCTTTCATATGTGTTACATAATTCTCTCTGGGTTTTCTTTATTTTATGGGCATATGTTTGGGATCTTTTGTTAAGTAAAGGATTTTTTTATTTCATCTCGTTTTTTCCCTAATTGACTCCCAGGGAACTTTTGGTTCTTGCTTTCGCTGATATGCGCTCGGCTACTGTTTCTGTATGAGAATTGTTTATAATTCTCCATTCGGAGAATGTCTTTCAAATGTGTCCTGAAAAGTATCAAACATGTTTCTTACATTTACCGTATATTAATTACTTATGTCACTATTGGTAAATTAGAACCCATCATATCGTGTTATCAAGGTCATAAAATGTTTCACTCATTATTCTTTGTTGGACCCTCAATAAGCTAACTTGTGATTACAAAGTACAAGGATTGAAAAGCATTCCTACTCCTCCATTGGCATTGACGGAATTTTTTTCATGCAAATGTTGACAGAAATACCAATCCATTACTGGGATCAAGGTATTTTGTTTCTAGCTTACTATAGAAATATTCCTGTGCGCATACGATGTCAATATTCTGCTCGGCTGCAAATGTTGTAAACTATGGTCGCTGGTCCATTCTGCTTAACGTAATTTTACTTATACATATGTTTGCGGGGATATGGAGATTTAATATGATAATCCCATGCATTTAAAGAGATTTTTCTTATTAGCTGTTACATTTCTACTGAGAAAATTACTAATGTCCGTTTACTTTTCACAAGAATCGAAATCTTTCACTTTTTGATAGTTCAATGAAACCTGATCACTTATTTGCTGTATCTTTTACTCGAATGAAGGCCAGAGTGCCTAGATAATCATAGGTCGAGTGAAATTTGTTGTACAAGATGTGATGACTAAAGACGGAGTTGTGAATGAAATCTAGAAAAAAAACTCAGTTTCGGCTTAAGCTAGCATAAATTTTATGATACAGATCCAATAGGATACAAATTTAGGCATTTTCGTCTTCACATCGGACTAATATCTTCGAGAAAGTAATGACTCCATCCATTCTACCTACCCTTACCAGTAAAATGGCAGTTCAGACTGCACGTGATAGTTTTGGTAGCTCACTCTTCGAGGAAAGATACTAAATAGAAAACGAGGTAAGCTTGGGGATAGCATCTCTACCCAGTAAAAATCCTTTCCAATAAAGCACCAGTACCAAACCTACCTTTGTGAGGTTACAACCCAAAAATTCATTTGAAGTTTATTGGTTGTAAGAGTCATTTCTCAAGATATTTTATCTTGACGAGAGATCGCCTTAGATTTTACTACGGCGATCACTCCTGTCACTAGTGTCGTATGAGCGCTCAAAAGTTCCATTAAACATCTGAATCCCAATACAACTTGTACAAGTGATTTTTGTTTATAGTTATGAAGACATTTTTTTAATTCAGAATTTTTTTCTCATCTTTAGAAATTAGAATTTTTTCAACCACAATAACAGGTTGCCTTGCCAAAATTTAAGAGGCTAGCGGTTCTATTCATTGGAATGAATATGTATTTGTAAGGAACTATTTTGAAGAAAAATAATGTTTCATTGGTCTTATTCTAGGCCTTGGAAGATATAGATTCAGTCTCAATTTTTCTTAACATACCATATATATATATATATATGTGTGTGTGTGTGTGTGTGTGAGAGAGAGTGTGTGTGTGTGTGTGTGTTAAGTATGGAGGCATGAAAACTGAATCATCTTGTGCTTGTATTAAGCCACTTGTAGGATGTGATACAAAATCAATTCTTAACTAGATTTCTGCTGGTTTAATTCAGAGTTTTCTTTCTCCCAGACTAACCGAATCTAATCAACCTAGTCTCCTTAACTATTTACAGATTGATGGAGAACGACAGAAAGCTTTATGTTTTTATTAACGGCATTAGTGCGAAATGAAAACCAAGCAGCCTTGTCCAGGATTTGAACTCAGTTCGTCGAGTTTATTTCTTATCATCACCATAACCGTTACGCAAAATGTTTTTTTTTTTCGTATGATTCAATGATTGTGCTTTACTCATTTTGCGAGCCAAATAAAAAAAAAGTCAGTTTTATCAATGAATGGATAAAAACTCAAGTGAATGAATTAGTCCTGTTTGGTTATTTATTCTATTTAATTTCATTTTTTTTTCTTTTTTTGTAAAATTCAAAGCAAAAAAGAAATTTAACTGTTACAAAGAAATAAAATCTTGCGAGGCACTGAATGTGGCTCACGGCTTGTAGTTTTATGACCCTTCATCTAGAACAAAGCTTTTCAAACTTTTTACTTAATGCACCTCTTGTTAACAAATTTTCATTTGCATCCAAATAAAGTAATTGAATATTTCATTACTAAACATTACTAGTGTTTAATGCAATTTACGCGATAAAAGAAACAGTAAACTATAAATGCAAACACACATTTAATTCTTGAATTAGTTTTTTAATGGGAAAGATGGGTTTGGTGGGCAATGAAGAGATCACAAATATCAGGTTGCCGTTCTATGTTCAAAATGCAACTCTGATTACTTACTAAATAATGCTAGTGGCGAAACTCAGATTCCACCATTTACGAACGTCAAAAAGCTCAGAAAATAAGCTCAACAGTTGCACAAAGCTTTGGATTTTTGTTGTATTTTTTTTATACATCCAGTAATATGCACTTTTTTTCAGTTTATACACAGAATTCGCTTCGAGATCAACAGTTATTTCAATAAATCCTTCTTTAAGAAAGGTGCCTAAATTTGCACTTTATACTGCCACATCAAATGGGGAAATGATCCATTCCGGAATTTCCCTGAGTAGAAGATTCTGGATTTGAGTTTTAAAATCTTCTCGAAAATATTTAATACTTAAAATCTTCTCGCAATTACTTAATACTTACTTATAGAAAATCAATTTGTTATACAAAACGCTTTCTTCTGAGCCAGCTCGTTCGTTCATTCAAATGATTCGTATTTTGGGAACAGGTCCTTTGTGAATGGCTCATCACTAGTGGCTATCGCCGAATCAGGCTTTCTGCTTGATGTATTAGACAACGTGGTCATGTGATTTTTGTTCAATTATAAAGGGATTTATAAATACAAATCCGAAGATTTTATTCTCCTTATCAACATTTTTTTTAATCCATGGGTCAATATGGATTATTTAGAGAAACTTCGAATACTATGTTATTTATACAAGACGGTTGAATACTGTAATATTTCGAAAAATAGATGTATATTTCCTGAAAGAGATGGGGAAGTCATCACAGCGTTGTGGCTTACGACTTGAACTGCGATATGGAAGAAAATAGAATTCAAATTTCAGTCACGCTATTTTGATCACTTTCAGTCTAATACTTTTTGGAAAGGTATGAATCCCCATATCCATCGACCTATGTGCTAAATAGCATCACTAGCGTTTTGCTACAAAGATGGTTTTTGCAATTCCCAAAGTTTGATATGATATTAAACAAATAAACCCAACCTAACCTGAAAGAGATTTATTGATTATATTTTGATATGAACCTAATTTTGTTACGTGAAAAATTTCGCAGTTTTGGAAGAAGAACTATTTCAGTTTTAAAAAGAGTTCTAGCGACTTTATAATATCTCATGCACATTCTTAGTACTAACTAACCAATAGGGAAGCTTGGAATTTAACTTTCAGAAACAATCTTTAGACAAGTTCAGATTGATGGCATTTGATACAACAAAATCCTGATGTCTATTTTTTACCAATATTTCAGATACTTCTCTGTAAAAAAATTCATGAAAAAAAATCGAAAGATTTAGTCAAACAAATGAGTTATTTCAACCATAACTCCGAAAAAGGTTGCTATTTTATTTTTACCATAAAACAGAATAGATAAAAGATAGATTCAAAACAACACATATTAAATCATAATACCACGAAATATACTGTATAAGAGTTCTTAAAATTCTGATCAGGAACAATTCAAAAAGAGAAGCAGAATTTTGATAATAACCCAGATGTATTTCTTGTACAATCATTCTTTAAACAAAGAATTCGTTCACTGAAAAGAGGAACGAAAGAACCCACGAAAATATGTTTCTATTTTTACGAAGAAAAATGAATAGTAAAAAAAAGAAAATGATATTTGGGCTATTCTGTATAT
>OY757905.1:100229292-100336792 GCA_963585895.1 Sepioteuthis lessoniana | reverse complement strand
CTGAATAGGTTGAAATAGAAATATTTTGATAATCAAACTGTGTACTTATGTTAAACAGAATTGTTTGAAATAGAACTGCTTATTTGTATAAAAATGGATTTGGCATTAAATAAGCAACAAAAGTTGATATACCATAAACCCAGACAAACTATTCAAAGGGGATTTTCTTCTCTTGGTATTCCAGGACCGTGTGAATTTATACCTTCTTTTTGACTGTATCCTCTCAGATGAATTTTCAAACTTGGAAGCCAGGAAGTTACTTATAGAATGTTTTCGTGCATTGCTATATATCTTTTTAAGTCACAAAAATTTGCAGAATTTACTGCAAATAACCTAAGTGATATAAAATTCTCAAAAGAAGTCCGTCCAATTTACATAAAATATTGGATTTTATCCGATTAAAGTATGTATCTATCCTTATCAAGAACAAATTCACAAGCATCAAACCTCCAAGCGTTCTCCTGAACCGGAGAGTTATAGATTGTTCCCTTCCTCGGCATTTGCTTCAACTTTTAAAGACTTTTATGATCCGCCACAAAAGAGCTTACTTAACGTTTTAAATTTATTTCTCCACTTAGATCTTCTCCATTCTAGATCTTCCTAACCTAGAAATTCAATATATATATATATATATATATATATATATATATATTGAGAGAGAGAGAGAGAGAGAGAGAGAGAGAGAGGGGGGAGTGTGCGTGTGTGTGTGTGTGTGTGTGTGTGTGTGTGTGTGTGTGTGTGACTAACACTTCTGCGTGTAGATATGTCTGCCCGCATACCTTTTAATGTTATTACAAAATTTATATATTTTGTAATTTATTTTATTACTATTCGATCTACTGAATTAATCATATTATCAAATTAAGAATAACACTTCCTAGGGGATTTTTGTTTGAGCAAGGATTCTGAAATGCTCTGGCAGATTAAAAAATTTCTTATTCCACAATGAATCTACGAAGAATATTGCGAATTTTTCGTTCACGTTCACATTGGCCGTCGTAAGTCCTTAAAAGGAATAAGTTTTAAATTCAAATAATAGTATAGTTTTCTTTATTCATTCATAATTAATAATGATATAAATCTTCTATTTCGACATCATTCTTAGTGATCAGAGGAGAAGCTTTTTAGGCATATAATAATTATTAATCATTAGAATATTCAGACTATTGTTATTGGTATAATTGTTATTATAATCACAATGTTTCTTCCGAAATGTCATTCGTCCTTTCTAGGTGTTTCGTGTCCACACAAAATCTCGAACTGAACTCTTTATTTGTACCACAGGGGTAGACTATTCCAATTTTGTTAGCCATGACCGGGGACAAGTGTTAAGTTATTGTAAGTATTCCTTGTAAGTCTTATATATTATTGGGAATGAACCTGCAACCTCCAAGTGATTTCACCCAGAAGCACCTTGCAACCAAACACCTTATCCACTGCATCATGTGTCCTTGTCGGTCAATTGAGAGTGAATTTTTGGGACTTATAAACCAAATGTCTCCCTCCAGCTATGGATAAATAGTAGGGCAGACTAGGTTCTTCAGCCTTGGTGAGGCTACTAGTCTAGGAGAAGGACAACTCTGAATTCAAACCTGTTAAAATCCGTTTAAAAATTGACCTTGTGACATATCCTGCTCGAGCGGAGAGGTTGGTAAATATATATAAACCAAATGTCTCCATCATGTTTTTTTGACATGAAATACCTGAAGAAGGACATATCGGACAAAACGTTGGGATTATAACTATAAAGATGAGGTACGTTGTCTGAATATTATTAGTAGTAATCATTATCAAGGTTCATCTCAAAAATTTAGACAAAGGATTATTAAATGGTTAAGAAAAATCAAACAAATAAAAGAGTCACTCATTGTTCCCATCACTTCATTTTCCTTAATAATTTATATGTACTTCAGTTATGCTCTACTTGTCAGGTGATATTATCGCTTTATTGCTTTCATTTCGGCTTATAATATGAGTTTCTCTCAAGGATCACAGGGTAGTTGTCCGTGAACTCTGACTTTTTAGAATTCTTTGAATTCTGAGCAGCACCTCAGATTTCTAAATGCTTTACTTAAAGTAAATTTATTTTGTCATCTCTGAACTTTTTTGAACTTAGGTAGAAAATTCTATAGCTTTTCTACTTACTTGTATTTCAGATGAAGAAGTCCCAATGACCTGTTGTTCAACTTGACTGCTTGATGGATAAGAAAACAAAGTAAAGAGAATATGGAGACCTTGACTTCGAGCATTCCACTCCAAACATTGTAAGCACACAGAGAAAACTAATACTTTGATCGACAACACCAATGACCTTCAGGATGTCGAAAAGTCTAATTTATTAAATATCTAAGTCTTACTATTTCGCTTGTCATTGCGGTTTCTCAAAACTGGAACAGAAATTCAATCCTTGTTCTATTTCTTCCTACTGAGTTCTTGCAATTTAGTTGAATGAACAAAGAATTAAATTCCTAAAAACTACTGCGATCAAAAAGCATCAGCAAAAATTTGAAAAAAAAAATGTATCGAAACTAAAGTAGTATTTAGCAAGTTAGAAATAAATGATGAAGGAACTATTTGCTGTCATCCAAATAATATCAGACTCACTTGTTTCAGCAAGTTTTTCATTGGTCAAAGGACTTTTGAAACGTTTCTTCTGTGGATTTCTTTTAATGTCCTCATTTTCAAATATTATCCTTAAGTAGAATGGTCATTCTTTTTTGGCAAATATTTATTTCATAATATTTCTATTGCTTTCCATGAGTAATATTGTTTAAAAAATTGATATATTTTATAATCTATTAAATAATGAACTACTTTTTATTACTATTAAACTTAGTAAAGCAAAAATAACATATCGTTTGAAAATTTTACTTAGGGTATTAGCACTGAAATGCACTTACGAATTAAAACAGTTTATATTTTACGATGTGATCGACAACATAGTGTCACTACCGAGAACTCTCGCGGAAAACCAGAGAAACAATTACACGAGTGGTGGGTATTTTTAAAATAGTCAGTAAGTGAGTCGGTGGTGATTAAACAATTAGTCATATAAAAAGTGAATGCAGAACATTAGAGAAAAGGAATAAAAGAGGTAGGAAAGTTAATCCTCTATGAATCTGCGAAAGAGACTAAAATATGGCCATGTTGACAATTGTATATAGACAAATAAGATCTCTCCTAATAAAAACAATGAGAAGCACAAAATTCTCTCGAACTTTGGGATAGAAACCCTCCACCAACTCTTGTCCAGGCGACCAGATGTAGAGTTAATTAACAAGAAGAAAAGAACTTGTCATCTCGTGGATTTTGCCGTCTCAAAGGACTACAGTCTAAAAAGCGAAAAAGTAGGCAAATACCTGGATCTTGCCAGTATGTCAAAAGCTCAAAGTGACGGTAATTCCAGTTGTGGTTTGAACCCTTTGAACAGTCCCCAAAGACCATGGGGAAATTGAGATGAGAAGAGGATTCGCGACCATCCAGACTAACGTGTTGTTAAAATCAGCAGGAATATTTCGAAGAGATCTAACGAGACTTGCTTACAATCAGACTCCAGGGAAAATCCACCAAGTTGTGCTGGTGTGAAAAGCTGGCAAGTAGTTATAATCTAAAAATGTGTTTAAGAAACAATTTTGTAATGCATATAAAGAATAATGGAAATCATCTCAATATTTTGTCGAAGAAATTAACACTTTATACGAAGGATTTAAATAAAAATTCATTATGACATGATTTGATTGCTTTGTCAGTTTTGCGGCATTACAAACGTCTCTGCGTTATTCAATGCCAAATTTTTAAATTCCTGTTTAACTATAGCCTTTATAAAGTAAAATTACAGTATGTTTATAACTATTTTTGTAAATGAAGATGTTTTGTGTGTTGAATTTGTATTTTTTTTCCCATGATCATTCGTATACAGTAATAACATGCTTCATGACTATTTTTACTTCAAATAATTTACTCACAGTTATACGATTTCAATTATTCCTATCTTATACTGATAATTTATATATAATTTTATCATTATTTAGTTTTGCGACATGTCAGACTTTTTTGACTTATCTAATGCTGAAGTCAGTTGTTTTTAAGCACTTATATACTTTTAAGTAAGTTATGACAATAAGTTTTTGTAAATGATTACAGGTTCCTGTTATATTCTTAATTCTAATAATTCATACAATTATATAGTTTCGAGTAACTATTCCAATTTAATTATAAGAATTATGGTATCAAGTATTCCTATCTAATACTAATAATTTGTACAATTACATTGCTTCAAATATCTAAAAAAATATATGACTTCAATGAATGAATAGTAATTATCAGTTGTTAAAATTTTAGCTTCAAGTAGCTATTTTTAAGATGAATAATTTACTCAGAAATGTTTTGTTTTAGGTATTCCTATAAAATACTAAAACATTTAAAACTGACCATTTTGAACAGTTGTACTTCAACAAGAATAGTTTAGACACTGAATAAGCAATAAAAAAAGGAACAAAACAAAATCTATTTGACTTATCGATAAAATTCTAAATTATATTTCTGTACAAGGTTAAAGTGAACTAAGGAGTAATGCCCAAATATGAATGAATCCATTCCCTCTTCCTCAGAATTCGCCACTGGATGCAGTTTAGTGTCATACCCAGTAAAACCCCTTTTCTTGGTGAGAGGGGTTCTTACCTCTTTACAGAAGAAGCAGTCAGCGTATTTTAGGACCCACCAATATGGCGTGACATAAATCAAGATTCATCAAGAAAACCTTAAAATTTTAATTCATTTGACGCAGAATATATCTAAAATAGCAGCGCCATTCTCAGAGAATTTCTGGCGTAGTTCAAAGACTCTAACGTAAACAAATAGATAAATGAATGAATTCTTTGTGAAACGTGTCAGGAAAAACGTGTCAGAGTGTAAAAGAATCAAGGCTTTTTCTCCTCTCTGCTATTGTCGTGTTGACATGTTCCGTTGCGTAAATGTTTAATAGACTCAATTCTTTTAAAACACTTCCGCCTTGATGTCATTCATTTGAATTTATGTACATCAAAGAAACGAATTCACGTATGCAAGCGCACAAAGACACATACACACACAGGCACAAAAATACACACACAAAAGCGCTACCACTCAAATACACGCACGTTCTCACACACAAATACATACAGACACATACGTAATCATTCGCCACCGACATTGAAGATATACTGAACAAAACCAATATGGCTGAATTCTGGTGAATATTTGTTTGCGTCGGGATATAGGGATTTCTAAAAAATTTTCTGTTGATAGAAAACTATCGTGCTAATTCCAAATAATTACAATTACGTAAATACATTATAATGCATAATAGCATTTAGTGCCGGTTTTTGTTGTTGACTTTATAGAATTTCGTTCTAGAAGCTGACAGTCTTTATCGCTAGTAATATTGACATAATGCTGATAACTTAATTTTTTTATACTAAGTAATGAACGAATTAGATATCTCCTTGATCGATATAATAAAAAAAATCTAATTTGAAATCAAATACATACTCTTAAATTAGTGTCGAAATAAAATGAAAACTCTTTGATCTAAGAAGAAAAATTGATAGTTTATAATCTTAGAAAAAAAGTTAAATCTTAGTCTGAATAAAATTTAATCTAAGAAGAAAAAAAAATGAATACTCATTAATCTAAGCAGAAATAAAATGAATCCTTTTTAAACAAAATTTTCTTAAAGAGGGAGTTTGAGAAAGAACTTCGAGATCACGACTTCATTGGCTTTTCTGGAAGTTTCCTTTGATGCGCATGGAATTATACATCTTTAATCTTGGATATAAGTAAAAGTCGAAGTACGGCCAACTAGTAAATATAATAATAATAATAATAAAATAATAATAACAAAAATAATAGACTGGTTTCTAACAGGCTGAAGTAATGCAAAAAAAAAGAACATTTATAGCCACATATGAAATTAACCTATAAAGAGAAATCACTTAAAAATTGAACGAATAAAATGATATAACCATGTTGGTAGAATTTATCCGACGATATTTTAATTTCTTTCAACATTAAAATGCATATTTACACTTTTTTTTTTACTAATCTACGAATCATAAATGGCTGTGAGTTACCTTCCTTTTATGATTTTCAGGCGACACAAACTGGATATTTTTTTATTTTTCTTCAGAAATGCAATAATAGAACATTGTAAACAAAGAAAAAATAGTTATTGAAAAATTATCTAGTGATTCAAAACAAATACTTGTAAAAAACTTACCAACACTTTCTCAATAAATGACTTTTCTTTTGACTTTTGTCTTTTTAAAAACATGTTACAGTAAATTTTCGAACTTTGTTGTAAAATATATTCACAACAATTTTTGCAGCAAAATAAATTCCTTTTTTTAGTGTGTTGTTCCGAGTAAAAATATATTTTGAAGAATAAGTTTCTAAAATACTTTCGGCAGACTCTCTTATTGTGGATCCGTTATGCCTAGCAATAAATTTATCAGCGCAATCAAGTTTAGCAAAACAAGCACAAACAACGTCTGGCATTTGGTTAGACGGTACCATCAGTCATCCTCGAGAAATTAAGTCAAAATATTGTTTCTCTGTAGCATCATTACTATCATTGCCTATCATAACCAGGGAACATGTACCGTATTAACTCAGCAGAAAATGAAGGACGAGCTCTTTCTTTGTAATGTCTTTTTTGCAACTCTTTTAAAACTGATTATTGGTGCTCTCCCACTATATTTTGTATGTAGATTGGAAAATTTTCTAACGTGGTAAACCTTGTAAGTTTAGCATTGTGTCCATGAATAAACCACTGCAGCAATCGTATAGGGTAACCATTACACTGGAGCTGAACGTGAGTGTTTCGATCTATGTGAATACATTATTTCATTGATGGAAAATGTGTTTCAGGATCAAAGACTATTCAATGAATTAGAATATAATAAGTTTTTTAAAAGCAGTTAAGACAAAACTTTTCTTCTTTCAAATGATTAAAATCCTTTATCGTGTCTGCTGAAAAAAAATCCTGAAATTCATCTGGTCGATGAATAATCCGTTGGTGTTTCGGAAGCGTTCTGAATTCTGCTGTAATCGGCAAAAAAAAAGGCAGTTTTCTTATTTTTTTCTGAATGGATTGCAAGAATTGGATGTAAATACCAATTTAATTTGTTTTGCTTTCCTTTCAAAATAAATTATTCCCCAAAATATTTGATACAGAGAAGTGAATTTTTCGCTGGAAACCAGAAATTGCTGTTAACAAATTACCATATTTACCAACCCCTCCGCTCGGGCAGGATATGACACAAGGAGTTTAACAGGTTTGAATTCAGAGTTTTCCTTCTCCTAGACTAGTCGCCTCACCAAGGCTTAAGAACCTAATCTGCCCTACTACTGACCCATAGCTGGAGGGAGAATTACTGGATTCATACCTTTCCCAAGCGTATTTGTGCTATGTGAAATCCAATCAGTCTCGTCAAGGATTTGAACTCGTGTCGACGGGACCATTTCCTACGACGATAACCAGTACACCACGGGCACAAATTACACCGATTTCACGAGAAAATGCCAATAATTATTCTCTATTGGTATGGAATCCACTAGAACAACTAAATACAACACATTTGTCAACGATTTTTGTTTAACAAAATATAATGAAAAACATTAAAAATTCAATATTGAAATACAAATAATCATGCGTTAGCAAATTTACAAAACAAGTCGTATAGGCGATTGAAAATCATGAAGCAAGTTAACTCACAGCTATTTATAATTTGTGGATTAGTAAAAGACAAAGTGTAAATATGCATTTTAATGTTGAAAGGAATAAAAATAACGTCAGATAAATTCTATCAACATGATCGTATTATTTTATTTGATCAATTTTTAAAGTTAATGCTCTTTTTAGATTAATTTCATGAATAGCTTATTTTATTTATTAATATATTTATTTTTACATTACTTCGGTCAATTAGAAATCAGTCAGGTAAAGTCAAATGCGTGGCCGTATTTACTAGTTGGCCAAGGTTGAAGGAAGATAGGAATGGTAAGTATGGGAGTGTATTGCACTTATACAAATTCATCTTTTGTTAAAAACATTTTATACATTAATAATAAATATGTCGACACTCTACTTCCTCTTCCAGAAAAAATGAAAAAAAATTGCAAAACTTAATTATTAAACGATTAAATTACTTTTTCAAGCACTTATTCTATTATACTAGTTTTCAGAACCCGGAAAAATGAGTGTCAAAGATTGCAGCGATTTACTTGCAATCAGATTAAAGTCTGCATTTGCGTTCATGGAATTCTGCATCATTCATGCGAACCCATTTTTTCTTTCATAGCAATTATGTCGTATTTTTTTTTAGAAAAAGGATGTCCATCTAGTCCATCTTTTTCCGTGATGGTTGTTATGGATGAACAAATTGAGGCACAGTTCACTTCGCAAGTCGACAGCTGCGTTTAATGTCATTTTCGACTCCTTTACCAACCACCAAAATGTTTTGGTCTCGTAAACATTCATGATTACATGAGTGAATTAATTTATCCAACTCCTCTGCAACGAACAGGATACGACTCAAGGTCAGTTTTTAAGTAGAGTACAATTTGGTTTGATACGGAGTTTTCTTTATTATATACCATTTGATTTACCGAGGCAGAAGAACCCAATTTGGCATACTACTTAGCATGTATGGAGGAAAAGCATACACCCTTGAGATAGGTATGAACCCAATAGTTATTCACCTCGCTATAGGTAAATAGGGTGTGTATGAGAGAGAGAGAGAGAGAGAGAGAGAGAGAGAGAGAGAGATGAACAAAAGTGATAAAACAAATACGAGAATTTCTTGTACTTATTTATTTTTGTTTGTTCTCAATAAGTTTCGGCCATAGTTCATCGGTAGGAGAAAAGTTTTTTCAGAAATCTTTTGTGATGGAAAGGTTTGTGAAAAATTTCCAAGATAGTTTTTAAAATTGTTGATATTATATTTAAAAAAATGACGAAAAATGAATTGGTAATGTAGAATATACAATCTTTGAATGGAAATTATTTTTTTGCATCCTTATATCTTTAACTGATCATTAAATTATCTCTGTAGTTACCTGACACTGAGCGCTCCATTTGAAAGAAATCCGTTAGGCATGGCCGGTGTTTGCTTCAAATTATATATATATATGTATATACTAACCAACTATCTACCAGCATTCACGGTTACCAGGAAAAAAGAAAAAAAAACCGCCAGGAACAAGAGAAAAAATATCTCGAATCACCGTCCGCGAGAAAAAAGAAAAAATATCATAGGACAAAAAAAAAAAGAAAAGGCCAACTTCGTCACATCATTTGAAAAAAATCAAGAGATATGTAGTCAGTTGGTCGAAAGAAAAATAAAACCCACCGTAAAATTTTATATATATATATATATATATATATATATTTATAAATGGTGTCTCAAAATAGATTAACATGATAATTATTTATAACTGAGACAAGCGCAATAGCAGTCATTTGGAACATGCCCTGTTAAAATGCACCCTTTGAGATAAAGACATAAAATCAATGTTTTTTTTTTAAATTATTATGTCAGGTTTCAGGACATAGGTTTTTGAGTTCCTTGTCTCTGTAAACAATCATTATCATATCAATGGGTTGCACCTATTTTAAAACAGTTTTAAATTATTTTGTCTCCAAATAAGAAGTGACACAAACTATTATTCCTCGGCATTGTGATCGAGGATTAATAGATGTTCTTGTATACTCTTTTCAAATCTGAAATAAAAAATAAAACAACAGTAGAGTTCTGAATAATCACATGGGTCCCATGTATATTGAGACACCCTATATATATATATATATATATATATTCCAGGCCATGCACATGAGAATGATGTGACACAAGGCCAATTTTTAGTCGAATTTAATATTTTGACTTCAGTTTTCTTCCTCTTTGATCTGTTCACACACTGTCATATCGCAAATGATATACAATGACAGGCTATTTCAAATGGTAAAGAATAGACAACACATTAGGTTGGTATAACAGAAGGCAGGTATATTCGTGCGGGTGTACAAATATCACAAGTATATAAGTAATAATATTACTATTCTCGCTATGGTAGTATTAAGTCCAAGCAATGGTTGATCTCGTGATTCCTGCGCTAAAGTCCTACGATGAAAGTCCTTTTATTTCTATTTCTGTACAAATGGTGAGCATGAGGCCCAGAGATTTTGTGGGGGAGGGGAAGAGAGCGGTCATACCAAAACTATATTGTCTAAGAGGCCCTAGCTAGCCACATTCGCAGACACATTCAACAATACAATATATAATCAACCATCCTTCACCAAACACGCTACATCCACCAAAATACCGCACTTGCTCTGTAAGAAGACTTAATTTAAACGCCTCCGCCCTGTTCTTTAAGGACAACCTCCTTCGAAACCAGCTACCCACCTGGGCATATATTGGCCTGTACTTCTGACCAATTTCGCTCCAGTTGGAAGTCGGGTACGAACCATACCCCAGGGATACGGACGGGTCCGTCAATCCAGCGGAAGGGCCCTGGCAGAATATTGCAACTCGTCTAGGCACCGAGGCAAAGTGATCCGTGTGTACTTAAATAATAGTTTGTAGTACTACTATGGTTGGGGTACAGAAATGTTGAGTCATTCCATTATATCCCACACCAAGGTTAAAATGCAATTCTGCATTCCCATTACGCTATAGCTGGAGGGAGGATAACTGAATACTTACGTTCCATAAGAGGACGCGCACTCTGTGAAAACGCATATATATATATATATATATATATATATATATATATATATATATATATATATATATATATATATTTATTTATTTATTTATTTATTTATTTTTGATTAAATTATTTTTAATTTAATCTAATTTTTTTATTTCTTATTTTCTGATTCTTATTTTTTATTTTATTTTTATTACCTTATTTTATCTTCTGAATACGAACTGAAACTCCACATTCGCTACTTTGCGACAGGAGGAAAGCATGTAAAGAGTCATCTGACGAGACGGAGAGTATAGCAATAATATTCTCCGCCGATTTAAATTTATTATGACGACTTAACCGAGTTTGAGTCTCCATTAAATTGTGCTATATGTATATATGTAGTTTGTTAATCCACTCTAATTTCGGTCTTTGGCCGTCATCAGAAGATGTTTATAATAGAACTGCTTACACTTCAAAAGTAAAGGTCTATGTTTCGCATAAGATTGGTAAATGAATGAAACTCTATAGCTTAACGATTTAATCATTCGCCTTTGAATATATTTATAAATAGTTATTAATTATTTATTTTTTTGTTTTTCTCTTTTCCATTCTTATTTTTTCAAAGATTTTGTTAAGTATAAAGATCAGTTTAAAAAGAAATACTTTTTTTAGTAATGGATTTTTAAACATTGTTATAAATATTTGAAGGTTAGAATGTAAATTTTATTGTTTTTTTGTTGTTGTTGTTGACTTCTTTTTTCAAGAATTTATATCCATGTAGGCTCCTTTGTTTCAATAATTCATGTGATTTTTTAAAATCTTCTTTGATCGTCTCTATTATTATGAATCAAAATGTCCGTCAAATTAATGATATGAATGCCTATTGATTGAGATTTATGACTTGTGTAGTATCTGTGCGTTTCATTTAGAATTGAAATGTAGCTTTGGCGTTTGGACTCGAATCGTAGAGTTATAACTGTTTCTTCTTCCTCAGGATATCTACAAAAGAATAATTAGAATAGAATAAAAGGCATAGAATCGTACAATTCGAAACGTAATTCAATATGATTAAATCATAATCACTTTTACATATCTATAGAGCCACAAAAAGTTTCCAATCACCCGAATAACAGTATATATTGAATCCATTAACACAAGTTGTCGTCTAGAAATCTTATCAAGTGAGATGAGTGATTGGAGCGCATGGCGAAAGAGATTCAAAAGAATTTGTGAGGTTAGCACGCCTTGAGGAAAATTCGTTTGCTTTATATTTTCATTTTTAAAAAAGAAATTCTTGTATTGATCTTTACCTTTAATATAAAAAAAATGTCAGTTTGAAGTTCTAACCTTTTTGTCCTCTATACGAACAATAAAAGCAACTAAAAAAATGAGTCTTTGCAACTTTTTTTTTCATTCTAAAATTTAAATCAAATCGTGGGTATCAGTGGACAACTAGGCAAATAAAGAGATGGTGTCTACACTTCCATAAAGACCAGACAGGTACAGTTTTCCATACTTTTGAATCGACCGTCTGAATACGTTTTGAAGGAACCTTTTTTGGGTGAAGCACTGAATTGTGTTAATACCGCAACTCCCATCATATCAATTAGACGGTTTTCTGTGTGGCTTTCCTCGTTTCCAAAAATTAACATTCATCTCAACGTTGAAAAATTAAGACATTAAAAGAAACAAGACAGCGTAGATTCACCTCATATGAAAAGATTCATTCCAAAGGAGCTCCGATGAATGAAAAATTCCTTCGTAAATACTGTTTTATTCTCGATACTCTCTGAATTTACCTGGTATATATATATATATATATGTGTGTGTGTGTGTGTGTATGTGTATGTCTTATAATCAGTTCATCATAATTCATTTGCTGATTATTATTCCATATCTTTAAGTAATATTCACTTTAAATAGATATCGCTGTTGAAAGAAAGATTGATTGATCTTAATGGCATGTCAACTCATCTAGATAAGAAAATATCATTCATCGTATGTTCATATTCACATTTTTTGTGTAGTTATTTTTTAAGGGTTTTATACCTTTCAAAATCTTTTTGCACACGGTCCAATGGAATCCGAACAATTTTTTAACAGATTAATTTGGCCAAATGATAGAACCCTACCATTCAGAGTGAAAATGGGACTGGGAGTAATAACAACGAATTGTTACTCAATACTCCTCAGATCTCCAAAAACAGAAACATCAACATCAAACGCAGCTTAGTGTCAGATCCAGGACACCCACTTTTTAGGGGGTAATGGTCTTACTTCTCTGCAGGGGATACAGTCAGCGTATTCTATGCTCACCGACAGGGCGTGAGAAGGAAAAAGAAAAAGAGATTAAATTTAATTATTCTTTTTCTTTTACGAAAAATCTTTGTTGTTCTATTTTTATATCAGCCATTTCAAGTAGAATTCCTGGCGAACTCATTATATTTCAATGAAGTTATATATGAAAGACTCCGTATATTACATTTTCAAAAGCCTTTCTTTAAAAAAACATACAAACTGTTTTTCATCTAATCGTATATAACTCTCAATTGACATCAAATATAACGATTAAAAACAACACAAAATCAAACTTGACATAAAGGCAAATAGTTATTAAACACTCGTTTGAACTACACGTGTCACTGTTTTGAACATTTCTTCTTGTTAAATTATCCATAGTAAGGCGTATTGATTCCGATATCGTCAAATGTTTGACGTAGAATAAAGTTTGTGTTCAGGCGGGAAAATTCTGTGCAATACCTGAATAATTTCCGTCGTTATGCTCATCCTTTTGTTTAGGTCACAGGCAGGCATCCCTGACAATGCATCATCGAATAACAAAAAAGAAATTCCCGTTTTCGTCAAATATGGCATCTGAAGAGGGCGGGAAATCCGTAAGTAAACGTAAAATTACGTCATCTTCGACAAATGGCGCCACTGTGACACCCATTCTGTGTATTCATTGTCTGCTTTTGTTTGACCGAAATGTACAAAGCAGACAAAAATAGGAACGACACTTCAAAGCTGCTTTTGGCTTCTGCATTATGTTTTAGCTTCCACATACTTGTCACGGAATAGTGACGTAATAGTTCCGCCATGAAAATGTCGAAATTTTATGTTAATTTTTTGTTTTTAAAACTTTATTGTTTTTTTAACGCATATACTCAACTGTTGGAAGTAATGCACATTCTAAATAAATATATGTATATCAGTGCACACACATGGATGAAATGAATAGGCGTCTGGTATATATATATATATATATATATATATATATATATATATATATATATTAACATCCACTATCTACACAGGCATACACACACATACAATCACGCACGCACATACACACATATGTATGTTTTGAAATGTAAGTAATTCTAAAATAAATATCTTCTGATGGTAGTCAGAGATCGAAACCAGTTGAATTAACAAATATATATATATATATATATATATATATATATGTTTGATTAAATGATAAAGACACATTTTGTCTATATAATTTTATTAAGATCCTTTCAAGTTTCCTGAAAAGTGACTTGGTTTCAAGTTGAAATTGGTGAATGAATTTACCAAAATAGTCCCGAGTGCTTTCAGACCTTTCATCGGCCATCATCTGGAGTTGCTTGCATGTATAAAAAATGTTTTTTTTTTAAGTTTTTGAAAGTTTTTAGGGTTTTATAACATAACAAAATTACGTAAACGCAGAGATGGATAAAACTGGGATGCTGATGACTTTAAAAACAGAACGCTATCAACGGAAAAAAATATTTTCAAGAAATATGGAATATTTAAAAAAAAACAAAAAAAAAAAACAATAAAAAACTAAAGGTATTTCAAACCATTGTCGCTATTTTCAAAATGAATTCTATTGATTTTAGTTTGTTTTTCTTAATTAATTTGTTTATTTTAATTATTTCAATTTAATTAATTCTAGGATTTGTAGTTTGTTAATTTTGTGTGCAATTATAGTGGTATTTTGTTGTGATACTGACAAACAAAAGACACAGGGAACGCAGAAAGGTTGATAGAAAAACATGTATATTCAAGTAACAGAAACAAGATACAAGTGAACCTGGTTAAGCAGTAAGTTAGTTAATAGAGAGTCCAGTGAGGTAGTGACTACTCGTCGACTACGTAGTTGGTATCATACATGATTGTTTCACGCTGATTGAGTTAACTTCATCTAACGCTCTCGTTGACGTGTATTTATAGAGGAGGGTTCGTCCATTATGTAGGGAGTACAACATATTTTCAACTATAATTTTTCGAAATTTGGATTTGGGAATAGAATGGGTTTAAAGATGTAAAGCTATGGATAAAAAATCATTAAGGTGCATTGTAAGCCGTCTTGAAAGAGTTGTAGTGGTAAGACCAACATACGTATTATTTTCTTTGGAGACATAGTCTCACAAGGGAAATTTGAACATATATACCACGTTTAACCTATCAAGAAGTTCGGTGGAGAGGGAAGAGTTATTGGAAATAATTAGTTTGGGGTTTTTAAACTTGTTGTAGTAAATGATAAGTCTTAATTTTTTTTTTTTGATCGGATAAGTTTTTAGTATATATTCATCTATCTTATAATTACTTTGAAATTGTTATTTTATAGTAAAGGTTTATTGAGTGTTTATTGTTTAGGGTATTGTCTATGTTATGTTATTCAGTTTTATTTATAAAATACTTTATTTCTGTATCAACAGTGTAGTTGGGAAACTATTATTAATAAGGGTTTGTTTTATATTCTTAGGTTCGTTAAAGAAGATAGTTTGGGAGGAAGATATTAGTTAAGCTCTGGAAATAAGTGTTTTTATGATTGTTCTTTTATAAGTGAATGGACATTCACTATGGAAATTGAGAGTGCAGGGATTAATGTCGGTAGGTTTTTTTATGTGGAAGTAGAAAATCGGTCAAACCTACAAACAGTAATCCCTTACATCCTTACATCTTAAACCCCATTCTATTCCCAAATCCAAATTTCGAAAACTTCTTGTTAAAAACACTACAATAATTGCAGAGGAAACTGATAAGCTACGACTACAAATCCTAAAAGCCCTACATATTAAAAAAACAAACAAAACAAACAAAAAAAAAATCAACAATGTTCATTTTGAAAATCGTGACAATGTTTTGAAATGCCTTTCCGTTGATAGCGTTCCGTTTTTTAACGTTAACAGCATCACAGTTTTATCCATCTCTGCGTTTACGTAATTTTGTTATGTAATAAAAAACTAGAAACTTTCAATAATTCTTAAAAAACACACTTTATATATGCAAGCAATCCCTGATGATGGCCTATGACAGGTTCGAAAGCGCTCGGGACTATTTTGAAAAATTCATTCAACAGTTCCAACCTGAAACCAAGACACTTATCAGGAAACTTGAAAGGATCTTAATAAAATTATATTGACAAAATGTATCTATTAATTATTCAAATATGCTTAAATGAAAGTCTGCTGCCCAACTAGACTCACACAAACACACACACATGCATATATATATATATATATATATATATATATATATATATATATATATATATGCAGAAATGATTGGTACCTATAAAACAACTGCAATGATTCAAACTATAGATAATAAGTTTTAAAAATACTTTTTTAAAGTTACATCTGTTCACATGTTCGTTTACATTTTCCAATTTCTCTATAAAAAGAATACCTTCTAGAATTTATCATTGTTTTAAATGCTAATATTACAATACTTTTCACTTAGAATTGATTTTATAGGTGCATATTTTAATTCAAAGTTAATTATAGCGTTTGTAATACGCTTTCTGTTTACAGGACTCATATGTATATATATATATAATCAAAATCCGATAGATAGATGGATGAAGGGATGCATCCTCCCTTTCCCTAAAAAGGGTGACCTCGGATTAGCCAAAAACTACCGAGGCATAACACTTACATCCATAGCAGCCAAAATCTACAATGCCCTACTAGGAAACCGCATAGAACCCAAAATCGACAACATCCTGAGGAAAAACCAAAATGGCTTCCGAAGAAATAGATCCACGACCTCACAAATATTAACCATCCGTAGAATACTTGAAGGTGTACGGGCAAAAAACCTACAAGCGACATAAATATTTGTCGACTTTACCAAGGCCTTCGATTCCATTCACAGAGGAAAGATAGAACAAATCCTACAAGCATACGGCCTACCTAAAGAAACCGTAGCAGCCATAACGATTCTCTATAGAAACACTAAAGTAAAAGTACGATCACCAGATGGAGACACAGAATATTTCCACATTGTAGCAGGAGTACTACAAGGGGACACGCTAGCTCCATACCTCTTTATCATTTGTCTAGACTACCTACTTAGAACATCGATTGATAAAATCAGAGAGAACGGCTTCGAGCTGACAAAGAAAAGAAGTAGAAGGTACCCTGCAAAAACAATTACCGACGCCGACTACGCCGATGACATAGCGATACTGGCAAATACACCCAACCAAGCCGAAACACTACTGCATAGTTTGGCACGAGCAGCCGCAGGCATAGGCCTCAATATCAATGTACACAAAACGGAATATATGTGCTATAATCAAACGCGTGACATCTCCACTCTAGACGGAACCCCTCTTAAACTAGTAGACACATTCACTTACCTAGGAAGCAGCGTCTCATCAACCGAAAAGGACATCGACACGAGGTTAGCGAAGGCATGGACAGCTATCAATAGGATATCGATTATATGGAAATCAGACCTAACCGATAAAATGAAACGCAGTTTCTTCCAGGCAGCGGTCGCATCGATACTGTTATATGGATGCACTACATGGACTCTAACAAAACGGCTGGAGAAGAAGCTAGACGGCAATTACACAAGAATGCTGCTAGCAATCTTGAACAAGTCCTGGCTGCAACACCCCACAAGACACCAACTGTACGGCCACCTGCCTCCTATCACGAAAACTATTCAAGTTAGGCGAACCAGACATGCAGGACACTGCTGGAGAAGCAGGGACGAACTCATAAGTGATGTACTCTTATGGACCCCTACACATGGCCGAGCAAAAGCAGGATGACCAGCACGAACATGCATTCAGCAACTATGTGACGATATGGGATGTAGTCCAGAAGACCTGCCAGAGGCGATGAAAGATAGGGACAAGTGGCGAGAGAGGGTCAGGGATATCCGTGCTACCAACACTACATGATATATATATATATATATATACATATATATATATATGTATATATATAGAGAGAGTTCATAATAAAGGGAACATCATTCAATGCGAGTGAAAATAAACAACTTGTAGAATTAAAAACAATCAGACGTGCTAATATCTGGCTCCCGTAGTTAGTCTTTCTGTTTTTAATAAAAATTGAGGGGTAAACACTAAAACTAATTAAATTCTTTCATGACTTGGAATCATGTCCAAATCTACGACCATTTCATACACCATTTAAGACGCTTTCTTGAAGCAGAAGAATATTTTTATCAAGGACATATACGATGAGCGGTAGAATTCAATTATTTCACGTCCAACACCTGCTAAATATCTTACTAAACGCCAACAAGGTGTCAGATGTGCCTTGAAATGAACACCATACAGGATTATATTCGAAGTTTATTCAACCTGTTGACAGGTTTCCCCTACGTATCAGTCAGATCCACTCCCCGAAAAGAAAGAGGTGACACCAGACGACTGATTTTGGTGGTGACGCCTAACTTTGAGGATCGTTTAGTACGACTTCATTGACCTTACTCCTATATCCACTGTGACCAGTAATAGCTCGGTTTTTTAAAACCAAAATTCGTTTCACACACACACACACACACACACACACACATGCATATATATATATATATGTCCTGAAGACCTACCTAGGGCGATGAACGATAGGGAGGAGTGGCGAGAGAGGGTCAGGGATATCCGTGCTACCAGCACGAGATGATGATGATGATGATGATATATATATATATATATATATATATATAATATATATATATATATATATATATATATGTATGATTTGAAAACGTATAGTTTTCAGGTAACAATATTTTAAAACTAGGAACACTTAAATGATTTCAGGTTTAATAAAGGATTAAATACTGGACCTGGGATTAATGGGAAGGAAGGGATACTCCACATTCCCCAAACTCAAGGACTGGAATTTCACCATTAGATGCAGTTTAGTGCCACTTCTAGGAAACTCGTAGGGGAGGTATTATCTTTCTACAGAGATGTAGTCAGTGTATTTTATATCCCCAGCTAACTGGACTGTATTGGATATAAATACTCAATATCATATAACATTGTAAAAAACAAAAAAATGCCCTGTCACTAATTACCCTCAAATGCAATGCAAATATAATCATCCAAAATACACAGTTCTCTTACCTGTAGGAATAAAATAACCATAACATGCCATTAAAATCAATTAATTTAAGTTGATAATTTCTTCTTGATTTTTCGAATTGATGTTCAAAAGTTTATTATTACCATTATTTCTTCTAATTCCATTTGCACGATAAAAAATATTTTAAACAAAATAAAAAGACTGACCATGAAGTGGAAAATTAACGTCAACTTTGGCGCTTTCTGAGTGGAGACAATAAGGCACCCAGAGCTGCCCACCATCATTTTCTTCGACAGCAAACTCGGAAACTTTAGTGTGCGTTTGTATGCCGACATATGAAGCAGTAAAAATATTACTAGCAGAAAGATGTTTGCTATTTACTCCTTTAACCGTTAAAAAGTTACTTAATTAGCCAGGAGCAATCCGATAAATTCAACTAAAAGTCTACAAAACAGAGAATTCACTTAAATTCATCTAAACAACAAAAATACAAAAGTACTCGATTAAAAGTCAATTTAATTGAACATTCAAGTAAAACTAAACGAAACATGAAAATTCAACGAAAAATTCAACGAAACCAAGAAATAGAAGTAAAATTCAAAGAACTTTGTTGACCGGATTCTCCCTCTCAGATAAGTTCATGTAAATCACAACAAATTTGCATCATTTCATTCTTTTCATCTTTTCTTTTGTTTCTCTTTTATTATTTTTTTTTTCAAAAACTTTATATTTTGTATTATCTTTTTGAATCAGTATCCAACCAGAAAAACTGCAGAACATACTGTTCAAAATTACCCATTAAAGCCCAACTTAAGAATATTTTCCCAATATTTTGAAAACTAGAGAGTTTACTCATATAACGCGGAAATTTTTATTGTTAATTTCCTTTAATATCTCTGTCAATGTATTGATGTTTCCAATAAATCGTTCGTATTCTTTGTCGAGTTTATGGAATCATTGAATCTCACAAAACAATGCACCAAAGTTGACTGTTTCCATTTCCTCTTCAATATCCTGGTTGTAATAGGTTACATGCAACTAGCAAATAGCAACGATTCCTGAACTGAATGCTGAAATAGATTGCCTTTAACAAGAACCATCTCTCCTGTTATCTACTCATAGCTAAGAGAGAAATAAATTCATATTTTTCCCAAGTATTTTATACGAATTGAATGCAAATTTGCGAAATTGGATTTTAAATCATGTTGCCAATTCCAAAATCTTTAATGAAAACATTACACCATCCAAACATCCATATAATTTGAGGTGCCCGTGGTGTAATGGTTTTCGTCGTAGGAAATGGACACGGCGACATGAGTTCAAATCCTGGACGAGACTGATAGCATTTCACATAGCACTAATACCCTTGGGAAAGGTATGAATCCAATTATTCTCCCTCCAGCTATGGGTAAATAGTAAGGCAGACTGGTTTCTTCAGCCTTGACGAGGCAAATAGTCTAGGAGAAGGACAATTTTGAATTCAAACCTGTTAAACTCCGCTTAAACATTGACCTTGTGTCATATCATGCCCGAGCGGAGGGGTTGGTAAGTATGTAGAATTTGAATGATAATTACTATTTGATATCAAGTGAGTATCTCAAGTAGTCTAAGAATTAGCGATATAGACTGGCAGACCGTTCTTAGTGTTCTTCATCATTACAGTGTACCCTATTTTTGTGGTCTTTTACTATGTTAAGTCCTATGTATGTCATTTACCAAAAAGCCACAACAGAAGTATTTGTTTTGTATATATAGTAAAAGTAAGTAAAGTTGGCGATCGTAGCTTAGGGCGACCAGAAGGCTCCCTTTTCAATAGCTACTACACCAAGGTGTAGGGCGAGGGCACTACTCCTTTCCCAGGATTACTCCATTTTACCCTTGATACGTACCTTATATTGCTGAATGTTAAGCAAGGAAGTATCAAGTACCGTTTTAAAAGTCTTTGATATGACGTGAAATGGGATTGAACCCAGGTCTCCAGGACCATTGGCGAACACTCTAACCACTAGGACAATGAGCCGATTATATGGTAAAAGGTAATTAGTTCGTTGTCTTTATCTAGGTGTAAAATCCCATACAGCGTGTTCTTATGAACTTGGAAACAAATCACTAACCTCGAAAATTCAACTTGATAGTTCTGAATCAAATAATGTTGCTCATTATTCAGTAAACAGAAAACGTCTAAACTTAAGATGCACATGCAATCGTATGCAGCTCTAAGTTCACTCTATTTATATGAGCAAAATATAAAAAAAACAACAACTATCATTTCTATCAACCAATGTAATTCTTAAGAGGAAGCAAGATCGTTAGGTTAGGCTATTTTGTCTAATGGCATATCAACCTTTCATTATTATTTAATACCAAATTTTGTAAATAAATATTATTCTTAATTCAATAGTTTGTTACATTCTTAAATGAACAAAGTCTCATAAGCTTGTATACAGTTAAAATTGTTCCCAGGATAGCAAATGATTAAACTGTTCTATTTGACCCATAGTTGCGACCCTAACAGCTGCTACCACTCCGAGTCAGATTGGACCAGGTAGTAATGGCAATGAAGGGCCACTCCGCATTCTTTAAAGCTCCAAGACTGGAGCCACCCCATCAGATGCAGGTTAGTATCATATAAAGAACATTTGCAGAAGAGGAGGTCATACTTCTCTGCCGAGATGCAATCGGCATAATTTATTGCTCCAACTGATTTTGTTTGTAGGATACGATAGTAGTTGCTCCTGTACAAAAAGTGTGCTTAACGATCTCGAATATGATGAACGATATATACATGTCTTGAAAACATACATGTTTTTACACGGCAATTATCTGTCTGATGATTGCCGTGTACAGACGGCATGAAACCATTGGTCACAGATAAGCATCCATGCAATTAAATATATAAAAATCTAATACATTTTATTTATTATTACATTAAATAATGGCTCTATTAGAGATATTGAGCACTCTTCAAATAATACCGCATTTGGTTTGCCCCTAACCTACCAATGAGACAGTGACAACCATATAGAGCAGTAATATGTATATATCTAGGAACAATATTTTGTTACATTCTTTAAAATATTGCTCATTATTCAGTAAGCAGAAACCCCCCTCTCTCTATATATAGATATACATATATATATATATATATATATATATATATATATATATATATATATATATATATATAAATGATGTAGCGTTCGATAATCCACAAGGACTGATCTGCCAAAAAGAAAAAAAAAACAAACAAACAAAACAAAACCGTATATTCTCAAGTAGAGTTTCACTATCAGATATGTAGTTGAGTATCATTAACAAAACACCCCTGCCTTCATTTTTCGGAGGCTTTTTGAAGGAGATACAACCAGCATAATGTAAACCCCACCTACCTCGTGATGTAACATGTTAAATAGTGTGGTTAATTGTTTGTTTTTTGAAAAGTTACTCAATCTTTTCATAATGCCTCTTATCATTTTCTCAATGTAACTGTTTTTGTTAAAGTGAGCGAATGATTTATTTCATAATGACTCGTTTTATTTGTTTTTAAACTCAAATAAAGACAATGAACTTCTCTAATTGCATTTTATCACATATAAAAAACAATCAAATGAGTAGTTTTAATATTCATTAAGTAAATGACAACTGTATATATCATTATCATCATCTTCATCAAGTCACTCTGCTTCTCTTTCTCCATTCGTCCCTATCATTCATCGCTCCCGGTTGGTTCTCCAGACAACATCCGGTGTCCACTTATCGCAGTTTGGTTTGGTTTTATGGCACATCAATCATTGTAGGTTATTTCATGCCAAATTCATTTAATACATAAAAACAGTTCTATTTCAGTTCCGCATAAGTACCTTTTTTGTTTACACACAGTTAAATGTCAAGATAGTTCTGTTTAAAAGAACTCAATTTAGCATGATTATACAGTTTGAATGTCAAAAACAGTTCTATTTCGAACAATTCAGTTGACTCTAAGTACACAGTTTAGTTCTATTTGAGTCATTGACAGGACCTTGTTAGGTGCCACCACGCCGGGCCAGATTGGACCTGGGAGCGATGGCAATAAATGTTTACTCCGCATTCCCCAAAGCTCCAGCATTACTGGAGCCTAACCATCAGATTGTTTTGTGTCATATCCAGGACACTCGTGAGAGGGAGTCTTACTCCTCAGCAGAGACGCAGTCGGTCTGTTTTGTAGATCTAGTCGACTGGACCAGCACGAACAAAAATGCAATGAATCCCTCATGCAAGGATAAATACAAACACAGAAAGTGAGAGAGAGAGAGAGAGAGTCAGAAACATACACATACACACGTAAACGTTCACACATTGTTACACTTATGTATAACTGCGGGAGACTCCCTTGGTGTAGAGGTAAATTAACCCAGAGTGCCGGATGGGCCGTTCGATCGTCTTCAGTGGTCGATCGTCTAGTGAGAGCTGCGTTGTTGAATCTTACACCAACCGAGTTCTTGTTGATCAGTCAACATTGATGCGTCGATGTGAATAAGTCCACAGGAGAACGTAACTTATGAGTTCGTCCTTGCCTCTCCGCAGTATCCTGCGTGTCTTGTTCGTCTTATTTGGATGCTTTTAGAGATAGGAATTAGTGGTCGCACAGTTGTTTTTTTTTTTGTTTGGTGTTGTTTCCAGAAATTATTCAACATAGCTCGTTGTCTTCTAGTGCAGTTTCCTTTTAGCGTTTTCTCGATACGTTTTGTCAGCGTCCACGTGGTGCATCCGTACAGCAGTATTGACACAATCGCAGCTGGGAAGAAATCCCGTTTTCTCTTATCCGATACGCTCAGACTTCAATATGATCGATAGCCAATTATTCTAATCTCATCTGAAATTTTTTTTGAGGCTATTTAAAATGACCACAAATCAAACAGAATGGTCCTGGCTCTATCATCTGCTTTCACAATGGTAGTTGAAAATCGCGAACCTTGTGAAACTTTAAGAAGGATGTGTGATATTTACAAAGAAACATATTTCAGTCAAAAACTGTTTACAGGGGGCTAAGCATTGGTTTACCACTATGAACCCGAGTAGAAAAGAAAGTCGATTGAGTGGAAACACCCTGGCTCTCTGGCAAGAAAAATTCTGGTCGTAGAGATCAATAAAGAATACGGAACTCCTTCATAAAAAGATCAATCACTATTGATTTCCTTGAAAACGTAAAACTGCACTCATTAGTTTCTATTTCCAACTTTCTCAACAAAATACACCTTATTTATTGAATGATCCTATATATATATATATATATATATATATATATATATATATATAATGGTAAAGTTGACGACCATAGTCGATGGCGACCTGAAGTCTCCCTTTTCAATAATAGCTACACCTCGGTGTAGGGTAGGGTGCAACTCTTTCCCTGGATTGCTCCACTTATCGTTGATCCATACTTTATATTGCTGAATGTTAAGCAATGAGATATCAAGAACTATTTTTTGAATCTATGGTACGACGTGAACTGGGATTGAACCTGGGTCTCCCGGGCCATAGGCGAACACTCTACCCACTAGACTGGCTTGAAATTTGGTCATAAATATAAAATTCTCTATAGGAATGGAACTTAGCAAGCTTGCTCTGCTAATTTGACTTGATCAATAAAATAAAGAAAACATAATCAATTATAGCTTAGATATGACATAAACAGGAGGCACCTAATCAGGAAAGAACTCACGATTCAGTAGTAATTGAGCTGAAAAACAAGTTTGCCACCCACTCCGTTAAAACGAAGTGCATAATCCTGCCTTAGCAATTAAATGAAACTACCAACGTCTTTTCCAAATCTAACTGACCGTGTTACATAAAACCTACACGCTTAGTGCAACGATCATCGTCGTAGGAAATAGAATCGGAGACATGAGTTCAAATCCTGGCTGAGACTACTCGCGTTTTCACTTCGGTCTAATGCCTTTTAAGAGAGGCAAACACGTATTTGTCTTCCTTCCAGTTATAGGTAAATAGTCAGTCAGACTTGATACTTTAGCCTTGGTTGAGTAATTAGTTTAGGATTAGGCAAACTCTGAATTCAAACCAAATTTCCTTCGCTTAAAAATTGACATTGTGTACAATTCTTCCTTAATGTATGCATAAACTCTTGAAAGAGGGCAATGGTAATGATCTATTTGGCAAATGTTGATATATTAGAGCAAACTGGAGTCTAGAAGTAAGAAGTTATCACGTGCATGCGTGTTTGATGATTTGGTAAATGCTGAAATAGGCAAACATAGGCAAAAGTGTCTGACATAACGGTTTTTGAATTGTGAGTGATATTGTTTCTTTTCAATTTTCAAGTTATGCTTTTGAAATTGTCACACACACGCACACACACACACACACACACACACATATATATATATATATACTCATGCACAATCCAGAAATGATGTAGGCTTATTTTTATTCGTTTATTTTTATTGAGAAACTAGACGGTGTGCAAAGAAAATAATTGCCAGCGCCAACACGGAAAATCAATTTTTCTTACCTTACCTAAGCATAGAGAAAAGTAAGAGCTATCATATCCCTTGTCAGCTTTGACTGCTGGAAACCAATGACGCAATATCATTTGCATCGTGTATTAGAGTCAGCGATCTAAATCATAGGCTAAGCTTAATAGAGTGAATCTTCAAAAGATTTCAAACGTCTTTTTTTTTCTTGGATGTCCATCTATAAACTCTTTAATTCCCATGAATTTCAAGCAAAAATCTTTTAAACTACGCCGGTGTTTCCCACACCAGAGCCTTGCATAATGACTGATTTCTGATTTAAATAACTAACCTTAACTTTAACCTTTTTTATTATTATTGTTAACCTTTTGATCAGCAATTACCTTATAGTTTTTCGCAAGACCCTAATTATTGAATCAAAGGAAGGGTAAGTCAAATATGGCGGCTGATATTTTCATAGGAAAAGGACTGGTTGGCTTGTCCCATAAAACTGCTTTAGTTTTTGAACCCGAGAAGCATTAAACACCGGACGTAAGGCCAATTTATGGTAAATAGTCGATGTCACGTTGACAATTCTGACAATATTCATCATGATATGAACGAAGGGTAAGTATTTGATGAAATAAAAATGCGCCATTTTATCCAGTTCAAAATCTAGATCAACAGTAATAATAATAATAATAATGATAATAATAATAGACCCGAGGAAACTTGCAATCACTCAGACTTCAGTGAAAGACCACCAGTTTACATTGCTGTAAAAGTCTCGCAATGAATAATGATGATAATAAATAATAACTGAGAAGAGACTTAGAAACTTAAGGAGACTTGTTGTCACTCAAACTCCAGTAAAAAAAAAATCAGCTAACGCTGACGTAAAAAAAACTCTCAAGGAATAATAATAATAATAATAATAATAATACGGATCCCCTAATCTCGGCCAGAAGACCAGAACTTATAATAATCAACAAAAAAATAAGAAAAAGAAAATCTGAAAAATTGTCGACTTGGCTGTCCCGGCAGACCACAGAATAAAACTGAAAGAATGTGAAAAGAGAGATAAGTACCTTTACCTTGCTAGAGAATTGAAAAACTATGGAACATAATGGTGACAATTATACCAATTGTGATTGGTGCTTTTGGCACGGTAACTAAAGGATTATTAAAGGGCCTGGAAGATTTAGAAGTTAGCGGCCGAGCAGAGACCATCCAAACAACAGCATTATTGAAAACGGCCAGAATACTGAGAAGAGTCCTGGAGACTTGAGGAGACTTGCTGTCACTCAATCTCCAGTGAAAGACCATCAGCTTACGCTGATGTGAAAAACTCTAATGAGTAATAAATAATGATAAACCTCACGAATTATGGCTTCGCTTTTCCGGCTGACTACAGGATAAAACTGAAGGAAAACGAAGAGAGAGATAATTACCGAGACCTTGCTAGAAAAACTGAAAAAACTATGGAAAATAAAAGTGAAGGTGGTACTAATTGGTGTGATTGGTAAGCTTGGTACAGTCAGAAGAGGATTGGTACAGAGACTAGAGTACTTGGAAATACGAGTGGTATCAACCCAAACAACAGCATTGTTGAAATCGATCAGAATACTCAGAAGAGTCCTGGAAACTCGAGGAGACTTGCTGTCACTCCGTTATAAAACCATCAACTATTGCTGGTATGAAAAACTCTCATATGAGTAAAATAATAATGATATTAATTAAGTTAGGGTTCATCACGATGAACGACAGAACTGAATAACTTTCAGTGATCCTGGGTTAGAATATTTTTTCAGCTCTATCCTAATAAAAAAAAACCCTCCCTCCTTTTAATTCCCTAAATCTAACATTCACCCGTATTTTGAAGGTCTTTAGTCCGAATGGACAACAGCGCAGCGTGATTGGCTGAAAATAGTGTGACGTCAAATAGGCTTGGATGAGCAGAAAGCGAGTAAAGACGTAATGACAAAAAATTCATGTCTGACAGAGACCGCGTCGGAAGGAACAGAAACGGAAATGAAATAATAAGCAGGGTTTGTCTGAAAAAATAATTTATGTGAACGACTGGTAACGATGAAAGCAGCGTTCGGAATGTATTATACGAGAGGCCAGGCACGTGTAAGCTGCTTAAACAGGTGCCTAGATCCTTTTTAAATGGAGCAAATCATAACTTTGACGATAAAGCACAATGGTTAAATGACAGGCTGAAAACTGAGGATCACAGGTGTCAGGTTGGTGATCCCCAAAAGATTTAAATATATGGTCAGCGGATTAGAGCTTAAGATTTTTCGGTAGGAAAGAAGATAAAAAAAATAATGATACATAAAAATGAAAATAAAATACACTCAAAACTTTAAAGAAACTTGTTTAAACATCTATAACTGAATACGAACTTTTGCCCAGTCGTCTGGGGCATTAGAATACAGCGACTGCACTTCTGCAGATGTGTAAGACCCCCTCAATGAAAGTCCTAGATATGACTTTAAAAAAATCTGATGGTGAGGTTCCAGTGATGGTGGAGCTTTGGTGAATGCGGAGCACCCCTTCTTTGCCATTGCTCCCAGGTCCACTCTGGCCCAGCATGGTAGCACCTGATAGGGCCCTATCTATGGGTTAAATAGAACTAACTGCATATTTATGCTAAACTGAATAGCCTGAAATAGAAATGTTTTTCAGAATTAAACTGTATTTACATTTAAAGTGCCTGCTCACACTATACTGAATTGTTTGAAATGGAACTGTTTTTGACATAAACTTGAATAAACTAAATGACTTGAAATTGAAATGTTTTTGACAATTAAAGTGTGTACTCATGCTAAACTGAATTGTTTAATATAGAACTATTTTGACATTTAACTGTGTAAACAAAATCTGTCCTCATACTAAACTGAATTAGCTGAATTAGAACTGTTTGAATAAACTAAATGACTTGAAATTGAAATGTTTTTGACAATTAAAGTGTGTACTCATGCTAAACTGATTTGTTTCAAATAGAACTAATCATTTGTATGTAAATGGATTCGGCGTTAAATAACCTACATAGGTTGATATGCTATAAAACCCAAACAACAGTAACCTCAGTACGAACTCAACTAAAATGATAAAGATTTGCAGCTCTTCACAATTTTTCCCAGACAATGTGTTGCTTATTATTGTATCCTAATGTTTGGTCTGAAAATATTCATAGTTGTGTGCTAATCTTTGGACTGCTATATATTCCTAATTTGGGTTACAGAGTTCCCATGCTGTCGAATTTATCAAATTGTCTTATCTAATAATATCCAGTTTGATTGTATAATTCTTCCACTTCAAGTAATAAAAGTTTATTTTTCATAAAAACCATATTCAAAATATTTCAATACCAGTAAGTTTTCACATTGTATGTAACATCTCTGAAACTTTACTTTTGATATGGTGCGATTCTAGTTTCTTTTATAAATGGCAGATCAACTCTCATGGGTTATTTAATACCAAATCACCTTACTTAAAGACCAGTAATGGTTCTATTTAAAACAGTTGAAAGTTTCTATTCCGAAAGTGAAGCAAATAGCTCGACTGGAATTCAAACTCTCCCACGATTATTCCATAGTTTAAAACTTTAAACAATACGCCACGGGTGCTCCCCAATTTGGTGTGAAATTTTGCTGTCGCATTTCTTTTGAAATTATCTACACTCTCAAATTTTAGAGTTGATATGAAATTTCATTATAGAAAACATACAGTAATAAAAAATGTTGCTAGATGTTAAATATGGTGAAAATCTGGTTTTGTTTTGTCTTGTTTTATGGCAACCATGGTTGGTTATTTATTGCCAAATCTAGTTCTCTATATATAAACAGTTCTATTTCAAACAATTCAGTTTACCATAAGTAAATAGTTTCAATGTAAAAAAAAAAGTTCCATTTCAAAAAATTCAGTTCACCATAAGTACACAGTTTCAATGTCAAAAACGGTTCTATTTCAAACAATTCAGTTTAGCATACAAAAACAGTTGTTTTTTTTCAAACAGTTCAGTTTCGATGACAAAACAGTTCTATTTAAAAAAATCAGTTTAGCATAAGGACTCAATTTAGACCTACGTCAAATGGGTCTAAATTATGTCTTCATGCTAAACAGAGTCATTATGCTATCCATGAATAGGCCAGTGTGGACACGGGAACGATGGCAATGAAGGGGTACTCCGCATTTCCCAAAACTCCAGCATTACTCGAACCTCACCATCAGATTGTTTATTATCAGATTCAGGATACTCCTCCGGTAGGGGTCTTACTTCTCTGCAGAGAAGCTGTTGGCTTATTGTAATGCCTCAGCCGACACGTCAGAATAGTGAAAGTTGGAGGTGCTGCACTTAAACATTCTCGTGATTTGCCTATGCATATCAAGATAACAAAATATCGTGAAATGACAGTGAATCTTGAATGCTTCTTCTAGAGGTCTAGATATCATTATTGTGATAGATAATAAGTCGATATTTGCAAATTTAAGAATAAAAAATAATTAGATTCAGTCTCGATACTTCTTGATTTCACTAAAAAAGTATGAAAAAGTTTTTCTCACGATAAGACTATCTATGGTGGAGTTCACCCCCACCTGCGAATTCAGTGCTTAAAACTTGTTTCAAAGCCAGTATCATGTAGTAGACATGTTTTAGGTGAATTAGTTTCACTCTTGCATATTTTTAATAGAGTCTATGTTTGTATTCCCCATCTCATATATATATTGCAAATTTGTATATATATTCTTTTTCGGCATACTCTTTATTAATTGTAATTAAATATGTCATTGTTACCTAACTATATTTGCCTTTTATTTGTTTCTTACAACAATTTCTATTAAGAATCATTCTACTTACATTAATTGGTCAGTGCCGAAAAATTAGAAAAATATGCTCATAAATTAACAACTGGAGAACAATTTTAGAATTCAATTTTGAAAATATAATAGTTTTCATGGAAATGATAATGTTTATAGAATAAGATATGAACGCATGGACTTGAAAGTTACGTCCAGTCAACCTTTCAAATATATAAAGGAACACTCCGTTTTAATCGAGTGAGGAGAAAGAAGGAAAGAAAGAGAAAGGAAGGGGAGAAATGAAACCACTATACATCAGACGTTTATCGTCTGCCTCAGTGGAAAGAAAGAAAGGAAAAAAGTGAAGATATATTGAGAAAAGAAATCAGACCTGTTAGGAGTTACAATTAGCCAACTGTAAAATATACGTTCCAGCAGACTCAAAAAAGATTACCCTGATTATGAAACTAAGCTGCATCTGGTGGTAAGGCTCCTGTTCTGGAGAACTCGGTAGTTTGAGATACTCTTTCTGTAATACCACTCTCAAAAGGTACTACCACTCTGATTTGGGGTGGTAGTACCTATTAGGGTCCCATATAGGAGTGAACAGATAATTTTAAGATTATTCATATTCCATAAGACCAAGTCAAACTCTTGATAAGGAACTACACAAATATGAACGGACAAAAAAACGTGATTCCCGAATCTGCCGTTAAAATCAAGCACTCAACAAAAATATTAGGGATAGATAGATATAAGGAATAGAAGATAAAGAAGAACGCTTATGGCATTTTTGATACTTCTTCATTAAAAGATAGAAATAAAATGAACATTAAACCCAATCAGTTCTAAGTACTTTTATTCTACAATTAACTGATGTCTATGTACAAGAAAGGCAAAAAATTAATAAGAGCAATTTTAAAATCCGCATCAGAGTATATTTTTAGTAACAATTCAAACCAAGAAATTTTGATCATTTAAGAGTATTACTCGAACTTACCTCATAATATACCATGGAATAAATTTCTGTATGTAATTTCCACGGGTACTTCTCGTATCAATCAATTTAAAGCGATCAAAATAAGAAATAAGAATAAAAAAAAAAATAAAAGCAGATCTATGATGAATAATCAATACAGTTCAAATATCAATATGAAAAGGCTATTAAATTGTTTAGATGAAGCAATTTATATAATACAATGAATTTTATTAGGCATCATAAATCAAATCATGATATTTATAAAAAAAATTAGAAAAAAACAAACGATGCTTTGTATATCTCAAAAACGCCCAGAGGTGGACATGAATTCAAGGCTCGTCCAAAGTAACATATTATTTCTGATTTTGTGCTTTTATTTATAAAAAAACGTATCATTCATTTTAATGAAACACTAAAACAGATTTTAACACTGAGCAATAAAGCAAAATAAATACAACTACGCCAACTGCATTTGAAATCGGAATACTTCAGTAAGGTTTTGGGTGTTTTATTTGTTTTTGTTTTTTTTGTGTTAAACAATAATTTATACTTTTACTAAACTGAATTATTTGAAATAGAATTGTTTTTGACATTCAAACAAAAAACTGTACTTATACTAAACTGAATTGCTTGAAACTTTCTTCAAAGTTACCAAATTCAACATTAAATGACCAGAAAAAAGGTTGATATGCCGTAAAACAAAACAACCAGCCAACCTATTCAGGAAGACGTTTATCTTCTTCATTCCCACTTTTGTTTCTCACTAAAATTTTGAGGTCCTACATCAAAAAACTGGTTTCAATGATATGAACCTTAAAAAGAAAAGAAAAAATAAATAAAATTAAAAAAATAAAATAAAACCACCTGCAGATCAAATGACCAGGCCAAGCACACAGTAAACAACATGAAGACGAATATTGCTAAGAAAAAAGGATTGGGCAGTCACTCAACAGCTGGCGTAGAAAAATTTAAGGTTAGCTGAGAGAAATTATTCTTACATAGGGTAAGCCAAACACAGCATCAAAAGGCCAACATGAATACTGGTAAAGTATTATTTGGCCCTAATGAGTAGAGGGTTCACTAATAGTCCGGGAGCCCGAGGTTCAATCCTAGGTCAGAGTCACACCAAAGGCTAAAAAATGGTAATTGCTGTCGCCTTGCTTAATACTCAGCATTAAAAGGTAAAGATCAAGGAGGGTAAGTGATGTAATCCTGGGAAAGGACAAACACCCTCCCTACACCTCGGTATAGTATCTGTTGGGAAGAGAGCCTTTGGGTCACCCTCGACGAAGGTCGCCAACTTATTTTTATTATTTGCCAAAATGAAAAAAAAAACAGGACAGTATCTAGAGATTCGAGAAAGCAAAAGAAAAAAAAAAGATTCGAAACGTCTATAATGGACTACTTCTGATATCACCTAGAACAGTGCAAAGATTCCTGAAGGTTAAGTGGTGGCTGACATAAAACACTTAATCACTGAATAAATTAATGCAGCATTCTGACACAAAAATATTACAAGAGTAGGCTTGACTGGGTGTGAATGTTGTCAAACTGGTAAATGTACAAGAGGCAGAAATATGCTGACAGCCGATATATGCTCAAACCAAAATCACTTCTAGACAATGAGCAGAATTAAATTCTCTGGGACCTTTAAAACCAAACAGATCTCATATTCCCGATTAGATCAGACTTTTTGTTAATTAACAGTAAACCACAGACTGAGAGGAAAAGACGAAGAAAAGCGGAACTCTGACAGTGAGTTGAAAAAAAAAAACGTGCGGAAAATGATGGTGACGTTGATGCCAATTGTAGCTGGAGCTCAAGGAGCAGTCTTCAAGCATGCGGAAAAGACACGGGGTAAACTGAAGATCAGTGGAAGAAGAGGAACTTTCCCGACCACAACGATAACAGAATTTGGTAAAATAATTAGAAGAGTGCGACAGAGCAGAGAAGACTTACCGTCACACGAAAAACAGTTAAAACTATGTTAAAAACTCTCTATGAGTAAATAATAA
Organism: Sepioteuthis lessoniana; assembly: GCA_963585895.1. Taxonomy (NCBI): domain Eukaryota; kingdom Metazoa; phylum Mollusca; class Cephalopoda; order Myopsida; family Loliginidae; genus Sepioteuthis; species Sepioteuthis lessoniana. The sequence continues at coordinate 100,303,470 of OY757905.1, read as the reverse complement.
TAATAATAATAATAATAATGTTATGAAACGTGAAAATGACTGAGATACAAATTTCAATTGGTGTACTCGAAACGGTCTCCAAAGGCTTAGTCAGAGGACTGGAAGAGTGAGAAATAGGATGACGTACCGAAATCATCCAAACTACAATATTACTAAGGTTAGCTAGAATACTGAGAAGAGTCCTAGAGATTTAAGAAGGGCCATTATCAAACGCTGGTATGAAAAACTCACAAGGAATAATAATAATAAATATAATAATAATAATAATAATAATAATAATAATAATACGGGAAGACTGGAGGACATGAAAACATGCATCATTGAGATCGGCCAAAAAATACTGAGAAGAGTTCTGGAGACATTTAAAGACTTATCACTCAAACTTCAGTAAAAGACCATCAGCGTTAGCTGATGTGAAAAACTCTCAAGGAGTAGTTATGATAAGAAGAGAATTTGCAGAATTATGGACTTTGCTGTCCTGGATGAACACAGTAAAATTGAGAGAAGGCGAAAAGAAGGACAAGTACTTCGAACTTACTAGGGAATGGAAAGAATTGTGGAACATGAAAGTAATTGTTATATCAATTGTAATTGGTGCTCTTGGTACAGACAGCAAAGGATTGGTATCGAGACTGGACGACTTAGAAATAAGACCATATTATAATGAGGCGCACGCACGAATTGAGACCTATGCGTGTCCGTAATAAAAAATAATTGATCTCGTTGGTATTCCCTCTTTTAGGGAGCCTCAAGTAACAAGCGACCAGCTCAGCCCTGCCAAGTAGTTATTTCCTTGGAAAATGGCCCCCTGGGTTTCAAAATCTGCAAAAAAGTTTTTGGTACCATAAAGAAATAAATATTTTTATGGCATATAGTGTGTACAGTTTGTATAAATGATACCTCGATGTTATGTATTCCTTATATATTTCTTTTAGTCGCAGACATATTAAGGGGTGTCCTCGTGGTGTAATAGTTACTTCGTTCGACTACAGAGTCGTAGTAAATGTGTTCGAATCTTTTATGTTCACTTTCGGACACCCCACCCACTTATCTTCCCACCAGTGGGTTAAATAGCATCACTGCTGTTCTTTAAGAAAGATGGCTTTGGTATTAAATAACTCATGAAGGATGATCAAAGAAACCAAACGTATAAAAAACTAATCCAATGTATAAATTTGGCTTGGTTTGGTTTCTTTATTTAATCGTTTATCAACCCTCATGGGTTATTTTATGCCAAAGGCATTCTCGTAGAAGAGTGCAGGGAGGGATTTCATTCTTTTCCTAAGAGTATTAGTTCGAAAATGAATGTGATGAGACAACAGGGGTTTGAACAGCCTTACTAAGAAGTCGCAAGCTATCTTGTTCGCACTACGCCACTGAGTCTCACCAATGAATAATTTTATATGGAAATCAATTGAAAAAAAAGAGTAATCTTTTTATATGGACTCTCTCGTTTCGTCAGCCTTTCTAATTTAACATAATACTTTATTACATTAAAATTAGCTGATTGAGTCTGAAGGGTGCAAATCTTTGCAACTATTAATAAAAATGAGAATAATAAGACCCAAATCCATACTGGGTTTTGAGCATACAAACAAATGGTACATGTACAAACCAACATGTGTCCTGGAAATGAGAATAATAAGACCCAAATCCATACTGGATTTTGATAGAAAAACGTATCATTCAACCCAGTCAGAAAGCAAGACCTGAGAGGTACAAAATAATATTTCAATGGTGGACAGTAAATCACAGAGTGAAAAGAAGGAAAGGAAAAATCGAGAGAAATATTTCGACTTTGTCCGAGCGCTAAAAATTGTGAAACTTGAAGGTGACAGTGATACTATCCAGAGTTTGAGCTCTTGAAACTCTCTTGAAAAGCCTAAAAAGATTGAGGGAAATATATACTTGGAAGAATTGAAACTTTCTAGACCACAGTATTGCTGAGATTGGCAAGAATACTGAGATATGTCTTGCAGAGCTTCGGTGACAAACTGAGTGTTGGAATTACTACTGGTAGGGACAACGTGTTAGTATGATAAAGATAGAAATATAATAATAGAATTAGCACGGAAAGAGATTAAGACTAGAAACAACTGGGGTGGAGAGCAAGGTGATCCACTAGGAATTGTGCAAGAAATTAAGATTTGAGCATACAAACAAATGGTCCATGTACAAACCAACATCTGTCCTGGAAAATGAGACACACAAACTCCTCTTGGATGTTTGACATACAAATTGATTACCTAATCTCGGCTAGATGACCAGAACGTATAATAATCAACTAAAAAAAAAAAAAAAAAAAAAAAACAGAACGTACAGAATTGATGATTTCCCTGTCCCAGCTGATTATAGAGCAAAATTGAAAGAACGTGAAAAGAACGATAAGTACCATGACCTTGCTAGAGAATTGAAAAAATTGTGGAATATGAAATTGACATGTATACCAATTGTAATTGGTGCTCTTGGTACAGTTACCAAAGAATTTGTAAAGCGACTGGAGAATGGGGGAAGAACGTCTAAACTACTGCATTATTGAAATCGGCCAGAATATTGAAAAGAGTCCTGGAGACTTACGGAGACTTGCTCTCACTCAAACTCCAGAGAAGGACCATTACCTAACGCTGATGGACAAACTCTCATGGTGTAAATACTTATAAAACCCAAAGTTACTAGCGAAAGAAGGAAGACTAAAAAGTTATCGAGACTGGATAAAAGAGTACAGACAAAAGAGGACATTCCCAAACAAGGAAAACAATTCTTTCAGCATATAATCAGTGACTGCACCAACACATACCGACAACCGGATGACAGGAAACAAATCAATGTGGAAACAAAGATAACATAACAGAAATAACGAATGTATAAGCAATATGGGAAAACAGGTTGAAGGCATTAAAAAAGGACCCAAGGGGATAATTCACCTTGATTCACTTAGAGTAACACTCAAAAAAAGGATCAAATTGGAAAATACTGGGACATGATGGCATACGTAGATACTGGTTTTAAAAATTCACTTACTTCTAGGACAGACTGGTTATCGAAATAAATAGATGCCTACAAGAAAAAAATATACTTCAATGGATAAGAAAATGAAAGACCACCCTGATCCAAAAAGCCCCTCCCCACCCAAAAAAAACCCTTAATGTGTCTACCGATGATGTGGAAAATACTGACGGCACAAATTAGGGAGGCTGTATACGATTCTAATTGCCGTATAAACCAGCGACTGTTCCCCAAGTAACTGAAAGGATGTCGCAAATGGACCATAGGTACAGGAGAGCTACTATACATTGATCAACATATTCCCAAGGGGAGTAAGACGACACGGAAAAACCTAGCTATTGCGTGATTAACTACAAAAAGGCATATGATATGATCCTGGAAAGCTGGATAATTGACTCTCTCAAAATGTACAAGATATTAGGTGAAGTCATAAAGTTTATCAAAAATATCATGGGAAAAAAAGGAGAGTCGAACTCACAGCAGGAGGAAAAAGCTAAACAAAGGCAAAAATCCTGAGAAGGATCTTCCAGTGAGATGCTCTATCAACATTATTATTTGTAATAGCGATGATGGCACTCAATCACAAACTTAGGAAATGCACTGGCAGATATAAGCTTGATAAATCGCTAGAAAAATCAACAACCCAATGTACATAGACGACATCGGAATGTTTGCCGAAAATGAGAAAGAATTGGTAACCTTAATAGGCAGTGAGAATATACAATCAGGATAGAGGGATGGAATTTGCGATAGAAAAATGTACCATTTTAATAATAAAAAGCAGAAAATGATATAGAACGGAAGTAATAGAATTTCCAAACCAAAAAAAAAAAAAAAATCGCGGCTCGAAGAAATGGAAACCTATAAGGCTCGGGAATATTGAAAGTGAAACCCGTTAAACATGTGGAGATGAAAGAAAAAATAAAAAGAATGCATCAGGAGAACAAGAAAACTACTCGAAACAAAACTTCACAGCTGAAATCTCATCAAAGAGATAAATACCGGGGATGTCCTCCTTGAAAGATACTCGGGACCATTCTTAAAGTGGACGAGAGAAGAACTAGTGGAAGAATTAGAGAACAAAAAACTTTTGACGACGCATAAGGCCTTCCATCCCAGAGACAACGTAGACAGACTATGTGCCAAGAAAAGACGGAGGAGGAGAACTTGCCAGCATTCAAGATAGCATCGACGCATTGACACAAATGATTACAAGACTACGTAAAAAAACACAGTGAAAGACTGATTACTGCAACCAGAAACAATATTGACAACACAAAAATCAGCAGAACAAAAATAACAAGAAAACAAAAATGGAGAAAAAAAAACAAACTTCATGGACATTTCAAGTGACAAACAAGCGAAATCTCACACAAGAAGACTTGGACATGACTAAGAAAGGGAAATCTTCAGATAGAAATTGAATTTCTTTTGATATCAACTAAAAACAATGCCATAAAGACTAACAATATAAAAGCCAGAAAAGACAAGAGGCAACAAAATTAGATTATGTGATAAAAACGAAACGATCAATTGCAAATGCAGTAAATTAACCCAGAGAGAGTATAAGATTGCAAATGCAGTAAATTAACCCAGAGAGAGTATAAGATTAACCCAGAGAGAGTAATTGCAAAAAAATTAACCCAGAGAGAGTAATTGCAAATGCAGTAAATTAACCCAGAGAGAGTATAAGATTAGAGACGACTGGGTGGCCACTGTGAATTGTGCCAGAAAAGTAGGCTTGATCATATGAACAAATGGTATATGCACAACCCAGAATTTGTGCTGGAAAATGAGATGCATTAATTAATCTGGGGTTTTGACTTACAAACGTGTCATCTAATCTCGGTCTGACGACCAGTCCTAGTGATAGTGAAAAAGAAAAAAAAAATGCCAAGTAGTAGACTTCGCCGTTCCGGCAGACCACAGGGTTAAAATGAGGCAAAATGAGAGATATATACCGGGACCTTGCTAGAGAATTGAAAAACTATGTAACCTGAAAAAGATGGTGATACCAATTACAATTGTCGCGTTCGGTACAGTCATCAAAGTATTGGTACTTTTAACTTGGAAATAAGAGGACGAGTGGAAACCACCCAAAGTACTGCAGTGTCGGGATTGGTCAGAAAAGTGAGAAGAATCCTGGAGACTTGAGGAGACTTTTTGTCACTTAGACATCAGTGGAAAATCATCTGCTGTGAAAAAGTCCTGAATGAGTAAAATAATAATAATAATTCAAGCTTCAAACTGTTGAGATTTCATACGTAAGTATTTCGACATAGGTAAGAAATGGAAACGTTGAGAGACCTTGAATTTATTTTAATAGCAACACAAAATAATGCATTCTGAATTGATTATATCAATGCTAAAATTATAATTTGCAATAGAATAGCAAGTGCACGTTAAGTGGGGACAAAGATGAAATATTTGAGCAAATAATAACGAAACGAACAAACAGACGCAAAAGGAAAATTAGGCAATGAATAACTGGGTGGGAAATGTAATCCACTGAGAATTGTGCCAGAGATCTAAAATATGTCCATGCTGGCATATCATATATGCATAAATAAGAACCTTTCCGAGAAAATCAATGGCATAAAATTCTCTGTGATTTTAAGATACAGACAGATCACTTAATCCCAGTAAAAAAGAACAGACTGGTTAATGAGCAAGAATAAATAATAAACGTAATTGCGATCTAGTGGGTTATGCCGAGTCGGTGCAATACCAATAAAAATAAAAGAAAGTGAAAATATAGGCAAATGTTTTATTTTGTCAGAGAACTAAAAAAATCTTTGGAACATTAGGGTGGTACTGTTACTAGTTGTTATTGTGCACTTAAAATATTTCCAAAGGTTTGGAAAAAAGACTGGATGAATTGAAATCGAAAGGAATAATCAAAACCTATCAGACCACTGCATTGTTAAGATCAGCTAGAACTCTCAGAAGAGTCCAGGAGACATGAGTAGACTTGCAGATATTTAGAATCCAGAGCAATAAAGTGAAATTAGGTTACACTGAAAAATGTTACGTGTATGAATCAAGATCTTTTCAAGAAAATGAAAAATAAAATTTTCTATGACTGAGAAAAACAAACAGATCACGGGAAAAGCATCCCTGGCGTTATGATTAGAATGCTAGACCACGACCTCGAAGTATGCGAGTTCGAACTATAGTCGTCCCGCTTTTCCATTCACTGTTCCGACAAATACTCTTGCGAAAGTTATGAACATTCTTATCCCCCTCCAGCTATGGGTTGAAGAGCAGCACTACTATTCTTCTACAAGGATGCCTTTGGCATTAAATAACCCCAAAAAGTTGTTAGGCCAACAAAGAAACCAAACCAAACGCGCAGATCACAAAATTCGGGCTAGATGACTAAACCAAGTCTTAATTCAAGAGAAGAAAAACTGTCATTGAATGGATGTTGCCTTTCTCGGGGTCCATAGAGTTAAAATAAAGGACAGCGAAAATATAGACAAATATCTGGGTTTACAAGAGAGCGGAAAAAACTGTGGAACATGAATGTGGCGGTGACACCAACTGTGGTTTGTGCCAGTGGCACGCTCGCTAACAGCATGGAAAATAATCTGATGGAACTAAAAATCAGAGGAAGAATCAAGAGTATATAAACTACCGAATTGTGAAAATAAGGTAGAATATTAAAAAAAATCTACGAGATCTGAGGAGACTTGCTGTCGCTTAGAAAATACAAGTTAAAGCGGGAAATCTGAAAATTAAAAAACAGAGAAAATGCAAACGTTATGCAGGATGCGGAAGCAAAATTAGGAATATTATTCTATAACAATAAACGACTCTATTATAAAACAAGATTAATTTTTAATTAAAATGAATAAACAACAAAATAAGTAGACACGAAACGGTACAAGATGCGGAAGCAAAATTAGGAATATTGTTCTATAACAATAAACGTCTCTATTATAAAACAAGATTAATTTTAATCTTAAAAAAACAACAAAATAATAAGATACACATAAAACTGTAACTTTACTCAATATGGCCATTATTTTTTTAATTATTGCTTAAACACGGCTTCGAAATGATTAGCATGCTTTCAAAATAAATTCTTCTGACATTTTATTTCATTTCTCCTCAAAAACAGTCTTAAGCGAACTAATATTTGGATAGGAGGATGTATTGTTTCGTATTCTAAAACGCCTCATGTAGCGTAATCAAGGGGGGTTGAGGTGAGGGTTTCGATCTTATTAAATTGATGTCCTTACAGTTTTCACATGGACTTTCAATTTAGTAGCCTGCTTTCTTATTGACGTTGTGGGGTCCTTCTTATTCGCCGTAGTGAAAGCAGTTAAAAAATCTTCTTTTAATTTTTTGTTCAATCCTCGACTCCCCACTTTTCCTTAAAGAGCTCTTTTTGTAATTTTTCTTCTTTTTTTTTGAATACGGTAGACACCCCCCACTTTGCTTGGTTTCAGCGTTAACCAAACCATAGTTTCTTTGTTGTTTCTTTTCTTGCTCACTCTTATCGGGGGTGAATTTTGATTAAAACTTGCTTGGATAATAGATCTAATCATGAAAATTTAAATTCATCACGTTTTTTAAAAATGGGACTTATCAGACTAAAAAAATATTTTAAAGATTATTCTATATTTTATTTCCAATCCCTGTAGATGATTGGATTTTGGGGACTAATGAAAAACAGCTTAATACATAAAAGATTTTAAGAGTTTCCGGTTTTCTTTTTATGTTATCGTAGTCTTCACACCCTTTACTTGATACAAAAGAAACAAATAGGAAATTCCGACTCCAAACGCTGAAACAAAAACCATTAATTTAGACGCTGAAATCGTTTAATTTCGCACATCATTAAAAATGTCAGACGTATTATGAATAGTAATCGTATTAATTATAACTCTTTCATATTTATAAAGACCATTAAGAAACGAAAATGAATTTAAACGTCTATTCCATCCACACGCCTCTACTGTATATTCTACTGTGTATCTTACTGCTCCAGTAAACACGCCTCTACTGTATATTCTACTGTGTATCCGACTGCTCCAGTCAACACGCTTCTACTGTATATTCTATGTATTCTACTGCTCCAGTCAACTGGGATGAAATCAGCCCAGTTGACTGGAGCAGTAGAATACACCGATTGTATCTCTGCAGGGGGATAAGATCCCCCTAATGAGTATCCTGATATGGCCCTAAACAATCTGATGGTGAGTCTCCAGTAATGCAAGTGTTTTGGGGAATACGGAGTACCTTTTCATAGCCATTGCTTCCAGGTCCTCTTTGGTCCGGAATGGTAGCACCTGATAGAGTACTATTTATGGTCAAAGAGATCTGCTTGACTTTTAAACTGTGTACAAATAAATGACTTATGCTAACTTGAATAGTTCTACATAGAACTGTTTGATCATGTAACTAAAAAAAATGACTGATGTTTGATTGAATTGTTGGTGATACATAGCAACACTTGGAAACATTTAACTGTGTGCACATGAATAAGAAATGTTGAATTAAATACAGCTCTTTGGCCCAGCGGGTAGAGTGTTCGCCAATGGTCCGGGAGACCCGGGTTCAATACCAGGTCGGGTCATACCAAAGACTTTGAAAATGGTACTTGATACCTACTTACTTTACACTCAGCATTATAAGGTACGTATCAAGGGTAAAGTGGAGCAACCCAGGGAAAGGTGTAGTTCCCTCCCCTCCACCTCGGTGTAGTAGCTATTGAAAAGGGAATCTTTGGCTCACCCTCCACCAAAGTCACCAACTATAACCACTTCACTGTATGCAAATAAATGATTAATATTGAATAAAACTATAACTATTTGATAGTAATTAGTGAAACCATTTTACTATGTTGAAACAACAGCAATACTAGTGTGCAATCAAACTAGTTCGATCTCAATGAAAAATGAAATTACCGACAAGCATATCTTGTATATCTATTTAAACGAATACAAACAAATGACTGATGTTTAATTGTTACTGTTACATAGCAATGCTTGAAACCATTTAACTGTCTGCAAAGAAAAAAAAAAGAGCTCAGGCTTGTTTAAAAATGTTATCAACAAAATATATTTAGAAATCAAATATATTCAATGTATGTATATATGTATAAACCAGATTTGGCATTAAATAAACTGCAATTGATTTTTATATCATAAAAACAAACCGATTCCCTACAAAAAAAAAAAAGAAAAAAAAAAAAGAAAATGAAATATTATCAAAGCCAAATGTAAAAACTTCTACTACTGATATCCACATTACTGTTATCCACATTACTGATATCCACATTATAATAATTCAATTCCTTCGTGTATGAATGTGTCTGTGCCAGAACGGGATGTAACCCTGAAGACCTGCCGGAAGCAATGGGCGATAGAGAAGGGTGGCGTGAAAGGGTTAGGGATATCCGTGCTGATGGCGCGAGATGATGATGATGATGATGAATGTGTGAAAGCATGAAAAATTGTTGATATTTTCCTTTTACTTAGATGCACTATGTCAACAGACACTGCACTGGATTGTGAGATTCAGCATTCAATTTTTCTTTCATTTTGGAAGCTATAAATGTTGGTGATACATAGCAACACTTGGAAACATTTAACTGTGTGCACACGAATAAGAAATGTTGAATTAAATACGGCTCTTTGGCCTAAAAAAACTAAAGTATGTGTCTATGAGACCTGTTGTCCTAACATCTCTGCTATAATCTTGACAACATACAAGATTAAATAGCTAGGGAGATTCCACCCGAAAAGCCTGAGACGTATCCTTAACTCAAGTGGAATTGTTGCCCTCCAAAGATTTGAATGTAAATGACGATAATTCTCAACTAGATAAATTTGGTTGGACCCCTTGTGAGAAAGGAAGATAACTTGCTACCGAAACAACACTTAAGGGAAGTAAAGACAGGAGAGTGTCCAAAATATACCAAACAAGTTTTAAGGATAATCTGAATGAAAAAATTGAATGAATGAATGTGTCGGCCGGAAAAGAACAGATTCGGAAAAATACAGAATGGTTAAATTTCATAAGGGTAAGATGCAGTTTAGGATCATACCATGATGCCCAGTCAAAGAATTCTAAGCATCCCTATGGCTTGTGCATTGAGTAGACTTACTTTCACTTATTCTCCACCGACGGTCACCCGATGTAAATGTTGTAAAATAAGAGTATGAATTTAAAGGAGCAAGTACTTGCTGTACATAAAATCAATTAATTCAACAGTTAGTGATTAATGCTGTATTTCCTGTGGAAATCTAGAAGTAAAGCGAAATACACTGAGTAGAAAAACATGTGACTTAAATAAAGAAAAGTAAAACAAACAAGCTGAAAAAGTAATAGGAATTCCATAACGTAACGAGACAACATGAAACTATTGATACCAGCACCCCCATACAAAACTCCACAAAGGACAAAAAAAAAAAAAAAAATGGCAAATAGGAACAAACATTTTCAAGTAGAAGGGTAAGAGTTTTATAAATAATGAATGTAGATTCTTGAAAGGACTGGATGTCATCTACATCCTAAAAATCCGATGTTTATATCATAAAAGCAAAAATAGCAAATCGTAGTAAGAGTTTTAGCACTATATTATTTCAATGCTCTTTGAAATACAATGAACAAATATATAGAGATGAAATCTGTGATCATTTTCATTTTTCGAGGAGATAACTTTTCAGTATCAATTATATTGTACTTCCCTTGTTTATAAATAATTATATATTCTATAATTAGGATATGACTCAGCATTTAGCCTTATAATCACCGAAGTAGCCTTTAATCGAGACTTTATGAACTAAACCATCACAATAGTCACAACAGCTATAGTAAAAAATATAATCTTAATTTGAATCAATGATATAGTAAACAGACAATTGCTGCAGTATTTCAAAATTTGTTCGATATTACTTCGCAAAGGGTTCCAATTTAATTATTACAGACAAAAAATAAATATCAACTAATATTTGTTGTAAATAATGTAGGTGTGAAGTTCGATGGTTTCTATAAAGCATTAAGTCATATTAGGGTGCTGAGATCACTTAACGCTATGGAGGTTATTAATCGATGCCAATGTTGTATAACCTTCATACGATCAGTCAGCTTCCCTCTCATCACTTTGTCTCGCATCACTTATGTCGTCTCGTCACCTCATATCATTCTGGAGTCACCATCTTCGTTCTCATTCTTTGTCTTTGGTCATCACTTCTCGTTGTTCTAATTTCTTCTTTGATAGGATGATGAATAACAACACGACCATACTTTATATGCATATTTTATATGCACATTTTTCATTTATTTCTTAGCTATCGCAATTTCATCACACCTTCAACTAAACGAGGAAATAATGACCAAAATGGAGATTTCAACCGTTCGGGTCAGAGGTTTCTCGTTTACTGACTAACTTATTAATAACTCGAGAAATGCTTTGATCACCTTATTGAAATCCCTCCATGAGAGCCGTCGTCTCAGATTGACTTCGAGTCTGTCAATCATACTGGTTATTCCATCGGGTTTTTCCACGCCTTTAACCATTCAGAACTTGATTTGAATAATACTCGATAGGTCAGTTAATAGATTTTAGCAATCTGTTATGTAACACCAAAACGTATTCATAAAATTAAATTGATTTGGTTTAATTTGATTTTATGGCACATTAACTATTGTAGGTCATCTAATGCCGAATCCATCATTATACATATAAACAGTTCTATTTCAAACAATTCAATTTAGCATAAGTACATTTTTGTTGACACACAGCTAAATGTAAAAACATTCAATCTCCAACAGTTCAGTTTAGCATAAGTACACAGTTTAAATGTCTAAGACAATTCTATTTGAAGCTCTTCAGTTTTGACAACAAAGTTAAATGGTCCCATGTAGAGCTATGTATCATGGACAGTTCAATTTAACATCAGTCATTTATTTACTCACAGTTAAATAATCAAACAGTTCTATTTCAATCAATTCAGTTTAGCATGAGCTCACCGTTTAGTTGTGTTTGACCCATAGATAGGACCCTCTCCGGTGCTACCACTCCGGGCCAAAGTGGACCTGGGAGCGATAGCAATAACTCTGCGTTCCTCAAAGCTCCAGCATTACTGCAGCCTCACCATCAGATTGTTTAGTGTCATTTGCAGGACACTTGTTGGGGTAGTCTTACCCCTCTGCAGAGATGCAGTCGGTGTATTTTACAGTCCCAGCTGACTGGGGCCAAACATGCAATTGATAGCACTGAGTTGCACAATATCGCAAGATGGATTTTACAAACGGAAAGGGTCCCAATTGTTTTATTTTAGTTGGTTGAGAAAAATGAATGCCTTGTCCATGGGCTTTAAGGCGAAGAGAAGGGTCCCATTCTCCATTGCACAAAGATTTAGGCCAGCTGTATCAAGATGTAGATGTTATAGACAAATGAAATAACATCAATTTAGGATTTTTAAAATCATCTAACAAAATTATCTCTTTTTAACATTTACAGATGATGATGCTTCGCTCTTTTCGTGGTGTCATCTACCTGTCTGTGGCTGTTGTAGTTTTCTCTAGTTGGTCGAAAATATTGTCACTTGATTCCGATTGCAGAAAAGAACAGCAGACACCCTGATCACAAAATCCACTCACATTTATTTCAGCGATGTTATAGTATTTTCTTTTCCGTAAGACGTGACATAGCTGTACGCATTTAAGAAAACAAAAAGAGATACAGTGTAATTTAGAAGCAGTCGAACCCATAATAAAGAGGTCGGTTTCATTTTAGTCTCGCTAAGTGTCGGCCCTAACTCATTTTTTGAAGTTAGATATCTCTAATCCAACTTCAGTGACTTTAACCAACGAACAAACTTTAATTTTCCCGGCTTTTCCCCGGCGCAATACACCTGACCTGTCAACTGTCAAATATGCCTCTGAAAATGTCCAACACATCCGTCATGCTGTGGGTGTTGAGGGCCATTATGTCACAATTTCATCGAACTTAGGCTTGCAGCAATGTATGTTTGAGTATCAACTTTTGTGCTGTTCTTCAGTCCTTGTAGTACCCGCTTCCAGGTTTGTTTGTTTTTTTGTTTTTTTGATAGGTTAAGCAGGGTAGTATTTACTAAGCATTTAAAAATCAGGGGATTAGCCCACTTAGAACGAGTTCACCTAAATTCCTATTCAGCTGTAAATAAACTAAAAACAGATGAGACACAAAATATTTTTGTCCAATAGCTGAACATTCTGGATTCATAAAATACTCCTTAAGTAAACTTGATGAAATTATTGAAATAAATAGCATTTTCCCTCAAGTCATGCAGAAGAAAATGTTACAGAATAACTCAATTTTGAGGAAAAGATTATGGAATCTATTCACAAAAAAAAAAAAAAAAAAAAATTAAAAATGATATTCCTCTACTTAAGATTTTATGGCAGCCTTAATTCTTTCAGACGTGGATCATAATAATGTAAAACAATATACTTTTGGTTCGGTTTCTTTGCTTATTAAATTGTCAACCTTCGTGGGTTATTTTTGCCAAAGCCATCTTTGTAGAATGGAAGTAGTGGTACTATTTAACCTATAGTTGGGTTATAAGGGGTTTTATGTCTTTCCCAGCCATATTAATCTGAAAATTAAAGTAATAACGTGTCTGGAGTTCGAACTGTCTTACAACGATCTTGCAGTCCAGCACCCCAGCCTCTACATCACAAGGAATCCCTGATATAATATTTTTTATTAAAGTCTCTCAAACTTTCCCATCAACCTGTCTATAAATTTTCTTTGAAGAAAGGACCTCCACATTGACCAGATTACAAATTTCCATAAAGCTATAATTGTTCTTAGAATTTTTTAAACCCATATAAGAGCTTGAAAGACTGGAAACAAGATAATTCTGTATAAAATATGAAACAGTAAGACCCTATAGATGGGTGCCAATTATTATAAATAGATAGGAATACTTGAAACGATGTAGTTGCGAACAAATTATTTATATTAAGAATATTCACTTGAAGGTATAATTGCATAGGAAGTATCAGAGAATTAATTCTTATTTATTGCAGACTTTTTGTCCTCATCTTGGTAGTTTTTGTGTTGTTTCTTTTTTCACTACGTTTCGGCCAAATTTCACCTCTGACCTTCTTCAGGTTTTCTATCTCACCTCAAAAACTACCAAGATGAGGACAAAAATCCGCCATAAATAAAGATTAATTCTCAGATTAAGAAGCCTCATCTCAAAAATAATTCCAATTAAAGACAATTACAAATTCGGTACGGACCCGACTATGGAAGACCAGATAAGGAGAACAAATAATTGGATTTATAAGATGAAAAAATCCATCCTTGATCGCCCTTTGGGGCCTGTGGCGCAGCGGATAGAGGCGTTGAGTCTCTAGGGTTCCAGGTGGGCACAGTCAGAAAAAAGCGGTTTCAAATCCTGGCCAGAGGTTTACTTGGTCAAAAACGTGGTGCGATAGACAACAACTATGGAAGGCAGTAATTACTATCAGTAGAGTTATTCACAGTCATATGCATCTTATATATATTGAGACATCCTGTACTGGCTTGAAATATTCGGACACATTGTGTACGAAAGTATTAAGTTGGAATACTTAAAACCATAAAATTGTGTACAAAATATTTTCTGCTAAGATTTGTAGAAACTTTAAAATTTCGTGCAAATTACTTTTATCAGGAATAGTTACTCGAAACAATAATTGTTTGTAAATTATTATTAGCTACTTGAAACCATTTAAATGTTTGCAAAAAGAAAATAAAAAATTGACTTCTGCATTAAATAGCCCTTGTCCATCATTTAAAGAAATAGATGGAAGAGACTCTAATTTATTCTCAACAGATAAATTCTGTTATAAAAGATGTTTTTTTTTTGTTTGTTTTTTTACTGAAAATGAACTCTTCCATATTTCCGGTATAAGCAAGAATCGTGGCTTTTCTTCCTTTCCAGAACTCTTATGACTGGTAATAAAAAATAAATATTTTCAAGGTGAGAATGTTGTCCAATTATTATCCATTAAACGCAGTTGCTGGGTTGGCAGTGGGTGTTTAGTGGCCTTGGAAGGAAGGATCTCTGTAGCAAGATTGATGATAAAGAGGACAGAAATCTCTGCTGATGATCTCATTGACGCTACAAATGATTTCAATAAAGACAACATTTACTACTTCTTACTAAGAGGCTGCAGTCCAGCACTTTAGGTTTTACACCATGAGGAATCTGTCTATTTTATTGCTTCTGAGCCAACAGACTGAAAACTACAAAAATGTACCCAAGTTTCCAGACTGTTATTGGCGGGAATATGAATCCACACCTGGAAAAAATTCTGTTGGAAAATGGAAAAACCTCCATCCTGTCAATTATCGTCTTGATTTAGATTAAAACGGCCGACGTATTTTGACATTGAGATATAATAAAAATCAAATTCAATGTAACCAATATCAATAATTTATGTATAATAAAATAAAGACGTATTACCAAACAAAACAACCAAATTTTAAACTAATTTTGTTGTTTTAATTCTTGGGGACAAATGATAATTAATTGGTATTTTAGTGAGTCTTGTAATAATTGATTTTTTTGCTATTGATACCTGACACGTGAAACGCTGTTCTTTGGATTTGGATGTATTTTATTCAATACAATTGATCTTTTTTATTTTAGTTTTATAATTTTTCAGATTTTTCAAGACAGAGAATGATATTTGCTTACTGGACTTGCCTAAACTATTCGTAAATTTTTTTCCGCAAGAGTCTTTTAATAATAACTTAATGATTTTCAAATCCGACGTCTCATCGGGTGACAAATTCATTTACTTGTTATATTTTTGTATATTCTGGCCAAGTAGGATTTTCTATTGTTGATCCTTTTCAATGTAAATATTTAATGTCTTTTGTCTGCTTAGTTTCGGAGTCGAGATCTCAATAGACTGATAGTTGGTTATTCAACACCTAACGAAGAGACACAACACAAACTCATCCGAAATAAATTATGAAATATGAAAGTGAATATGAGGAAAATAAATGCGTCTCAAGAAATAAATTGTCCGTCAAGAAAAGACAGGAACATATTCGATTTGAAAAAAAAGTGACAGAAAAAATAGAAATAGAAATAACGCTGACATTATGATTTAA
The DNA here is from genome assembly GCA_963585895.1 of Sepioteuthis lessoniana. NCBI lineage: Eukaryota > Metazoa > Mollusca > Cephalopoda > Myopsida > Loliginidae > Sepioteuthis > Sepioteuthis lessoniana. The sequence continues at coordinate 100,287,350 of OY757905.1, read as the reverse complement.
AATGTATGAATTCATCCCCTCACAGCATGGGCAGGATGTGACACAAGGTCAATTTTTAAGAGAAATTGAAGAGGTTTTTAATTCAGAGGTTTTTCTTTCTCTTTGAACGGTTGCCATACCAATTTTAAAGTGTCCAGTCTGCCCAACTGTTTGCCCATAATTAGAAGGAGAATTGTAGGATTCATATTTTTCCACGGGAATTGATGCTATGTGAAATGCTAATTGCTTCATTCGGAATTTGAACTTGGTCGCTGTGTCCATTACCAACGACGATAACAACCACCAGCACCTTCATTAAATGCAATTTTGCAAAGTGGTTAAAGAATGGAAGGAATTATCTCAGACATATACTATATGCAAGATGTAACCAACTTTTAAATGTCTATTCAGTCTCTTCATTTTTAAAGAAATTAAACGCTGGGAATATTTGTACATACCCAATTCTACCCAACATATTTTGTGTCCTGGATATGACACTAACTTGCATCTAATAGCAGGGTTTCACTTCTGACGATCTGGGTTGAGAAGAGTACCCCTTCATTGCCAGTAGTCCCGAGTCCATTCTGTTAGGCTTCTTTCTATCGATAAAATAAATCCACTTAATTTTTAAAAGTATTCTATAGGAACGTTTGCAAACGAAATCCCTTAATGAACATCTACATAAAAATATATATGTTCAAGGAACGCGATTCTAAACAGCTGAGCATGAAATAACTCAAAAAGCGGTGAGATGACATTAAACAATTAATCTCCCATAGATCAAATTTTAAAATATTACTTTGACATCTTGTATGGAGAAAAAATTAACGATAAAAAATGAAAAAGATAACAGAAAAATCAAAAAGAATATTTAAAAAAAAAAACAATAAAAATCAACGATGAAATATTATATTAAAATCCATCCCACCCAAGTAAGAAGATAGGAGTTTATTGTCATTCACAAGGAAAAGAGAATTAGCCTGAACAGAGATAGTAACAGCGAACAATAGACGGAAAAAAATGGGAAGATACGTTGAGCTATTCTGAAAATGGACAAGGAAGGAACTTAGACAAATGATGCACAAGGCTTTACACCCAAGAGATGACCAGCCCAGTTAGCTAGGACTGTAGAATAAACCGACTGCAGAGGGGTGAGACCCCACCAAAGATTGGCTTGGATATAACACTAGACAATCTGATGGCGAGGCTCAAACTTGAAGTTTTGGGGAATGTCGAGCACCTCTTCATTGCAAATGCTCCGAGGTCCTCTCTGGCCCGGAATGGTAGCACGTGATAGGGTCGTATCTATGGATCAAATAAAAATGTCTGTTATTTAAACTGTGAACAAACAAACGGCCTGCATTAAATCGAATAGTTTGAAATATAACCTTTTGACCATTTAACTGCATATGCTTAGAAATCATGTATATTTCATGTACGCATAAATTGGTTTTGTCGTGAAATAACGTACAAAGGTTGATATGTCGTAAAAACCAACCAACCAACCAACCAACCGACCGACTAGGAATGACGTTAACATACTATATGTTTAAAGAAGAGAGAGAGAGATGCGATAATTCTAGGACTCAATGAACACAAAAAAGCCAAGAAAAACAAATTGCTGCAGCCAGTAATTGCACTGTCAATATTAGGACAAGCAAAAAAACAAAAAAGCAAAAAAAAAACAAAAAACAAAACGAAACAAAACCAAAAAAAAAAAAAACAACGAAAATAAAAGCAAAAACTAAATCTAGAAAACAAAACCAACTGTATGGATACATCAAGTGACAAAATGAAGAGATTGAGATTGCATCCGAGAAGACTTGAACATGACTAAGATTGGGAAAGCTCAAGAGAGAAACTGAATATCTGTGAATAGCAGCCAAAAATAATGCCCTAGGGATCAATTTTTCAAAGCAAAAATTGATAATACGCAACAGCATAGAACGTGTAGGTTATGTGGAGACAGAGATGGGACGGTTAATAACATGATAAACAAATGCAGCAGACTGGTACAAAAAAGTATTCTAGGCAAGTACGACTAGATGCAAGAGATTAAAATTTGATCATACTAAAAAAAAATGGTCTACGCAAAAATCAGAATTTGTTCTAGAAAATGAGAAGCTTAAAATTCTCACGGATATCCAGATATAAACTGATCCGCAAATCCCGTCCAGAAAACTCATCTTCTCGTTGATTTTGCTGTTCCAGTGAACCACCGAGTCAAAATGAAAGGAATTGAAAAGATAGAAAAAGAATTTCACTTTGCTTGTGAATTCTAAAATCTGTGGAATATTATATTGATGGTAAAACCACTTGTAGTTGGTGTTCTTGAAACGCTTCCCAAATGTTCAGAAAAAAAAAATAAGGGGAAGAGGAGATCTGAGAAAAAATCAAGACCTATCAGACAACAACACTGTTTAGATAAGCGAGGATTCTTAAATGATTCCTTGAGTCCTGTCACTCAGAAATCGGTAAAAAAAAAAGGAAAATAAATAAAAATTAGTTTGTGCTGGTGTGAATGACTCACAAAGATTGAAATAAATGTGATAATAATGAATAAAGAAGCATTTAATTCTATAATAAGCGAATGGCAAAATCTGATCGAGAGTGTAATTTGGTGAAGCTGTAAATAAATGTATATATTCGAATGAATTGAGCACTCTGGTATCCGGTAAGACAAAAATGTAAACAAACGATAATACCTTATAATTTCCGAGCTGACGTGGTTCGCTAGTTGGCTGAGCAGTATGATACTAAGTGTAACGAAAAGCTTGGCGGATTTCGATCCCAGTTTCAAGTGTCCTATGTGTCTAGCCACACTGGAGAGTTTTGATACAACGAAACTGACTATCTGTGGATGACTATATGTATATAGGTATGTATACATACATATGTACATATATATGTGAGTGAAGGAATCTTTTTGGCAGAGTGGGTAACATGCTGAACTACGACATCGATGTAATTGAGTTTGAACATTATTCGCACTGATACATTTATTTCCGGACAAATACATTGGGGAAAAGTATGCACCCGCTTATTTCCAGTTATGAGTTAAATACTACGACTTCTGTTCTTTTACAAGGATGGCCATGGCATTAAATAACACGGGAAAATTAATATGCTGCTAAAACAAAGAGGATAACGAAACTATATATATATATATATATATATATATATATATATATATATATATATATATATAAAGCTTTAACATTAGCCAGCAGAGCAGGATGAAAGGAATTCACATACGATCTCTATTTACATTTGTCTCATCACTAAAAGTTTCATGTAACAACGGAGACCATCAGAGGAAACACGAAAGTGGACAAAACAATTATCAACTTAGACTAATTATTCGGTGTACATTTTAATAAATGACTGCACGGCGCAGAAGAGGAAGTCAGATAAAATTATATCAAAAAAAAATCGCTAAGGATTAGGTGCGATTGGTAGGATTACTTTTGGGGTTAAATAACCCACAAAAGCTGACATGCCATTACCCACCTCCAAAGAAACCTTTCTCTTTTAACTTTTCTACGACAATTTCTTACTCATTTTGGTATACATTTTCCTTCTTCTACCCCTGTGACATGTCATTAATGGCCGAATCCATGGAATACCTGGAAGTTAATATTTTTCTCAGTCCATTTACTCTGGTTTCATCTGAGGATTATAAATGAGTCAATGCATTAAACTTAGAGTAACGAGACCAGTAGAAAAAGAGATGAGATCTTGATTTCGGTTTGCAGATTATGAAAAGAAAGATCTAATCTAATTTGATTTCCCATTCAATTGGCCTTGTGCCAAACTAAGCTAAAGTTAATAAATGCCAACATGTATACATTCATACGTACATAAGAGAGAGAGAGAGAGAGAGAGAGAGAGAGAGAGAGAGAGAGAGAGAGAGAGAGAGAGTGTGTGTGTGTGTGCGTGAACAATGAGAGGGAGAACAAGAAAGAGTGGTGAGTTGTCGATTTGAATTTCAGTATAGCCACACTACTGGTTGGATTTGATTTCAAAATGCACCAATGTAAATATTTTCCTCAACCCATCCAATTTGCGTTTAGTCCCAGCCTAACCATTCTGACTTAGATAAATGATAACTTGACTCTGCTAAAGAACTTTTGTCACATGTTACATGATTTAATTTTTTTTCCTTTTCATCTGGAGGCACCCTAATGTGTGCGTCTATGTGTGTACATATTACTTGTAGAAATATACGTATTTTCAAACGTTTTTATTATGATTTAGTTGCTTTTACACCCCAGAAACATTCATCACTTTTTGTTATTGCTTGCATGACAAAGTCAGTTTATAAACACATGTAAATAAGTAAGTGTGTGGGGGTGTATATATATATATATATATATGTGTGTGTGTGTGTGTGTGTGTATGCATGTGCGTGTGCGTGTGCGAGAGAGAGAGAGAGAGAGAGGCAGACAGACAGAGACAGACAGAGACAGAGACAGAGAGAAGAGGAGGGAGAGAGCGAAAGAAACGGAATTTTATTTACCTATCTAAATATTAGGTTTCAGAGTCTCTACGTTGACGTATATATTTTGTGTACTGCGGATTTTACTGGCTCAAAATGAACTAATCGTCACAAGCTTGGAGAGAAAGAAAAATACCCAGGATTTGCATACATGCTTCGAGGTTTGAACGTTTTGTTAGTTGTTATGTGGGTAGTGTGAATGTTGTAGCGAACTAAGCGTTACGAGATTGTAACGAAATGTTGCTCACTTTTGTTGCAGAGGAGTTTTCCGGGGACAGTGATGAAAAGGTTAATACTGAATTGAATTATTATGAAAACAAGCAAAACAGTTGCAACAAATAACAGGAGGTTGAGATGAAACAGACGTCCACGTTTTAATCATAATTGCTGGTAATGAATGACTAATAATTTACAAAAGATATGTACGAGCTGGATGAGACCAAAGGTCATATTTAAAGTGAAATTTAAGAGGTTTGGGTGCCGGGTTTCCCTTCTACGAGACTGGTCACCATACCAAGATGAAAGAGTTCAGTATACTCTATTATTTACTAATAACTGGTGGGAGAATAGTCGGATATATACCTCTCCCGAGGAAATGTAAAATGCAATCCACATCGTTTATGAGTTGAACTAGGTACGCTGTGTCCATTTGCTACAAAGATAACATTTCCCCATGAATGTCTCCTTTGAATTAATTTTTGCATGTGTACAGAGTTCCTAAATATTTTGGTTTCTTTTAAAATGCCTCATGCGTGTCAGTTAAAATTCCTTAGAGGATAATACTCATTTACTGTCGTGAAATCTTGCTCCTGATATTTTTGGTTCAGCCTGGAGAATCTAAGATCAGTTTATCTTCGGAAGCTGGTCAGTTACTTGGTTAGTTTGTTGGTTTTGTTTTACGGCATATCGATCCATGAAGGTTATTTAATGCAAAGCCCCGTTTATATATATATATATATATATATATATATATATATATATATTAGCAGCATTTCTTCATTAATACAATTTCGTAGAACATAATAGACATTTTCTGTCTACATATTTTCTTGTTGATCCTTTCATATTGCCGTATTGATTTTATAGTATTCAGCGGGAATCGATTGATGTATTTTCCATAATTGTTTATATCCCAAGTACTTTCTACCCGACTTTGACCATCATCAGGGGAGGATCTATTACGAAAGTGATGTAACTTTAGTATGTACATTGCTACTTTGAGAATCTTGAAGCACTATATATTAGAAACATGCAACTCAAACTTAACAGAATTAATTTTCAAACCAGTCATAATGTACTTAAATGTCTTTAGCTACAGACACTATTTATTGAACAATTTTAAAAGTAAACGCTACACACTGCAATGGCCCAGATACTCTTCTTCTTACAAAGTAGTAATGTATAATGGTACAACCCTTCCAATTCGTATTTTGTTCCAGGCAAAATGATAACCCTGCACTGCTAAAAGATTATCTATATTTGAGATTCTTTTTTTTCAGTCATATCGGCTCCTTAGTCTAGTGGATAGAGTGTTCCTCAATGGTCCGTAAGACCTGGGTTCAAATCAGGTCACGCCATACCAAAGATTTTACAAATGGTACTTGATACCACCTTGCTTAACACTCAACAATGTAAGGTATGTATCAAGCCTGAAGTGGAGCAATCCAGAGAAAGGAGTAGCACCCTTCCCTACACCTTAGTGTAGTAGCTATTGAAAAGGGAGCCTTCTGGTCGCCCTTGACAATGGTCACCAACTACAACTTCAGTCTTGCATTTTTCAATTCATATAGGTCATAAGTCGATGACTATATATGTCTTTCTGTTAGTCTCATATATGTAAACGGTATTTTAAAATAAATTTCTGAAAATCATCGTCTACTTGGCAGTTCATCTAAGATTGGTAAAAAGTATTTGAAACAACTAGGTGTTTGAGTAAAGTAAAAAAAGAAAAAATAAATAAACAAAACAAAACTTAGTGAGAGAAGGACAGAAATCTATTATTGTTTCGGAGTAACAAATTCCAAAATCATTGTAAAATTCTATTGAAATCCTTGAAAATGCTTTCTTACAAACTACAGTGTTTGCAGTGTCTAAATGGCCAGTTCAAGCTACACGTTATAAATGTGAAGATTAATATTGGTTTAAGGTGCATTCAATTTTTAGCAAAGAACCGACTCTAAGTTATAACAAGAAAATCCAAATATTTCTCGATAAAAATGAGTAATTTGTTTGTCAATATCTTAACAATTCCTTTTTAAATTCCATAACTGTATCGTGAGTATCAGTATGTTAAATATTTCCCTCTAAATTTTACAACTGTAAAGAGAGTATTCTTATCTTCAATATTGATTTCTAAATTTTGAAACTATTGCGTGAATCAATAGTTTAAATATTCTGTTTTAGATTTTGAAACTATTTCTTTTGTAGACTCTCAGTATATTTATTAGGTCATTTCGGGATATATGAATTATACTTCTCTGGGCACACATGCATAAACTTGTGTGGATCTGTTGTAGGAACACCCGTAAAGTTTGGACGCTTGTTTCATGCGTTGAGTGTCATTTGATACTCTTGCTGAAGTTCGCATTTAACCACAGGCGAAGAGTTGCGCGCGCTGATATAATACAGACGCAGGCGTCAGTTTTGTCTCCCTTCATTCTTTCTGTTTCTTTATTACATATTCACGCATGCGTACAGAGACACATCTAAGTGTATACACATAGATACATTTGTATACAACAAGAACTGACGGTATCATATCTACACAAATTCTGACGCGTCAGTTTGTTTGTATTCTCTGTTTCTTTTCCCATTAATAAAGTTTTATTTGTCACTTCACGAGAACAAATAAAACACTAGGGTTTTTTTTGTAGTGAGAACACACACGTGACTCTAGTTTACTTGATTCAGATATTACTTAGTTCTTATAGTAATATTGCCGCAGTCACCAGGCCGTACTTATCTCTCATATTGCAGAAGGGATGCGCTTTTAAAAGGATGGGTTCGGGGACATCAGTCATTAGGTTCTTAGAGTGAAAACCTCCATTCTCATTAATTATACAACCCTGTCTGCAGGGCTTAGTATACGCTGACTCTATTACCTGCTAAGAAGTAAGACAACCCTCTTTATTTTTATAAGTATAATATTGAAGCCCCTAAAAATGGTCTTCTAAAACGTTTAAGCAAATATATGCCGCACACCAGAAACGTAACTCTAAAAAAGAATCAAAACTGAAACTTTCCCATCGCAAGTTTCAACAAAAATAACCTTTAAGTCCAATTTGTCTTCCCCTTTAGACAGAACTTAGAAATTATTCGTATTTGATTGCAATTCTTGGTGTCAAAGAACTGTAAATTATTTCTATTAAGAATAGTTACTTGAAGTTTTAGTTATTTACTAAGCATTATTATTAGATGTTCTTATGGTCTAATAAGTAGAGTTCATCAATGATCTGGGAAACTGGGGTTCAATCCCAGGCCGAGCCAAACCAAAGACTCCAAAAATGGCACTTGATGTCGCTTTGCTTAATATTCAGGATTACGAGGTAATGATCAAGGGTAAAGTGGAGTAATCCAGGGAATGGAGAAGCGCATTCCCTTTCCCATTTGGTGTAGAAGCTATTGAAAAGGGAGCTTTCGGGCCACCCTCGACTAAGTTTGCCAATTTTACTTATTATGAGTTACTGGAAACCATATAACTATGCACAAATAAATGATTTATTAAATTAGAAGAATTTCTTTAAACAATATAATTATTATATTTGATATTATATATTAAAAGAGCTTTAGATATTATAATGATTAAAAGATTATATATATAAAAAAACAAAAAAACACTTCAGTAAAAAATATGAAATTATAATTGTATAACGAGCGCAATTCGCTAACCAGGCGGCATAAAAGAACTCAAAACGGATTGCCATGCCATTAAAATCAGACAATCTAATATAATCGTTAATTGCAAGTTTGTTTGCTTAAAATTAGAACAGTGGACGCTGTGTCAATTTTAGAATAGCGATAATGGAATGCAACGATTTTAGAGCAGGGCGTACAGTGATTAGAAATCTAGACAAGCAAACCGTTACTTGAGAGTTCGAGTCACACATAGTTCCCAACACATTTCACCTTATTCTATAAATACGCAAATCTTAGAAACGAACAATGTGCCAATGATGAAAAAGCAGTTGCTTTATAAGGTATTTTCTTTCGAGATTTGACCATGGTTATGAGATTCTCGCTCACGCACACACATATATATATAAAAAGTAAAGTTAGCGACCATAGTCGAGGGTGACCCGAAGGCTCCCTTTTCGATAGCTACTACACCAAGGTGTAGGGGAGGGCGCTACTCCATTCCCTGGACATATATATATATATATATATATATATATATATATATATATATATATATATGTGTGTGTGTGTGTGTGTGTAGGAAAAACCCGTGGATGTTGCGTGGAGTTTACAAATAAATCATGGAAGGAGCATCTTACAAAACTCCAGCAGAACCGTTATTTACCTCGTCTTGCAAACTATCTAAAAAAAAGGGCGCAGGACATGCTGGGTGTTGCTGGAGAATTAAGGACGAACTTATAGGTGACATTATCCTCTAGACTCCTACATTTGAACCCACTAGTGTTGGTTGACCAGCATAAATTTACATTCATCAGCTTTGGGTCGACACTGGATGCCTTCTTGAGGATTTACTAAGTGTGATGGCGGATAGGGATAGATAGCAAGAGAGATTCAAAATGTTTTTAACAGACTGACGAAATCTATTATTTGGCATGTAGTTTGGAAAGTCTGAAAAGATTTTAAAGTTGTCATTCCGTGTTATGTATACTTTAGGGTAATTTGAAAGCTTGGCTTCAGATGGACGAGAAAATCACGTGATCGAATGATTCTAGAAAGTTAGGAGATAGATTATAACGTTACTTTAGTCCTAAAGAAAACGCCAAAGAGAGCATATCAAACTTCCACCCATGTTCTGATATGATTGGCTTACTGTTACTTGCAAAACGAGTTTAATCTGAAAGTTGTCGTCGTCAGTAAATCAAATATGTGCATTGAAAACCCTTTTTTTTTTTTATCCCGGTGAACAGCGGATCTTACGCATGCGAAGAAAAAAGGATAGTGATGCAGGAAACACAGCGACGACAAAATGACAAAGAGAGAAGATGGACATCATAGAAGAAGAAGAAGAAGAAGAAGAAGAAGAAGAAGAAGAAATGTAACAAAAGAAATCAGTTCTGTCGACATTACCGGATGATGAAATATGGTAATTTCGAAATTTCATAATTTCGAAAATCAATTTCATTGAAAATCTGATTTAAAAAAAGATAAAGTAGTTGTGCTTTTTCTTAAAAAAAAAAAGAAGAAGCAAATTTGCTTCTTGTTCTCCTTTTTCAAATCATTTCTTTTCTTTCATCTTATTACAAACATCTTATGATGTTTACTTAGGCTATGTCAAAGACTTGTAAACATTAAATTTCTTTAGGTTCTAAATTTTTGTCATCTCGGACATCGTAATCTCACTAACAGATTTTTCTGCCATTTGATCTTACTTAACTTGCAGGCGCCATCATCGCCGTAGAATTTTGATGAAAACCGGGAGAATAAAAAGAAATTGAGAATAAAATAGAGATATACCTTTTACTAGCGATTGAGATACACTATGTTTTTCAGATGTGATACCATATGTATCAACAAAAGTTGAAAGGAGAAGTCTTCGTGGCGTAAAGGCTAAACTGTGGCTTCAAAGTAAACGAATTTAAACTCCAGTTGTGCTATTGCGTTCACTTTTGGACTAATAACCTTATGAAAGGTATTGAACCAACTTATTCTCACAGGTATAGGTTAAATACTATCACAGCTGTTATTCTATCAGGATGACTTGGGCATTGAATAACCTTCAAAGATTGATATGCCATTAAACAAAGATACCAATCCAAAAGATGAAAGTACCAAAAGAGTTGGAATGGAAATTGCTTAGTTAGAATTTTTACTGCTTTGTTTGCCAATGGTCCTGGAGACCTGGGTTCAATCCCAGGTCGCGTCTTACCAAAGACTATAAAAATGGTACTTGATACCACCTTGCTTAACACTCAGCAATATAAGGTACTTATCAAGGGTAAAGTGGAGTAATTCAAGGAAAGAAGTAGCACCCTCCTATACACTTCAGTGTAGTAGCTATTGAAAAGAGAGCCTTCTGGTTGCCCTCGACTACAGTCGCTAACTTTACTTACTTACTTGATAAAAATATCCGTATGATGTTTTATACTACCTTTATATCAGCATGTAAAGATAATAAGAAATCAGGTTTGGTCTAGTTTCTTTGTTTTATAGCATATTAACTTTAGTCGGATATTTAATGCCAAGGCCATTCTTGTTGAACGGTATTGATCGCTTCTCGGCCTTTTAGCTGGGCCACCATCGGATGGCCGGTCATTGACCCGAGAGGTATTGCAAAGGACCTCATGGTCCAGTTTAAGCTATAATCAGGCATCCGTGCCTGGACTCACGTTTGAGTCCATGTCCAGCTAGACTCATCAGTCTCACTTTGCACAAAGTGAGCCGATGACCAGCAAAGTCCAACAGGGTTTGAGCCTCGGCTCGTACCTGACATTCTCCCACCCTAATCTGCTCTTTAAGCCGACCTTCGGATCATTGACCTTGTGTCAAGTCCTATCTGGTGGGAGGCAGAGATATTTTTTGTAGAACAGTAGTGCTACTATTTCATCTATAACTAGTGGGAGAGGGATAAAGAGCTCATATATATCTCTTCGGTATTTGTTGGAAAGTGAACTTAAAAGCGAGGCTGGAGTTAGAACTCGCTTCTGCGTTGTTGCAGTTCAGCATGCTGACCATTACGAACCATGAGAATTTTAGCAACTTATATTTACAAGAATAGAAGTCATCATCATCATCATCATCATCATCATCATGTCACGCCATCAGCACGGATATCCCTGACCCTCTCTCGCCACCCCTCTCTATCGGCCATTGCTTCCGGCAGGTCTTCAGGGTTACATCCCGTACCGGTACAGAGCTTCTGTATGTAGGTTCAAGCCGGGCGTCTTGCCTTTGCTCGTACATGTAAAGGGGTCCACAGTATTACATCCCTTATGGGCTGATCCCAACTTCTCCAGCAGTGTCCCGCAAGTCTGGTTCCTTTAGGTAGGTGGCCGTACTGCTGTTGATTTGTGGGGTGCTGCCTCTAGGATTTTTTCAATATTGCTCGCAGAATTCTTTTGTAGTAGCCGTCTAGCTTTTTCTCCATACGTTTATTTCGCGTCCATGTAGTGCATCCATACAGCAGTATCGACACGACTGCTGCTTGGAAGAAATGATCTAAACATTGACGTAGTTGTTGATTAAGATTAGCTCAACTGTGGCACAAGGTCAGAAGTATGGGATACGCTGTTAGAATCAAACTCAACGACAATAACTTACAATTAGGCACTATATTATTGATTGAGTTAACTGCGAATAGTTCCGCGTAGGCCCTTTTATTTCACTTTTACTGTGTACCTGTCACCCCTTCCAGCCTTCCCTTCTCTCTAACTTTTATTCACACACTAATCTAAGCATAAACAAAAATAGAAATACATAAAGAAGAAAAAAGGTCATATTTAAAGTGGGGGCAACTACAGCGAAACGAATAAAGTATTTAAGTGTACACACCCACAGATACTCGCACACACACACACACACACACACACACACACACACACACACACACATATATATATATATATATAATCAACCTAAAAGAAAAAGAAAAAGGTTGTATGAATAATTAAACCTGTAATCTGGGAAGGAATTATTATAGGATTATGACAGGAGATTTTCTTGAAAAAAATTATCATTTGTGTTGGCTTGATGATAGTGATTGAAAAAAATGGCCCCAAGTAATTACTGATTTTATCTTCTTTGCGCAGAATTACATGAGAAACAAGATATCACAAAAATAAATAACGAAACAAGCTATGAGGAAACACTACTTGCAGCTTGGTTATCGTCTTGGCCAAGAAATAAAGAAGATCCAAATTCTTAAGTAGCTGAGAATCGAGTTAAGATAATTTCGAATAGAGTAATTTTTAGGATAATTTTCTAACGAAGCAGAAGAAAACATTAAAACATGAAAGTCGGAATATTAAGTAATGAGATTGATCGGATGAATGAAATATTCTCATCTTAATTATAAAACAATTCATTTTCTCCTAAATACTTTGGGGGCGAGTCCTGGTGGCGAAATGTATAACGTGATAGACCCTGATTTCTTAGTAAACACGTTCAAATCCAGTCGCGCAATTGTGGTCACTTTAGGAATGATACCCTTGGGAACGATATGAGCCCTTTACAACTGGGTAGATAATATCATGACTGTTCAATGACAACGAAGTTTTTGGCAGTGAATAACCTGCGAAAGTTAATATACCATTAAATAAAGAAACCCAAACAATATACTTCTTTGATAAGTTATGCGGAAACCAAGACGTAGGTTTCTTTCTGGAAGCAGTTTGGTCTCCTCAATAGATGCTGACTTTAGTTAGTTCGTTACGTATTTTGAATTATTTGGTCTCCTCAAAAGATACTGACTTTAGTTAGTTCGTTTCATATTTTGAATTATTTGGTCTCCTCAAAAGATGCTGACTTTAGTTAGTTCGTTACGTATTTTGAATTATTTGGTCTCCTCAAAAGATACTGACTTTAGTTAGTTCGTTTCATATTTTGAATTATTTGGTCTCCTCAAAAGATGCTGACTTTAGTTAGTTCGTTACGTATTTTGAATTATTTGGTCTCCTCAAAAGATACTGACTTTAGTTAGTTCGTTTCATATTTTGAATTATTTGGTCTCCTCAAAAGATGCTGACTTTAGTTAGTTCGTAACGTATTTTGAATTATTTGGTCTCCTCAAAAGATGCTGACTTTAGTTAGTTCGTTACGTATTTTGAATTATTTGGTCTCCTCAAAAGATACTGACTTTACTTAGTTCGTTACGTATTTTGAATTATTCGGTCTCCTCAAAAGATACCGTCTTTAGTCCGTTCGTTATATGTTTTAAACAGTTATTAAATGGTTAACACAGAGCTGTTTTTTTCCGAACGGGAAATTATCGCCGGAATACAGACTGATTTTTTTTTTCACGTTCGTAACCTGAACTGATATCAGCTGATCATTGTTAATGCGGCGTCAGTCATTCTCTCTGTCTCATATCTGTATTTAAGTAACCTCTTCACTACGGGCAGGATGAACCCTGTCGTTGGGGCTTAGAATATTCAGAGAGAATCCCCTGCAGATATATAAGACCCACTCTTCCACTCCAATTAAACAAGTGGTGATGTATGTATGATACAAAACTCTATTTGATAGTTATGCTCCAATTCTGGAGTTCCTCTTCAGATAGATCTAAGAAATTATTCGTATTCGATAGGACCGTGAACGAAAAAAGAAAATAAAACTCCTAAGAAGCAACAAAACAAATGAAAAAAAAAAAAAGAAGAAATATGAACGTACAATAAACGCGATTCCATAACCTCTAGGAATAAAATAATCCTAGACAGGTTAGTGCTATTAAAATCAATCATAAAGCAGGACGACAGACATGGTCTATTCTTAAACCATGTAAAGCTGGTTTGGATTCAAATTTTCTCAAAGGTTTCCTCACTATGGTTAAGGAGCTCTTTCTGCTCTACTATTTACTGGTCGCTCGTGTTGGAGTATAGAATAGATATATTTATGCCTATCAAGGACATTAGCGTGCGGTGAAACGCAAACAGCCTAATCCAGGTTTTGAACTCCAGTCACTAAACCAATTTTGTGCACGAATAACATTTACGCAACACATGCATCATGTTGATTAGATATATACCGTATTAATGAGTCTGTACGTTTGTCGTTTGCCTCAACTCATGAAGTGACCCGTCAATCATACCGCAATTAATTTTCTCAGTCGTTCATCCAGCCAGCCAGCAAAACTATAAGTGCACAGACAGCCTGTGTCCTGGACAGAACTATATCCCATTAGTCTGTGATAATTATCAAAACTTAGCAGGCCTTCGAATGATTCATATATCACTCAAATAAAAACTTAATTATTACTTATTTTAGTTGTCTGAATTTCTTAGACGTAGCTTCCTGATTTTTATCATTCGGGGTTTTCGAACTGTTGTCTTCATCATTATTGTTATATTCATAAAGCTTCGGTCGATGAGTCCTCCGGCTTTCTTCAGGTGTTTCTTTTCGAACTTGAGAGACTCCACAGAACTTCGAATCACGTCCTTTATTTAATCCACGGGGTTCGCTTGTTCTGATTCCGTTTAACCATAACTGGGTACAAGTGTTGAATATTCCTGTATTGTTAATCGCCTGCTGTCTGGATTGAACCTGCTACCTTCAGTGATTGTCACTTAGAACCAACGCCTATAACTGTTATGCTAAGTCTCAGGAGTTGGTTTCGTAAGCTTCTTTTATTCGTTATTATTAGTAGAGTGATTTGCAGTCACATGGGTCTACTTGTATGTTAAGACACCCTGTCTTACTAATTATACTCTCATCTACCATTTAGTAGTTGTAAATGTTCAGTTGTACAAGCACAACAACCACACTCTTGTTGTTCGGGATTGCTGAGAGTCATGATAACTATGAAAAAATTATGATACGGAGCAGTAAATTCTATTTTGAGTAACGGGGTCACAGAAGAAATTTGACGGGGACAAAGACGAGATGGTAACGATTTCACAACAGGGAAAGGAAAAATGTTATACACCTAGTCACAGAAAAAAATATCATTCACGTTATTTTCAGTATTGAAATTTCCACGTGAATAGGTCTCTAAAACCGGCAGAAGTTTACATCAATTTTCGACTTGATTGAACTAAAACTTACTGTTTTATCAATACAATCCCACCACTAATGAGGAAAGGCGTCTCGCTATCAACGAAATTTAAGTCATTCTTAGTCACTCTGCAAGCAGCGCATTTACTTATAAACCATATTCAAAAAAACATTCACGCTCATGTAACCGTTTCTCGCACCTACCACGTGAGTTCTAGGATTGACTATCTAATGGTGACCTTTTGCATAGAGTAAATGTTAGTGTTTCTGTCGAAATCAATAGCAGTAATTGTTTTCAGGACGCTATTGTATATTCGCCACTCCATGAGGAAAAATTCAACATAAATCAAATTTAATGTTAGGTGACACATGCATCCCGATGTAGAATAGGTAGAGATGGTTTCAAGTTTGGTAAGATTCGTTTGATCCATTTCTACATAAACTTGAATTAAAAATCCACATTCATGAACAGCAACAAGAGACAATAATTATTAAGTTGATTCCTGACAAAATATGCCCCCCTCTCTCTTTATATATATATATATATATATATATATGTGTGTGTGTGTGTGTGTGTGTATCTTTGAATAGCGTGTCAACCGAGAGCTGGTGATTGTATAGAAGAGAAACTGACTGTCACCAAGCACTGTTGACCCGGTGTCTACGCTATTCAAACTAAGATCTACTAATGCTCAATCACCAATATCAAGCAGTTTTTATTCATGAATATACCAAACGTCATAAATAATCCTGAGTTGACGTATGTCACCAAAATGGTTGAGTGGTTAGATACCATGTCTAGTGTAAAGTTAGGCGTGTTTTGATCCTTGCTTAAAGTGTCCTGTGTATCTAACCAAACGGAAGCGCTGTGATACAACGAAACAGTCTGTCTGTAGATGACAATATATATATATATATATATATATATATATATATATATATATATACGTGTGTGTGTGTATGTGTGTGTTCTTACTGAAATATATTCCAACAGAGGCCATCACAGAAAATGAATATTATTTATAAAATTGTTGAGGGTGGGGTTAATGAAAACTTAGGCCTCCAGATAGGAAATCCAAAGAAAAATAGAAGCCGGTCGGGAAATGAGACTAGAGGAACATATTCAAAACCGAATATTAGTGCTTGTGGTGTAACGGATATCATCGTAAGATAGGGTTACGGCGATTCAAGTTCAAATTCTGTATGAGACTGTTTTCATTTCACATAGTGCTAATACTCTCGGGAATGATATGAATCCAACTATTTATCACTCAGCCATGAGTGAATAGTTGGTCAGACTTTGTATAGTAACCAGTCGAGGAAAAGGAAAACTCTGAATTTAAACCTGTTAAAGTTCGCTTAAAAATCGACCTTGTGTTATATCCTGCTCGTATGGAGGGGTTAGCTAAATGTGAACTAAGAAAACTATGTAAATGAAAAGACATGAAGACACAATACAATGAAAAACTGATTGAGAAGACTGACAATTCTGTTAGTAGAAATAAACGAAAAGATAACAGTTAAGGAAGGAACACTCAAAAGATTCCAAGCCAGGATCCCATAAAGACCTGCAAAACAGGATATTCCAAAACCGACAAATGGGTAAGCATGGAGATGAAACCGGATGCAACTAAAACAAACACTTGTGGAATAAATGATATGAGCAGAGACAACAAAACAAAATGCTTAATAAACATTATGACTGAATTAAAAAGAATCTAGGAAGGAATGGACTTTGAAATACATCTTTATTCTCTAAGGGGAACGCCCAAGAAAATTGCAAATTTGAAGGTACAAGCCACAATGGGATCTAGGGATTTCGATTCAAACGATTTTCGAAGTTAACTCAACAACAGGTAAACGCAAACGTTTACAAGAGGCTAATGATTAGAAGACAAAAAGAAAACTACCTAGATCCTGAAGATCTGTAAATAAGAAAGCAGCCAAAGCAATGAGTATAAACTGGGGCCCTTTCCTGAAGTCAGAGTGATAACCATCTTTCTCAAATCTCCATTATCATTATTATTATAATTTATGAGTTTTTTTACATCATTTTAAGCTGTTGGTTTTTCACTTAATTGTAGTTGATAGCCAGTTTCTTCTTATTGTTGAAATTATAATTCAGCTCTTTCATACCCTACGCTCAGCCTGTAGGGATGTTCCACTTTCACGACCAAATGAGATATCCTTCTATTTCTCATCCCCACTGCCAAGTGGGATATTCCTTCTCCTCTCAATCAATTGGGATATTATTTTTTCTGGGCGTAACGTTGCTGATAAAAACAACATCCTTGCTAGAAATTAGGGGTTTTACACGATCAGTGTATTCTCTATATGGATAACAGTATGAGTTGTATCGAGGAATCTTCGAAGCTCTTTTTCCTTTTCATTTTCAGCTTTGGCTGCACGTTTTGAAGCTTATCAGAGTTCATTGAATCCTGGGAGCTGATCAGATCTTCAGCAAACCAATATACACCTGTTTATATTTACTATACTATATAGTGAGGGTAGTTGATGGTAGTAGAGGGTAATTCTCTCTGATTTTAAAACACATACTTTTTATCTGATGCTAATCATCCTTTCTTACTTAAATTAATCCTTTTGATTTTTTTCATTCCTTGAAATGTCTAGTGTCTTGCTTGTTATTACTATTATTATCATTATTATTGTTATTTTACAACTTGCTAATTTTTCACACCAGCATTAGCTGATGTCTTCACTGGAGTCTGAGTGATAGCAAGTCTCCTCAGGTCTCCAAGACTCTCCTGAGTCTTCTGGCTTATCTCTACAGTGCTGTAGTCTGAAATTTCTTGATTCGTTCTCCAATTTCCTCCTCTTCTAAGACCCTTTTCCGAACCTTTGGGGACCGTTCCAAGCACGCCAACAACAATTGGTATTACCGTCACCTTTCTGATCCATAACTTTTTTAGGCAATTGCTAAGAATATGTCTCTGTTTTCGCTTTACTTTATTCTCACTCTGTAGTCCGTTGAGACAGCAAAGTCCACTTGACGGCAAATTCTTTTTTTTTTTATCTATTAGTTCTAAATTTGGTCTTCTGGCGGGGATTAGGTGATCTCTCTCTATTTCAAAATCCCAAAGAATTTTATCCTTCTCTTGGACGGATCTTGAATTTTTCATATACTATTTGGTATTATGGTCAAACTTCAGTTTCTTGCACAATCCCCAGTGGATCAGCTTCCTTACCCAGTCAGGCTAGTCTTGTAGTTCTTTTGCGCTAGTTTGCTACATTCGCTTATGATGTGATTAATCTTTACGTCTTTGTGCGCACATAACTTACTCTTGCTATTCAGTTGCGTATAATTGATTTTCGCTATAATATAACTGATCCTCATGGCGTTGTTTCGTGTTGTTTTTCTCTCTTAAGGCTTCTTTTTTATAGCTTCGTCCAGGTCACCTCGTGTAAACTTTTGGCTGTTGATCGTTTAAAATAGCCATACAGTTATTTTTATTCCCATTTCTGTTTCCTAGTTTTTAGTGTGGTTTTATTTGTCCTTATATTGTCACTGCTGTTACTGGCCCTTGTTGTTAGCCTAGTCGGCTGGGACTGTAGAATACACAGACTGCAACTCTGCTGACGGGTAAGACCCTTACCCAACGAGTGTCCTGTTAATGATACTTAAAATCTAATGGTGAGGCTCCTGTAATGCTGAGTACCTCTTCATTGCGATCGCTCTTAGGTTGGCCTGGAGTAGTAGTATCTGATAGGGTCCTATCTATGTGTTTAATAAGTCAGAAATTAAAACTGAGTGCAAAAAATGACTTCTGCAAAATTGAATTGTTTGAAATAGAAGAGTTTGATCATCTAACTCTGTGCAAACAAATAACTGATGTTTAATTGAATTGTTAAGTTGTACATAGCAAAACTTGGAACTATTTTACTTTGTTGACTCATGCTAACTTTAATTGTTTGAGATAGAACAGTTTGATCATTTATCAGTGAGTAAACAAAGAACTGCTATTTAATTGAATTGTTGGTGATACAAAACAATACTTGGAATCATTTAGCTGAGAGTAAACGAATGAGTAATGATCAATATAATGATTAATGTTAGATAGCAATATTTAACCTCTTCACTGACGGCAAACAAATGATTAACATTGGATAGAATTATAAGTTTTAGATTGCGATAGCTGAAACCATTTAACTATGTAGAAACTGTAGCAATACAAGTGTGCAAACAAATTAAATCTAATGCATTTAGAAATGATATCACTGACAAACTAGGCATAGGCCTCCATGTCAATGCACACAAAACGGAATATATGTGCTATGATCAAACGGGTAACATCTCCACTCTAGACGGAATCCCTCTTTAACTCGTAGACAAATTCACTTACCTAGGAAGCAGTGTCGCATCAACTGAAAAGGACATCGACACGAGGTTAACGAAAGCATGGACAGCTATCTATAGGCTATCGATTATATGGAAATCAGACCTAACCGATAAAATGAAACGCAGTTTCTTCCAGGCAGCAGTCGAATCGATACTGTTATATGGATGCACTACATGGACTCTAACAAAACGGTCGGAGAAGAAGCTAGACGGCAATTACACAAGAATGCCGCGAGCAATCTTGAACAAGTCCTGACGGCAACACCCCACAAGACACCAACTGGACGGCCACCTGCCTTCTATCACGAAAACTATTCAAGTTAGACAAACTAGACATGCAGGACACTGTTGGAGAAGCAGGGACGAACTCATAAGTTATGTACTCTTATAGACACCCACACATGGCCGAGCAAAAGCAGGACGACCAGCAAGAACATACATTCAGCAACTATGTGAGGATAAGGGATGTAGTTGGGCATCGTCATCAACTTTCTTGTCCTCAGTTTCATTTGTCTGAGTTCCTCCCTGGTACATTTTAAGAAATGTCCCGAGTATCTTACATGGGTGGGGGACTGTCCAGGTGTTTATCCCTTTAATGAGATTTCTGCTCCAGAGCTTGGTTTTTGAGAAGTTTTCTCGTTCGTCTGAGAGACTTTTTCTTGTTTTTTTCCTTCATCTCTGCTTGTTTAATGGTTTGAACCTGGGGTTAATGAAGAGCTATTTCACTCTTCCTTGAACTTCAGAACTAGATCCTCGCCATCAGATGCAGTTGTCATATCCAGGACACTTTTCTTTGTGTGAGGGTTTCACCCGCCTTGCAGAGGATACAGTCAGCATATTCAAAGCTCAATAGATAGGGCGTTTTAGGTTCTTGACGAGACCGTTTTCATTTCTCTTCGAGCTAATTCCCTGAAAAAACGTGAAGTCATCTATTCTAGATACCTCACATCTAGAAGTTGGTAAACACTGCAGTAAATTGGGCTCTTTAACCCTTTCAGAATAACCAGTATTGGAGAAAGAGAAACCGGCTGTGACGGAACTGAAATGCCATCAGTGGATAGCAAACAAGTGCAGTGGCGAACGTTAGATCACTGACTCCATTTCCCCGCAACATCTTCTCGGTTGAAACTGTCAGAGGAAAAAAATGCTATAGGCTATTATGTTCGAATGTTTTCGTTTGTCCTCTGTCGTTAATACATGAAGTACGTGAGTAGATGATGGGGAAAACCATGTTGTGTTTTACATGAGATCTCAATTTGTTTATGCTGTATCAACTCACTGGGTCTAAATGTGATCTACGCAGACACAATAAATAAATAAAAGAAATGAGAAGAAAAAAACAAAATCTATTCTTATTAGGCCACAATTCGGTTAAAATAGTCATTATGCATGTTTTCTTCTTCTTCTTCTTCTTCTTCTTCTTCTTCTTCTTCTTCTTCCCCAAATTTTTTCTTCATTTTTTTTTTGCTTATTCATTTGACCTTTTTAGAGAATTGCTGTTTTTTACTTTAGTTTACTTTTCTTCCTTTTCTTTCTCTTCAAAGTTTATTCATTTTTCTTTCCTTCTTTCTTTCTTTCTTCAATTTTTTTCTTTCCTCTTACTTTCTTTTTCTTTCTTTCTTTCTTTCTTTTCTTCTCCCATTTCTATCTTTAATCATTTTCTCTTCTTTGTTTCTTTGTTTTTTTCTTTCTTCCTTTGAAGTTTTTCCTTCATTTTTCTTTCTTGTCATTTTATTTTTCCTTTTTTCTTTCTTTTCTATCTTTCTTTTTCTTTCTTGTCCTTTCCTTAATTTTCTCCTCTTTCTTTCTCTTATATATTTTCATTCCTTCGTTTTCATTTACTAATTTATTTATCATTATCATCGTGTCAATTTTTTTCTTTGTTCTTTCCTTGAAAAAAAGAAAGTGCAAGAAACTAAAAACAAACTCGTTTTCCAAGAGACAAAAGATATTGCCATTTTGCTTCTTGATAGATTCTTTCTGCCACTAAAACTATTTTCAAGCGGTAGTAGAATTAATCATAATCAACTAGTAGGTATCTATCCGCTTCCTCACATGGTCAGAAATGATACAAAGTCGTGTTTAAAGTTGTACGGTTAGGCATCCGAAGTTGACCTTGTTCCTGTCTCTCGAATAAAAATGGTGGGCAATCTCTACGAGGACAAACCCTGGAAGTTAAGCAATATACTTATTTTGCCGCTGGCTACAGATGATGGAGGATTGTGAAATAAAGGCAGTGTGTGTGTGTGTGAGCGTGTGTGTGTGTGTGTGGAGTACTATTCAAGATTATTTGAACTAACAGTTTACTTCAAATTATTTTGGGCGTTAAAAATGGGGTGATCACATGACATCATCTTATGACAATCTCATGATATCAAGCACTACCAGTGCGTGAAAATTTTTAAGCAATGAAAAATAGTGTACAGAGCTCATCCCACTCACTTAACATCAATTCAATATATCTGAAAAGAAGTATCAGTCTGTGTAATTGACTGATATGGAAGTCGAAGGTTTTATATTTAAATGTCCTTCTCGACTAATGCTTTCGCAGAAACTTGGGGTTTAACACTCTCAAATTTATATGAAAATGTCTATTGGAAAATTTAATGATTTTATAAAATTGATAGTATAATTGCGTCAGAGCGCTTGTTCCCTCTTTGCCTGGTCTTCTTTTTCAACCTGTTACGGGTCTTGCTAAATTTCTTGGCAGTTAACTCTTTGTGCTCCCGAGTTTTTAACTTAATCATATAAACTGTCTTGATGGGAACATTTATTTATGTTTTCTAATAAAATTTGCTAAAAATGCTTGTTCCTCCCTTTGATTAAATATTCAAAAAAGGGTTTATTTAAGAGAGCCCCTTTTAAGTTGTTTGGTTTGATTTTGTTTAAAGGCATATAAACAACTTGTTGGTTACTTTATGCTAAAATATGATTCATTAGTAAATGTTTCGCTGAAATTATGATTATATTTCCAATATTCTATTGTTGTTATTTTTCAAATACACTTTTTTTTATTTGTCTATATTCACAGTTATATGCTTTCAAGTATATCTGCTTAACAGCAATCATTTACAAGCAGTTACATTGGTTCAAGTATCAAATGATATTAGTATTATACCTTCGAGTGATTATTCCGAGTAGAAATAATGTTCGTTCAGTTAAACTTGAACAGATTGATTAGAAACATTAATTACTACTATTGTGGGTCAGAATAAAAATGCAGGTAATAGTAATTACAGAGTACTCCACACGCTCCGGAGCACAAGAACTGGCACTTCACGCCCGGATGCAATTTAATATTATACTCAGGACAACTCCTTTTTGGGTGGATAGCTTACCTTTCTGCAGGGGAGGCAGTTGGTGTACTCTAAGTCACGACGATAGAGTTGATTTGTATTGGTTGCTTTTTTGGTTGCTTTTTTTACGGTATGCCATCTCGTACAGTTTATTTAATACCAAATCCTCTTTATAGATATTCATCAAATGCTCGACTACGCAACTGCATAGAACCCAAAATTGAGAAGATATTTAGGAAGAACCAAAATGACTTTCGGTGAAATCGATCCACGACATCACAAATTTTGATTATCCGTCGAATTCTAGAAGATTCACATGCAAAAACCTTGAATCAACAATATTATTTGTCGACTTCTCCAAGGCCTTTGACTCCATAAACAGAGAAAGAGGGAGCAAATACTACTCCCCTACGGCCTACCCAAAGAAACTGTCGTAGCCATAATCATGCTATATAAAGACACGAAAGTAAAAGTTCGCTCTCTGGATGGAGACATAGACTACTTTGACATTGTAGAATGAGTGCTGCAAGGAGACACATTAGCCCCATACCTATTTATCATCTGCCAAGACTACAAGCTTAGAACGTCTATTGATGTAATGAAAGAAAACAGATTCAAGCTTGCAAAAGAAAGAAGCAGAGGATATTCCGCACAAACAATAACAGACGCAGACTACGCCGATGATATAGTGCTTCTGGCAAACACATCCGCCCAAGCCGAAAACCTGCTATATAGTCTGGAACGAGAAGCTGCAGGCATAAGCCTCCATATCAACGCAGACAAGGATGAATATGTGTGCTTTTATCAAAAAGACAACATATCCGTATTAAAGCGTGGGCCTTTGAAACTAGTGGACAAGTTCACCTAAAGTGTCTCATCAACCGAGAAAAACATTAACACATGACTAGTGAAGGCATGGAGAGATACCGATAGGCTATCTGTGGACTCCTTAACGTAGCTAATACTTATAATTCAATTAAACAGTCATTACTTTGCTCACATTTGAATGGTTTCAAGTATGAAAAATGGTTAAATATTTTTCTTGACCCATAGATGCGACTCTAACAGGTACTACCACTCCGGGTCAGAGTAGACCTGGAAGTGATGGCAATGAATACGAACTGCACATTCTTAAGAGCTCTATGACTTAAGCCTCACCATAGAGTGCAGATTTGTGTCATATACTGGACAATCGTCGGGTGGGAATGTCTAAGAGATTCAGTCGGCGTAATCTACAATCCTAGCCGACTGGGCGAATTTATGCAAAGATATTTGAAAATATTCAAATTGTACCACAGTATTATAATTTCTTTCCTCTCTCTCTCTCTCTCCCTCTCCCTTTCTCTCTCTCTCTCTCGCTCTGCATGTGTATATCCTAATTTTTTCAGCTTGTTCCCTTTCACTGCTTTTCTTTTACGTTTTTGCTTATCTCATGCCACTTTAATTCGTTTGTTTTTCCTCTGAATCTCTTAAATTAGCCCCACCGGAGTCAATATTGCTTAACTTTTTTCAGACTGTATTTATTGATGAATTTCAGTCTAATTTAGGTTATTCAAACTGATTTACTAATCTTATTGATATAAGAAATGTTTCTAAAGATTTTCTTGTCTCTTGTCAGCGATATTTTTCTTTCTTCTCACATAGCCTACTGCTCCTTTCACCTCTTCTCACTTTAGCCCTGTCAGCTGGGGCTGCAGAATACACCGACTGCATCTCGGCAAAGGAGTAAAGCCCCCCCCCCCCAGAGTATCATGTTTATGACACCAAAAAAACTGATTTTGAGGCTTCAGTAATGCTGGGCTTTTGGGGAATGTGGAGTACTCTTTCACTGCCATCGTCCCCTGGTCCAATCTGGCCTGGAATAATAGCATGTGTTAGGGTCCTATCTACGGATCAAATAGAAGTGTTTGTCATTTAAACTGTGTACTTATACTTTGACCGGCTCATAGGTCTAGTGGGTAGAGTGTTCGCCAATGGTCCAGGAGACCTGGGTTCAATCCCAGGTCGGGTCATACCAAAGACTTTCAAAATGGTACTTGATACCTCCTTTCTTAACACTTAGCATTATAAGGTACGCATCAAGGGTAAAGTAGAGCAATCCAGGGAAAGGAGTAGCGCCCTCCCCTACACCTTGTTGTAGTAGCTATGGAAAAGGGAGCTTTCGGGTCGCTCTC
The DNA here is from genome assembly GCA_963585895.1 of Sepioteuthis lessoniana. Lineage (NCBI taxonomy): Eukaryota > Metazoa > Mollusca > Cephalopoda > Myopsida > Loliginidae > Sepioteuthis > Sepioteuthis lessoniana. The sequence continues at coordinate 100,262,207 of OY757905.1, read as the reverse complement.
GACTACGGTCGCCAACCTTACTTTACTTTACTTCTGCTAAACTGAGTTGCTATGGATAGACATGTTTTTACATTTAACTTTGTGTAAATAAAAACGGTATTTATGCTAAACTAAATTGTTTGAAATAAAACTGTTTGATCGTTTAACTGTGCGCAAACAAATGACTGATGTTTACCTGAATTGTTTGTGATACATAGCAACACTTGGAACCATTTACTGACATTCTAAAGTGAATTCTTTGAACTAGACCTGTTTTTACATTCAACGTTGTGTAAAATAAAAACTGTACTTAAACAAATGATTGTGTAAAAAGGAAACTGTATTTATGCAAAACTGAATTGTTTGAAATGGAACAGTTTTTTCGTCTAACAGTGTATCCGTATGAGAAATAAATGAAATCATTTAACTGTGTGTAAAAAATGAGCTCAAGCTCATTTAGAAATAATGCTATCAGCAAAATGTGTTTAGAAATCATATATTTAATATATATGTATGATAAGGATTTGGTATTTAATGACCTACCATGGTTGATATGCCATAAAACTAAACCACAACCAAAGCAAAGCAAAGTAAACCAAAATCTTCTCAGTTTAACTCTTCTCATATCTCAATCGCACTCTTACTGAATCTCCCAAGAAAACTCTTGAAAAATTCTTCTGTCTCTCACTTGAAGTCATCTTGTAGCTCTCCCGTCTCCCTCGCTTTTAGCCTTTTGACAGTGATTAATCAGAGCTTTGATGGCTTCCCTTACCTGGTAAATATTTTCTGCTTACGACCGACTTATGACGTTGTCAAAGCATGGTATAAGAAGTTGATACAAGCATCTCTATCTTTTCTCAAAAGTTGTCTTAGAGACAATAATTGTCTCGTCCTTCTGGACATTGTCTTTTCGTTCCCAGAAAACACAGAGTAGTTATGGACACAACATCACTGAATAATACAATGCCATAAACTTTGCTTACACACAGATATGTCTTTCAACAAAGACAACAACTAAAGAACATTTCTCAAATATACAAGTCTCTCACAATCTTTATTTTCGCTTCTTGCGATACTCACATTTCTACATGTACATAACCATTCACTCTTTTCGTATTCTTTGCATTAGGTTTGCTGAATCAATTAATAAAATTGTTTTAATTGTTCTTATATTTATTCTTGAGAGGAAGCAATACCTTTCACTTTCTGTCCCTCCCCACTCTCTCTCTATGTATATATATATATTTTTTTTTTCTTTAAAGAAAAAAACAAAGACGGGTTACTTTAGGATTATAAATTTATTTCCATCCTATTTTGTGTTTCTGATGTAAACCAAAAACACGAAGAAAAATATAACAGGACTTCTTCAGATCTTATGGATAAAATAAATCAGAATAGACACGGGGGAGGAAGAGAGGTGAAGAGTTATCTCCTCGTTTTATTAAACTTCCGTTAAAAAAAGTTAAATTACCATAATTCCAACCGACGTTAAAATTAGAAAAATAAAAATAAATAAAATAACTAAGCAAATAAAAAACGGAAGTTTAATAAAACGAGGAGATAACTCTTCACTTCTCTCCGTCCCCGTGTCTATTCTGATTTATTTTATCCATAAGATCTGAAGAAGTCCTGTTAAATTTTTCTTCGTGTTTTTGGTTTACATCAGAAACACAAAAGAAGATAGAAATAAATTTATAATCCTAAAGTAACCCGTCTTTGTTTTTTTCTTTAAAGAAAGTATTGCTCTGTAATATTAGTTACATTGAGCTCTCTACCAGGAAAATTTAAATGTTCAGACTTTGAATGATATTCTTGTCTTGAAGGAATTACTCCCAACTCTGGTTTAACTGGACCGAATAATATCCACTATATATATATATATATATATATATCATTGGAATTAAAAGTTCGTCCTTCTCAGCTTTTTAAACTAAGCAGGAGTCGGTAGGATAATGGTAATACTTTATAAAATAATTAAGAAATAACAAATAAAAAGGTTAATTTTAGTAACCAAAGTTAGGAGGATTTAATCATTTCATGTGAAAAATTATACAATCAAACCTTATTCAATGTGTATTATTTAATCTCCAATATCTACAGCATTGGGACTCGGTAACATAGATATTAATATAAAGCAGTCAAAAAGAAAGTATATTTCTTATATAAATGTGACGGCAAATTGACTACAATCCCAAAACGGGATTTTATTTTCGCACGTGTGAAGACGGGGCAGGTTGGCACTTGATCCCCAATAGAATAAGTCCTCGTTCAGAGTTTTTCTCTCTGGCATATAAGAACTGGCATATTACGTGAGGGATCAATTTTTAGAGCCAGACTGACCGCCGCTGGCAAGGGGTTCCAAATTTCACACTATCACACACCCACCAGGCCGCTAAACTGCCTTCCCCTCGACTATGGAAGAATATCGAGCCTATAGGTTTTAGTCGTAATAATATTATATTGTAGTAGTCGGCAACTCCGGTTTCCCGTGTGATATTTTAGGAATTAATAGGACAATTCTAAGCAAGATAACATAAGGTGAATAGAAGCTGAAAAGAAAATGTGACAACAACAAATTCGTAGTAGAACGGCAAAGAACAACATAGACCACATGGTAACATAAAAATACATGAATTCCTTTACTACAGTTATATACACTTTCAAAGTGTCCAAACATATAATAATTGGACAGTCCACGAATATAAATGTCTTTTCTTGACTTTTGTCTTTCTTCAAATTAAGAGAGAGAGAGAGTGGTATGCAAAGTTTGGGTATAAAGGAAAATGGCCCCAAAGTTACTTATCTTATTTTTCGACGGGGTTCCACTGGAGAATCTTTCTTCTTTCACGGGCTACTAGACTTTGTTCTGTTTTTTTAATACTGGCTTGAAGAACTCGGGTCCCTCATGTCTCAGTATTCTTTTGTCTTCCACCCGTAGTAGAATGGCTATGGTTCGTCTGCCCGCTACCAACCCTGCTCAAAAACTCTCTTTCTTATTATTTACTTCCGCTGAGGGGAGGCGGTCCCCACTTCCGTTTTGAGGTCCCAGCCAATCATTTGGCTTCTTTCTTCTCCCCCTTGGTGTCCGGTGACCTGAGGTTACTAAGTACCAACACCTGTTGATACCCCTCTGTGACCTACATTCTTCCTTAACGGTCACTTTTTTTGACGGCTAGATACTATTAATTCAACGGGAGGATAGTATTAATCCTACCTCTATCGTCTCCGTGGGCTATCACGTGACATAAATTAAGTACATTTGGCGATCATTGTCGAGGGTGATCCAAGGGCTCCCTTTTCAATAGCTACTACACCAAGGTACAGGGGAGGGTGCTACTCTTTTCCCTGGATTACTCCTCTTTACCCTTGATCCTTACCTTATAATGCTGAGTGCTAAGCGAGGAGTGATCAAGGACCATTCTTTGAATCTTTGGTATGGCTCGACCTGGGTTTGAACCCAGGTCTCCCGGGCAATTGACAGACACTCTAACGATTATGCCAATGTTTCTTATATATATTCATCTTTGGCTACATAGGTGCTAGATTAATAATTTTTGTAATTTCAGAGCTGAAAAATTTGGTAATGAATAATTAGAAACATAATAGTGACGGATTAGATGCTGCAAAGGATCAAGAGGGCTTCTCAAAATTGCACATCCTCAACGAGAGGAAGACGAAATGGAAAAATCTAGCTATAGCCTGCATTGACTAGAAAACGTCATATGATATATTCCCGCAAAGTTGGATGATAAGCTGTCTCAGACTTTACTGCGAAAACCATGAAAACCAACTGAGTGGAATTGACGGCAGGAGAGAAAAGCTTAGCTGATGCGAAGATCCAACGAGGTATATTTCAAGGAGATGCACTATCACCATTAATATATATAATAGCGATGATACCACTCAACCACATACTCAGAAAATGTACAACCCGATACAAAAAAACTAAATCGCAGAAAAAGATCAATCCCCTAATGAACATGGACGATATCAAACTCTTTGCAAAACTATGAAAACGAAATGGAAACACTAATACAAGCAGTGAGAATATACAGTTACGACGTAGGAATGGAATTTGGCATAGAAAAATGTGCCATACTGGTAATGAAAAGCGGAAAACGACACCTAGCAGATGGAATGGAACAACCAAATCAGAAAATTTAGAATGCTTGGAGAAAAGGAAACCTACAAGTACTTGGGAATATAGGAAGCTGACACCAAACAAGTGGAGATGAAAGAAAAATTAATATTGATTATATCAGGAGAACCAGAAAGCTAGTCAAGACCAAACTTTATAGCCAAAACCTTATTAAAGGGATAAATACCTGGGCTGTCCCTCTCATACGATATTCAGGACCATTCTTGAAGGGTACTAGAGAAGAACTTAAACAAATGGAACAAACAACAAGAAAACTAATTACAATCGATAAGGCATTAAATCCCAGTAATGACGTTGACAGTTTTAAGAAAAGAAGGAGAAAGAGGATAAACCAGCATTGAAGACTGCGTTGACGCATCAATATAACGGCTAGAAGATTACTAACAGCTATGAGAAACAATGCTGACGACACGTGAACCAGTAGAATGAAATAACCAGCGACCAATAAGCAACATCTCACACGAGAAAACCTGGATGTGACTAAGAAAGAGAAACAGAATCTCTTCTAATAGCAGCACTAAAAACGCCATAAGGAGCAATCATATAAAAGCTATAATAGATAAGACGCAACAAAATAGCAGATATAGTTTATGTGGTAATAGAGACGAAACCATATATCACATAATAAGCGAATGCAGCAGATTAACACAGAAAGAGTATAAAACTAGAAACGATTGGGTGAGCATGGTGATCCACTGTGCAAGAAATTTAAATTTGACCATACGAACAAAGGGTATATGCAAAACCCAAAATCTGTTCTTGAAAATAAGATACACATTGCTCAGTGATTTTTAGATACAAAGGATTACCTAATCTCGGCCAGATGTCTAGACCTAATAATAATCAGCAACAAAAAAAAAAGAGAACTATAGAATCGTCGACTTTGCTGTCTCGACTGACCACAGAGTAAAATTGAAAGAAGGCGAAAAGAAGGAGAAAAGAAGGATTAAGTACATCGACCTTGCTAGGGAAATGAAAAATAAAATAAAACAAACAAAAAAACAAACAAAAAAACAACCGTGGAACAGGAAATTGACGTTTATACTAATTGTAATTGGTGCTCTATGAACTGTCACTGAAGGATTAGTACAGGGTCTGGAGGACTTGGAAATAATAGGACGTGTTGAGACCATCCAAACGACTGTATTATTTAGATCGGCCAGAACACTGAGAAGTGTCTTGAAGACTTGAGGATACTTGATGTCACTTAAAATTCAGTGAAAGACCATCAGGTAACGCTGATGTAAAAAAAACTCTCATGAAGAAGAAATGAAAATAATATGAACTAGATCTCGTCCTTGGGAATATGACGCATAAAATTCTCTTGAATTTTTCGGTACAAACTGATCACCTTATCCCAGCTGGAAGACCAAACCTAGCATGGATTACCATCAATAGCAATAATAAAAACAAAATTTTGATTTTGTGGATTTTTGTGTCCCAGCAGAATACAGATTAAAAACAAAAGAAAGTGAAAAGACAAACAAATACTTGGATCTTGCTAGAGAAATAAATGAAATTGTTCAACATGTCAGTAACAGTGATACCAGTTGTTTTTGGTTCACTCGAAATAGTCCCCAAAAGCATGGAAAGGAGACTGGAGGAAACAGGAATCAGAAGATAATTCAAGACCATCCAGAATCGAGCATTGTTAAGATTTTTTAGAATATTGAGAAGACCTTGAAATATGAAGAGACTTGCGGTCACTCAAACTCCAGTGAAAGACCATCAGCAAACGTTTGTCTGAAAAGTCGCATGGGGTGAGCGAAAGAAAATTCTGAATTTAAAACCAACTGTACACCTCTTGAAAATTGACCTTGTATCGCATCCCGCTCGAGGTGGAAGGGTTGGGTGAAAGCGGCGGCTTTGTGTCACATCCAATTCCTGTGGTAAGGTTGATATATCCAATTTCTTTTTGTATCATTTTTCTCTATTCAACAATTGCCCAGTTGGCTGGTGCTGTAGAATACACTAACTACACCTCTGTAGAGAGGTAAGACCTCCCCAATGAATGTCTTGGATATGACACTAAGCAATCTGATAGTTAGGTTTCAGTAATGCTAGAGCTTTGGGAAATGTGGAGCATCCCTTCATTGCCATTGCTTTTAGGTCTACTCTGGCTCGGAATGGTAGCACCTGATAGGGCACTATCTATGGCTTAAATAGAACTAACTGCATACTTATACTAAACTGAATTGTTTGGATTAGAACTGTTTGACTAAACTAAATTGCTTGAAATGGAAATGTTTTTGACAATTAAACTGTACTTACATTTAAACTGCTTGCTTATGCTAAACTGAATTGTTTGAAATGGAACAGTTTTTGACATTGAAACTGTATGTAACTGTTTTGGAATTTAACTGTGTGTAAACAAAATGTCTACTTATACTAAACGGAATTAGCTGAATTGGAATTGTTTGAATAAACTGAATAGCTTTAGATAGAAATGTTTTTAACGATTAAACTCTGCACTCATTCTAAACTGAATTGCTTGAAATAGAACTGACAATTTGCATAGAAATGGATTCGGCGTTAAATAACCTACAAAGGTTGATATGACAAAATCCAAACGACCACCCAACCATCTATTCAACACTTCATGAATTTACGCAGTCCAAAGGATAGTTAAAGCAACGGTGACCAAGATCACTGCTACTGTAGTAATTTCAGTTTTGCTGGGCTGATTACACTCATAGTTTCACGGCAGACTAAGCTAGGATTAAGAAATAACTATTTGGGTCTTGATTTTTTTAAAGTAGTTACGTATTTCTGACTGATCCCAAACTGGTGTTCGAAACCAGGTAAAAAGCTGGCATTCTGAACGCTGCTTTTCTAGGTAGAACCCAAACATGTACCCTAGCAAAAACATAATGTTCCAACATTTCTCCCTGTTAACCTTGTGTCATATAAAGCCAAGCAAAGTAAAATTTGAGTTTTGAGAATATTACAAAAAAAAAAAAACAATTCGAAAACAATCGACTATGAAAATGAATTAAGTAATACGAAATTAGAAACATTATTTTTAGAAATGAAATGTTAATCTTCATTTAGACTGAAGATATGAGAATTTTCCTACCTTAAGTAGAGCTTTATTCACAAAAACGGATATTATTAGTCATTGTTCACATCCAAATTCAATCACGTTTAAAATCTCTAGAAGAAAAAAAATCACAATTCCTGTATAGCAAAGATAAAACTGCACAATTAAATACAAAGAGTGTATTTATTTACTGAATGTTATATATATATATATATATATATATATATATATATATATATATATATATTATTTAATTGCATGTTCTCACTTCTTTAGATTTTCGTAATAAGTAATATGGAATAATATACAAGTTGTTTTCTGACTATTGCGAAATATTGGAGTTCGACACCAAAGTAAAAGACAACATTGTAAATGCAGCTTTTCTAGGCAGGCATGCAATCGAGGAAATTAGCACAACACGATTTTCATTCGCCCATTTCCCCCAATTTACCCTTCTGTCAGACAAAGCCAAAGGAAGTTTGTATCGAGTTTAGATGGGTTTAGGAGTGATACGAAAATACACGAACTAATTCGAAAATAGACGAAGTATTACGAAAATATACGAAGTAATACGAATATTGGTCCCAACTTTATTCAACTTACACTTCTTTTCGTGTATCATTACAAATATTCCCAATTTGCCTAACTTTCTCTTTTTCAGTCTTTTTTTCACTCTCTCACTAACACATTATACACCACCTCCTTACGTTTTCATTTTTTCTCCATTTCACTCAGTCTCCTCTCCCCTTCTCTACCTCTGTCTGCCTCTTCACAATCTAAGCTTACCTTATAAAATGTAAAAACGGCTCTGAGTATTTTACTCCAGGGTTGCAGACGGTTTCAAACTAATGTTTGTTTACATCGGGTCACGCCAGTAGTTGGTAGTATTATACGTTACAAATGGGAGCTAGTGTTACAGCCATCTGATTCGTGCAGAACTGGGTAATGCTAATCTGTTCCCTAGTTCTCTTCCCGCTTCCTCCGTCCCTGGCGGCTGCTTCGTCTTTGCGTACTGCACACGTTGCCTGTTCTCGACGCAAAGCAAGCCTGTCTGTCTGTCAGCCTGTCTGACTTGTCTACGATAGCGACAAAAAGTTTTGTAAGTGCGCTTGTGTGTGTAGGTGTGTACATACGTAATTTTATATAAGTTTGCTTTTTGAAAAAAAAGAAATATATATATATATATATATATATATATATATATATATATAAAAGAATAAGACATTGCATGAAAAATATATGTATATATCTGTCTTTCGTTGAATGCATGTGAGTCTAGTGTATGAGACTAACTTTCATCCGATAGTGAGACTCAAGCTCAGGATATTTCGAGGAAAGTGGAACACCCTTTCATTGCCAAAACTTCCAAGTCCACCCAGAACCGGAGCACTAGAACTCAAAAGGTACAATGAATACGATTCCCTCCGCTCTAAATGTAAACTAACCCTTGGCGATTTGATATGCTTTTAAAATCGACCGTTTAATGTAAATGTATCTCAGTCTTTCTGCTTTTGGTCTGCTCGTTAGTTATATCGCTCGCTTTCTTTCCTGGCACTATCAAATGCACGTACTCACGCACGTTCAATTTGCTCACAATTACACGAACTGATAATATTCGGGCACGTAGTGTAATTATTATCGACTTAAGAAATAGATACGGCAAATCCAGTTCTAATCTTGGTGGAGAATATTTAACTTTGGCACGGTCATCAGTTTAGGAAGGAAAACACTGAATCCAAAGCAACCATACTGTATTGAAAAAATAAAACTTGGCGACAGGGTTGGGTCAATACAGACAGTAAATGAACACATATACGGGTTTTTATTTTCCATCAGTCTCGGTCCCTCTTCTTCTCTGTCTTCATCTCTTTTTTTCTTTATATATATATATATATATATATATAGTCGTCCACAGACAGATCTGTTTCGTTCTATCAGAGCTCATCAGTGTGGCTAGACATACTAGCTTCCCGTGGCTGGGATCGAAATCCGGTTGACTCAAACGCCAATCCAAGCCTCTACCCCTCAGCCACGAGGAACCAGTAGCAGTGAAGTAAATTTTAAATGGTTATGAATCACAATTACTATTGTTAACATACATCCGCTTAACGGCTACCCATCAAGGTCAGCTATCGATAGGGTATCGGTCATATGGAAATCAGACCTCTCTGATAAAATAAAATGCAACTTTTTCCAAGTAGCGATCGTTTCCATACTACTATAGGGATGCACAACATGGACGCTGACAAAGAAAATACTATAACAAGAATGCTATGAACTATATTGAACAAATCCTGGAAGTAACATCCCACAAAACAGCAGCTGTACGACCACCCACCTCCGATCTCTAAAACCATTCAAATCAGACAAACGAGATATGCAGGACACTACTGGAAAAATATGGGAAAGCTTATAAGTGACATTCTCCTGCGGACCCCTTCAAATGAATTAACAGGTGTTGGACGTCCGGCTAGAACTTATCTACAACAGCTTTGGAGTGACACAGTATATAGTCTATGGAACCTGCCAAATGCGATGGACGATAGAGACTAATGACGAAGGAGAGTCAAGGAAATATATGGTCGCCACACGACATGATAATATATCGTGCTGTGTGCAAAAAATTACAATAAACCCAAGCCGCCCCATAGAGTCCTGTTAACAATCTGCCTAAACAAATCTATCGCTAATGAATTATGGAAAGCATTTAACATGTCGATATGGCGTAATTGCTAAAGTGCTAGACTAAGGCTTCAAAATAAGCGAGTTCGAACTCCAGTCTCATTATTACGTTCACTTTCCCTAGTGAAAAGTATGATCCTCCAGCTATTGATTAAACAGTATCTCGGTCATTCATCACCATGGATGGCTTTAGCATTTAGTACTCGACGAATTTTGACATGAAACTAAACCAAACATCTCGAAGTATTTTGTGTAACGGCTATACTTATAGGAAAAGGACTCGGCAACTCAAATTCAATTCCAAGACAAAGCTGTGAGATTTTCACGTGTTGCTCCATGGAAAGTCATGAATCCATCTCTTCTCTCCCTCACAGCTATGGGTACATAGTTGAACAGATTTGGCTATTTAACTATGATAAAACAAATGATATAGAAGAAGAAAAAGTTCTGAATCCGAACCATTTGTTCTCTGCTTAATAATTGACACATTGTCGTGTGCTGTCCGTGCAGAAGTTTACTATTTTAAATCAGCTCTGCTTTGAAATAATCACAATTTGAATTAATTTCTTTATCAAATCCTATATATTAATCATAATAATAAAAAAAAACCACACACACATATGTTTGATTGGATAATAAAGTCACATTTTGTCTATGTAATTTTATTAGGATCCTTTCAAGTTTCCTGTCAAGTATTTTGGTTTAAGGTCGGAGTTGGTAGATAAATCAAAACTTAAAAACTTAAAAAAGCAAAACAATCTTTACACTTGCAACAATCCCTAATGATGACATATGAAGGCTCCGAGAACCCTCGGGACTATTTCGGTAAATTAATCTACCAACTCCAATCTAAAACTAAAACACTAGCCAGGAAACTTGAAAGAATCCAAATAAAATTGTATTGTCTTTATCAAACATGCATAAATGAAAAATTCTGTCCAACTATACACACACACACACACACACACACACACACGCACACGCACACGCACAGATACACACACACACACACACGCACACACACACACACACACACATATATATATATATATATATATATATATATATATATATAAAACTATAATATGTGTAAGTCTGAAATTCGAAATTTGTTTGTTGAAATGACGAATAAGTGACATTCGATCTCTGGTGTTTAGTCAAAAGAAGGGATTGAGTTTTGAATATTTTCTGTTAAGAATGAGATTTTCACCTCATGAAGCAACGGAATATCAGTGCGGTACGTACACACACGCAGACACACGTGCACACACACACACACACACACATACACATGCATACTGCATATATGTATATTTATATGTGCATGAGTGTGTGTGTGTGCGCGTGTTCTTTTCATCTTGGCCAGTAACCAATAAATAAGTCTATAGTTACAGGAGATCCTTCTCCAGAGTACTGCAAAAATTTTGTTTCACTCCCAATGTAAGCATGTAATCCCACAAAAGAATACATTGTGCTGCTCTAAATTAAAATGTGCTGATGTTTATATACCAATCTAATATGCAAGTAAAAATCTTATATACGCAGGTGTTTTTAAGAATAGCTTATTCATGAAAACTAATTGGTGTCTTAGTTAGCTATCCAGTCCCCCTAGGTTTTAATTGCAGGTTCGATCCGTAGCAGATACACCAACCAAAATGTCACTAACACTAGCTAAAGTGAACTTATTCATAGAACTAAATATTTACGGGTTTATGTAGTAAGTAGTCAGTTTGACAACGGGACTAGGAATAGATAATATATATTTTCAAGTTAGCGTATAAAAAAGAGGTTAAATATCAAATATCTGATTCTTGGCGGGAATAACCCACCAACCCTAAAAAAATGTGTCCATATCTTTCTTGATCAGTGTTAGCGATTCGGACAGGCAGGAACATGTCGGAAATCCATGATCCAGTTTATCTCTCTCTATATCCCTATTTATCTTGTTGTTTCGTTTAGTAGCTGAAGCAACAAAAAAACAAAAAACAAAAAAAAACTAACTCCTGTCTTCGTCTCTTGTTTTTAAACCCAGGTAATGAACAGACTTCTTAGAACTACACTGTCGCTCATAAATAAGTACATGCGTAATGCTTTTTATAAGAAAAACATTTTTCTAAACCAAATGTACAAGGATTTTATTATTTCTCGTGGAAATATTCGTCTTCGTTAATTTTCATATTATTTTCAAGCCCATCTCAGCTCAGCTACTTTTAATAAGTTGTAGGAAGATGATTTAAAGCTAATCTGCTCGGTTGGATGACTACCTAGAAAAACAGCATTAACATGGGTGCCTTTTCTTCAAGTCTCGAAGAAAAATGTTTGGCGCCAGTCGAATGTGATGTACATGGAGGTGTTTATACTTTATTCTCGTGTGTGTACTCGGCTACCGGATTTCAAATCTTGGGCGAACTCCTTTACGTTTGACAAAGCACTAAACCCCTAGGAAACGTTCTCTTTTCAACAATAGGTCAAGAGTAGGACAGACTGGGCTCTTTAACCTTAGTTTCGCCACCAGTCTATGAAAAGGAAAACTGAATTCAAAACTCTACATGCTATTCCTTACCATGACATGTTACATAAGTAACACGCCCATCACCAAACCAGGTTACGAGATAAGTCAAAGATGAGAAGCAGGCTGAAAATTATATATATTATATAATATTGCAAATATTTCAGCAATTTCATTTTTGGTTACAAAGGCGTAGCGATTTTATCTTTGGTTTCATTGTCTCAGTACTGTGGAATTTTGACAGGAATACTTGAAACAATATGAATACATGCAAATTATTTTTATTTGATAGGAATACTTGATATCATATAATTCCATGAAAACAAATTATTATGAAAAATAAAAATGGCTAAACTTAAGAAAATCGAATCAAACAGTGAAAATATACTTTTGATGAAAAAAAAAAAATTTAGAAATAAATCAAATCGTGGCATAAAATAACCTATAAGAAGTAGATATGCCGTTACATAGGTCAAACCAAATTTAAATCAAAGATTGCAGGATTTTATTATTTTCAATGGAAAATTATAAAATCGACACGCATATCATTTAGTATTATCTATGAAAAACTCTACAAAACAGAAACTGTTTAATTAAAGATCATCATCATCATCATGATTAAGTCGTACCGACGGCATGGATTTCCCTGACTCTCTCTCTCTCTCTCTCTCTCTCTTTCGCCATCCATTCCTATCAACTCTCGTTCTTGGTAGAACATCTGGATTGCATCCATTGTCATAACAGAAATTTTGAATATAAGTCTTTGCTGGTCGGCCAACACTAGTGTGTCCATGCATAGGAGTCCATAAGAGAACGTCACCTCTGAGTTAATCCTTGCTTCTCCAGCAGTGTTCCACATGTTTTGTTTGTCTTACTCGTATGTTTTGTGAGATGGATGGTAGGTGCCCGTACAACTAAAATTTTGTTAGGTTTTGCTTCAAGAATTTGTTAAAAACAGCACGCGGTATTCTTGAATAGTTCCCATTCAGCCTTTTCTTTACGCGTTTGATTAACGTCTATGTAGTGCACCCATACAGTATTATTGACATTGACACAGCTTGGAAGAAATCTCGTTTTACTTTATCAGAAAGGTGTGTACTTATTTTTGACAGCTGAATATTCATATTTTTTTGTTTTCCGAGCTTCAGTACTGTACAATTTGGTAATAACTAATACTTAATAATATCCGTTTTTATTGTATTTCACAAGAAAAAATGAAATGCTTATACTTTTGGTTTAGAAGTATATTAACATTTAATTTTTATTTTTTGGGTGGTACTTATTCATATTAATATTTTACGGCGATCCATGGTTAAGTTTGTTACCATTGTGAAGCTATATATTTTGTACTTTAAAATCTAAAATAACCACATAGACTAAATATTGACTTGCCTCTGTATTTGTTGTATATTGTCTCTCGTCTGCATTTCAAGTAAGCACAAAAATGCGGTCTTTGATAACAAAGCCAATGTAAACAATAGTGGTCTGGAAATCTCTTTCGCCCAACCATTGTTGAGTTCTGGCTACGGTACGTATAACCCTAACTTTAATATATATGGATTTGCTAACCTGACTGGGATTGATTGATTGATTCTAATAGCATATCAACACGTCAACACTAATATTATACCTAGAGGTTAGGGAATTTCGTTCGTCGAAATTCAGTATTTACATTTTTGCAGTTTTTCTTTAAATTGCTTCTTTTTTTTTTACACAGTTATATTTATCTCAAGTATTCGTATCTAGTACAAACAACTTGCTCACAGTCACAAGTATTCCTATCTAATAGGAATAATTTTAGACATATCTATTTGACCTATTGTTGAGACCCTAACATGTTCTAATACCCCGGGTTATAGTGGGCTGGACATACTGGCAATAAAGAGTTACTAAACGCTCCCCAGATGTCCAAAACTTAAATCTTACCCTTAGATGCAGTTCAGTATCATACCCTGGTCATTCCATTATGAGTGGTCACACCGTCCTGTAGGAATACAGTTAGCTTATTTTAAGTTTCTTGGAGCGGGTGGTATCGTCACTGTAGAATACTGTTTAGTAAGTTAGTTTCACAGTTCATTACAACCATATGAGTTTGATCCTTACTGGGGCTCACATAGAATCATAGTTAAAAGTATAACGAATTTAAGATTAATATATATCAATGTATGCACCTAATTTTGGAGTACTGTTCTTACTAGGTTTGCAGAAAATTATATATGTTCTGACTTCGAACCTAACTATGTTACCTACATTCATGTCTGCGAACAGTATAAAGCTTAGCTTAATGAATATAGACTAACGCATATCACCGTTGAATAGTTGTACACTCCACACGAAATTCATTTAATGTTGTAGAAAGTTCGTTCTCTAATAGAACACTCTATACCGGGCCATTGGCCTAATGAGTAGGGTGTTCGCCAATGGCCCGGAGGAGACCTGGGTTCAATCCGAGGTCGAGTCATACTAAAGACTCAAAAAATTGTACTTGATACCGCCTTGCTTAGCACTCGGCATTATAAGGTACAGATCAAGGGTAAAGTGAAGCAATCCAAGAAAAGGAGTAGCGCCCTCCCCTACAACTCAGTGTAGTAGCTATTGAAAAGGGAGCCTTCGGGTCACCCTCGACTACGGTTGCCAACTTTACTTATACTTGAAGCTATTGGCTATTCTAAAACGAGCTTAGTAAATATTGGTAAGTAGTTAAAGCAATTCCCTCAAAGGTGTATTAATGGATACAAGCGAATAAAAAGTCTGCGCTAAAATTTGGAAACATATAGTAAAAAAAGATTATATATATATATATATATATATATATTTATTTTATTATATGTTTCCAAATTATATATATATATATATATATATATATATCAACCCCTCCTCACGAGCAGGATGAGAGACAAGGGTGATTTAACAGTTTTTAATTAAGTGTTTCTCTTCTCCTAGGCCAGTTGCCATACCACGGTTAAAGAGCCCAGTTTGCCCAACTATTTACGCTGCAGGAGGAGAATAGTAAGATGGATACCTTTCACAATGGTATTGGCGCTATATTAAATACAAACAACCTCGTCTACAATTTGAACTAGGTTTGTCATGTCCGTTTTCTACGACGATAATCTCTCGCATATATATATATATATATATATATATATATATATATATATATATCTTACTAATTATATATATATATGTGTGTGTGTGTGTGTGTTTGTGAACGCGCGTGCACATAAGTAATTGATAGATATATTTAAAAGAGGGAAGTGACAGAATATACTGTAATCATATACAATCGCAGTTCCCTTGTGTTTTGACTGGTTTTATATCATTCTTCGTATTTCTCATTGCATCCTTATCTAAGCTCTTTCTTTCTTTCTTTCTTTCTACTTTTTCGTTTTGTTTTTTTTTGTTGCACTTACGCCCTATCCAACTCCACTCCCCACACGAGCTTTAAATCAACAAGACCACCATCATACTAAAATTGTTTCTCATTGGACAAGGATTTACTCTCTTAAACACACACATTCATATTCGTGCAGACGCAGACAGTAATACTGATGCCTAGAGAGAGAGAGAGAGAGAGAGAGTGAGAGAGAGTGAGTGAGTGAGAGCGAGAGAGAGTGAGTGAGTGAGAGTGAGAGAGTGTGAGAGAGAGTTGAAACAAGAATTAGAGAGAAAGAGCGAGCGGAGGAAATGATATAGAACGAGAGTAAAATGATATAAAAAAAAAGGAAAAACTGAAAAAGAAGAAAATAAGAAGACAGATTATAGATTACGAGTGAGCAAGAGAGATAGAGAAGGAGACGGAGAGAGACTGAGAGAGAGAGAGAGAGAGAAAGAGAGAGAGAGAGAGAGAGAGAGAGAGAGACTACGACGACCATATCGAAAGAAAGCAATTTTGACGTTGTAAAAAGACATAACAAAGAGCGACAATGACAGAGACTGACATAAACAGACTGAGAGATTATTGAAACGCTTTATTAAGATTAATTTTCTTGCTTTTCATTTTGTTTTTATTACGAGGTTTCAGTCACCGCACATCTTCAGGATATATTTCAATTCTGATTCTAGTCTAAAAAAAAAAAAATTTGATGATGAGGCGAGAACTTTTCTTCCGAAAACCAGCACAGCTGGTCTCTCGGTATATTCTTTTATAATCTCGTAACACAAATATTGATTATATATTGGAACACTTGATCAGAAACGAAATGTAAGATTTAAGGTACTAAAAACATTGCAAAAAAAAAACCCGGATGTGATATCGTCTATGATCCATCAGAACAAGGTGATCAGAAAAACGTAAGCATGCTGAGGAAATAATATAGAATGGGAGTAAAATGACAAAGAAAAGAAAACAAATAAAAAAGATAAAGTAACAAGAAAGTTTGATTGTTTTGTTCGGTTTTATGGCATAACAAACGTTGTTGGTTATTTATTGCCAAATCCATTTTATTCTATTTCAAACAATTCAGTTTAGCATTAGCACACAGTTTAATTGTCAAAACCGTTCTATTTCACACTAGTCATTTTAGTCAAACAGTTCTAATTCAAACAATTCAGTTTAGTATAAGTATAGTTTTTGTCCTTACTCAGTCAAATATCAAAACCGTTCTATTAAAAAACTCAGTTTAACATTATACGCAGTTTACGTGTTATTTCAAGTAATTCAGTTTAGCATAAGTACGCCTTTTAGTTCTATTAGATAGGACCCTATCAGGTGCTACCACTCCGGGTCAGAGGAGACCTGGGAGGGATGGCAGTGAAGGGGCACTCTGCATTCCCCAAAGCTACTGCATTACTAGAACCTCACCATCAGATTATTTTTGTTCAAGAAACTCGTTGTTGGGTCTTACCCCTCTGCAGAAGTGCAGTCAGTGTATTCTACAACCTAAGCCGACTGGGCAAGTAACAAGAAAGAAAGAAGAGAGTAATAGATATATTTTGAAGTAAGAATTGTGTGTGTGTGTGTGTGTGTGTGTGTGTGTGTGTGTGTGTGTGTGTGTGTGTGTGTGTGTGAGAGAGAGAGAGAGAGAGAGAGAGAGAGAGAGAGAGTTTAACCAACGAATAGAGAGAAAGAGTGAGCGGAAAGAGGAAAGCATGTTGAGGAAATGACATAGAACGGGAGTAAAACGATAAAGAAAAGAAAAGAAAAGAAAAGAAATAAAAAAGATAAAGTAATAAGAAAGGAAGAAAGAAGAAAGTAATAGATACAGTCTCAAGTAGGAATTATGAGCGAGAGACAGAGACTGAAAAATAGAGAGAGTATATGAGAGAGAGAGAGAGGGGGGTTGAAACAAGGGATAGAGAGAAAGAGTGTGGGGTAAGACGCTAGTATGTTGAGGAAATGATATAGAAAAATATATATAAGAACAGACCCTCGAAGAAGGCAGTAGCGTGCAGCCGACGAAACGCTTCAAAAATATCGGCCATTTTCTTCTAAATTGAACTTTAATATTTTCTACTGCTCTTTGGACTAAAAATGAGAGAAACATATAAATTTGATCGGCAGGGGAGAGAGAGAGAGAGAGAGAGAGAGAGAGAGAGAGAGAGAGAGAGAGAGAGAGAGAGAGATAGTGGGGCAGAAATAGTTGAAGTTAACATGAAAGCAAGAGAAAGTATGAAGAGCCAAATAAAAGGAAAAAAGGTAAGAATACCAAAGTAACATCGAACAGAGAACGAGAGAATTAAAATGAAATGTTGAAAGTGAGAGATTGAAATGATCTGTGTGAACATTTATGCTAGGATTGATTACCACTAGATCACCGAAGTTAAGCAGCGATGAACTTGCAAAATACTTCGATGGGTAACCACTCATAGAAAAATGCTACTGCAAGCAACCAAGGACCTGAGTGCTAGACTAGTAAAGCTTATGATAAATAACATTAACATCTGCATTAAAAAAAGAATCGATGCTGAAGCTGATTTTACCAACACAAAAATGAACAGTCAAGGAAATGTTAATGTTTTTCTTCTGGCTTATTTCAGCGAGTTTTTAATTAGTCTATGTACGTTTGAATATATTTTTATATTGTGAGAAGTTGTGCAGTCGTGTTTCTTCCAATATCCTTCACATACTTAAATTGCTGTGATAGATTTTTTAGTTTTGGGAGCAAAAGAATGTCATTTGGAACAAGGTATGGTGTGTAAGTAGGGTGCTGCACTGGTACAATCCCGTGTTTCACCAAAAACAGCTAATCAAAAAGTATCGTGACTCATATTTTTTCATAGAGGTGATGGAACATAATTATGATTTTACTCCTTGCAAGTCATTCGCACCAACGTTAGCTGGTGGACGTTCACTGAAGTGTAAGAAACAGCAAACCCACCACAGGTCTCCAGGACTCTTCCCAGTATTCTGGTCGAACTTAATAATGTTGTAGTCTGAATGATCTAGATTCTTCCCCCAATTTGCACATGTTCCAATCACCTTTACAACTCTTTGCTCCAACTCTAATTCGTATCACTGTTACCCGCATGTTTCACAGCATTTTTTAGTTCTCACGCCAGGTCTAAGTATTTGACTATCTTTTCACTTCCTTTAATTTTCACTGTGCGCTTCGCTGGAATGGTAAAATCCACTTGACAACAAATTCTCTTTTTTGTTGATTAACACACAAGTCTTCAGGTGGAAATGAGGTACTCTGCCTGTCTCTCAAAATCCTTTAGATTATTATTATCATTATCATTAAAATTTAAAAATTAAAGAAAACCTTTGGAGTCGATTCTTCTGAATTTCATCCTGTATGAACCACTAAAATGATTTCATTGCGTGTCGTCTTTTTAGTCAGGCTCTCAGACAAGTGATTTCATTTTTAATAAGATCCCTGTCTCATACTTCTAGCATTATGCCACAAATAAGCTAAGATTAGTTGGTTTGGTTTGGTTTGTTTGGTTTTATGGCATATCAACCTTTGTAGGTTATTTAACACCAAATCCATTTTTATGTAAATAATATGTTCTATTGAAAACAGTTCAGTTTAGCATAAGTACACAGTTTAATTGTCAAAAACATTTCTATTTCAAACTATTTAAGCAGTTATATGTAATAATTCAGTAAAACGTAAATACAGTTTTAATGTCGAAAAACAGTTCTATTTGAAATAATTCAGTTAAGCATAAGCACGCAGTTTAAGTGTAAGTATGGTTTAATAGTCAAAAACGTTTCTATTTCAAGCTATTCAGTTTACTCAATTCAGTTTAGCATAACTATGCTGTTAGTTCTATTTAACCCATAGATAGGGCCCTATCAGGTGCTACCACTCCGGGCCAGAGTGGACCTGGGAGCGATGGCACTGAAGGGGTACTCCGCATTCCCCAAAGCTCCAGCACTGCTGGAACCTCACCATCAGATTGTTTAGTGTCATAAGCAGAACACTCGTTATGGGAGGGGTTACCCCTCTGCAGAGGTGCAGTCAGTGTATTCTACAGCCCCAGCTGACTGGGCAAGCTAAGATTAGTGAATAATTGATATTTACTTCATCTGACGAAAGGCTAAAAATGTGAGTAACAAAGGAAAGACGAAACCAACAACTGCATTAATAATCTTCGGTAAAAACTTCTTAAGTATGTCCTTAAGTCGGGGCACTAAAATACTATGGCAGAAAAAGAACGAAAAAACAATGAGTTACTGAATTAAAAAAAAAGGTTGTTTAATATTAACTCATCAACTGTAAGTATTCGACTATATACTTTCAAAAGTAATATTTTGCAATGGCGTCACCACTACCGACACAATCCAAGTGCTGATGTAGAGATTTGATAGACAAATGGAGGTTTATGATTATTGTCAAGTTAAACAAGTAAGAGGAAAGCTTGTGTTTTGAGTTTTTTCTGAGTTACATTTTTTGTGTGTTGCAGAAAAGAGTTGTGTTTTGAGTTTAACGTTCCCGAAGTGCCTTCTTGGGGTTTCGGTATTTTCCTGAGAAAAAGTCGGAAGAATTTTCTGCTCTCTGCGAACGATGTTTTAGAAACTGACGTAGAATGGCAGGCCTGAATTATCAACAAGTTAATAAACGTGGCTAATAAATTCTAACAATGTGCTCGCCTGATTTTTATGTTAAATGTATTTCTGTTTTATTATTTGATTTTAATTTTTTGTTTTGTTTTTGTCAACGGGAACAAATTGTAAACATCTTTCTTTTCACCTTTCCGTCTTCGTCATGTCTTCGTCAAATCTATGTTTCTTTTTTGTGATAAAGCCAACAATGGATCAGCCTGTATTTACTCCACCCCTCCGCCACGGTTAAGATATGACATAAGTTAAAATTCTAAGTAAAGTAAAGCTGTTTTAATTTCAGAGTTTTTCTTCTCTCAGAATGGTTGCATAATCAAGGCTAAAGAACTCTGTCCAATTGCTATACATAAATTGGCAGAAAACAATACGGTCCATGCCCTAATCAAGGGAATTAGCACAAAGTGAAACGTTGGTAGCTTTATCCAATATTTGAATTCGGGTCACCAATTCCATAATCCCTGTTGATAACCATCATGTTAAGCTTGAATATTTAAGATTGGAGTACACCAAGAAAGCTAGACAACCAACGAAGTAAAGTTGGCGACCGCAGTTGAGGGTGACCCGAAGCTGCTTTTTCAAAAGCTGAAGTTGTAGAGGAGAGCGCCACTCCTTTCTCTGGATTGCCCCACTTTACCCTTGATTTGTGCCTTATAATGTTAAGTGTTAAGCAAGGCGACATCAGGTACCATTTTTTGTGTCTTTGGTATGACTCGACCTGGGATTGAACCAACACATGCAATAATCTTCCCTGCTGAAAACCGAAACTTAGAATCCATCGGAAAAACCTTAATCTATTCTTTTAATATATTCCTATTCATTTTTGTTGAAATATCAGTCATCATCATTGTTCATTTTTGATTGTATTATCCTCCATACTCCTCATTCTTGTTCCGATGAAAAGGAGATACAATGAGGAAAATGAATGATAATGCCAGTGAAAGTCATTAAAAACAATGATTGTGCAAAATTGTAAGAAATTTCTTGTTACGAAGGTTATTTGAAAAAAGCATCAACCGATAGCGAGACGAGATTGTAAGCTTCGACATCTCATCTAATAGGCTAGCTGAAATAAGATATATTTTATCTAGTAACTCAGACAGAAAATATCAATTTAAAAAAAGTTGCCGAAACCATCAAATTTGATTCGTGATCTAAGTTGTTGCTGGGTTTGGTCGGGTGATTCCACAATAGAATTAGATTTGGTATCCGGTGTTGTTTGAACCCAAATAAAAAAAGGTAGGTTTTTCGATTATAATTTTTAGGTGGCTGGAGACATGATCGAGACTAGTGGTAGCGTGAATGGAGTGTGATTAAACCATTCCAAGATGCGAGTAAAGCTGGTTCCGATACGAATGAAGACTTTACCCATCACATTCCATCAGTGTCCATATACTTCCACGGCTTTAGAAACTGAACAGAGTGAACAAAACAACAGAAGGTCCTATGTTTGAAACAGGTTGGTCTTTTGTGTTTCCGCCATCCACAACATATCAGTCGTGAGTGACAATGCTACAATTGCTTTAATAATACTTTTAGATTCGCACACGTATTCGGACTCCCCCTGTTTTCTAGATGTGATTTGTAAATGAATTGTGTTATGTCTTCGGAACGGGCATTGGCTCTTATTTCTAAATGGGAAAAATGTATAAACTAAGTTTGTGACTATGTGAAAAAAAAAAAAGCTCCACAAAAGCACCCCCTTTTAAAAAAGCAAAAATCGCAACAAACAAAAAAACAAAAACAAACAAACATGTATACCATGAATGAAAACTTTATTCATCCAACGGTGTCATTGTGTTGGCTGTGTTAACTGTAGTTTCTACTTTAATGAATTGGAAAAATTACTTTCTCTGCGCCGATTGTATTAGATTTTATATACATAGGTGAAAACCAAAATAGAAATGTTTAAAGTTAACTGAGCCTCAGCAACTGGTAATCGGACCCTGCTGAAAATAAGCAAAACGATCCTGGATCTTATGACCCGGTTTCCGAGGAGTGAGTTGGGTTTTTAAAAATTTTTTTTCCCAAACATCTCAGTTAGGAACCGCGTTCATTCTCCATTCATATTTACATTTTTTGTGTAGACATTTGTTAACAGTCTTGTTTTGCACACGTTTATACAATATCAAGGTCTTTATCTTTGGTTTAGTTTGATGGCATATCAACCACTGTTGGTCATGTAATGCCAAATCCTTTTTATGCATATTCTAAATATATGATTTCTTAACACATTTTGTAGATAACATTTTAAAACTAACCTAAGCTCGTTTTTTTCCACTCACTTAAATGGTTTCACTTAGTTTTAAACAATTCAGTTTAGTATTGGAAGAGTTCTTTTGTTCATGCACAGCGAAATGTAAAAATAGTTCTATTTCAAGCAATTCAATTTCGCATAAATACAGTTTAAATGTCAACGGTTCTACTTCAAACAATTCAGTTTAGCATGTCAACAAATGTAAATGGTTCCAAGTATTGCTCCGTATCAATAAGAATTCAATTAAACAGCAGAAATTTGTTTATACTCATTTAAATGTAAAAACAGTTCTATTTCAAATAATTTAGTTGTGCTTAAGTGCAGTTTTTTGTTTACAAACAACTGAATGTAATAACACTTCTATCCCTAACAACTTAGTTTATCATAAGTACATAGTTTAAATGTCAAACAGTTCTATTTGACCCATAGATAGGACTCTATCATGTGCTACCATTCCGAGCCAAAGAGGACCAGGGAACGATAGCAATGACGAAGTAATCCGCATTCCCCAAAGCTCCAGCATAACTGAAGTCAAACGATCCGATTGTTTAGTGTCATATCCAGGACATTCGTTGGGGGTGTTTCTTACCCCACAGCAGAGATGCAGTCAGTGTATTCTGCAGCCCCAACCGACTGGGCCACAGGACACTCGTTGTTGGGGGTGTCTTACTCCACTGCAGAGAAGCAGTCGGTGTATTCTACAGCCCCAGCCGACTGGGAAATATACGATATCAAGTACTCCTAACTAATACAAATAAATTGCTCCCGGTTTTATTGTTTCAATTACTAACAGTAAAAACCCTTAGGAAACAATTATAGTTTTAAGTAACTATTCTTAAACCAATAATTTTCAGTTATATAGCATCAGGTGTTCTTATCAACAATGAATAATTTTAAACAGTTCTACTTGACCCAGTTATATTGTATCAAGTACTCAAACGCTTATATGAGATCCGAAAATGGGACCCTAGCTGATACTACCATTCCAAGTCAGAGAGGATATTGTAATAATGTTACGTAAGGAGGAATACACTCTGCCCAGACAACTAGAACAGAAGCCGAGCTTTCGGATGCAGATTAGTGTCATACCTAGAACACGCCTTTTTTGGGGTTACGAGTCTTACTTTTCAGCAGGGAATCCAGTCAGCATATTCTACGCTGTATCGAAAGGGCAGGATTATTTCAAGTTTATTTTTATCAACATCGTATATCTTCTGGAGATATTGATATTATTTAAATTTAGCTTATTAAATAAGTGCAAATCGCAAATAGAAAACAAGTGTGGATGCTTATATAACTCCAATCTTTCAAGTAGTAAGGACATACTTGTTTGGAAAATGCATATCTACTGTAGAGAATATAAGGGAAGCGCAGAAGGAAGCGGTCGTAGCGTAGCGATTATCATCGTAGGAAATGGTTTCTGCGACCCGAGTTCAAAGCTTTTTGAATTTCCCAGAGCGGTAATACCTTTGAAAAAGTTATGAATACAACCACTTACCCTTCAAACAGGTCTTTTTAACCTTGATATGACAACTAATCTAAAAGGAAAACATTGCATTCAAACTTGTTGTTCATTACTTTGTATGCCCAGTCGCCTGCGGCTGTTGAATACACCAACTACTCCTCTGTTGAGGGGTAAGCCCCCTCCCCAACTATTTTCCAAGATATGGCCCTAAAGAATATAATGGTGAGATTCCAGTAATACTGGAGCTTTGGGAAATGCGGAGTACCCCTCATTCCCATCGCTCCCTGGTCCACTTTGGCCCAGAGTGGTAGCACATCATAGGGCCTTATCTATGTGTCAAATAGAACTAAACTGATCTTTTGATAAACTGAATTGTTTGACATGTGACAGCTTTGACATTTAAAGTGCGTACTTATGCTAAGCTGAATAGTTTGAAATAGAACTGTTTTTGATATTGAAACAGTAAAGTAGTAAGTAAAGTAGGCGACCTTATACAAGGGTGACCGGAAGGTTCCCTTTACGATAGCTACTACACTAAGGTGTAAGGAAAGGCGCTACTCCTTTCCCTTGATTGCTTACCTTACCCTTGATACGAACCTTATAGTGCTGTGTGTTAAGAAAGGCGGCATCAAGTACCATTTTTTGAGTCTTTGGTATGACTCGATCTGGAATTGAAACTTACTTGACACTGTACGCATATTAAACTGAACTGTTTGAAAAAGAACTTTTTTGACATTGAAACTGTATTTATGCTAAACTGAATTGTTTGAAAGAGAACTGTTTTTTACATTTAACTGTATTTTAACAAAAAATATACTTGTACTAAACTGATTTTTTTAAAAATAGATCTCTTCATATTGATAAAAAAAATTGATTTGGAATTAATCACTTCCAATGGTTGATGTGCCATAAATTTAAAACAAACCAATCACTGCGTTGTAGTGGAGGGGTTGGGTAAATGCATAAGAGAGAAGAGCACAAATCAAAACCTAAAATGTATTTCTATGTAAACTATAACTCATACAGAAAACACAATAACTAGAACAAATTTTTAGTTATAAATTACTATTTCTCTAAATAATTAGCAACTTTAGGTATGTATTTGGCCAAGGATTATCAAGAGCTTGCATTCAAGGCACATTCGAGGATGATTTTAAAATGAACTTTTCCTATTTTATCATATGTCACTCAATGACACTGGCGAATATTTGTAATAAGGCAATAGAATATGAACATTCCTGATAATAACTTATCATTGGTCTAGTGGGTAGAGTGTTCGTCAATGATCCGTTAGTCCTGGGTTCAATCCCCGGTCGCGTCACACTAAAGACTTTAAAATGGTACTTGATACCTCCTTGCTTAACACTCAGCAATATAAGGTACGTATCAAGAATGAAGTGGCGCAATCCAAGGAAAGTAGTAGTATTTCCCCTCAATCTCGGTGTAGTAGCTATTGAAAAGGGAGCCTTACTTTTTACTTATATATCCTTGTTTTGTTCAACAGCAAGCAAAAAAGGAATCTGGCATAAAGACTGAGATACATTATAAAATTCCTTCATGCAGAAAAAATGCAAAAATTGGTATTCATAGATGCTAACTGAACATTTATAGAGACTGATCAGAGCATGTGAGCCGAGTTAGGTGGTGGGTTATGTTCTTCAGCACTACCGAAAGTAATGTGAGTGACAAGTCATGTTCAATGTGGCTGACAATCAATGAAAATGAAAAAGGATGTCGTGAGCACTACTTTTATGATCGCATCAACTCAAGTAGTGTTTTATTTGAACAGCCTACAGACGAAAAACACGGAGTAAATTCGTGTCCTATGTGACAAAACATATCCTAGCTGGACATTTGCCCTATCTAACGGTGTTTCTATTTTCCCAATTCCTTCAACGGGCAAAAAGAGACTTAAATTCTTTTTTAAGCGGAGTAAACCTGATTATAATTCAGAGTTTTCTATCTCTTAGACTGGTTATCGAAGTAAGGCTAATAAAACCCAGTTTGTCGTACTCTTTATGCGTAACTTCTCGTGGGGAGAGAAGAGTTAGTTCGTAACATTTTCAAAGACATTAGTGGGAAACGCAAACAGCTTTGTTCAGCTTCTCCTTCGACGATAACCGTTGCGTTAAGCACGTTGTAGATTTATAGCATTCTCTGTATTAGTTATAGTTTCTACGGCGATAAGTTGAAGGTTTTGATTTCAATGCTCCCCTCGAAATTTATTTTTACATTTATAGAGGAAAACCAAAATAGAAATGTCTAAAGTTGACTGAATATCCTCAGTTGGTAATCGAACCCCACAATCTGCGTCACTGGTTGAGATCATTTCCATCGAGGCCTTGGCTGTCTACACCCTCTACAATAGTCTTGTTCTGAAGATACTCACTTCTCGAACAAATCTTCGAAATAAATCCTTAGTAAGGCTGGAGTCATTAGTCTGTTAAAATGTTAAGCAAACAAGGTTTGTTGAGACAGAAAAAATGAAAGAAAAAAGAGGGAAATGTATGAAAAACGGGAGGGAAACGAGAAGAAAAAAGAAAGAAAGAAAGAAAGAAAGAAGTGCAGCAATAAGTGTACAAGCGTCTCAAGGGAGATGCGCTATAAGATTAAAGTTCAAAAAAGATAAACGAAGATTTCTTTCTTGCATCCGCAGAAATTTATTTTTATCACTTTAAATGTTTGTTGTGATATTTTCGATGATAAGACGGACAGAGTGATGTAGGTAAATGAACCAATAAATCAAGAAGAAACTTGATCTTAAAATAGCTTGAACCTGTTACCAAACCAGCGAAGTGTAAGAAATAAAAAAAAAATGAATAAATGAATAAATAAAATAAAGACTAAAATGAAACCAACTTATATTTATAACTAACCAAAAATATATAATTCAGCATGTATTTCTGTCGAAAATAATCAGTATAGCCCCAGAGGGCCCTCTCTTCAGGCAGCATCTGCACTCATCGTCTGCGAAGGGTAGGGGTCAGATTCATTGCCTGACAACTACTGTGTCTCCTCAAGGATGGATACCGACGAGGCTAGAACTGTTTCTGTCAATATACGCTCGATAGGTTTCTGCATTAAGCTTGCTAACCTTGTGTCAATCTTGCGGCGGATGGGAAAATGGCAGCCTATAACTCTATCTGATCTTTCCCAGATAAAATAAAACAGGATTTCTTTCAAGTTGTATCTGTGTCAGTACAACAGTTTGGCGGCACCACTTGGCCCGCTAGAGAAAAATGTTAAATGTGAACAGTACTAACATAATGCGTGCTGATTTGAACAAAGCCTAGGACCCAACAATATAACAGTTGTTCGGCCGCTTACTTCCATTACACAAGGCCACCGAGTTCGTCGAATAAAACATGTTTGGCACTGCTGGAGAAGTGAAGAAGAATACATTAGTGACGTTCTTCTATGGTTTTCTACTCATGGGTACACAACTAACTTGAATTCATGAGATCTGAGTGGATATTGGCTGCCACCAAGAAGGCGCACCAAAAGTGATGATCGATCAGGACGGATGGCGATGATAATGATCTTTTACACACACACACACACACACACACACATACACACACACACACACACACACACCCGTATATATATATATATATATATAGAGAGAGAGAGAGTGAGGAAAAGGGAGATAATAATGCACATTTATACACACAACTCAGCTAATTCTAACCCAAAAAATAATTTTATTTTTCTGGTCGAACACTGATTCAGAGCAGTTATCATTAGGTGTTTTGCCAAACAACTTTAGATTTTGGTAATATATAGTCCGATGGGATATGTTCATGTTGCTTCAGAAATAATAAAAAGCATTGTATATCTGGTTAAGATGAAAGTTAACTTAATATTAACTCTTTGGTGTGTAATTAGAGTACTTACGGTACGATTGTCCCATTCGTTTGAATGTTCACCAATGGTCCAGCTGGCCGAAGTTCAATCCTAGGTCGAGTCCTACCAAAAACTCAAAAATGGTACTAGATGCCTCCTTGCTTAGAACTCAGCATTATACGTAGGGTACGTATCAAGGAGAAAGTGGAGCAATCCAGGTAAAGGTGTGGTGCCCTTCCCTACACCTCGGTGTAGTAATTAAAAACCCTCGACAACGGTCGGCCAACTAACCTTCGATTCTATGTCTTATGATATATATGAGTGTGGATGTGAATGATCTATCAATCCAGAAATCATGATAACACGTAAGAATTAAAGATTTACTTTTGTATTTTCTAGTAGTGGGTATTAACTTTAATTGAAAGCACTAATACCCTTGGGAAAGGTATGAATCCAATTATTCTCCCTCCAGCTATGGGTAAATAGTAGGACAGACTAGGTTCTTCAGCCTTGGTTAGGCAACTAGTCTAGAAGAAGGAAAACTCTGAATTCAAACTTGTTAAACACCGCTTAAAAATTGACCTTGTGTCATATCCTGCCCGAGCAGAGTGGTTGGGAAATAGTATTAACTTTAATTGAAATATCTTTTGAGCTTCTCAATATATCTATACGAAGAGATAAATGATATTTTTGCTATTGGTTTTTGATTCACGGTACATAGTAAAAGTTCTTTCATATTTATATTCGGAAATTTTGAAAAACGGTCTGACATGAAAAAAGCATTATTATTGAAAAGAAAATACCCAACAAACAACAATGTTGAAAAACATTAGAAAGATCCGAAAGAAGTTGCTATAAACATACCGAAAAGAGCAATTAGACTACATCTATAGTCAAATCAATAAAATCAGAAATTTACAATCTCAATTAGACAATGAGAAAAAAAATGTAGTTAAATAAAAAGTAACTCTTCATCCAAACTGACAGATGACAGCCAAGAAGAAAGACTACAGAAAAGGAAAGAATATTTAAGAATCTGCGCGGAAAACCTCCAGGAATCATAAATAAACCAAGTAAATAAATTATCCATGACCTCTAAACATTAAACTAGGCCACTTCACGGAGGATGATTTCAACACAGACCTGACTGCAATCAAAAGCAGAAAAGCAGCAGCTTTGGTACGATGTTGACTAAATTGGTAAAAAACTTCCGTATCATTTTTATTGAACTATTTTTCATATCCTTCTTCCACATTTTCATCTTCTTTTTTATGCTCCAATGAGCATTATATTGTGTCGAGAATACTTCGTATTTATACCTATTTCCTCGTCCATTAACTCCCAAATTTCTCTCTATCGCTCTCTCTCTCTCTAAAACAAACACAAGCACATACATACACATCTGAATGTAAAAAGCAAACAACATCGACTAGGATTTGAACTTGAATCGCCGAGTCTCATTTTTACGATGATAAGAGTCAAGCTATGCGTTCCCCCTTTTGTTCTTTCTCTTTCTTCATTCTACTTTTTTTTTTTTGCTATTCACGTAATTTGAAATGACTTCAGTCGGTCAGAGCTCCTGTGTCTTTAATCCTCTTACATGGCTAATTCCACCATTAGCCATGTACTGCTCCATACTCAGTGTGATAGTGTCACACACGCACACACACACACGCACACGTGCGTGCGCGCGCATATATATATATATATATATATATATGCAAACTAGTTATGAACAATATAAAAATACGTAATGAAATATTTCCCCTTTTGTAAATGATTAGATCTCTCTCTCTCTCTCTCTCTCTCTCTCTATATATATATATATAGTTAATGGTGTCACGTTTAAAGAACTCGGTATCAAACGTAAGGTGTATTTAAATGTAATATTGCTACATATAGATACTAACAGATTTCAAAAGAACGTGACTGGTAATTTCAAGTACTGTGCACGCTTCAAACTGTCATTTACGTTGATACGGTTTCTCCTCTCTCTCTCTCTCTCTCTATATATATATATATATATATATATATATATATAATTCGTAGCTTCCACTATTACCAAAACAAAACCACTTGCGAAAAACTTGTTTGGTATGCATTAGACATAAATTGGCCAAACTAAATGCCACTTGTACATCGGGTGATCTCGGTGTCGTCAACAACACAGTGTCTACTACAAGCAGTGGATATAATGATAAAATATCACAGAACTGCGTGATGGTTTATACTATTTATATGTGCATTAATTGAAAGAAGGCGCGCTGACATAAGCGGGTGTGCGTTTAACGGTTGCTATAAAGAGAGGCACATGCTGTGAAAGGTACACATTTTAACTGATGTTCCTTGCAGGTAATTGAATCACATATAAGCGTGAGAAGCGAGAAATTTTCATTCACTTATCCAGTGATGAACACTGATGGCCTGTCTGGAAAAATAATATGATTTTAACTTATATTAATCATAATTCGGTTTTACGAAAGCATGTTGGGCCTACCAGTGTATATCGAACATATCATGAATGACTTGCACAGAAATTAAACTAAATGCTGCAAAAAATTCCTCTCTCTTTTTCTCACTCTCTCGTACATATTGTTTCCCTCTCTCATAATATATCTCTCATTATATATATATATATATATATATATATATATATATATATATATATATATATATCTTTACGTAAGAGAGCTCCATTAACACGCTAACTTGGTAGCATTATCATTATAAATTTACATTAAACCCAGTAGATAAGCATTATGCTTAGACCAAAATTATCTATCTCGTAATCATTTTCACAGGGTCGGTCTCTGGACCTACTGCTGGGTATCAGTTCATGAAATTAAAAGCTGAGTCCATGGGCGTCTTTACCACAATGCAAGGCAGCACCCACTCACTAAAAAAAGGTTACCTTGTCATTGGGGTTTAAATTACGCTGACTGTATCCTCTACAGAAAAGTAAGACAACTTTCATCCTAAAAAGAACTGTTTTTGGTTTGACTGTAAACTGCATTTGATAGTGAATCTCTGGGGATTGTGGTCTACCCCATCATTGACATTACTCCCATATCTACTCTGACCCGTAGGTATATGACCTGTTAGGGTCCCATTAATGGGTTTAATAGATTTTTTTGAGAATTATTTGTATTGGATAAGAATATTTCATAGCATACACTCTTTGTGTTCAGAATAGTTACTTAAAGCAATAATGATTTACTTAGGATTGTCATAAGTTTTTCTTTTACATCGACGATATTTGGTGGTCTTATCTGAAGTGTGAGTGAGAGCAAGTTTTCTCAGGTCTCCAGGACTTTTTCTAGTATAGTAGCCGATCTTAACAATGCTGTAATCTGGATGGTCTTGATTCATCCTCCAATTTCCAATTTTTCCATTTCCTTTGCAAGACTTTGGTGACCGTTCCAAGCTCACCAATGACAATTGGTATCAACGTCAACTTCTTATTCCACGGCTATTTTATTTTCTGCTAAGGTCTCCTTTCACTTTTTAAAAATTTTTTACTTAGAGGTCGGCTGGGATGGGAAAATCCATAAGACGACAAATTCCTTTTTTTTTTTTTTTTTCGGTCTGATCTTATGGCCGAGATTACTGGATATGTTCGTATCTCAAAATCCCAGCGAATTTTATGCGTTTCATTCTTTTGGACGGATTCTGGTTTGTACATGTACCATATGGTAGAATGATCAAATTTCAGTTTCTAGCACAATTATCAGTGGGTCACCTTCCTCAATCGGTCGTGCCAAGACATACACTTTTTTGCACTAGTTTGCTACATTCACTTATTATGTGATTAATCGTATGATCTTTGTCACCACATAACCTACACTTTGTCTTCTGCTCCGTATTATCAATTTTCATTACTATTGATCGTTATGGCGTTGTTTTGTGTTGCTACTAAAATATATTCAGTTTCTCTCTTAAGTTTTCTCTTTCGTAGCCATATCTAGGTCTTGTTTGAAATATCCATATGGTTGTTTTACATCCAATTTCTGATTCCAAGATTTTGTTGTTTTTCTGTTTGTCCTTATGTAAGGATTTTGTAAATTTATAGCCTCCAGTCTACTTCTTATAGATGCAATTAAATGGCTTCATTGCTATTACAAATAATAATGGCGAAAGTGTATCTTCCTGGAAGATACCTCTCTGGATTTTCACCTCTGCTAAAGAATTTATTCCTGCTGTTAATACCAATTTCAAGTTTTTCTTGGCACCCAAGAAGAATTTTATGACTTTGTCGGATTTCTTGTATATTTTCAGACTATCCAGGATTGCGGTACAATATCATAGGTGTTTTTTTTAATCAATGCATGCTATTGCTATACTTTTCCGCCTCACATTTTTTAGAACATGTTAATCAATTAGTTGTCTAAATTTCTGAGACGAAGCTTGTTGATTTTTATCATTAAGGGTTTTCGGACTATTGTCTTCATCTTTATTGTTATTTCCACAACGTTTCGGCCGATATGTCATCCGGCCTTCTTCTTCGTTACCTGTCCTTCTAGTCTTATTTTCCAACCAACTCGTTTATTTCGGTGATTTTGCCAGTTGGGATATTTGGTTATCCTATTTACCCAACCGCTCCGCTCGGGCAGGATATGACACAAGGTCAATTTTTTAAGGGGAGTTTAAGAGGTTTGAATTCAGAGTTTCTCCTAGACTAGTTGCCTCACCTAGTCTGCCCTACTATTTATCCATAGCTGGAGGGAGAATAATTGGATTCATACCTTTCCCAAGGGTATTAGTGCTATGTGAATTGCAATCAGTCTCGTCCAGGAATTGAACTCGTATCGCCGTGTCCATATCCTGTGACGATAACCATTACGGGCACCTCCTTGGGATATTTGGTTATAATTCGTTTACCTTTTTGGTTTCTGCTATAACATTTTCCATGTTTGGTTCCAGAGGGATGGTAATATAGATTTGTTTTCTGTCATGATTTTCTTGATGAACTTTAT
>OY757905.1:99906792-100224292 GCA_963585895.1 Sepioteuthis lessoniana | reverse complement strand
CTACAGCATTTCCGAGAACAGTCAAAATACTGAGATGAGTCCAGGAAACTTGAGAAGATTTGATATCTCCCAGACGGCAGGGGAAAACCATCAGCTAACATTGGTGTAAAAAAACTCTCGAAAGGGTAAAATAATAATGAATTTGACCATACGAACAAATGATATATGTACAACCCAGCATCTGTCCAGGAAGATGAGACACATTCTCCTCTGGGATTTTGACATACTAACGGATACCCTAATCTCGGCTAAACGATCAGACCTTCTAATAATCAACATAATAAATATGCGTGCATATGTGTGTGTATTCCCGCGTGTCCCCAAGTGTGTATGTGTATGCGAGTGCGTAATACAAATTAGTCACTCTTTTTATTAATTTATTAATCTCAACCGGTTTGAGCTTTTGGCCCTCTCATTGGAATGTTTATTTTAAGAATACATTTCAAAATTACTTAAGCAATAGAGCTAATGAACGTGTACGCAGGCGCTTCAGGAAATCAAACGTTTTTAATTTCAATTCTTTCGATCTGTATGTCTGTAATTGCTTAAAATATTTAAAAATTGGAATTTGATTTTATTGTTTTCACACACACACACATATATATATGTATAAATGTATATGTATATTTATATATATATATAGCAACTGTTCACCCAACCTTCGGATATGAACATATTTTCGAAGATTCACTGAAAAGATCATCAGCTGACAAAGCAATTCATCGGTTCAGAGCAATTGACCAAACGAGGTTTATTTCACCACAGTCACCCCTGCAGTCTACACACTTCCAACATTGGTGTTGCAGTCAACAACAACAGATATGACATCATTATATAAACTTTTCCGTCTACGAACATTTACGCCCACGTTAGTGTGTGTATATATATATATGTGTGTGCGTGCGCGTATGTGTGTGTTTATCAATGTATGAGGGTTGGCATATTCAAACCTAAAATTATAAGCAATCTCTCTCTGAGTCTATCTGTTCCTCCACTCTCTGTCTCTGTCCGTCTCTCTCTTTGCAGAGCAGTATAAAAAGTAAAAGTATTACAAATGTCTCCTTATCACTATCGTATAATCATTATTATAAGATGAAACGTTATTACTTTATTTGTAAGAAGGTAATGTTATATATATATATATATATATATATATATAAATAAAGCAGACAATACTCCGCACAAACGATTAGAGACGCAGACTACTCTGGCAAAGGCAAAAAGCAAAAATAACCTGTACGAACTATTACGGACAACGCTGATGACATAGCGCTTCTGGCTCATACACCCACCCACGCCGAATTTCTGTTGCAGAGTCTGGAACAGGTAGCAGGCAGCACCGACCCCCAGGTGAACGCAAACAAAGCAGAGTACAGGTGCTTCAATCAAAGAAGTTACATCTCTGTACTAAATCGCAGGAATCTGAAACTTGTGAACAAATACCTCGGAAGCAGCACCTCATCTACGGAAAATGATATCAATACGCGACTAGCGAAGGCATGGACAGCTATCGATAAGCTATTGGTCGAATGCAAGTCAGACTTTCCCGATAAGATAAAGCCTAGTTTTTTAAAAGCAGCGGTCATGTCAGTACTGTTATATGGATACACCACAGAGACGTTTACTAAGCGCATTTAGAAAAGCTTGAATGCAATTGCACAAGAATGCTACGAGCTGTATTAAACAAAACCAGGTACCCACAACACAGCACCTACCACCCATCGCGAAAACCATCAAATTAAACGAACAAGATATTCTGACACTGGTAGAGAAGTATGGACGAACTCATAAGCGATGCACTTCTGCGGAACCCTTCACACGGACGTAGAAAGTTTGGACGACCAGCTAGAACCTATCTACAACAGGAGCGATGGATGATAGAGACGACTAGCGAGAGAGGGTCAGGGAAATCCGTTGGAACAGTACGTCATGATAATAATATATATAAACACACACACACACACACACACACACACACACACACACATATATATATATATATATATCATGGCGTGCCCCTGGCATGTATTTTCCGAATCCTCTTCCACCACTCGTCCCTATCGCCCATCGCTTTCGGCAGGTCTTCCAAGATACATCCTCTATTAGTGCAGAGCTGTCGTAGATAGTTTCGAGCTAGTCGCTCTACCCTTGCTCGTCTCTGTGAGGGGGTCCACAGGAGTACATCACTCATGAGCTCGCCTTTACTTCTTCAGCAGTTTCCCGTGTGTCTTGCTCGTCTAGTTTTGATGGTTTTCGAGATGGGTGATAGGTGTCCGTACAGCTGCTACTTTCTAGGATGCTACCTCAATGATTTGTTAAATACAGCTCGTAGCATTCTTGTGCAATTATCGTCACACTTTGTCTCCATACGCTTGGTTAGCGTCGATGTGGTGTATTCATACAGCAGTATGGACACGACCGATTCTTAGAAAAAACTGATAGGTCTGACTTCTATTTGAACTATAGTTTATCGATAGCTTTCCATGCCTTTGCTAATCATGTGTTGATGTTATTTTCTGTAGATGAGACTCTGCTTCCAAGGTTAGTGAACTTGTCCACAAGTTTCAGAGATCATTCATTTAGAGTGGAAATGTTGCTTGAAGGCCAATGCCACCTTCCCCCCGTTTCAGACTATTCAGCTGGGAATCGGCCAGGGGGCGCGTATATGCCAGAGGCGCCATGTCAGCAGCGTTGTCTGCGTCCGCAATTATTCGTGCAGATTATCTTCTGCTTTTGCCTAAGTAAAGCCATTAACTTTATTTAAATCTATCGATGTTCGAAGCATGTAGTTTAGGCAGATAATTAACAGGTATGGGGCAAATGTTTCCCTTACAGCACGCCTGCGACAATGTAAAAAAAATCTGTTTCCATCCAGTGAGTGAACTTTTACTTTCTCCTTTGTCTCGTCATCTGCATTGAAAAACTCTATCAACACCGTGATAGGAGGTGTAGGTATGCTTATCGGCTTACGGGCCCTAAAATAATTGAACAGCATCGAGAAAACTCAACCAAGGATGTGGGTACACATGTTTAACCGCAACCCCAACTCAAAGATCATTTCCTGCAACAGCCCTACCAACGCTAGCGACAAAACAGACCTCCATGACTTCTATAAATAACTATCCTCTCTTGTTCGTTGCATCCCGAATCACAAAGCTTTAATCGTCGGGGCAGACGATTGCACGAATTGGTAAAAACATAAACAACAAATTCAGCTTACACGACTCGACAAAAAGAAATTGGGAACACCTAACGGACTTTACACTTGAAAATGGATTAATACACCTTATTAATAAATTTCAGGAAAAAAGGGAAAGCATTGGACCTACACTTACCAAAAGAAAAAAAAAAAAAACAAACTCAAAGGTTTATCTAATTTAAAAAAATATAGTATGCCAAGGGACTATTTTCCCAAAAGAAAACACACACAAAAAAACCTTATATTGGAATTTCATTGACGAGATAGAAATTAAGATTTAATAACCACATTCATTCGTTTTCATGAACGATAAAAAAAAATCAGTCTTATCTAAACATTTTTGGAAATTGAAAAATAAAGGTTTAACCTCAGAAATTCCATGGAGTATATTAAAAAGGTCTAATACTCCGTGCTGCTTTGATGGTAGATGCAATTTGAATCTAGAAGAAAAGATACAAATTATGTTGTATCCTGATCCCGGTAACCTATTAAATCAGACATGTGATTTAATAGCAGGATGTTGGCATAGAAATAAATTCAAACTATTGTAGAAAATTTGTATAGATAGTCAAAGTAATAGTTAACTATAATTCATTAAATTGGTATAAATATTTTAACATGGTTAAAGAAATCTTACTATTAACCGCAGGGGTTTTGTTACCTTTCAAAGAAAAAAAAGTGATGACATACTAGAATTAACATTGATGATTTTTGTTAGAAATGGTTGAAATGTGGATATGTATCACTGTTATTGTATAAGTGTTAATTCTATTGGTTTTGTAATTGTCTTAACAAGAAACGAGAAGGGACCGGGAAAAGCCTTACATGAGTAAAGGCTATACATAGCTGAAATGGATTTCGTTTCTCCCTCTTCTTCCTTCCTTTGTCTATCCTTCCTTCTCTTTCCTTCCTTTGACTATCCCACCTATCTGGTTGTCATGTATTTTATTTTTCTATTGGATCTGATGAAGTCCTCTTAAAAATTATATTAGAAACTTTGATTCATATCAATGCTCTTAATAGGATGGAAATAAATGTATTATTCTAATGTGACCGAAATAATATATGCTCTGCGAATTTATTTACATTGAGCTCACTACTAGGAATATTTGAATATTCAAAATTTGAATGATTTATTTGTCCTGACGGAATTGTTCCCTACTCCGGATTTACTGGATTGAAAAATACCTTATATATATATATATCCTATTCCTTCGATAAGCTTTACATTTGTTTCTTTGAGAGATTATCCGTTTTTTCCTAATTTTACGGTTTGTGCTTGTGGTGTAAGTGTTAAAGAGCTGGACTGCTGATGCAAGCGAGTTCGAACACCAGTCGTGCTATTACGTTCACATTCGGGCAAATACCCTTGGTATGAACTCCTTATCCTCCCAGCTATGGGTTAAACAGTACAAGTACCGTTCTTCAAGAAGGATAGATTTGGCATTAAATAACCCTTGAAGGTTGATATGCCATTAAAACAGCAAAACAAACCAACCAAACAAACAAATTTGATTTTGAATGCAGTGAAAATTGAAATGTGTTCAGAGCTTCTCGCATTTTATCCACGAATTTATTCTACTTCGAGTCAATATTGAAGTTATTTTTTAAATTCATCTAGATACGGGACTATTACTGTAACTGCAGAGATGCCCACCCACACACCTACACCCCCCACAGACTCCTACACCTCACCCCTATTGGTATACACGACATATGATGAAAATGTATCCAAACTGAATCTGAATTAATTTTTTTTATTTTTCAAAAATTAATGAATGCAATTCATATTCTAAAATTATGAAGACTAAACATGTATACATCTCGACTGAAGTTAAGATATCTATGCCATTCTGTAAATGTCGAGACTAAAACTCTACGAGTCACTATCAATTTTTAACGAAGCCAATCTTTTTCGCTAAAACACATGGTTTTATACGAGCTGCATTCCTCATATTTATCCGATCTCCGTGCTATTTTTTTTGTTTTTTTTTGTTTATTAAACTGACTTCATTACAAAGCTAATAATTAATCCAGTTCATATCATTAAAAGAATTACAGCAGTGCAATTTCAATACTTATCAAAAGCTTGACAGTTGCTTTGACCAATGGAAAAACCAACAGAATAATTGTTGAATATCAAACGGAAGATTTCTTTTTGAACTCAACGAATGAATATTTATATCATTTACGATGTCGACAGTATGTTGATATATTAGCAAACCATGAATTGCTACTAAACCACATGATCTTTCTGATGAAATGAAATAGGAATTCTTTCAAGCTGTAGCTGTGTTAGTCCTGCTGCATGGATGCACCACTAGGACTCTAATGAAAAGCTTAGAGAAAAAGCTAAGAGAAAGCTGCTCACAGATGGTGCGTGCTCTTTAAAACAAATTCTGGACGCAGCAGCCTAGCGAACGTCAGTTGAACGGCCACTGATAAACCATCTCACAAACCATGCAAAATTGACGAACAAGATATGCTAGGCAATGCTGGAGGAGTAAGAAGGAACTCATAAGCAGTATAACCACATAACTGCTGGCCGATCAGCCAAGTATAAAGGACGTGTCAAGTGGGGTGACTGATAGTGATGGATAGCGGGAGAGAGTCAAGGCGCGGCAACAGTTGATTTTGAATATGATGATGCTATATAGATGAATGGATAAAAACATAATACAAGCAGAAAGAGGGATTTATTAAAAACAATGTCGACACAATAGACTGAGAGGAATGATATTAATGATTTTAAATCAATGATGGATGCTTAATAAAAAAATTATTTTCATCTATCAATCTATCTATCTATATATTAATTGTAAAAAATAGTTGGTAGGTAAGGGTTTTAATCTAGCCATCGTTAACTGCATTCAAGTATTGGTATTTATTTTTTGTACACAATTAAGTAATTTTAAGCATTACTACTTAAACTAACAATTCAATTTAACATTAGTCAATCGTATGCATACAGTTAAATGATTTCAAGTGTAATACGAACTTAAATAGTTCTACTTGACTCATAGATAGGACTCTAATAGGCACAACAAATACGAATTAGAGTGCACCTGGGAGTAATTACAAAGAAGGGGTACTCTCCATTCCCCAAAGCTCCAATCTGTAGCTTCACTACCAGATGGCTTTGTGCCATATCCAGGAAACTCGTTTGAGGGATGTCTTAACACTCCGCAGAAGTGCTGTTATATTGTACAGCGCCAACAGATTGGACTGATATATACATATATATATATGAGTATTCTTAGTCCAGTTAAACCGGAGTTGGGAGTAATTCCATCAGGACAAGAAATTATTCATGAATGAATATTTAAATTTTCCTGGTAAAGAGCTCAATGTACCAATAATACAGAAATCCTTTGTGATTGGTTTCGTTGTTTTTTATTAAAGATATATATATATATATATATATATATATATATATATATATATATGCTAATAATAGCTCAATAATTTATGGTCAAAATTATCTGATTCACACAATTCACGTACATATAAAACATTTAATTAGTCTGAAACTTTCTCCTCTGCACATCCATTGACTTACAAATAGACCCCATAAAGAAACAAAGGACATATGTTTTTCGCATCATTGCATTTTGGGGTCTAGAAATGAGTTCAAAGCTTTTTTTCTCTTATTTAATTCGTCTTCACATGACCAAGGCTGACAAAGTCTAAAATTGTAACGCATTTAACACAGTCCTGAGTACGTTATGTAACTCAGCGTTTTATCAATACCAATGGTTTTCTCGTTAGTCACAAACGATAAGAAAGTGTCCCAAACTTTTGCATTCGTTGCATTTTCTATCAAAATACTACTCTACAGGATACATGCATATTATGTTTTTATCACATCTTCATACGGTCGCGGAATTTTATAAAAGATACATATCTAGATCAAAATACATTTTTAGCAAAATGTGTATGATGCAATGACGGATAATTAAATTGAAACATATTTCAGAATTCTGTGCACACTGTCTGTATACAGTTGATAACTTTTTCTTTTAACTTTTGCCCGCCATTTTCATCAATGTATACACAGTATTGTATACCACTTGAAATATTTTGAAAATGTTAATTTTCTTCTAAGCTAAAGATAAAAGAAAAGTAAAGTTGACGTCCTTCGTCGCGGATAACTCGAAGGCTCCGTTTTCAATAGCTACTACACTGAGGTGTAGGAGAAGGCACTACTCCATTACCTGAATTGCTCCACTTTATCGTTGAACGTTACTTTGTTATGCTGAGTGTTAAGCAAGGCAGCATCAAGTACCATTTGGTATGAATTGACTTGGGATTGAACTCCGGTCTACCGGACCATTGGCGAACACTCTACCCATTAGACCAATGGCCCGGTCAAAGCTAAACACGCAAAGGCTTTATTATTTCAAATCGAACATTATATAATCAGAACAGATAACTGAGGGTTCAAGGGAGTTCAAAACCTTTCCCAAGAGTATTAACCCGAAAGGAAACAAATTAGTTCGAATTCCTTTCGTTAGAAACCAATGTCCAGCACCTTAACTGTTACACCAAGAAATATAATTACGTATTATTTATAATCAAATGTTACTGTCACGACAATACAACAGTAACAAATTCATAATAGTTTCTATATTTGCATGAGAGGCGCAAATATTTTGGGCTCGTACATATTTATATTTTTCCCAACAAATGATGTGTGAGCAATATATATATATATATATATATATATATATATATATATATATATATAACCTAGTCTGTAACGAAAATTAATTATTTGCATTATATATATATATATATATATATATATATATATATTAGAGGTTTTTACCAAATGTTGGGAGAATTTGAAACTGAAAATAACTTAATACATTGTTTCGACGAACTACTTTGCAGCGCTCAACTTCCTTCTCTCTGATAACGCGTATTATCAACAATCCAGAAACTTATATTTCTTCGACAATTTTCAAATTTGATATATCGTCTCAGAATTTTGCAGGACCACTAATTTTTTTTCCACCGTAGTTGCCGAAAGATTTCTAGCAACCGAGGGACATAGTTTCGGTTATACAACGCATATTCTCTTTTTTACTTAAGCTCTGTGGTTTGATCCCTATTTGAGGTTACTTGAAGACATCATATTTTCTTGTCTTTTCCTCGGCAGGAGGTCTTATAACTCTCCTTTAAGTTCCCTGAGCTTTGCCGGCTTGTCGAGCAAAGATCATTTTGCCAAATATAAACGTGTGATAGACAGAGAGTGATATATGAATTATGAGAGTGCTTAAAAGCAAGTGTGTGTGTGTGCGTGTGTGTGTGTGTGTGTGTGTGTGTGAAGGTCGGCATTCACATCATTTAAATTTGTGTGAATATATTATTCGTGACAGTTACAAGTATTCATGTTTAGTATTTTCAAATCAATCTGGGAGCAAATGACACATCAATCACCTATCAAAACAGAGACATTCTGGCATCTACTCCGATTGTTTATTTAATGATATATTCAATTCTGAGGAGTACAAAAGTAACAGTGATATTACTAATAATTTTTTAAAAAAATTGATAAATAAACTAAAAAAGAGACCGAGGGAACTGGGAATACAAGAGAAAATGAGATTGTCCAGACCGCAGCAGTGATTAAATAAACAAGCACACTCATAAGAGTTCAAGAGAGCTAATGTGATTGTCAATGAAGACCACAATTTGGTACTGATTTACAAACTGCATGGATATTTGAAGCAACAAGTGCAACCAAGAAAGCTCAGACATGACGCAAAATAAGAAACCTTAAAAGAAACTGAATTTATTTTGAAAGCACCTAAAAAACAATACATAATAAACTAATTATGTAAAATCAAAAATATTATCATTCGCAATACAGTGCACGTTATGTGCTGCAAGTGCACTTTATGTGATGACAAAAATGAAACAGTTAGCCACGTAATAAGACAATGCAGCCAACTGACACAAAAGGAATAAAAGGGTAGGCATGACTGGGTAAAAAGGTGATCTACAGGGAATAGTGCAAGAGACTGAAATGTGCCCATGCTGACGAATCCACAAAGAAGAATTTTTCCTAAAAAATTAAACGCAGGAATTTCTCGGGGATTTTGAAGCAGCAACCTATCACCGATCCTGGTAAGAACAGACATGATAATAATAAAACAAAACAAAACAAAAAAGATAATAATGTTATCAAGTGAATTTTGGCATGCCAATGGATCAATGAATGAAAGTAAAAGAGAAAAAAGACAAATAATACTTGTATCTTGCTAGAGAACTATAAGGCTGAGGACTGTGAAGGTGATATTGCTATCAATAGTAGCTAGAACTCTTAGAACGACTCTATAGGCCTAAAAAGACACCATGAACCATAGAATCGCTACCAAACAAGCCACAGTTCAGTTAAAATATTCAGTAGTGTCCTAGAGAGCCGAGGAGATTTGCTGAAAACCACCAGTTAAAAAAGTGGTGGGAAAAAAACTGTTAAAAAGCAAAGTAATAATATGAGTCCTTGCCACTACTATTAAATAAAGTAATGATAGCACAAAACAATCATAAGAAAAAATGCTGCTTCTTTTTCATTGAAAAGGTAAATCACCTCATTTATAAATACGCTGTCAAGATTTTTTTTATCAAGAATAAAAAAAAATTGGAAAGTCAAGTACCAAAACAATCTTCAGTGAATATATAGGGATTGAATTTGCCTTTAGAAAGACTTTTAAGGAATAATGAATGAAAGTAGCCGATTAGGAAAATATCCAAATATCACGAAATTCTCAAAAATCTAGGTATGAAATAACACCAGACGGGTTGATATCACGTTAAGATCCGTCAATCGTTTACATTTGTGAGTAATATGAAAAAATTGCCAAAGTAAATGAAAAAAAAATCCACAAAAATCCGTTTGTTACTGAAATATTACATTTTTATCGTATTTTTTCAAAAATATGGTTGCCCAGTTTCCTGGGCCTGCAGAATACACGATTGCATCTCTGCAGAGGGGTAAGATACCCCCAGCGAGTGTCCTGGACATGACACTGAACAATATGATCGTAATTTTCCGGTAATGCTGGAGCTTTGGGGCTGGTGCAGTACTCCTTCATTGCCAACGCTCCGAGGTCCACTATGGCCCAGAGTGGTAGCACCTGATAGGGTCCTATCTATGAGTCAAATAGAACTCAACTACATTCTTATGCTTAACTGAATTGAAATAGAACTGCTTTGTTATTTAAACTGCGTACTAATGATTAACTGAACTGTTTGAAATAGAACTGTCTTGACGTTTAATTGTGTGCAAGCAAAAACTAGACTTATACGAAGCTGAATTGTTTTAATAAGAACTGTTCGACTAAAATACGACTATTTGACATCTAAACTGCGTACTAATGCTAAACTGAACTGTTTGAAATGGAACTGTTTTTAAATAGAACTAAACTGTGCACCTATGCTAAACTGGATTGTTTGAAAAAAATGTTTTCACATTTAACTGATTGTTAACAAAAAAACTATATTTATACTAAACTGAATTGCTTAGAATTTAATTCGGCGTTAAATAACCTGAAAAGGGTTGATACGCCGTAAAACAAAACAACCAACCAACGAACCAACCAACCAACCCACAAAAATATGCAATTGTAAAAGGCATTAGCTTTCAATATTTATCATCTCAGTGTTTCATTATAAAATACAAAGTTCTTGAAATATTAACACTTCATGTCAGTATCTTTAGTCGAGAATCAGAAATGATATATTGTCAATTTCTGTTGATTATTGGAATTTTCTCCACGACCCGTAAAAATGATTCGTTTAGTTACTAATACGTTTACGCCTACAAAATTTGTTTAAACACTCTATTTAATTTTTTCTTCAAAGAAAATTCAAATAAAGCTTTGGTTTCAAATTAGTTGAAAAATGAAGATTTTTTTTTTGTTTAAGACGTTGAATATAACAAGTTTATACCATGCAAGAACAAGTACATGTTGGCTGTTGACTGTTAAAGGTGATTCGGGTATATTACAATAATGCGAGCTCGATATCGTATCTTTTATAATCTCGTTTATCTTTGGATTTAGATGCGATTTCATACGAGCTCGAATCAATCAATTTATCTATATAACTATCTATCTTGACGGAAAATGAAATGGTAGCACAATGAATTGCAATGTCGATTTTGACATGAATAATGTATGCACATGGAGTCTGGATACTCTTGATACTCTCATAATCTTGGAATATGTACCTTTATTAATCTGTATAAATGATAAATTGCAATCCAGCTATATCAGGTATGTTTAATATTTTCTTTATCTAAACACTTATTCAAAGTTTTGCAGTCTTATTTACCATCAGTGTATCTCTCTCTCTCTCTATATATATATATATATATATATATATATATATGTATATACTCACATATGTAGCTATAAATCTACCCATACATATATAGATATGTGAATATGTCTATATACAGACAATGAGAGAGAGAGAGAAAGAGAGAGAGAGAAAGAAAGAAAAAAAGAAAGAAAGAAAGAGAGAGAGAAAGAAAGAGAGAGAAGTTTGGAGAAAAGGAAAGAATAAGATCAAGGGTTTTCATTGTTATATCATGAAAAATGAATGTGCTCATTTTCAGAAAAAGAAGATGATAAGCGACTCACACACACACACACACACAAATGCGTGTGTGTGTGTGTGTGTGTGTGTGTGTGTGTGTGTGTGTGTGTGTGTGTGTGTGTGAAGTGAGAGTCTATATGTGTGTATGTTAAATTCGA
Source organism: Sepioteuthis lessoniana (assembly GCA_963585895.1). Taxonomy (NCBI): domain Eukaryota; kingdom Metazoa; phylum Mollusca; class Cephalopoda; order Myopsida; family Loliginidae; genus Sepioteuthis; species Sepioteuthis lessoniana. The sequence continues at coordinate 100,212,328 of OY757905.1, read as the reverse complement.
AAGAGTAAAAAAACAGAAATTATGTACAGATTGTTGAAGATACGATAAAAGATAAAGGGAAAAGAAAAAAAAAGAAACGAAAGATATAATGAAGTATAAATCATGAAAAATACAGAAGCCTAAAAGACTGAAATAGGCGTAGAAAGAGAAGGATCAAAATGAGCCTTAGAGAGATTTCGATAGATAAGAAGAGAAAAACAGAGTAAAGAAGAGAAAAAAGTCGAAAAGGAAAAAAGTAAAAAAAAAAAAAAAAAAGAGGAAATCATTCTGTCTCCTTTGAGAGTGAAGAGAGAAGAATGGTTAGAAAGTTGTAGCCAGAAAATAGAAACTGCAAGTGAAGCATTATAGAAAGAAGTGAGCAATGGAAATGAGAGAGAGAGAGAGAGAGAGAGAGAGAGAGAGAGAGAGAGAGAGAGAGAGAGAGAGAGAGAATGTGTGTGGTTGGCAGACAGTAAAAAGTCAGAGAGTTTCTCTGTGGAAGCGAGACAGAGAATAATAGCAATGATACCACAAGTAAAATGAATCAAAACTTCAGGTGTGGTCATGTAGATATGCAATTAGCCGTAAAGTCATGTTTACCACTATTATTATTATTATTATTATTATTATTATTATTATTATTATTATTATTATTATTATTATTATTATTTGTGCTTGTGCGATGATATGTTTCACGGAGAAGCGTTTTGTCAGTGTTGTAATCGTTGTTTGGCTTTGTTAATATCAATGGGAACATCCCATGCTTTGATAATGATAAAAATCTAGAAGATGATGCCATGAGAGTATTCAACAAGATAATTTAATCTGTTGGGAAGTACATATACATACATCTGTTCACTTGTTCGAATGAGCGCTTTTGCGTAAAAGATGATTTTTCATGTTAGCTATCTTAGTTTGTTTATATCTTTATCTAACTGATTTTATATCTGTCAATCTGTCTACCTGTCTGTCTCTTTCACCGTCGCTATTTTTCTTTGTTTATCTGTCTGACTTCACCCTCACTCTTTCGATATTTCTCTTTCTCCCTACCTTTCTCTCTCTCATACTCATACTCATACTATCTCTCTCTCTCTTTCTATCTTTATATATATATATATATATATATATATATATATATATATATATATATATATATATATGTATGTATATATATATATAAAATTGCATTTCATTTATCTAATCTGTTTAGTTAACAAGCTCTTTACCTTAGCTGTAAAGTGGTTGCGAGTTAAGCACCGTTGGCTGTAAAATGTTTCGAGTTGTCAGTGAAATTTCAAAAATTAATTTTCAGTGGCCAAATCTTTTTAATTTCCAACGATTGAATTGAAAGTCAATATATTTTTTGTATTTTTTCTGAAAAAAATCAGTACAAATGACACACACACTCACACACACAAACTGATATATATATATATATATATATATATATATATATATATATATATTTTCTTATATATATACATATATATATATATATATATATATATATATATATATATATATATATAAGAAAATAGGTAACTGAGGAAATAGACTCGAAATTAAAATAAGTATTAATATTTCCCTTACAAAAATGTTATTATATAAAAAAAACAAAAAAAAAGTTAATTATCGAACTTAACTAAAAAAAGAAAACAAGTAAAATAAATAAAAAAGTTAAATTACTATTATTCCAATCGACAGTAAAATTAAATAAGAATAAATGAAATAAATAAACAAATAAAAAAACGGAAGTGAAAAAAGGGAGGAAATAACTCTTCACCCCTCTTCCATTCTCCCCCCCCCATCCTCCCCGTGTCTATTTTGATTTATTTTATCCATAAGATCTGAAGAAGTCCTGTTATATTTTTCTTCGTGTTTTTGGTTTACATCAGAAACACAAAACAGGATGGAAATACATTTATAATCCTAAAGTAACCGGTCTTTGTTTTTTTTTTCTTAAAGAAAGTATTGCTCTGTAATATTAATTACATTGAGCTCTCTACCAGGAAAATTTAAATGTTCAGTTTTCGAATGACTTTCTTGGGCTGAAGGAATTACTCTCAACTCTGGTTTAACTGGACCGATATATACCTATATATATATATATAGAGAGAGAGAGAGAGAGAGAGAAAGACAGAGAGAGAGACAGAGACAGAGAGAGAGAAGTCGGTTGATAGACTGATAGAATGAAAGAGATGCAGACAGAAGAAAATGGAAACATTTTTTGCTATATGCTCAGTTAATGTCGCCCAAAATCATGTATATCATCATAAACACTGGCTACTCATATCGGAAGTCTTTGTTTTAAAAAAAACGCCACATCATCTATTTCGTGGGTAAGCGGAATTTTCCTTCGCAATCTAAGGCGAATCCTGGCATCAACACAAACATCATCGCCAAGTTCGTCAGCAAATGGAATTTTCCGTTACAAACCCAGAAGCTATGTTCAAGACAATTAATTCTGCGAGCAGTTTCGGAAGTATTTTCTGACTGTTGAACCCAGAAAGTAATATCGGTAAACTTCTCTTCACTGAGTAATGAGCTCTTTTGTTATCACTCAAATATTAAAGAGAAGCTTCCGGCTCAAAATCAGACACGTGTGAACCCATCAGTGAAGCAGACTATCTTCGCTATAAAATCAGCAGTCACTGACAGAAAAAGATCAGAATCAGCGGACCCTTCCGGGTTCAGACCAACACTTTATGCTTTCCCACAGGTGCAACTCGAGTGGTTAGTATTGAGCTGCTTGTCACATTCCCTTGGTCTCAGAGGGCCTTCCACAAAGGCTTGATACTTGATATGCAAGGCTACGTTTATGGCTTGGTGCCTGAGACGCCCCAATATTAGGAATACCGAAGATACCAAGCATTTTTTTTAGTTTGGCCGCTCATAAGTCTTGATTTGAGCGTGGCTTCTCAAAAAAAAAAAAAAAGAAAGAAAAGAAAAAAACTTGTACCGCGTTCTGGTTTACTGATAAGACTTTCAACTACCCAGAATCTGTAGGCTACCAGTCCGAGGCGAAAAGGTAACTTGATCCCTTTCACTGGTACGAAGCGCAGATTGCTAGACGCCTTTTCCCAGCCACCACCTGCAGTCGCAGAGGCTGGCTAATCAGCAAAGATTGAAATCCATCTTTTTCTTCCCAACAAATCATTTTAGGGTTAATTCAAACCGACCTTTTTAGGTTTACAAGTTTTACCTTAACTCTGTTGTCCTTTTTAGGACTTCGATGGTTCTTATCCCCACTTTACTGCCAATTTGGGGATTGTAAATTCATCAGCATCACGTGAACGATGACTTATGAGCTGCCAACCAGATGCACACCGGACTCTCGGAGCAAAAGACCAGTCCATGAGCAGACGATATCGCTCAGACTATCGTCGTTAACTCATCAACTCGTTCAAAGCAAACGTCGATCAAACTCCCTTAACTGCTGAATCAACTACCGGGACTAAATCTCCTATCCGACACGTCCGACTCTCCGACCGTCTAATAATACCTGGCCACAGATCTACGCCAACAACCTTTCCATTATCATCTAGACTTATCCAAAGTCAGATACGCTGTCACCCATAATTATTAGTTAGTCTTGTCTAGTCTTCCGACCCAATTGTTGGTTTATTCGCCTAATAAACGTTATAACTTTGCATTTACTCTTTTGCCTTTGTCCTACTTGCTTAGTTTGTGTCACATCACTCATTTATCTTGGTCTCGCTATAATATCTAATAAATTTAGTGTTCATATGTCGAAACCAGAGGCAAATATCGACGTGTATTTTCGACATAGGAACAGTCAATTTCTATGTCTCATTGGGTGCCCCTTTCGTATGGCCTTTTGCCACACCTAAGTAAAATGCTTAGTAAATTTCTATGAGACTCTAAAACTGAATATCAATTAGATAGCCATATTATGGTAAAAATATCTCATCTTGCAAAATTTGAATTGTAAAACTTTGAAAAAACCATGTAAGGGGATTATTCTTTTGTAAAATAATTTTCTATGGTTTATTTAACAATGCTAATAAAGTTAATTGACAGTTTTTATTTTCGTTCCGGAGATTTCAAATAATTACTTAGAGTTTGTTTACAATTAAAACAATGAGTCTGGACAAAAATCAAAATTTCTTTAATCGATAAATCTTTGGTATCGCTCAAAGTAAAATATATTTATCTACGGTATTTCAACAGAAAACTACATCAATTAGTTATAGAAAATTGTGGAACTTTTTAAAAACATTTATCTGGCAGTTCCATCAATATCTATTTCATGCATTTCTTTTGTATACATCACATTATTGGTTTAAGGTATTCGGAATGAACAATAGCTATTGTGCCCTATCGTTTGAAAATTAAGTTTAGTAAATATCTTCATAAAACTGAGATATCATTGGTATTAGATTTCTGTCCGGAAGACACATGAACAAGAGCAAGTCAGACAACATTGCAGTAATTGAATCAGGTTTGTAAATTGTTCAAAAATATTTCGTTTTCTTACTGATATATACGCCATTGTGTATTTCCTTTCAAATCTATAGACCATGACACACACACACACACACACACACACACACACACACACACATATATATATATATATATATATATATATATATTAGGGTAGGTCGATTTTGGAACTGTAAAAAGAATAATGCAGTGAAAGTTGCAAAATAACATCAGAAATTACCCCACGAAATATCTTTTTCCAAATTTTTGTATTTTTTTGCGAAATTGCATTTAAAGACATAATATTTTGTGATTTTAGTCGTGATATCAGTGACGCTGAAAACCTGTATCCATAAAATTAAAACTGAGACTAAAGGAAAATTAAATAAGAAAATTTATTAAATAATTGATATTTTTAAGTTTATTGTCCATTTTCATATTATATTTAATTAAAAGACCAAAAACAAAAATAAAATATATTAGAATATATAGTTTAAAATACAAATAACGACTTACTAAACCTCGTTTTATTTACTGGATATTTTTTCGACTTTCACCGGTGGTAAATATCTCTCCGTAGTACGGTTTGTTTATGTTTTTTACCCTTATGATTAACGCAAATATATATATTTCGCAAAGTAGACATACTATTAAAATATTTAAACGTTTTATAATTATTGTAATTTATTTATATTTTAAAATTTAGTGTTTTTTTAAGTGAAAAGTCGGTTTACGAGTCAATTTTGGAACTAAACAGTACAATACTGTTGTTTGGTAAGTAAACATTATTACGTTTTTTAATGAATTTCGAAATTTATTTACAATTCTTTAAAAACATCTTCGTGTATTTTCAGACAATATATATATATATATTCTTTTTACAGATATTTTGATTAAAAAATGGCAGGAAAAAAAAACTGGAGTTTCCACTCGAAGTAAAGGTGCAATTAAATTTACAGGTTTACCATCACCATTGGATAAAACTGAGCCACGAAGTTGTCAACAGATAATTCAATACAGCTATTTTTTAATGAACACTTATCCCCACCTTTCTTGTTTAGGTATTTCTAAATTAATAGCAAAGGAGGTGATAGATATTTGGAAGGCTGTCAACCCTCGTTTGCCTTTGTAAAAGGAAATTAGTGTTGTCAACAAGGTGAAAATTCTCTGCTTTCAGAAGGCAAAGCAAATAAGTAGGAAAAATCTACCTGCTGCCCAAACAAAATTCTGTAAGGAAAAGTTGGATACATTTTCTTATATATCATCATGTTCGTGCAACCTGCCAATTTTAAGTTGTGACAATATTAATGTCAAATGCACCAAAGAAAATTGCCGGACTAAGCACATCATCTGCACTTGTCCTCTGACAAAAAAGCCAACAAAAAAGTATGAAGATATCCACCCCCAATAGCTTCAACATTATATGTTCAGGGTGATTCTTCCCATTCTTACTCATCTTCTCCAAGTGATGAAACAGAGGATTATAAACAGCTAGATAGTCCTCTCCAAGTGCCTTATAACCTCACAAAAATTCCAAGGTATGCTCTTGAGTTAATTAGGAGTGATATATTTTCTAATCCTGGAGCCAGCTTTGCCCATGCCTTGCTCTTGGATTTGAGGGCTATTGACCTTTTTATCCCTAATATAGATATAAAGAATATCTATATGGATAAATGTAAAATAGAGCAAAGGCTAAAGTGAAAACAAATGCCTATGAAAAGCATAATGAAAATGTGGAGAATCTTCTTTGTATAGGAGTTGATGGCAGGAAAAAGACACACTACACTACAAGGAATCAGTGGAGGAAGATGGAAGTAAAATTCTTACAAAAGCCAAAGGGCGTAATGCCACTTGACAATCACAAAGGAGACACCAAATGAGAGTATATATTTGACTCACAGGGTTTTCCTGATATTGGTGCAACTGGTACACTATTAAGGCTGTCCTTGTTGACAACACAAATGCAAATACAGGCAGTGAAGGTGGACTTGTTTCACTTTTAGAAAATAAAATAAAAAGAAATCTTCACACAATTGGTTGCTCCTAACATCAAAATGAACTTCCATTTAGAGCTCTATTCAAACATTTAGATGGCACCACAAAAAGCCACACTACATTCAATGGTCCATTGGGTAAATTATGTTCAAATGATTGCCATAATTTACCCCAAAAATCTTTTTCAGCTGTTGAGAATCCCCTGGAGTTTCATTTTGGAATGAAAGATACGGATAGCCTTAGTAGTGACCAAAGACTACTCTATGAATATACAGTTGGTATTTCTAGAGGTAAGGTGGACCCTAGATTTGCATCGTGGAAAATTGGTCCATTAAACCAGGCAAGGTGGTTAACTTTGGCCATCAGGCTCATGTGCCTATGGACTCGTGGGGCATATCCACAGAATCTTTCGACCAAACTATATAGTTTGATAAATTTTATTGTGAATGTTTATGCTATTTGTTGGTTTGATATAAAAAAAGTAACAAGTTCCATCACCAGCAAATTTATATTTTCAATATGATTGACAGGATACGAAAGAAACCAATTGAGGTTCAAAGGATTACATTAAAAAACCTCCAGTATAATGCCTTGGCATTACTTCTGGAGAATGTTTTATTTTCAATGGTGAAATTTGATGAACCTGAAGTGAGAGAAGAGGGTATAAAAAGAATTTTGGCCATTAGGTACGATTATATTTATTCATACAAAACTGGTTGAAGTACTTGTGCCAATTTATTGAAACATTTTAAAGATTACATCTGATTTCACCAAATATTATTAAAGCAGAACAAATTGCATTTAAATATTAAACTCAAATTATTTTTTATATTCTTTCAGAAGAGGGAAGCCAGTCAAGAAAAGATTTTAAAAGATCCCAATGATCAACTTTAAAGCTGTGCACTGGACTGATTTATTTGATTTGTCAGTAAATGGAGTCTGTGAGCCACCACTCACACTAGACTTTTCTGACGATGAATAACAGAATTCATTGTTAACTGGTGAAAAGATTAACTTGCCAGATTTCCCTTCACATTCCCAAGTTGTGGAACGGGCAGTTAAGTTAGTAACGGAGGCTTCTCAATCCGTGTATGGCTTTAAAGCAAGGCACCAGCTCATACTTGCAAAAGTTTTGTGCCAACAATTGAGACCAGCATTTTCATCTAAGGGCTCATATATGGAACTATTTGATTCCATATATTAAAAATTATTAAACAATTATTTGTTTTTCCATATTTGTTTATTTGTTGTATTTCAATTCATATCTGGAAAAAATTTTTTTTCATTTTATTCGAATATTACTGCTTGAATAATAGCATTTTAGATTCGACACAGGTAAAGCAGGGTGGGGTAGGGGTTCACTTTTCAATTTGAAGTTTTGTTATAATTTATTTATCATATTTCCATGAAATAAGATAAGATTTCCTAATTCAAATACTGAAATTGTTTGGTTTTTACATCAATATTTAGGCCAAATCTGGCAAAATCAAGGACTTTTCAATACGTGTTTATTCAAAATCTTTAATGCCAAATTACCAAAAAAACGTTGAAGATTCAGATCTATTTTTTGGTATGAGTATTTAATAGGTATATACACAACTTTCAGTATATTATTCTTTTTGATATTTAAAAAAAAGTGAAAAATCAACCTACCCTAATATATATATATATATATATATATATATATATATATATATATATATATATATATATATATATATAATGGGACCATTATCGTTATTATTTAACTCACATTAGTTCTATTCAAGTATACATTTTGGTTTCAGAGGACTTAATAGCGAATGTCTATATTAAGATTCAGCCAGTTCCCAGAATCATATCTTAAACTACGAGGGTGAGTCAAAAAGCAATGCCTTTTTCTTTAGTACAAGAATAATTACCGACATTAGAACATGTATCAAACACCAAAATGAAACTGGTTCACCGGGAATTACGTTCCCCTTTCTCAACATAGTCACCATCTATGCTGGGGATGGGGATGCAGTTGTACTTGAAACCCTAACAAACAGGTGATTAATTATGCGTCAAAAGTAAAATGTTCGTGATGCAGACAAAGAGACACATAGAGAAATTTTTTAACGTTGATTATGGCGCTTAAAAGAGATACACGAGAGTCTAACCACGGTCTCAAATCAGAGCGAAATATTACCGTCCATGAAAAGAACAAACAAAAAATAACAAAAGAAGCCCCCTCCCCCATGAAAAATTAGATAAAAAACGATAAAAACATTAGAGTAAATAAAATTCTAGTGCTCTAAAGAGGTTCCCCATGAACTTTCAGCTTAAAAAAAAGTAAGTAAAATAATTTCGAAAAGAACAATAAAGAAAGGAATCTTTGTGGCTTAATAGCCAGAGTACTGGCCTACAGAATTATAGTAAGTGAGTTTGAACTCCACTCGAGCCATTATGTTAGCTTTCGGAATAATACTCTGGGGAAAGGCATGAACCCTTTCATCCCCGCCCCAGCAATGGGTTAAATAGTATCACTGTTGGTCTTTTACAAGGATGCATTTGGCATTAAAAAAACCCACGAAGATTTATACGCCATTAAACAAAGAAAGCAAAACTTATATTCATAACGCAGAACGAACCCACTTTCAATGTTGTCAAAAGTTAGAACACTCGAGCAGTTCTGTAGTAACCGCTGCATTTCTTTTCTTTTAATGAGGTAGAAATGAGTCAAACATTTTTACAAGCAAAAATCTGTAAAACTGTATATGTTCTTCATCAAATGATGTGCTGTTTGTCCCTCAAAATTTGGGGGTTGAGACATTAACAATTTTAGTATTAATTCAGAGTATATTGAGAAATTACGTGTATATGTTATCTGCGAGTGATTTTCCTGTTCAACGAAATAATTCTGGGTTATAGAAACAACGAAACTGTAGACTCAAGATGTTGTGTATAGTCTTTGCAGATTTTAATTACTCTTACTGGAATAAACACTCAAACAAGACGTACAGAAAGGATTGCAGATTTTATTGTATTATTAAGATAAACTCATCCTTTAGTTGGATTTCAGCTTTGGAATGTCCTCCACATTAATGATATATATACTTTCCGCTATCTCTTCTTAATTAGCAGTATTCTGCGTGGAGTAGCTACGTAAGACTATTGTTTGTGAATTAGATCCTCACTAGGTGTCCCATACCTCAAGCCTTGCTCCAAAACTGACCTGACTATTCAGGTTTTGTGGTTCGCCACACACATAGTCTGGCACCATGGAGAATCAGTATTGCGCATTTTTTAGAAACACTTCATACGCACTCATGGCTTGACACGTCTAAGAGACAGTTTCAAGGATGTAACTTTTAACAAATGGTTTGTCCACTTCGTGGGACAGTCCAAATTTATTTCGGGCTTAAAACGAAACCAAAAGACTAAAATACACTTAAAATTATTAGTTCTTATAACTTGTTTCGGAGAGAGAGAGAGAGAGAGAGAGAGAGAGAGAGAGAGAGAGAGAGATGTAAAGATATGAAGAATATGAAGATGGCTTCACAGTATGTTCGTATAACCTCGTTCTCACATTTCTTTTTCCAAATCTCACTAAATAATATAAAAACACTTTGAACTTCATTTTATAGAATCTCTTATCCCGAAAGAGCTTATGTAAATAAAGAAATTATCATTAATATGTTTTTATTCAACTTGGCCTTATTTATAGCAAAAACACATGCTTCGTGTTTTTATTTGACAAGAACATTTTGTCCCTAAAGAGAAGACGGATAATTGAAGCACCTCATATGGATATTACATTTCCATTTCTTATGGTGATATTAGTATTCGGAAGGCCTTTTCCAGAAACTAATTACTTTTCTATATTTTTCCGACCGGGATAAACTTGATTTAACAGCTTTCAAAGCCCTCGCAATTATTCCTACAAAGATTAAACGAACAAAACACTTATCATATTCGGAGGTCTGTGTTTAAACTCAGTAGTTTTTTAAGTGAAAATAAAGTCTTTCTCATCAACACGTATAAATCTGTGTCGATACTAAACAATTTATGGCAATCATGTATACATACACACACACACACACATATATATAAATATATATATAATTTTGACGGTGTAAAAAAAGCCCAGATTTGTAAACAAAAAAGTACATAAACTGATATCTGGTAAGGAAATTCAATAATAAAAGAAAAATATGCTAATATTTTTTATTGTTTCTGATGATAACTTTATCAATAAAATGTCGTTTTGGTCAACCCTCTTTAGTCAAAATCATAGTGATGATCCATTAGGTGAAACCTATGCAGATAACTTCTTGCTTTTAAGATATATATATATATATATATATATATATATATATATATATATATATATATATAAGAATGTAGACACGAACCTGTTATCAAGGTATAAATTGCTCCGAAATCAGGGACGATAGAGATAATATTTGAACACTATAAGAGCCACATATGTACCAGGGTGAACCACAACTCACCTCAAAGGAGAGTTATCTTTTCAGAGTTATATTCCCCAGAGATTATAACGTCTTATCCCGACCAAAAGTTTATTCTGTTGCATAAAACGTTGGGACTCACAACCATTCTAGGAGAAGGAAAAATCGGTTCTTGAGATCTAAAGAAAAAAAGCATAGAGCAAATTCAAATGATGACACAATGCAACACACATCCGACGAAGATCAAAGAACATATTTACCAAAATTTTTGAAAACAACAAAGATGAAGATACTTGTTTTAAAAATCTGTGGATTGAACACGGAAGCTTTTTTCTATAAAAATGCTTTGTTGTTTTTCTGATTTTTCAAGCGGGTAAATGTTTTAGACATGTGAAATAACGGATAGACCAAATCTTTTAATTTGCATGAAGTATAGAGTATTTTTGAAAGATTTTCCTGAGAGTGGAAAATCAGGTTTGATTGATGTGTTGTGACCGCTTAGGTAGATCTTCATTGGAGGATTGTAAAGTCCGCTGACTGCAATTATTAATTAGATTAAATTTTAAATAAGCTTGTTGGCCTTGAAACATTAAAGTTGGCAGAGTATTAGTTTGCATGGTTTATTAAGTTGAATATTTTCATCCATAAATGTCATCTTTCTGTTTGAAGTACGAACCGGTTTTGAACATGAGAAGACGTAAAAAGATGAATAAAAGAGTGCACACAAGGGTATATTTTATTTCTTCGTGGAAGAAAGAAAATGGGACTGCGTGTGATAGGAAAGAAGATGGGTCAGTAAAGAGAATGAAGTGGTTGAAGTAGAACAAGAGGATGTCTTCCAGATACGCAAGGTGTAAGGTGGGGGCAAAGAATGGAATCTGTGACCTGAGTTGTAATTCTAAATGAAACTGTTCGTATTTCACTTTGTGCTAATGTTGTTTAGAAAGGCATAAATCGATCTGTTCTTCCCCAGCAATGGGTAGATATTTGGGTAGACTGTGTTACCTAGGTTAGGCAACCATTCTAGGAGAAGGAAAAATCTGAATTAAAACTATCTTTACTCTACTTAAAAATCGACCTTGTGTTACAGTCTGCACATGGCGTAGAGGTTGTGTAAATACGTGTTCATGTATGTATACGTACACGTGCATACATCTGTGTTGGTGAGTAAACGTGGGATATCCGAAAATTAAGGTGGAAATAAACGTAAATTGACCAAAATTACAACACTGAAATCAGCAAACACAAAGCAACAGGAAATATGCATTAGTGTTTGTACCAGTAGAACAGCATGTGCGTATTTGTGATGTCACAGCGAAGATGTTTGCGACAATAAAAAGCTCTAGCAATACTGGAAACACATCAGATCGTTTTGTGTTATAATCAGGACATTCATTGGGGAAGTCTTACCCCTCTACAGTGAAGCAGTCGGTATATTCTACAGCCATAGCCGACTGGGCAATGGTCTAGATAAATGTGTTTCCGCAGGAATGTACTAATCAATGGAAGCCAATTTCATATACTTTGGAATTTTGATTCTAGAAGATAGACAGCGCTAGATTTTAGCTGGAAACCGGTAAACCAAGAAATCGTCCACGTGATGTTAGGGTATTGGAGAAACATAATTTATCGCAGCAGAAGCTGGAGAAGGTTTGACAACCGGGGGAAGCTTTGGTATTACTGTTTAACGACCTTGCATTTGTATGCAACTCTTGCTCTGCGTCTTACATCGGGAAGGTCAGGTTTCCTGATAAACACTAGATTGCAATATCATCCTGTCGGCAGCATCGGTTGTCCTCTGATGGTAACTGATTACAAAAGTGGTGTTCGGGGAGGTGTTTCTATCTCTCCCGTGGCAATCCTATTTTTCGCCTGTCAGTGACTAGTTCATTGAACAGGTCACCACATATGACCTGCCCGTCACAACTGTACCTTTTGCAGCAGATTTTGTGATGTTTGAGGACCTTGTTTCTTGTTTGGCACATAATTAAGACTACGAATAAACAGCGCTGATGCAAAGTTTCAAAAAGGCGTAGACGGAGACGGACCATGACCTAGGATTTAGTTACACATATTCACCTATATATATATATATATATATATATATATATCGAGATGTACAGTAAATGTTAGAGTTACCTGTTTGAGAAAGAAAAAAAAACGCCGACTTAAGGTTTTTCTTTCTGAAAAGTGATCTGAATTCGGTTAAAATTTTTCGTGTGTGACGATTTCTTAGCCGAGTATTTATTCCAACTTGTAGTTCACTGAACATCCTTTGACCTAACCAAGAAAAAAGTAAACAGAAGCATGGTTATCGTAAGCAATATTGAATGTTGACAAACCAGTCTATGGAAGTCTTATGTATCAGATACAAAGAAGATAAAACAGACATCTGAAATGAGGGTAAGATTATATATATATATATATATATATATATATGCGCGCACGCACGCACACACGCTCGCGCGCGTGTGTGTGCGTGTGTGTGTGTGTGTGTGTTATGTAATAACGTCGAGAAGTAAGAACACTCTTAATAAGTCTTCATTTTTAATAAAAAGTATATTTTATCATAAACTCATCAGACCAGGATTATTGAACATTATACAAGGAAAAAAGTCAGCATTATGAAACATTCATTAGCACATAATACAATGATAAAAATCTGTAACCAAATATATAAATGTGTAACTGTAATTGTTTTTCACCATTCATATATATATATATATATATATATATTCTTCGGAAGAAAAAATGCACGAGGAAGTAAAAAATCATTTATTTTAAGCTCATCCTGTTGTACAGACCAGTATTTGAGCTCTTTTCTCATAAAAAAAAAAAAATTAACGATTTCTTGATTTCACATTCACACACACACATTCACATTCACACACATACACACACACATTCACACACACACACACACACACACACACACACATATATATATATATATATATATATACACTGCTGATAAGTTATTGTTTGTGGAATATGAAAAATCCTAAGCAAAAATACCAAAATATTTTATAAAAATAAAATAAGAGTATGCCAAAGCTTCATTGAAGCCATCATTATTAAAAATGAATAACCAAAATAGCAGTAAACGACGAGTTCGAGGCGAAGGTTTAACTTGATCCCTTTACTGGTGCAAAGTGCAAATGACCAGACGCTTCTTCTCAGCCAGTAGCTGCAGACTCAGAGGCTGGCTAATCAACAAAGACATCAGTGTAGCGTTTTTTGCTTAACTGTTCTTTTCATGATCAACTCAGATCGTTCTTTAAGGATTACAAATCTGACTTTAACTCTACAGTCTTTTTTTTATGACTCCGGGGGTTCTTTTCTCTCCTTTACTGCCTTTTATTGCTATTTTTCGATGTTATAAATTCATCAGCATCACGATGTTGATGACACTGCAGCCAAGCAAATGCAACGGACACTCGGAGCAAAATACAAGTTCACGAACAGACTCCACCGCTCGGACTATTTTCGTCGACCAAACTCTGGTTAACAGCCGAATCAACCACCGAGACGTCAATTGACCTGCTTCTGCGACCCGATATGTCTGACTCTCCGACCGTTTACAGATATTTGGCCGCGTAGATACAGTAAGGACCTGTCCAAGATCATCTAGACTCACTGTTTCCTCTATCAGACTGCGGTGTCTACACTTCGACACAACATAAACTTTACACAAATTCTCCGTGCATTTATCAGCAAATATAAGTGGTATTGTAAATTTACCCTCGTATTTTTGTCACTTTTGCTCTGTTTTTGTCATATCATTGATTTATAAAAGGTATTTATCGATCCCGTAAAAATCTAAACCAAACAATTCTTACAAAAGAAAATTCCCCCTGAAGATGATCAGTTGATAAGATCAAAAGTGCTTGTGAGCAAAACCTTGAGCAACTTCTCAATCAAGGGACCCTGATACAAAAAAATAAAATAAATAAAATAAATAAATACATAAATAAAATTGCAGAAAGAAAAAGTTCCGTGATCTTTAAGCACTCTCATTTAATTAATAACTCCTTAGCAAAATATTCACTATATATATATATATATATATATCATCATCATCATCATCATCATTATGTCGTGCCGCCAGCACGGATATCCTTGACTATCTCTCGCCACTTCTCCCTATCATTCATCGCCTCCGGCAGGTCTTCCGGGTTACATCATGTGTCCTCACATAGCTGCTGTATGTAAGTTCGGGCTGGTCGTCCTGCTTTTGCTTGGCCATATGTGGGGGTCCATAGGAATACGTCACTTACGAGCTCGTCCTTGCTTCTCCAGCAGTGTCCGGCGTGTCTGGCTCGTCTAAACTGTATAGTCGTGATGGGAGGCAAGTGGCCGTACAGTTGGCGTCTCGTGGGGTGTTGTCGCCAGGACTTGTTCAATATTGCTCTCAACATTCTTGTGTAGTTGCCGTCAAGTTTCTTCTCCAGCCGTTTAGTTAGCGTCCATGTGGTGCATCCATATAGCAGTATCGATACAACCGCTGCCTGGAAGAAACTGCGTTTCATTTCATCGATCAGGTCTGATTTCCATATGATTGAGAGTCTATCTATAGCCGTCCATGCTTTCGTCAGTCGTGTGTCGATGTCGTTTTCCGTTGATGAGACGCTACTTCCTAGGTAGGTGAATTTGTCCACTAGCCTCAGAGAGGCTCCGTCTAGTGTGGTAATGTTGCCCGTTTGGTTGTAACACATATATTCAGTTTTGTGCGCATTGACATGGAGGCCAATGCCTGCTGCAGCTCGTTCCAAACTATGCAGTAGTGTCTATGCTTGATTAGGCGTATTCGCCAGTAACGCTAAGTCATCAGCGTAATCGGCGTCTGTGATTGTTTTTGCGGGGTACCTTTGGCTTCTTTTCTTAGTCAGCTCGAAGCCATTTTCTCTGATATTGTCGATCGAAGTTCTAAGCACGTAGTCTAGACAGATGATAAAGAGGTACGGGGCTAGCGTGTCTCCTTGTAGTACTCCTGCAACAATGTCGAAGTATTCCGTGTCTCCATCTGGTGAACGTAAATTCACTTTTGTGTTTCTGTAGAGGATCATTATTGCGGCTACGGTTTCTTTCGGTAGGCCGTATGCTTGTAGGATTAGTTCCATTTTCCCTCTGTGGATGGAATCGAAGGCCTTGGTAAAGTCGACAAATAGTAATGTCGCCTGAAGGTTTTTTGCCCGAACGCCTTCAAGGATTCTACGGATGGTCAATATTTGAGAGGTTGTGGATCTATTTCTCCGGAAGCCATTTTGTTTTTTCCTTATGATGTTGTCTATTTTGGGTTCTATGCGGTTTCGTAGTAGGGCATTGTAGATTTTGGCTGCTATGGATGTAAGTGTTATCCCGCGATAGTTCTTGGCTAATCCGAGGTCGCCTTTTTTAGGGAAAGGGAGGATGCATCCCTTCATCCATCTTTCTATCTTATTTTGACTATAGACAGCGTTGCATTGCCGGAGCAGTATATCGTCGAATTGTCTGGTTTCCACACTTCTGGGGGGATCTCGTCCAGCCCTGCAGCTTTCCTATTTTTAATTTTTTTTAGAACCGAGTCGAGTTCTTCTTTGGTGAAAGGCCCTAGTTTAATGTCTAATTGCTTACTGATAATTCTGGTGATCGGTTCATCCGTTATTTTCGGTGGGCTTCCTTGTAGATTTTTGAAATGCTGTTCCCACAGTTTTACTCTTTCTTGTTGGCCTGCAGCTTTCAATTTTGCTTTGGCAGTGCTCTTCCTTCTACTTACTTCGTTTATTGTTTGCCAGGCTATTCTGGATTGTCTATCTTCCACCGAGTCTCTAATCTTATCTATCTGATTTTGTATGTATTCTGCCTGTTCTTTTAGATATATTCCTGCTAATTGATATCGTGCCTTTTCTAGTTTTCGGGCATTTGTGTTCGTTGGGTTCTTCCGATAGCTTTTGGAGGCAGTTTTCACGAGTGCACGTTTTTCTCTAACCTCTGACGTTTCCCACTGGACTCTATATTTAGTTCTAGATTTTGTTGGGATACACTTTGATGCCGCCTCTAGGTGTGCTTCAACAAAATTTTAATATTCGTCATTTGGGGTACCTTTTTCTGTCTTCTCTTGTAGTGTTTCGAATCTGTTTCTTTATTCTAATGCATATTTGTCTCTAATGTCTCTGTTGTTAAGTAGGGCCCAGTCATAGTGCTTAGTTGTCGCTGTTCGTGCGGCGTTTTTTCGTAGGCTTAGACGTATTTTGGCCGTGACTATTCGATGATCGGAGGACACACCCTCGAAAGTCGAGTATGCCTCGCAATTCATCGCACTATTTTTCCATTTTCTGTTCATAAAGAGGTAGTCTATCTGTGCTTTACTCTTGTTCGCGTAGGTGCGGGTCCATAATTTTCCCTCCCTTTTTTGAAAGTTTGTATTGAGGCATGTTAATCTATTTTCTATCATGAAATCAATTAGATGTTGTCCATTCCTGTTTGATGTGTTGTGTAGGCTGTATTTGTTGTTTCTGTTTTTCCCAATTTGTGCATTCATATCTCCGCCAATGACTAGCAGGTTGTGTTTCGGAATGCTACGTACTAGGGAGGATAGCTCCTCGTAGAAGGTGACTAGTTTGGTTTTTTCGCTAACATTGGTAGGGCTGTAGCAGGAGATGATCGTTGCTTTGGGGTTGCCATTAAACGTTGCGGCCATCATCCTAGGTTGTATTCTCTCAATGCTATTAAATGTTTTTACCGCTCTCGGTCCTATAAGCATTCCCACCCCTCCTACCGATGCATTGACAGAGTTTTTCTATGCTGATACAGTCACCAGCATCCATCCATTCGAGTGAAGAAAAAAAAATGTTGTATTGGATACTATATCGAAATAATACTAAGTCCCTGAAGACATTCTCTATGTTAAAAGAAAGACGGTCTGCCGGACAAAATATGAGTTGTCTCCAATACTTTATGAAAGAAGAGTGTGACTTACTTATGATAATGAAGAAGTCCCCACTAAAACTCTCAGCACAGTACCGATCATTTATAAGGTGTTCTACTGGAGAAAACCCGTATGTTTCGGAGTTATTAATACATTTCATCGGTAGATATTGATCTTATAAAGTATGGATAAATCTTTGTGTATATACCATGCATATATCGACTTAAATTAACACACACACATACACACACGCACACATACGCACACTCATATATATATATATATATATATATATGCGTGTGTATGTGTGTATATATATATATAGATGTGTGTGTGTGTGTGTGTGTGTGTGTGTGTGATAAAAGTAAGAGAAAAAGTGGATAAACCAACACTGACAATGAATGCAGCAATTTTGATATTTTATTCTTTAAAACTTCATCTGAATGAAAATATCTTTTGTAAAGTTCAGCAACTGAAAAAATAGATAAAATAAAGATAAAATATAAAAGGAGGAAAAAGGTCTAAATAAAAGAGACAGAAAAGGAAATAAAGTGAGAGAAATAGATTTAGTGTAGAGAGATGGTTGAAGGGGTAATTGGTTTTGACTACTAGTGGACAAAGTTTCTGGCCAATCAGTGAAGAGTTACGTACATTATTTCTGTACGGACACAAGATGGATTCTGGTGGACCTGCGAGAAACGATAAACAATGGCGAATGAAGGGGAAAGAGAGAGAGGAAGGGTGGGAAGAAATTAGACAGGGTCCGTGCTACCAATATGACTTGAGGGTGTTCACACACACACACACACGTATATATATATATATATATATATATATATATATTACCTTTATTTTATTATCCCATATACTTGTGCTACACGTGTTTCAGACATTACAGGCATCGTCCGTCAGTCAGAAGTTGCTTGGATTTTTGCTTAGTGTTAAGTTTATTGTATTGTCAATATTCTTGCTTTAGAAGCAGAGATGAACTCATAAGAGATGTACTCTTATGGATCCCCACACATGGCCGCGCAAAAGCTGGACGACCAGCTCGAACGTACATTCAGCAGCTATGTGAGGATACAGGATGTTGTCCTGAAGACCTACCTAGGGCGATGAACGATAGGGAGGAGTGGCGAGAGAGGGTCAGGGATATCCGTGCTACCAGCGCGATATGATGATGATGATGATTTTATTAAAATCCAGGCTTTGAGTCTGTGATAATACCTTTGAAGTTAATTGTTTGTTAAGATTTTAAACTTTCTATTTCCTTTCTCGGCATTTTGGTTCTAAGCAATATGATGTAATTAGTGTTCGAATACTTTTTGGAGTTGATTGTTCGAGACGATTTTAAACATTGCATTTCCACTGTAAATCTGAGAAAAAGACTGAACGAGAACATAATTCCAATTTTATCATACATGTGAGAAGACGTGCGATAACCTATCCTCACAAGCCACCGACCAGGGGTGATGCTATATATATATATATGTATATATATATATATATATATATATATATATATATATAGATATAGATATCCCTCCGAACTTACAGGATGAGACACAAAGTCAGTTTTAAGCTGAGTTGAATAGGTTTGAATTCGGAGTTTTCCTTTAACTAGAGTCGTTACCGTACTAAAACTGAAGAGCTTGTCTGATCGCCTATTTATCCAAAGCTGAAAGAAAAATTGGATTCATACCTTTCACAGGGATATGTGAAATGTCAACAGTCTCGGCCAGGATTTGAACTTTTGTAACTGTGTCCATTTCCCATTGTTGTAAACTTCTCATAGACCCAATCAAGAACATAATCAAAGATAATGAACGAACTTCCATGGACAAACGAAACACCCTTCTTTATAAAAATATATATCTCTCATTTTATTCTGGAAAGGGCACGCAATTTGTTGTAAATTTGAGAGATACGTGGTGCATTCAATAAGTTTCCAGCTTTTTTTTATACAGGCATTTAAAATTGTTGTAAACTCTTGAAAATTCAGTATGTTATTGCTATACATGATGACTGACCAATTTTCATTCAAATGAACAGTTACAGCAGGAATTGGAATACACCCTGATTGGTGAATTTCAAAAATGCAATCTGGACGTGAAGAAATTTTAGAAGAACGATATGCAAAAAAATTCTGTTTTAAACTTGAAAAACAAATGCCCCAGAAACGTTTGGAATGCTTCAGACTGCTTTTGGAGCATCTTGCATGAATCGAGCATCAGTTTTTCAGTGGCATAAAAGATTCAAGGAAGGCAGGGAGTTTGTGAGGGATGATGAGAGGTGTGGGAGGAGTAAGGAAGTCAGTAGACCAGAGTTGATTGGCCAAAGGGTTAGGGTTAGGGTTACTATGTTGAGGTTTTAAGGGAGTGAGTTCAGGAAGAGATTCCTTGGGAAGAGACCAGCACTATTCAAATCGGGTCAGTGGCATTTCCACCAGGACAATGCACCAGTCCACAACTACATACTTGTGACAGAATATTTGACCAAGATGGACATCAAGACAATTCCTCACCCCCTATAGTCCAGACCTTTCTCCCAGTGACTTTTGGTTATTCCCTAAGCTCTGAGGCTGTCGTTATGAGGCAACTGAGGAGGTGAAAAGGGGTGTGACGAAGGTCATTGACACGCTCAAACAAGAGGACTTCCATGGGACCTTCCAGAAGTTGTTGGAACGGTACAACAAGTGCATTGCAGCCGGAGGAGATTAATTTGAAGGGGTCTAGAGTTTCATGTGTGTACTATCAATAAAAGTGCCCATACGAAAAAGTCTGGAAACTTGCTTTATGATCCTCGTAGATGGAGAGACATATATTCAGGGAAGGGACTTCTTCTTGTCCCACATCTTCTTCCTGGAGCCTGGGATGCCAAAGCTTGCACCCCCTTGCAAGCAGTATCGGCAGAGACGACCTAACGCCTCTGATCGCCTGCGTATCCCTGGCTCGACTCTCGATTCTGACTGGACTCTAAATCTGACTACGTGGTTCTCATATCACGTGGTCTCCTTCCGGTTACACACCTGCTCGACCGGCATATCCCGACGCACTGCTATCCACCTGTTTACTAATCACAACTTGACAGGTTGTCAAAGCACACGGGGTCACCAGGAATGATCCCCAAATCCATGTCAACTGTCATTATCTAACACTATGATGATACTGATTCCTCAACAAATATCTGTCTGTGTCTCTCTGTCTTGTCTTTCTCTTTGCCCTGTCAACAGGGGGTGTAGAATACACCGACTGCACCCAGCAGTGGAGTAAGACCCCCGCTAACGAGTGTCCTGGTTATGTCATTAAACGATCCGATGGTGAGATTCCAATAATGCTGGAGCTTTGAGGAATGCAGAGTACCCCTTCATTGCCATCGTTAACAGGTCCACTCTGGCCAGGAATGGCAGCACCTGATAGGGTCCTATCTATGGGTCAAATAGAACTTAACCGGGGTTTCGAGTTAACTGTTTTTTGCATTTAACTGCACATTTAAGCTAAACTGAATTGTTTAAAATAGAACTTTTGACATCTAAACTGCGTACTTATGCTAAACCTTTTTCGCATTTAATTGTATGCATTGCCCTGTCAGCTGAAGCTGTAGAATATACCGACTGCACCTCTGCAGTGGGGTAAGACTCCCGCCAACGAGTGTCCTAAACAATCCGATGGTGAGGTTCCAGTCATGCAGGTGCTTTGGGGGATGTGGAGCACCTCTTTATTGTCATCTCTCCCAGGTCAACTCTCGCCTGTAGTGGTAGCACATGATCTATGGGTTGAATAGAACTAATCTGCGTACTTATGCTGAACTAAAACACTTAAAAAAGAACTGTTTTGACATCTAAACTGCGTACTTATGCTAAACTGAATTGCTTGAAATAGAACTGTGTTGACATTTAACAGTGTGTAAACAAAAACTATACTTATACTAAAAAAATTCTTTGAATTAGAACTGTTTGACTAAACTGAATAGCTTGAAATTGAAATGATTTTGACAATTGAACTGTGTACTTATAGCAAATCGATTTGTTTGAAAAAGAAGTGTTTACTTGTATAAAAAGAGATTTGACATTAAATAACCAATAAATGTTGATATGTCATAAACCCAAACAAACTCTCTCTATATATGTGTATGTGTAAGTGTGTGTATGATGGTCGTATGTGTCTGTATAAGGGTTGTATGTGAGTACACAAAATGGTTTTGCGCATACTGTAATTGATGGATATACATATAAATGTATCTATATAATATGTGTGAATAAAAGATCCCTGCGTTCTTCTTAAAATCTCTTGCTTTTTGCAGGAAATTTTTTTCACAAATCTATTAGTTTTCGTTCGTTCGTGTGCAGATTTTCACTTACAATTTTTTAAAAATCTTACAAAAAGTATACTGAATGAGAAATAATCAAAACCAACAAAATTAACAAAATACAAAACTTGCCAGCGGACAAATAGGTGTCCGCTGCTAGCGTTGACTACTAAAACACTTAAAAAAGAACTGTTTTGACATCTAAACTTGACTACTTAGTATATTTTCACCCGCTCACAATAGTGACCAACGTATCTATGAGGAATGGGACATATCCTCTAATATCCATTGGTAGGCTATATAACAATTATTCATACGCCCATTTATCTATACCAATGTTCATAGAGATAATTTCTGTGCATTTATACGGTCGTAATTACACTATCGTGCGTATATTAGACCCTAAACAGCGCTCGTATTTGGATGGCTAAACTTGCCTTATCATTTGTCGACAATGAAAGCATTTTGTAACATTTTTCAGTGTCGCGTGCCCCGACAGAATTATTTTGCAAGCCAGTCACCGATTATGTGATTGTTTTGTGATAATGTTGATCGAATAGTTTCAGGAAATATGACGCTTGTACACAACGTATCACTTTTAAGTTTTCTTTTGGAAGAAGGATTGGCTGTATATGTATAATTTCTCTCCTGTATCTGCACAGCATATATATATATATATATATATATATATATATATATATATATATATATATATATTCGACATTATATGGTTGTCTCTCACTTGGTGTTTTAGTGGCAGACCAGTTGCGGTATAATTTGGAGAATGCTCAATATCTGTGATAGAGCTATCATATTATATAATAATAATAAATATTTATTAGTTTTACATGTATTTAATAACATGTATGCTTATCTGCGACCACTAGTTTCATACCGTCTTTACATGGCAATCATCTGCCTTATGAGTGCCGTGTTAAGACGGCATTGAACCAGTCGCCGCAGATAAGCATCCATGCAATTAAATACATATAAAACTAATATATAATCATAAGGATAGATAGATAGATAGATCAGTGATAACTCTAGGTTATCTGGGTTACTTGTAATTTACAATAAGTCTAATTCAAAATCTAAGAATAAATTTAGCATCAAACTTTCTTTTTTATAACAATTCATCAAATCTTTGTACTTGTGACGGTTTGTGCAGCTGTTCATCGACAACTGAGCATTCTAGAAAAAACGAATTGATATTTTCTCTTTATCTATTGTATTTTTCAAAACAAATATATCTAAACCAGATTAAACGTCTCTCTCAGTCGCCATAAGAATCTCTCATGTTAACCGCTCAATGTCTGGGTCAACGAAACAGATCACAAACCCATAAACGCAAGCTAAATCATGCAATGTGTGTGTGTGTGTGTGTGTGTGTGTGTGTGTGTGTGTGTGTGTGTGTGAGAGAGAGAGAGAGAGAGAGAGAGAGAGAGAGAGAGAGACAATGATTAAGTGATTTGATTTTATAGCATGTCAATTAATCTGGAGCTATTTTATGCCAAGGGGTAAATTGTGGGGGACGGTCAAATCTATTTAAAATCTTTTCCTGGATCTTTCTTGACTTTGATCATATGTAGTTGTGGGTAGTTAAGTTGATTTTGGGTCGCTTTGAGGAGTTGGTTTATTGAGTAAAGTTCAATCTTACAGTTATACTTTATGGTATAATCTAATTTATTTCAGGAAGGATATTCTGATATTTTTAAATGTGTTTCCGCGTTATTTGTGTTGTATAATCGTTTTCTGATAACAACAAAATAACTACATTCTATTAGAATGTGTTTAACGGTATAGGGTGTTTTACATGCAGTACATTCCGATTGGTTGACTAGTGTCAGTAAAAAGAAGTTTGTTGGTCTTGTGTGAACGATAAGAAGTTGGGATACAGTGAGTTATTCCTTTTTGGATTTTCTGATGTCTGGTTTCCATTCTCCTATATTGAATTTAATTTGGTAACATTTTTGTGAATGTTGAAACTTCAATTGAGAGGAAAGAGAGAGAGAGAGAGAGAGAGAGAGAGAGAGAGAGAGAGAGAGAGAGAGAGAGAGAGAGCAAGCGACGCGGGGGCGCGCGCACACACACACACACACATACACACACACACACAAAAAAAAAACTTTAATGAGGCTCACATTTTTTTTTTTACCCCATGTCATTCTATTAAATTTCATTGATCAACAGGATAGAATAAACAAACTATTTTCACCCAAAATTTAGCTAATCAATTGAAACAAAAATATATCTATTTGAAATCTTAGTGTAAAACATATATGAGATTTTACCGATTATTTTTCTTCTTATAGCGAGAAATCTAGTCGTCTCCATCATGTTCTGCGAAGGATTTCGTTTAGTTTTTAAAGGTGAATATTTATGGGCCTGAAATAACTAATGATTTTTTTTCGTGTGTCATTATTCTGAACAGTCACCGAAATTTATCTCGTTCAACATTACAAGGCATCAAAATAAAACAATACTCTAAATATTAGTTAGTATAAATAATCATTTGTGAAGATTCAAGAAAGGTGTCTGAGTTCAACAAAAGTTGATGAGAAATTGTTCTAAGAGATTTCTACTACGAAATAAATCGACTTAAGAGAATCAGTTTTCGAGCTGAACTGGTAGATTCCTACGCCTCGAATCACTACTGATATAAATCATCATTAAGTCGAGATGTGAGGACAGAATTTCCCAACTCTCTCTCTCTCTCTCTCTCTCTCTCTCTCTCTCTCTCTCTCTCTCTCTCTCTCCGTCCCTATCGGCCATCGCTCTTGGCAGATTCTCTATTCTGGATCCAGGGTCTACACCAAGATAATATTTGTAAGTCTTTACTGGTCGGCCAACACAGATGTGATCATGTGTAGGAGTCCATATGATAACGTTGTTTATGTCTTTTGTGCTTATTTCTCCATTTAAATGAAGCGGTTCTTTTATTCTAATGATGATATCATTGCTTCAACAAAGAATATTGGTTAGCTGAGGAGACTTGCCGCCACTCAGACTTTAACGTAGTCTTCAAGATACTAAAAAAAAGAACCCCCCCCAATGTAATAACAGTAACTTACTAGTACACTGGAGACCAGCAAACATTAAAAGTGACAAGATTCAACATCTGCATATATATATATATATATATACTCCCCTACCCAAGTAGGGTTGAGTTCTCCGGCGAATGAAGTAATCGTGTTGCCATTAGTGTTTATTGCAAGCCTCTTCATATATGAATTGGGGTCTCGGTAGCCGTTAAACGGATGTATGTAAATAATAGTAATTATGATTCATAACCGTTTCAAATTTGCTTCGCTGCTACTGGGGCCTCGTGGCTGAAGGGTTAGAAGCTTGGGTTGGCGTTTGAGTCAACCGGGTTTCGACCCCAGCTACGGGAAACAGATCTGTGGATGGCTATATATATATATATGTGTGTGTGTGTGTGTGTGTGTGTGTGTGTGTCGGAAACGATAAATAAATCAGACAATATGTAAGTGTATAAATATGAAGGAAACTTGCCGAAAAGTATTTGGAGGATGGTTTTATTTATTGTTGAATTAGTTGACAACGTTAAATGTTTTTCCTATGCTAACCCATCATTAGGGCTGTTAGCATGTAACGTTGTCTATTCTGAATTATATTCAATTTTACGGTTTAAAATGAGACGTCAAAAAAAGAGAAACCTTTTAAAATTTTATTTTCGTTACATAATATTCAAAATTTATTTTACAACGGAACATACACAGACACGTAGACACACATACACTGACATACACTCTCCCTCACACACACACACACACACACACACACACACACACACACACACACACACACACACACAGACTATATATATATATATATATACACAAACACACACACAATATATATACATATATATATATATATATATATATAAGCACTATGTACTCTACCTCTCTCTATTATGTTTTTCCTTCTCTTCCTTGATTCTCTCTCTACTTTATTACCTAGCGATTTGTACCTTTCGAAAAATCATGGCAAGAATGTTAGGGAAAAAATCAGTAAAATGCGTATAAAAATGATTGATGAAACTATTTCAAATAAAAGATTTTGTAACTTTTTAGCTCATATTTGAGTAAATGAAGAGATAATTGATAAAAATACTGGTCATCAGTCAATAGCATTGGAAATAGAAATAAGACTAGATCCAACAATCATTCCGTATTTGGTGCAATGCAAATTTTTTTTACATACTTTAAAAATAAAATATATTACGCTAAAGCAAGAGAGCCCAATTAACCCAACTATTTTATTAACAGCTCGATATATATATATATATATATATATGGCTGGGCTGTGGTTTTTCAGGGTCGAATCCTGGGTCTTAAAGACACCAAATGAATCACTATGGTTTAACCCGGCATTAATTATAATACTATCGCTTTGGTCCGGCACCAAATGTGCTACTATGTTCTGGGGTCGGCTACCATTTGTAACGATGACGTTTGACCCCGATACAAAATGTAACAATATCTTGACACAGAACCACGGTATCAATATCGCGGTCTCTGAAACCCAACACCGGTACCAGCGTCAAATGTAATACCGTTGTGCACGACAACACAAGAGGTACCAGATGTAATAATAATGATTGGTCTAATCCTGGTTTCGGCGCCAAATGCCTTTCCAGGTAGTTTGTTTATCAATCCCTCCAATTCCCAAGGTGTGTTTGAAAGATCTGCAGATAGGGAATAACATAATTTATCCGGAATTTCTTTCAACCGTCGGGGTGATTCGTTAGAATAATGTTTATTGGGTCTTGGAAACTAAAAGACAAGAAGATCTCTCCGTCACCAATTAATAATCATTTATCAGAACGCATTGGTATAACAGTAATAATTATATGTGATATTAAGCATTTATTTCTACGTATTTATTTCCACGTATTTAAGTATGGCAATATACCAGTAACAGTTCAATTTAAGATAAGTCATTTGTTTGCATACGCTTAAATGGTTAAACATACGATTTGAGTGTGATTAGTTTGTGACTAATCTTACTTTTTAAATGAGTAATAGCTTATTTACAAAATTAAGTATTGCTCTTGTTTGCAAAGTTAAAGTATTTCAAGTATTGCTACCTAACCCGAATAATTCTATTTCATATTCACCGTTTAATGCAGTGAGGTGGTTTTAAGTATTTTTTATTTAACTCTAATAATTCAATTCAATACTATTCATGCATTTGCACAAATTTAAACGGGATGTAGCATTCCTATGTAACACAAAGAATCCTATTTAGCATAGATCATTTCTTTGCACAAAGGTAAACGGTTCCAAGTACTGCGATATTATAGCAATATTTCAGTTTTTGCACGTTAAATGGTTTCAAGTAATTCTATTCAATAGTAATAATACTATTCAATTCTACTCATTTATTTGCACACAGTTAAATGGTTCCAAGTAAGACTATTTATCTCTAAAAATTGAATATCAGTAATTTGTTTCGACACAGTAACCTGTTTATTTTGTGTTTTTTTTATTAATGACATATCAACATTTATAGGCTATTTAATGCCAAAGCCATCCTTCTTCAAGAACAGTAATTGTACTATTTTACCCATAGCTGGGAGGATAAAGGGGTTCATAACTTTCCCAAGGATATATGTCGGAAAATGAACGTATTAGCATGACTGGAGTTCGAACTCGCTCACTACGATTCCTAGGTCCATCGCTTTAATCATTACACAACGAGGATACCCTCACAGTTAGATGGTAAAACAGTTCTATAGTGATGGGGCCCTATCAGGTACTACCCCCCAGGATTAGGGTGGATCTTGTTGTTATGGCAATGAAAAGGATCTCTACATAAACCAGAGCGCCAGGATAGGAGCCTCACCATCAGTCAGCTTAGTGTTATATACAGAACACTCTTTGGGGGCTCTTACCACTCTGTAGAAATGCAGTCGACGTATTCTACAGGCCTACCCGATTGGACTGCATGAATACAAAGCCTATACGTTTTGTAAGTCAAACAGGCAATTAATAATCCAACATGCTTTTGAAAATACAAATAAAATGTTATGTGTATATTACTCTCACTTTTAAGATACTTTTTCACGTATTTGTCATCGAGATTGCAATGTCTGTGAACATAGAATCAGGCGGCGATCCTAGTTCATGTCCTGGACGAGACTGTTTGGGATTCACTTCGTAGTAATGGCCTTACGAAAGATACGAATCCGTCTCTTCTTCCGGCAGCTATGAATATATAGTTGGTCAGACGGTTTTTGACTTGTTAAGAGAAAAGGAAATTTTCGTATTCAAACCAGGTTCACCCCGCTAAAAAAATTGCCTTATGTTAAATTCTGCTCATGACGAAAGGCCTAGGTGAATATATACCTTCCAAAAATACGTGGCGTCAAATCAGTTCATCTTCAGTCAATAGGACCTAACGAGATAACACTTTCCGATATTCCAACTTCTCGTGGATGATTTTTCAGAATATGAAAATTTGGATTTTCTATCATCCCCTAGAAATATGATTTAAATAAGCATGAATGAGTATATCATACAATGTGGTCAATATACACCTCCTCACACACCGTCATATACGTACATGGGCGCATGTTCACAGAAAGTCACACGCATACTTAAAATACAGAAACAAAATCCATAGACATACATATATACGCACATTCACTTCGAGACACATATAAACACACAAGTAGACACACGCTTTGATGCATGGACAGACTCATGTATATAGAAAATGACACGAAGACACAAAGAGATAAATAAACGCACAAATATACTCACACATTAGTAGGAGCAATTAAAATTATGTTTAAGCAATTAAAAAAAATACATGTAACTTACACATTTTTAAAATATGCTGTCTTAAATTACACATATTCATAAGTACACAAACATATCTATATATGTGTGTGTGTGTGTGCTAGTGTTCATGTACGTGTTAATCTCCCTGTGTACGTGCGTATGCGTGTGTTAGTGTGTGGGTGCATGGATGTTTGTGAATTTACAAAAAGAAATAAGTAGATATAATTTTAATTACGGTAATTACACATTTTTTCGAATATGTCGACTTAAGTTACGCATATATATATATATATATATATATATATATATATATATATATATCCGTGTGTGCGTATGTGTACATGAATTCATTAAGTTAAGGCCAAACATCCGTATATGCATAGAAGAAAATAAGCACATATATAAGCTAACCTCTCAATATCCAAACATATATACGCGAATGTGTTTAAGTATGTCTTGTATTTCTAATAAAGTTTAAAAGCTGAAACGTGCACTAAATGCACAATTCACTGATGGAAACACGACACGCGATTACGTAGTCGTCATAACGCCAAGGAGGGAAAATACGTCATTAATAAATGACATATGGAAACCCTGTTGAACTTTTGTAGAGAAAAAAAAAACGAAGCAGAAAACAAAACAAAACACTAAAAAACATGTGATCCCTCCGCATACCTAATGGTAGTAAATTTTTAGCATTTTCAGCAGACGCCATGTATACGTTGATGGTGAATTAAAACAAGAACCAACAAAAGAGAAACAAACAATAGCAACAACTACTGCAACTACTATGACTACTTCTACTCATAATAAAAATAATACTCACCTGGCTTCAGAACAATCCTAGATGGATGGGGATAAGGCATATTAGCTTGGCTCCAGGAGGCTTTCCGCCAAGAAATACCTGCTTAGCAGTACTGTATTTATTCCTTGGTATCAGAGGCGCCCCAAAATGGAAACTGCGGACCAAGCATTTAAGTAATGGCCAAACATGATATTTTATTCGTACATCATTCCTAACTGTAAAATGAGTATGTCAAATTTGACCTAGAAGAAAATCGGATAAATAAATACTAATAATAATAATTATAGCAAATAGAATGTTTGTGGTGACAGAGATGAAACATTTAATGACATAATTGCCGAATGCAGTAAACTGGCTCAAAAGGAATATAAGACTAGGAACGAATGGTTGGGAAAGATAATCCACAAAGAATTTTGCAAGCAATTAAAATTTGAACATTGATGAAAAGTCTGTATTCACAAACTAGAATCCATACGATTGTAGGAGATGCATTAAATTCATTGTGAATTTAAAAAAAATAAACGAATCACCTAATCCTGGTAGAATCTAGTATTAATTAACAAGAAAAAAAGAACTTGTTCTCTTGTAAATTTTGCTGCTTCAGTGAACCAGAGTGAAAATGGAAAAAAAAAAAAAAAAAAAAAAAAAAAAAGCAGAAAGATAAATACTTGGATTTTATCAGAGCACCGAATAATCTCAGCAAGTGGGTGGTGATACACATTGTAGCTGTTGCTCTTGCAACGATCCACAAATTCATAAAAAGGGAATGAGAGAACTAGAGTTAAAAGAAAAAAATTAAGACCATTCAGACCATTCACTCTTAAGATTGGCCTGAATACTAACAAACATTTTGAAGACCTGATGAGACTTGCTGTCTGTCAGATTCCAATAAAGATTACCAGTTAAAACTGGTGTGAGAAACTCGGATGGAATGAAATAATAACTTGATGACGAAATGACACGGTTATGGTTGCGCAAAGATCACTTGAAAAAAAGGATTGTGAATATCAAGCAATAATGACCGATAATACTTGTCTTAGATCATAAGAAGAACAATATAATGGATATCGTCTGTGTCAAAACATAGGGATATAAGTTTTCATCGTATGAATACAATATAGCTCATAAATAATTATACCCATAGCAATATTTTACATAAAACGTTATTTTCTTAGGAAGAAAGCATGCATTGATTTTATTATTCAAGTTGAACATTATACAGTGAAAACTGGTATTATTAGGTAATATCTATCACTAAAGTCTCGTGCAATGAAACTCTGTTGACACGAATAAAATTATAATTAATGCATAAATATATAAAAAGGGTGAACTTATTCGCTGCATATTGTTATTTTCGGCTAAAGAAAAGTATTGCAGAATTGGCTTGTAATAAATAATATCTAGTAATATCTGTTTTGATTATATTATATTCCACTAGAAATAAAAACCTGTTATCTTTACTTTAAAAGAAAAATAACGTTATAAAAAGATGTTGCTGTTCAGATTATTAATAAAATGGCAGGGATTTTACGTCTTTCTATGTCATGTTTTTACATACAATATACACTGAAATAAAATTTATGCGTAAAGGTGCAATTATTTTTGAACTGCCACAAATTTAACATATTCGCAACAGATTTCAGACGCTGTAGCATTTGGCAAAATATTTAATAATATCCTTTTTTTTGTATAAATTTTTCTCATAAATAATAAAATACCTGTAATTTTAATTCAGAGAAACTTGATTTTTTATTTGAAAGATTGTTGGATAATACATAGTTATGAACAATATGAATGAGCACAGAAATATTGATTTGATTGTGTAGGAAGAGAGATTGCTTGGAAACTGTGCAAACTCCTCGGGTTTCAACACATAGCAATATGGAGTAAGCAGAAACCAGATGTTAATATAGAGAATAGAAAAAGCAAATTTAGACATGAAACAAACATTCACTCATTGTAAGCTTCCAAAATGTTTGTCAGTGGATGTAGTCATATCAGTATACCAAAGAAAAATATTAAAGACTAAGGCAAAAGCACACACACACACACACACACACACACACACACACACACACACACACACACATATATATATATATATATATGTGTGTGTGTGTATATATATATATAAATATATATGTTGTTAAATGTGAAAGTGAAAATTCCACCCATTGTTTGTTAGCCCGCTTGATATGGTCTCAATTTGAAATCCAAATGTCAAAGCAAACGGGGATAAAAAAAAATCTAAGTAGCAATATATTAAACGTCACGTGGAGAAAAGACAGACATCACCAAAAAACCCACATTGATCTAAGAAATGTTATAAAGGGAAATACTCAATACAGTATTTCGAGCTTAAGTCAAACATCAATCCATTTATCGTTCTTAAACAGAAAAAAAATAGAGACATTTGGAGATCCAGGAGGGAAATATTCAAATAATACTAATGTTCGCAATAGATCAACCAAGTTACGAAGCTATAAGCCTGTTCTATTTTGAGATTGTTGACCAAATCAGAGTAGCATGGATTGTAAAAGTTAGCGACCTTAGTCGAGGGTGACCCGAAGGCTCCCCTTTTTAATAGAGACCACACCGAGGTGTAGGGGAGGGCGCTACTCCATTCCCTTGATTGCTCCACTTTACTCTTGATCCTTACCTTATAATGCTGAGTGTTAAGTAAGGCGGCATCAAGTACCAATTTTTAAGTCTTTGGTATGACTTGACCTGGGATTGAACCCCGGTCTGCCAGACCATTGGTGAACACTCTATTCATTAGGCTAATGTCCTAAAATCGGCAAAGCTTTGTAAATAAAAATAGTCTACAAATAATTATTTAGAGAGTTAAACTTTTTTGTTTTCTTGTTTTCCAGACGTTCCGACCAGTATATTATACGGCATTCTTTAGATGTATTATACAATTGCACACAAAGAAAGAACTACTTGTTTTAGTATTTTTCTTCCCTAGTACAAAGAAAAGTGTTATAAGAATAATATTTTTCTTATCATAGAATTGTTCTCAGATCGTTTCACAATGACCTGTTTTGCACCTAATATTTTTATTGAGTGACAGAAGCAACCATGATTCTAGGCTGTCCTCTTTGTAAGATATTCGGGACCATTCTTCAAGTGAACGAAGGAAGAACTTAAACAAATGGACAAAAGAGCAAGAAAACTAATATCGATACATATACCCTTACATCCAAGAGATGACATAGGCATGCAATATATGTCAAGAAAAGAAGGAGCTAGATGACTCACTAAGCATTGAAGATAATGTCAATACATCGATATGATGACACGAAGACTACATTAAAAAGTGCAACCAAAGACTAATTATAGTTACCAGAAACAGTATAAACAACACAAGAATCAACATGACAGTAATAACTAGAAAGGAGGTGTCCGTGGTGTAATGGTTATCGTTGTAGGAAATGGACACGGCGACACGAGTTCAAATCCTGGACGAGATTGCATTTCACATAGCACGAGTACCCTTGGGAAAGGTATGAATCTAATTATTCTCCCTCAAGCTATGGGAAAATAGTAGGGCAGACTAGGTTCTTCAGCCTTGGTGAGGCAACTAGTCTAGGAGAAGGAAAACTCTGAAGTCAAACCTGTTAAATTCCGCTTAAAAAATGACCTTGTGTCATATCCTGCCCGAGCGGAGGGGTTGGTAAATATGAATAACTAGAAAGCCAAATTGAGAAGAAAAACAGCTCTATAGATATTTCAAGAGACAATCAAATTTTCGCACGAAAAGACTTGGACATGGCTAAGAAGGAGAAGTCATAAAAGAGAAATTAGGAACAACTATGTTAAAGCAAAAATAGATAAGCCAGCACAGAATAGCAAATGTAGGTTATGAAGTGATTGAGACGAAACGACCAATCACATAATAAGTGAATGTAGTAAATTAGCGTAAAGGGAGTATAGATTAGACATGACTGGGTGATGATAGTGATCCACAGTGAATTATTTAAGAAATTGAAATCTTACCATACGAACAAGTGGTCTATTCACAATCCTGAATCCGTACAGGAAAATGAAACGCCCAAACTTCTTTGCGATTTTGAGATACAAACAGATTACCTAATCTCGGCCAGACGACCAGACAGTGACGTTCAACAACAACAACAACAACAACAACAACAACAACAAAAAAGAGAACCTGCCGAAAATGCCTTTTGCCGTCCCAGTAGACCACAGAGAAAAATTGAAAGAAAGCAAAAAGAGAGATTAATATCAGGACCTTGCTAGGGAACTAGAAAAAAGCTATGGAACGTGCAGTTGACCATGATAACAATTGGAGACCATTCAGACTATAGCATGACTAAGATCGGTTAGAATACTGAGAAGAGTCCTGGAGACTTGGGGAGATTTGCCGTCACTTGAACTCCAATGAAAACATCCGCTGATGCTGTTGTGAAAACACTCAAAAGAGTATAATAATAATAATAATGATAATAATAAAATAGCAGCATCAGCCCATCTAATATGAAAATAAGTATGAAACTATAGCAATACGTATTGAGTTAGATCGAAAATTTTAAAACTAATGATAAAACGGAGATCAACGGCCCCAGTCTATGCAGGTGCAAAAACTGTGACGAAAATGCTCCTAATACAAGATAACCCTCCAGCAAATTGGAACAACAAGCTCACATGTGAAATAAAATGAGAAAGACGTGTTTACAAATTACTTTGACAGACAGATAGACACAATTAACAGGGACCACGTGTTAAGCTCTAGGATTCTTAAAAATGAAAACAAGTGATTCCTGCCTGAGATCAAGGTAAAATTAATACTGCCCAGACTCCACCCTGTGGAGAACCGAATATGTTAATCATCATGCAAATGGTCATTGTGGTACCTTATAGTTAGCAAGCTAACGTTTAATTGCAACCATACAGATGAAAAAAATTCTTATGCCGTTGGAAAACTGAAGTATTTTTCTTTTTTTCAAATAATATGATTTCTATAATTCCTTTACCAGTTGGTTGTCATTTTTTAATGAATAGATGTGTCATGCTATAAAATATATTTCAATGTTTACTGTTGTTATTGTTTGGTAAGAATTTAATTCTTTTGTTAATCTGAACAATTAATAGAAAGTATATAACGTTATAAGCCATTTAAATATTTCTATTCCAAATGACCCGAGAAACCCAAAGGGTTCCGATTATAACAACAACCTATGATGATATTGATTCTTCAATTTAGGAAGGCGTGAAAGATTATAATTAGCATTTAATATTTATGTTCATTATATCAAAATTTTAGATGGTTAAAAAATTACACATAGCTTAAATGCTCACTTAGCAAATTATTATTCATTTGCAGGTTGGACAGGGATTCGCTTTATTCTTAATTGATTTTGAACATCTTAGTATTTTGCATTAATAAAAATCTGACGATGATGTAACATTCTATTAAGTATATTAAGATTATATCTGTTATGTCTAGATTCAAAGAAAGAAGAAATTAAAACAACTAAAAAACAACAATGAATGAATCAATGAATCATAATAAATGAAAACAGTTATAATTTCGTGTCGCAATTAAATCAAAATTTGTAAATGAAGACGAATGATCATAGTCGCACAAAACAACGCCATAAAGACCACTTATATGAAACCGTGAATCGATAATACGCACGGAAAAGCAAGTGTAGATGAGGTCATGATTGAAATGAAACCATTTATCACATAATAAGCGAATGCAGCAAACTAGTACAAAAAGAGTATAAACTTAGATACGACTGGGTGGGAAAGGCGATCTACTGTGAATTGTGCAAGAAATTGGAATTTGACCACACTTCCAATAGTATTCGCACGAAAACAATCTGTCCCGGAGAATGAGACACATATTGCTCTCGGGGATTTTGAGTTTGTAAACAGATCCCCTAACCCCAGCTAGAATGCCAGACCTAGCCATAATTACAAAAAGAGAAAAAAGTAAATTACGTGGAGGCAGCGATGAAATAGATGACCAATTAATAAGTAAATGTAACAAACTAGAACAAAAAGAATACAAGACGTGGCTCGACTGGATAGGAAAGGTAATTAACCGGGTATTGTGCAAGAGATAAAAATTGGATCCTTATACAAAATGCTATTATTAGAATGTATGTTCGTGCTGGTCGTCCTGCTTTTGCCCGGCCATA
The DNA here is from genome assembly GCA_963585895.1 of Sepioteuthis lessoniana. Lineage (NCBI taxonomy): Eukaryota > Metazoa > Mollusca > Cephalopoda > Myopsida > Loliginidae > Sepioteuthis > Sepioteuthis lessoniana. The sequence goes on along the minus strand of OY757905.1, from coordinate 100,176,476 downwards.
TGTGGGGGTCCACAGGAGTACATCACTTATGAGCTCGTCCCTGCTTCTCCAGCAGTGTCCTGCATGTCTGGTTCGTCTAACTTGGATAGTTTTCGTGATGGGAGGCAGGTGGCCGTATAGTTGGCTTCTTGTGGGGTGTTGCCGCCACGACTTGTTCAATATTGCTCCCAGCATTCTTGTGTAATTGCGCTCTAGCTTCTTCTCCAACCGTTTTGTTAGCGTCCAAGTAGTGAATCCATATAGCAGTATTGATACAACCGCTGCCTGGAAGAAACTGCGTTTCATTTTATCGGTCAGGTGTGATTTCCATATGATCGATAACCTATTGATAGTTGTCCATGCCTTCGTTAACCGCGTGTCGATGTCCTTTTCGGTTGATGAGACGCTGCTTCCTAGGTAAGTGAATTTGTCTACTAGTTTAAGAGGGGTTCCGTCTGGTGTGCAGATGTCACTTGTTTGATTATAGCTCATATATTCCGTTTTGTGTGCATTGACATAGCGGCCTATGCCTGCGACTGCTCGTTCCAAACTATGCAGTAGTGTTTCGGCTTGGCTGGGTGTATTTGCCAGTATCGCTATGTCATCGGTGTAGTCGGCGTCGGTAATTGTTTTTGCGGGGTATCTTCTGCTTCTTTTCTTTGTCAGCTCGAAGCCGTTTTCTCTGATTTTATCAATCGATGTTCTAAGCACGTAATCTAGACAGATGATAAAGAGGTATGGAGCTAGCGTGTCTCCTTTTAGTACTCCTGCTACAATGTCGAAGTATTCTGTGTCTCCATCTGGTGAACGTACTTTCACTTTGGTGTTTCTATAGAGAATCGTTATTGCTGCTACGGTTTCTATAGAGAATCATTATTAGGTCAAATTTCAGTTTCTTGCACAATACTCAGTGGATCATATTCCTCGCCACATTATAGCTAGTCTTACACTCTCTTTGCGCTAATTTGCTGCATTCGCCTATTATGGGATTAATCGTTTTGACTCAATCACCAACACTTGCTATTCTGTTGCGTATTATTTATTTTCACTTCAACATAATTGGTCCTTAAGGCGTTTTTTTTTTAGCTGCTTTAGATGATATTTAGTTTCTCTCTTGAATGGTCTCTGAATAAAAAACATCATAAAAGCAAATAAGAACTTCACTCGCAATGTGTTTTGTATTTTTATTTCTATTTCTAGAAAGTCTTTGAGGATTGCGAAAAATTGTAATATTTTTAGTAACAATCTAATGAGAGGAACTCCATAGCATACATCATCTCATGTTCGCAGATATGTATTTAAAATATACTAAATCTAGCTTATAATTAAATAGATTATCATCATCCAAGTTAATGATAATATTCAAGATGAACGCTGTTGAAAATTAAACAAAGATCTGTAACAATACAGACGAATGTAGATTATAATACTCTTCATTTATGCGTCCCAGTCGGCAGGGGCTGCAGGATACACCGACTTCCTCTCTGCAAAGGGGTAAGACTCCTACAATGATCTTTCTTTTCTTTCTTTGTTTAATGGCATATCAACTCTTTTTAGGTTATTTAATGCCAAAGCCATTCTCCTAGACGAACAGTAGTGGTACTATTTAACCCATAGCTGGGAGGATAAGGGGGTTCATACCTTTCCCAAGGGTATTTGCCCGAAAGTGAACGTAATAGCGAGACTGGAGTACGAAATCGCGTACTACGATTCCGCAGTCCATCGCTTTAACCATTACACCACGAGGACACCCCCCACAATGAGCGTCATAGATAAGACACTAAACAATTTGATGGTGAGGCTCCAGCAATGCTGGTGCTTTGGGGAATGTGGAGTTACCAGTCAGCTGGGGTTTAAAAACGCACTGACTGCATATCTGCAGAGGAGTAAGACCCCTCCCCCATTGACAACGAGTATCCTCGATATGCGACAAAACAATCTGATGGTGAGGCTCTAGTAATACTGGAGCTTTGGGGAATGCGGAGTACCCGTTCATTGCCATAGCTCACAGGGCTATTCTGGCCCAGAGTGGTAGCACCTGATAGGATTCTCTCTATGGATTTAATAGAAATGTTTAACATTTCAACAGAAAACAAACAATTGACTTATTATGAATTGAATTATTCAAAAAATAAGTGTTTTATCATTTAACTGATGCAAGCATTTGATTTAATTGAATTGTTACTTGGAATTATTTATCTTTGAATTATGCTAGATTAATTGTTAGAAATTAAACTGTTTGATCATTTAACTGTGTGTACATAAATGACTGATGTTTGTGATACATAGCAATACTTGGAACCATCTAACTTTGACCTGTGCAAAATCGAATAATTTGAAATAGATCTATTTGATCATTTAACTGTAAGTGAATAAATAACTGATGTTCGTGATACATAGCAATACTTGGAACCCTTTAACTTTGACCTCTGCTAAATTGAATAGTTTAGAATAGAAATGTTTGATCATTTAACTGTGTGTAAACAAAGAACTGATGTTTAATTAAATTGTTAGTGAACTTGGAACTATTTACCTTTATTGATTTATGATTTCAAATCAAATATATATAATGTATATGAATAAACCGGATTTACCATTAAATAAGCTACAATGGTTTATATGCCCTAAAACTAAACCAAACTTAAAACATCTCAGAGAAAGTTATTCGTATTAGATATAAAAAGTTGAGACCATAAACCAAAGTGAAATTGGAGGTGCCCGTGTTGTAATAGTAATCGTCGTGGGAAATGGACACGGCGACACGAGTTCAAATCCTGGACGTGACTGATTGCAATTCACATTACACTAATACCTTTCGGAAAGGTATGGGTCCAGTTGTTCTCCCTCCAGCTATGGGTAAATCGTAGGGCATACTCGGTTCTTCAGCCTTGGTGAGGCAACTAGTCTAGGAGAAGGAAAACTCTGAATTCAAACTTGTTAAACTCCGCGTTAAAATGACCTTGTGTCATATCCTGCCCGAGCGGAGGGGTTGGTAAATAGGGATACCATAAACCAATGTGCAAACAAATGACTCTAGATAAATGGAAGAGTACATTTTAAAGAATTAAATGGAATATTAAAGATATAGTTATGATTACATTCAAATATTTACAAATGTATCAGTGTCGTTGTGATTAAAATACTGGTCTACGAGTTTGAATTACAGTTACGCTATAACGTTCACTTTTGGACTAACACACTTGGGAACCTCCGTATATAATTACCATGAGTTGAATAGTGCTTCTACAGTTATTGATATGTCATTTAACCAAAAAAAAAAAAAAAAAAACCCAAAAAAAAAAACCCAAAAAACAAACAAACAAACAAACAAATTAATCAGATTTCGGCATTAAACAGGATATAAGGTTGTGATATACCGGAAAACAAAAAAAATCTAATGAAACCATCGAATTTTCATTTATCAAACAATGCAAACTAAATTCACATGATGTTACGTTTATTGTTATGTTTGAATTTTTTCGGTAAGAATTCTAATAAACTTTCTTTTAGAAGAGCAGTTTCAAATTATTTGTCCAATAAGCTTTCGCAAAATAGTGCTTGCTTTCGAAAAAAAAATTCCAAAGCTAATGTACACGAGATTTTTTTAAAAATGCTCTTCATATTCTTACCACAGTGTACCTTTTCTTCTTTCCTAAATGTTCAAATATTTTCTCCTTTCTCTGTCAGCCTAGTCGGCCAGGCTGTAGAATATATCGACTGCATGTCTGAGAAGGAGTACCCACCCCAAGCAAAGACTATCGTGGATATGACATTAAAAAACTGATGGTGAGTCTCCAGTAAGGCGGGAGCTTTGGGTAATATGGAGTACTCCGTCCTTGCCATCACTCCCTGCTCCATAACAGCAGGTAGTGGTAGCATCTGAGAGGGTCCCATGGGACAAATTGAACAATTTTACATTTATACTAAATGCAAACAAATGACTTATACAAAATTGAATTAATTGAAATAGAACTGTCGTATCATATATCTTTGCGGAAAAAATGTTTGATGTTCAGTTGAATTATTGATACACAGCAGAACTTGGAACTATTTAACTTTGTTCACTTATGTTTACAAATATATATGTATAAAGAAGATTTAATACTAAATAACCTACCATTGTTTATTTGCCATGAAACCAAATCAAAACTTTCTGACAAAGGGTAAAAAAAATTTGAGCGACACAAGCAAGCGTGCACATTAAACAGTGCCACACACACACACACACACACACACACACACACAAGAGGATCATTAAATAAGTTTCCAGACTTTTAATACATATATGTATATATCATTATGTATATACGAGGTGCATTCGATAAGTTTCCAGACTTTTTTCGCATGGGTACTTTTGTTGAGAGTACATACATGAAAAACTAGTTTCCTTCGAAGTAATCTTCTTCGGCTGCAATGTAATTGTTGTACCGTTACAACAACTTCTGGAAGGCCACATGGAAGTCCTCTTGTCTGAGCATGTCAATGACCTTAGTCACAGCACTCTTCAAATCGGGTCAGTGGCATTTCCACCTGGACAATGCACCAGTCCACAACTCCAACCTTGTCACAGACTATTTGACCAAGTTGGGCATCAAGCCTATATGTATATTGGGACAATTTTGGTAAATTCATTCACCAATTCCAGCCTGAAACCAGGATTCTTATCTGTAAATTTGAAAGATCCATCTCTGTGTTTATGTAATTTTGTAATGTTATAAAAAAACTAAGAACTCTTTAAAAAACACTTTATATATATATATATATATATATATATATATATATATATATATATATATATATCAAGAAGCTCCTTGCTATACAACTTTCCAACCGTGTCTCTACGGCTTACTCCTTTGTTTAAAGCATATGGCACATTTTGAAAATGTGTATATATCATTTACAATATTTGAGTATATATATATATATGTATATGTGTGTGTGTGTGTGTGTGTGTGTAAATGTCTATTTTATAAACTTGTCTTATCTGATCTTCAATAATACACTTTTGAGTCGGCTAAGCGCTAAAGCAATCTTTTCTTGAGTCTTAAGTAATTTTTCATTGCTCTCTTTGCTTACATTTCTTTACTCTCAAAATGGCATGTTTACAGATGCGGTGAAAATCGACAAAAAACACCTTTCAATGAGATTATCTTGCAGAGACCCATTTCATAAATAAGTAGCTTCATTTGCATCTCACCGGAACTGAAATCTAGTTTTATCAACTGCGAATAAACGAGCAAGTGGATTGTTACATAGCTTAATGACAGAGTTCATTCTGGCACGTATTTATCATATCTTTTATACTTTGATGATGATAATAATAATAATAATAATAATAATAATAATAATAATAATAATATGCACAAAATAGAAAATGTAGGTTATGTAGTGATAGAGATGAAACGACCAATCATATAAGCGAAGGCATCAAACTTGCTCAGAAAGACTAGACATGACTGAGTGGGCAAGGCGTTTCATTGGATATTGTGCCAGAATTTGAAATTTGAGCATGCGAACAAATAGTTTATTCGCAACTCTCGGTAGAGTCACCAAAAGATTGATACAGGGACTGGAGGACTTGGAATTAAGTGGACGAGTGATGACCATCCAAAGTACAACTTTATGAAGATCGGCCAGGAAACGGAGAAGACTGAGATTTGCAGTAACTCAAACTCCAGTGAAAAAACCCTCGGCTAACGCTGGTGTTAAAAGCTTTTAATAGTGAAAACAATAACAATAAAAATTCACTAGGAATTGTCCAAGAAACTGTAGTTTGGCTTATGCACAAACCAGAATACGTCTTAGAAAATGAGAAGCATGGGATAATCAGTGGTGTCGATGCACAAATGGGTCACCTAAAGTTGTTCAGCCGATCAGACCAGACTAGACCTAGTGTTAATAAGAAAAAAAAAACTTGCAATCTAGTGTACTTTGCTAGTCTAGAGTCGAAGAAATAAGGAAACATGGATTTTTCAGTGATCATATTTACCAACCCCTCCGCTCGGGCAGGATGTGACACAAGGTCAATTTTTAAGCGGAGTTTAACAGGTTTGAATTCAGAGTTTTCCTTCTCCTAGACTAGTTGCCTCACCAAGGCTGAAGAACCTTGTCTGTCCTACTATTTACCCATAGCTGGAGGGAGAATAATTAGATTCATACCATTCCCAAGGGTATTAGTGCTATGTGAAATGCAATTAGTCTTGTCCAGGATTTGAACTCGTGTCGCCGTGTCCATTTCCTGCGACGATAACCATTACACCCCCCCTGGCACCTCCTGGATTTTTCAGTGATAGTAATCGTTTGTATAGTGGCTCGTACCACGTGGCTACCGTTATAGCGAGAGTATAAAGCATGAGAAGCAGAAGCAGAGTGATAGCTCTGAAGGAAGTCGGTCAGTTGTAAGACCAACTTCGGATGTAACACCAAGAGCGCGAGCCAAAGACTACTTGTCGGACTGTACCACTTAAGTTAATAAATAATTAACTGTTTTTCACTGTGTATCTTTTCCTTACCACGATACAACATAATCACATTTGGATCATTTGGAACAGTTCCAAAGAACCTGGAAATGGAATTAGGAGAAGTGGAGATCAGAAGAATTGAGATTGCCTAAAGAACAGAATGATCGCGTTAAAAATGGAAGAGAATCTAAGTAAACTCGACCATGAGTAAAGGTTATCAAAAAGTAATCGCGGGAAAGCTTGCGAATAATAATAATAATAATAATAATAATAATAATAATAATAATAATAATAATAATATCTGTTCGAGCAGGGTGAAATTAAAGTAAACACGGCTGGGTGGGAAAGGTGATTCACAGGGAACTGAGCCAGAAATTAAAATTTTGCCATGCTGATTAATAGTATATGCACAAGCTAAAGCGATTAAAACTACATAATTGGAAGAAAACATTTTGAATATTCAAGTATTCTGTAATTTATTTCAATTACACACTCTCAAATAAATTGCTTTATGATTAGACTAAATTTGTAACTATTTCGAATCCGGAAGGTAGGTTCAGTTTTGCGAGATGATCTACTGATATTACTTTTTTCATTAGAATTAGATTTTTATAGTTTTAGCTTTCATCATGGTGGAGTAAATGAGAAAGGAATTTAAATTTATTTTAAAAGTTATGTCATATTCTAAAATTTAAATGTAATAAAGTATATATTAATATCTAAAAAATAAAGATAAAATTCTGAATGTTTTTTCACATCCATATTTCCTTTTTTAAATTCTCATAAGAAGCTTTGAGAAAAAAGAACATTTTTTTGTGTGTATAAACAGATTTAATAGCATATTCAACTCCTCCTAATATTTTTTATTGGTTTGGTTTCTTTGATTTAATGGCATATTAACCATCGTTGTTTATTTAATGACAAATCCTTTTTTTTACAAATATATTACTTACGATTTGTAAACAAATTATGAAGATACCTATGGTAAAAATTAAACAGTTCTATTTCTAACAATTCAATTTAGCATGAGTCAATAAAGTTAAATGGTTCCAAGTATTCCTATGCAAGAGGTCGGCGAATGTAGCTAGCTAGGTGTCCTTAGAATATATAGAAACTATATAGGCCTTGTGCCTTCCATTTTTGTAAAATGGAAATAAATTTCACTACCGAAACCTGCACAATAAACTTAGCTCTTCATATTGGTTCGACGAGCAACTTGAAAAAATTTACCATGCATTCCGACTCATTTTCCGGGCCCTCTTCTATCAAAAAGTGGATAATCCCCTCATCCCTAATCTCCTTAAATAGGTAAACTCCATAACTCTCAGCATAAAGGAGGTATTCTTCTTGATCCAAAGCTATATAGGAATCCAGGGAAACTACAAAATTGACTCTGTAGCCAAATCTACTCGGGACATCGTACCAGACAATAGCTTCAAAAATAGCATAAAATGATCAAAAACCTTAAATCAAGCAAATTCTAAGCAACAAGCGTGCGAGGAAAATCCCAATGACCAGCTCTACCAAATTCGGCCCGTCATAAGAGGAAACCAGACCCTAATAAGACTAGAAGATAAGAAACCACTTTGAATCGACTATGTATAGGCCATTGTCAGTTGACTCACTCCTATTAAAACAGGAACCGCCAAATGCTCCTGCGGAAAACTATACACAGTGAAGCATATGGTGATAGAATGCAAATACATGTCCTATATCCGAAAAGATTTTTACTTAGTCACAAACATAACAAATTATGATTCCACAGACCCTACTAATATAATCAACTATGTGACAAAAATTGGCTTCCTCACAAATATATAAGTTCATGGATCACCCACTACAACAGAAAAGCTTACCTCAGTCATGCAGGCAAACGAGCCCTGGTTCGTTTAAAATGTTACCTACAATTTAGTAGTTTACAAATCATATACTTAAAATACGTATGAAAAGGAATTGGCGTTAAATGACCTACACGTTGATATGCCATAAAGCCCAACCAACAAACCATCCGCCCCACCACACACACGTATGGGTGTAGGTTTTGCTACGACCCGCAAGCAGAAAATCAATAAAAGTGAAAAGAAGCCTAGTTTTTGGTTGGGCCTGAAAGATCTTGACACGCTCTGATATTTATCAATCTATTTCGTACTATTTTTTTCTACAAACCCTACGGGATTGCTTTTCTTGATTTCTCTCTCTCTCTCTCTCTTTCTCTCTATCAATTATTTGTATCGGTTTGCTCATGATAAACGATTCGTTTTTCATCAATATATCTCTCTATGCGAGTGCATGTGTGTTTATATAATTCAAGATGTTGACGGGTACTTTTTTATATAATTGATTTGGTAATGCATTTCATTACTGAGACATTGCGTACAACGTTGCACCAAATGCAGATATTTTAATACATAGTTCAAAAATGAAAACTATGAATTAAGGAGCGAAATTATTAAAAAGGAAAAACAAAATCATCAATTATATAAAACGTCAAAATGTTTTAGCCATTTGAACATTTATATATGCCTTATAGAAAAAAATTAGATGAGTTCGAATATTTGCCAAGTTACTTAAAAAAAAACAATAAAAAAACCGGCTTTTTACTAAGATTTTACCTGCGCTGCTGAGTGGCATTTGAGTACTTCTTGATTTACCAGAAGTCTTTTGAAATATCTTAATTTTTAATTCTCGTCATTTTACTATATATATATATATATATATATATATATATATATAATTTCTGAATGTCCAAACAAGAGTTAGCAAAAGGTAAAAGACATGATTTATAATTCGATTTTCAAGACAAACCAAATTCTCACTTTTAATTGTTGCTGACAAAGCTTTGCTTACTCAGGTACACTGGTCTAGGGTTTTAATTCAGGTAATTGTTTTTACAAAATGGTTAACTATTTCAAGTGAACAAACACATCGCTGTTTATCTTAGGTGATTTGAAATAGTTTTTTTTCAGAAATACTTGACTCTAAGTCTTCTCAATTTTATTAACTGATACATTCACCGCTTAGTTTTTATTACCATCTTCTGCGTAACGACTTAGATCCTAAACTTATATTGATTCAGTCTATTAATTAGGGCTTTGAGATCGATTATAAATGTAACCATTAACAATGTGTTTCCAAATAGATATACCAGCTTAAGTACCCGGATACAACTAGTAATACATCAAGATTTGGGTCGAAGCTGGTTAGTTTACAATCTTTATCAATTAAATATTTAATTCGAACTTTTACAAATTTAGTGACCATATTTTTATTCTAACAGTTTTAAAAGGGAAGTCTGTAAGACGTTCCGTTTTGTATGAATACCCTTGGGAAAAGTTGAGCCACCATATCTTCACAATTATGCACTGAATAGTATAACTGCTGTTCTTCCAAAAGGATGACTTTGGCATTAGATAACCCACGAATTTTGATATGCCCTCAAAACAAAGAAACCGTACCCAATAAAATATTTTGGACGAAGTATTTCAGTGAGTTTTGTATAGACTTATTTTTAAAACACATGAGTTGATATACCATTACACCACACAAAACCAATGAGGTATATTAAGAATAATCTTAAATAGTTAGACTTTCATTTTTGTTACGCTATCAATGTTTTAATAGCCAATATATGAATATATTTCAATTAATGTAGTTAAAACATTGTAGTTCAAAACCATTAAAGTTTAAAGATTAAAGTTTAATTTAAACATTATTCTCAAACTTAAGAATTTTGCCATAAATTATTTTACATCTCCATCTTGAAAAACCTAATTTGTAATATCAAATTACGTATGAATAATTATCTTTGCCAGAAAATTCATTACTTATTTTTTCTATATTATATATTTTTTTCTATATTATTACTTTTCAGGATTCCCTCTCGATAGCTGGTTAGACGTTCCAGTGAGTTTTATCGCATATTAACCATTTTAGGTTATTCAATACCAAATTACACATATATTAAATAGATATGATTGGTAAACAGTTGGTAACAATTTTTAATCGAGCCAAAGCTCATTTCTTTGAACACGTTTAAATGATTTCAAATATTGCTATCGAATACTAATTCTATTCAATATTAATCGATTAACAAAGTTAAATAGCTTGAAGTATAGCTATATAACACTTAACCATTCTATTTTATATTAATCAATTGCTTGCACACAGTTAAATGATTTCACGTATTGCCGTGTAACAAAAACAATTGAATTTAACCCCAGTCATTTGTTTGTGCAAGTGAAAAGTTTGTTGGTATATCCATCTTGAAAAAAGTCATTAATAATATCTTTGCACACAGCTAAATGGTTTCAAGTATTGCTACTTAACACTAATGATTGAATTCAAAGTTATTCATTCATTTGCATACTGTCCACTAATTCCAAGTATTACTATGCAATACCAATAATTCATTTTTTGCACACTGTCAAACGGTTTTATCTCTTTTATATTTGCCATTTGTTTGCATAAAGTTACATGGTCAAACACTTGTATTTGGCCTATAGATGTGACCCTGATAGGTACAACGACTCCGGGTCAGAGTAGACCTGGGAGTAATGACAATGAAAGGGTACTTCATATTTCCCCAAAGCTCCAGGACTAAAGCCTCACCATTATATCTATTAATGTAATATAAAGCACAATCATGGGGGAGTGATATAGTCGGTGCATTCTACAGCTTCAGCTGACTGGACTATATGTGAGTTGGCAAGGTTTTTAATCATTTTTATACGTATAAATTAGATATATATGATTTGTAAAAGCATAGTTTGTTGGTAAATTAACAAGCTAAAGCTCATTTGTTTTCTCATAGCTAAACGGTTTCAAGCACTGCTATCTAACTCTAATAATTCTATCTAGTCTAATCCATTACTTCCACGTAGTTAAATGGTTTCAAGTATTCCTACCTAACAATTATTTGAAAGTTATTTTTTTAATAATTCAACTAAACATAAGTCATTTGTTTGCTAAGAGTTAAATGGTCAAATCGTTCTCTTGGAACCATATTTGGTATTCTAACAGTTATTAAGCACCGAGTCAGTGGGCCTGGCAATGATGGCAATGAAATGTTCTCCACATTTTACAAACCATCAAGACTGGAACCTTACCATCATAGAGTCTAATGTTATATCCAGAACATTTGTTGAGTAGATCTTACTCCCGGCCCAGAGATGCGGTCGGTGTTTTCTACAGATCCAATCGACTGAGCGTAAAAAGAATTAATTTAAACCATATCATAGTTGATAATTTATAAACATTAGATGGGAATACCAATTTAAAAACACACAACTGAAAACAAATGATTATAAATAAAGACAAACCCTTTTCTGATTATTGAAATAAATGTGTTTTCTTCTTTGTTAAAGGCGTATTAACCATTGTGAGTTATTTAATGACAAAGCCATCCTTCAAGGACCGTAGAGGAACCATATAACCGGTATCCCAGCCCGCTTTTTTTGAAGATCTTAAAAGTTCACGTGTATATAATTCGCATTCTCTGCATTTAAACTGCCCACACAGTACCCAACCCTGTATTTCTTTGCCCCACTAGACTAGGGCCCCCGTCCCACCTAGGCTAGGTCCGGCTTGTTTTCGGTGTTTTCGGACACTGGAAAACAGTCGGCCTCCATTTTCGTAGACGGGTGGATGGGAGGGCAACCTAACAGGGAATTTTTTCCTTGGTTTTCGTTTTATATATTTCGGGGTTTTTCTCCCATCCCCATCATATACATTCATTGTAAATAAATCATAAATTGTAAATAAAATCATCCATCACTTTCGGGGTTTTAAGTAGGTCTTTTTCATAGAGCAAATGTGATATTTTGGTGGTTGCTGCGCGCATGGCGATGGATGAATGGTTATATATTGTACTATTGAATGGGTCGGCGAATGTGGATAGCTAGGTTCCCTTAGAAAACATAGTAAAAGCAAAACCGCTCCCTTCCCCTCCCCCTAAAAACTTAAGGCCTTGTGTCTTCTTTGTAACTCTGCAAAGAAATAAACAGTAGAGGAACCATATAACTCATAGCTTGAGGGATAAAGGGGTTCATACTTTTTCCTATTCAGAAAAGTGAACATAATTGTGCAACCGGAGTTCGAACCCACTAACTATAATATCGGAAACCAGCATTTTAGCCACTCTCACCACGGGGACTTTCCTATCGATTTTGTAGTTCTCTATTACATCGTAAGTGGAGAGGACGAAAAAACTTTTTAATTAATATAGATTTAGTAGTTCTACTTTATATCTCGATGAAGGACACCCCTACTTTATCTAAAAAAAAATTCAATTATTACGCAGAAACGTTCCCTTGGGTTCAGTAATTATGTATACTGAATTTCGTTGGTCTACATCAAACCGTTTGGCCGTCAATAGAAGACAGACAAACTAGCTCTTTCTGATTCTTAATATAGATAAATGCTTGTATGTATGTATCATATAAATGTATATGTAAGTTTATGCCCAAAGCACAAAGATAAACACTGATATAGCTGTAAGTTTTTGCCTGCATATAAATAAGAGAGCATGGACTTGTCGGTTAGTTAGCAATTTTATTTTGTGTACGTTATTTTTAATGTCTGAGGGAAAAGAAGATGAATAATTGATGTGCTTCTCGTCCTAGGATGTTTTATTTATTTATACGTTTTCTTAGCTTTTTTTTTTCTTTTGCAGCCTTCGGATGTCGGTCAACAAATCATAAGTCTTTTGCCATATAGTCAAATTTCGATGGATGAAAACTTAAGTCAGGCAAAAATACTAGTATTATGGATTATTTCCAAAACATTACTTGGTAAAAACAACAAGATTCTTTATAATGAGCGTATGTGTTTGTTAATATAATTGTAGGTCTGTTATGTGTGTGTATGTCTGTGCATTTTGATGTATATCAATAATATAGGTGCACAATTGTATAAATGCTTAAATAAAAGTATGTATGCATAAAAAACACAAAAGCACCCGTTTAGCTAACGCTTTGCCATGTGTGGCTCAATCTCAACTACGCTCTCGGAAACTCTAAGAGTCCTGTAAATTTTTAATCTCTTATGAAAGTATTTTGTCTTAATAATTTTTAGGTGGATCTGTCTATCTTATAGAGCTTTACAGTCCCTTCACTCGTTGAGAAAAGGTGTCCGTCTAGCCATGTTTACACACTCCTTTGTTTATCGTTATAAGATGCAGATAGCTTTCTCTTTCTTCCTCTTTCTATGCACTTGGATCTTCTCTATTGCATCCAGATGTCACGCAAAGAGGGAATCCACTCTATCTCAAATTCGTCCGGCCGAAAACCCCGCTTAAAAAAAGCCAACAAAACAAAACGGAGAAACCTAATGAAAAAAAAAAAAAATCCGGCCATATTAGCCATTTAAGTCTTGGAAATTATAAGAATAATTCTTATCGTGAAATAATTTCAAATTTTTGTGGGTTTTGATGATATGCGAGAACCCAAAGCGATCTTGGCGGAAATAAGACAATAGCTCAAAGTACATACATTTACTACCCTTAGCGTACCAGTCATAGACATACGAAATTGAATCTGTGTTCTGAAGTCAAATCTTATAGGAGGCTATTTGCTTTTGAGTTTGTGTTAAAAACCGAGAAAAAACCCCACAAATTCATCAGTTCTCCCAAAACTGTGGGCAAATAGTAGGGCAGATTAATTTCTTTAGCCTTTTGAGGCAACTAGTCTCGGAGAAGGAAAACTCTTAATATAAACCAGTTTTACTACTCATAAAAATTGACCTAATTTTACATCCTATATATAGTGGAGGAGTTTTGAGTAAAGAAAAGAAACAGTTTATTAAATTGGAAAAAAAATTAAAACATAGAACTGTATGAATTGCTAAAATTTAGATAAGAATAGTAGATACCATATATAATTGTGCGTAAATGATTAGATATGAACACTTGAAGCCATATAACCCTAAGAAAATTATTTGGACCAGATTAAGAATATTGATGTTTTTCCAAACCCGTAATAAATAAACGACCAAGACAAATAAATCGTAATCTAAATATTTATCTTAAACATTAGTAAAAGTGGCCTCATTTTTAATAACAACCAGCTTACAACACGTATGTAATGTAGGTAAGTATTGCTTGTAAATATAATTATATATTTACTTATGTAAACATATTTAATACTAAGAGGGGTGCCCATAGAGTAGTGGCTAACGTGCTGGACTGCGATATCGTTGTAAGTGAATTCGAACTCCAATGGTGCTTCTGTATTCATTACGAATGAATCAAATTTCATCTTGGAATGGCCCAACAGGAGTTGATATGCCGTTAAACAAATAAAGCAAAAGAAAAAATAAATCTTATGTGTGTAAATACAAAGATTGGTGTGTGTGTGTGTGTGTGTGTGTGTGTGTGTTGTAAACGAAACAATGACGCATTAAGTTTAGTTTCAATAATAAAATATAATATTTTGCTATGTTCTTTTGAAGTAAGAGTGTTAAGGGTTTATATCGAAAGATCTTGATAAATTTTAGTTTTTAAGTTTTGGTATTGAAGTATTTAGTTCTATAAAACCTCTTTTTGTATCCTCTGTGTTATACTTAATATAATGCCTTCGTTAAAGTCGTTATGACATAAACACGCAATTTAGTTCTATTTGAACAATAGATAGCGCCTCTATCATGGGCTACCTCTCCAGGCCAAAGTGGACCCGAGAGCGATGGTAATGAAGATGTACAACGCTTTCTCCAAAGCTCCAGCATTACTGGAACCTCATTATCAGATTGTTTAGTGTTATATTCAGGACACTCATTGGGGGTTTTACCCCTCTGCAGAGGTGCAGTTGGTGAATTCTACAGCCCCAGCCGACTGGGCAATACACAGGGTTAAATGTAAAAACAGTCTTATTTCAGATAATTCAGTTTAGCATAAGTACGCAGTTTAAATGCCAAAACAGTTCTATTTTATACAATTCAGTTTATCATAAATATGCAGTTTAAATGCAAAAGGAGCAAACCCTCAAAACCATAGTTAAGTCCTATTCGACCCATAGATAGGATACTATTATGTGCCACCAATCGGGACCAGAGTGGACCTGGGAGCGATTGCAATGCAATGGTACTCCACATTCCGCAAAGCTCCCGCATTACATGAACTGCATCAGATTGTTGAGTGTCATAATCCTGGATACTCATTGGAGTAGTGTTGTACCCATCTGCCGTTGGTGTATTCTCCAGCCCCAGCCGACTGGGTAAAAAGGTATTTGTGCTATCGGCACGACCTAATAATGATGACATATATGTATTACTTGGAAAGGAATTCAACGACCTAAGTTCGAATCTTTGCCGAGGTTTTTTTTTCAATGCTTCACTCCGCTCTTAGGAAAAGTATGGATACTTTTCTTTTCTCCCCGGCTAAGTAGTGAGTCATACTGGACACTTTGGCCTCAATAAGTCAATTAATTTGGGAGAAGATACTATTTACCAACCCCTCCGCTCGGGCAGGATATGACACAAGGTCGATTTTTTTTAAGCGGAGTTTAACAGGTTTGAATTCAGAGTTTTCCTTCTCCTAGACTAGTTGCCTCACCAAGGCTGAAGAACCTAGTCCGTCCTACTATTTACCCATAGCTGGAGGGAGAATAAGGGGGTTCATACCTTTCCCAAGGGTATTTGCCCGAAACGTAATAGCGCGACTGGAGTACGAACTCGCGTACTACGATTCCGCAGTTCATCGCTTTAACCATTACACCACGAGGACACCCACAATTTGGGAGAAGATAAAGCTCACATTCCTGGACAGTATTCTTTTGAAGAATCTGCGTCATTCCTCTGAATCAAAAATGGATGTTTGACCCTACAAAAGTCTTTACCGCCATAAAACAAAACACCAGTATAAGCAGTTTAGCTGTTCACATCTTAAACTAAATTTTTGGTTACTTGTATAATAAATTCATGACAAACTATATATATATCATTTGAAATACCGGTCATTGGTCATAACATGGATTATGGCGAGTTGGGCAAACCCCCGTGTTTGGTGTGCCGTTCCAGTTGTTTGAGGCACACTTACAATAAAATCATTTCGTAATACTGATTGTGTGTGAATAATTGTATAAATTCGAGAGACAGAAAAATACATTAGGCAGTTATATTATTTAAGTTGATTTCTTGAGTGGAAAAAATCCGAATTGGTTGGAATTATTTTTAATCTACTTATGTGATTGACAAAAGATTTATCGGTCTGATTTTTTTAATTTTTGTCCTCATTTAAAATTTTTACTTGGCTATTATGCTGCATAATTATTGTATATCCTTTGCTGAGAGAACTTCTTGAATACCTAGATCATATTTAATTAAATCTGAATAATTTTTTTATTAAATTTTATGGCTTTTACAAAATTAAATGCATGTTGTGTGGGTTTCTTTACGTAACAAAGAACCATGGCTTCCTCTTTGTTATTGTTTGTTTTTCTTAGTGACTCCCTCTCGATCATATCCTTTTCAAAAACACACATACACACACGTATAATTGTTTATATTTACGCCAGAACCTTCCCCAGGGTCCAATATCTACACATGCCAAGCAGCTCTACATGAAACCATTTTAACGCGTAGAGGACAGACAAACACACTTTTTTCCAGATATTGCTATAGACATATATGTAAGGATGTATGTGTGATTATACGCGTGTGATTTGTGTTCGCAGTTGTGTGTGCGATTGTGCGTTTGTGTGTATTCATGTAGCAGTTGAAATTAAATTTACGCACATATTCTCTTGTAAATTTACGTAAAAAGCAACCGAGTTTTTCTCTGCCTATTTCTCGGTAGACATTTCTTATCTGTACATACCATATTTTTCAAATTTATTTTCCAATTTTTTAATTTTATCTTTTCTTTTTTTTTCTATTTTTTTTAGCCGTTTTATATTTTGCGTGTCTCTCTTTTCTGTCGACATCAAGGTCAGTTACAAGCAGACGAAAATATAGTCAACAGATATTTTTGTGGAAATACATTTGGTTATATCTGGCCTATCTCCATATTTATGATTATGTAGGTGAAAATGTATGAATAGCAAAATATATCCAAATGAGATGATTAATGTATTTTGGTTGTGTGTCTATTTTTGAATTTTACATTTTACCATACAAGGGTGCCGAGGTAGCAAATGAATTTGGATATATTTTAGCTTTCGTACGAACATACATCTGAGCCTTTATCTCGTATACATCTCCCGTCAGGATCGTATTTAAAACAACTGATGAACAATCTGATGGGTTTTCAAAATTTACGACCCGTTTTCAGATGTTCTTTCTGGCCAGTCTACATTGCAGACCCCACAAATGTATAAATCCAAACTTTTTTGCACTCAACATTCTTTCATCTTAAGATGAAAAAAAAAAGTGTATCTGACGAGATCTTCAACTTTTTGAAACATCAGTCACACAGCATGTTAAATATAATAAAAATTTCACATAGAGAGCGACTGATGTTTTTTAATGATAAGACTAGAGTTATATTTTTTGGCTGATTGGTTGGTTAATTTTACGGCATGACAATCCTTCAAAGGTAATTTAATGCCGAAGTCAGTGTTTTTTTTTTTTTCTTTTATAAGCAATTGAATAGTTTCAGGTTACTTATGATAATCATTCGTAAAGTGACATAGTTTAATAGACCGAACTTGTATTGCTTAATTTTTGACTTCAGTATGTTAGTAATTTCTTTGCTTGAAATACTGACTGGTTGAGTAACTATTCTGAATACAAAATAATCTGTACATAATTATATGGTTTCGTGGATTCTTTTCTTATACTACAACTCCTAATAATTTTTTTAACATGTCTATTTTAACAATAGATTGGACGTTAGTAAATATTTCTATCTATGTGAGAGTGGACTTGGAGGTAATGGCAATGAAGAGGTTATTTTACACTCTGGTGAATTTTTTTTACCTGGGAAATTCTTAATAGGATGGTTTGGGCTTCCAGCAGTCGGCGTATTTTCAGGCTTGTCGAGTGGGTGCTTATATTCTATCATTTCTTTGATAAAATGTTTTATTATTATTAATATTTGAATTTGTTGCCTGCTTGCCCGTTTCTATAATTAAAGCAATAGTTTTAAGTTGTTCGAACTTCTAACATTGCTATAATTTTTGCTGTGTATCTAGTCTTTCTAGAAACTTATTTTTGTTACTTACTTTTACTAGTTGTTATAGAGGTCATAATCTCATGCTGTCTGAATTTTTTATTAATCATGGCCATGATTATAGATTTTTGACAAGTCTTTATTTTCTAGTTTTGTAGTTCTTTTGCAGCTCCCAAATTGTATATATGGGTATGTGAAAATGTAAAGTTGTCTGAAACATGAATGATGAGTAGAAGTAATCTGAAACAATTGTTGTTCAAAAATTTGAATTAAAACAAACATTTAATTTATTCAGTTAACTGAACAAACTGACATGTTAAAAATAATCAAGTAACCAAATGAGATTTTTACTAACAAGTCTTCTTTAGTGATCTGATTTTGTGCCTAATTCCTGTTTCCAAAAATCTAAACTCGGCTCTATGTTCGCTATTGGGTAACTGCTGGGATATAAAACTTATCGCGACGAATCAACTGTAAACAGAGTTTCAACTTTCAAGAGTGAAAACCACGTTTTCCTTAAAGTGTGGCTTACGAAGGATAATATTTTGAAGGAGATAACGTTGTTTTATCATGTCTACATTAACAGATTTTATAGTCAGTATTATTACTTAGTAGACTAAGCCTACATTTCTTAATTTTTGCCCTCAATATGTCGCTGATATCACTGCTAAGTCTGATGACTGGATGATTTGCGTATAAGATCCACACGGCAATTTCAATCGTCTGTTTTTTTTTTTTATTTTGACTTAGTTATTGCTTGACAAAGGATGCTGAATACTGCAGACACATGACAATGGCAGGAGGGTACATCAGCTGAAACATTGAGATGAAGAAAACATGGAATAGAAAGTGGTGTTGTGTCAAAAAGTAGCCACACTCCGTCTCACATATTCAGACTAAATTGACGTTCAAGAAATAGATACTTTCTCTTTGAAGTATTAAAGTATCACAATCTTTCTGTTTCCGATTTGGGTTTTTCATTGAGAAAGCTAAGATTTGAAAACATTGAAGATTATTGTATTTAGATTTATATTAAGGTATTCCAATTGATATATGGGTACCAACAGACTATATATAGGTGCCCGTGGTGTAGTCGTTATCGCCGTAGGAAATGAACACGGCGATACGAGTTCAAATCCTGGACGAGACTGATTGCATTTCACATAGCACTAATACCTTTGGGAAAGGTATGAATTCAATAATTCTCCCTCCAGCTATGGGTAAATAGTAGGACAGACTAGGTTCTTCAGCCATGGTTAGGCAACTAGTCTAGGAGAAGGAAAACTCTGAATTCAAACCTGTTAAACTCCGCTTAAAAATTGACCTTGTGTCATATCCTGCCCGAGCGGAGGGGTTGGTAAATAGTACCAACAGACTATATATATGTCAAATAATCATACACAAAGACCTGGAAACAGAAATTTAAAAATAATATGCCACCTTAAAATACTACCGTGTCAATGGGCATGAACAAGAAATGGACAAACACTAACACAATACCTAGTTGTCACAGTCTATATAAAATTTAAAAAATTGCAGTATGAGGAACTGCTCATCTCCTTAGGTGAGAATTGTCAACAACAATTACCGACGCCGACTACGCCGATGACATAGCGATACTGGCAAATACACCTGACCAAGCCGAAACACTTCTGCATAGTTTGGAACGAGCAGCAGCAAGCATAGGCCTCCATGTTAATGCACACAAAACGGAATATATGTGCTATAACCAAACGGGGGACATCTCCACTCTAGAAGGAACCCCACTTAAACTAGTAGACAAATTCACATACCTAGGAAGCAGCGTCGAATCAACTGAAAAGGACATCGAAACGAGGTTAACGAAAGCATGGACAGCTATCAATAGGCTATCGATTATATGGAAATCAGACCTAACCGATAAAATGAAACGCAGTTTCTTCCAGGCAGCGGTCACATCGATACTGCTATATGGATACACTACATGGACGCTAACAAAACGGCTGGAGAAGAAACTAGATGGCAATTACACAAGAATGCTGCGTGCAATCCTGAACAAGTCCTGGCAGCAACACCCCACAAGACACCAACTGTACGGCCACCTACCCCCTATCACGAAAACTATCCAAGTTAGACGAACCAGACATGCAGGACACTGCTGGAGAAGCAGAGATGAACTCATAAGAGATGTACTCTTATGGATCCCCACACATGGCCGCGCAAAAGCAGGACGACCAGCTCGAACGTACATTCAGCAGCTATGTGAGGATACAGGTTGTTGTCCGGAAGACCTACCTAGGGCGATGAACGATAGGGAGGAGTGGCGAGAGAGGATCAGGGATATCCGTGCTGCCAGCACGATATGATGATGATGATATACGTATCAGTGTTGTGTGTGTGTGTGTGTGCGTGAGAGAGAGAGAGAGAGAGAGAGAGAGAGAGAGAGAGAGCGATAAAACGAGGAGAAAGAGAAAAAGACAGACAGACAGACAGACAGAGTGAGAGAGTAAGTCTAGTTGAGTAATGTGTATTCGTTGACAAGCTCTCTGCTTTTTTTTATATAAGAAAAGAAAAGGGCATTGAATAGTGATTCAGTACTTAATTATAATGAGTCGTCACCCATTCAAGTGTTGAGCAGGGTCATGGCTGCTTAATTTTAGTAATTTAGCAGTAGCCAGTACTTTCTGTCTGACTTGAAACAGGCTCAAGATAAAAATCATAGTGATTCAGGGCTATTTCTAAACGTGAAATCCTTTTCTGGAACATATTGATAGTTTATAAATAAATACAAACCTATTTACAAATATTACTATTTCGTACGAACACACATATACCCTGATACCCAAATATATGTATATACTCACACAGATGAGAGAGAGAAAAAAAATCCTGATATAATAGGTTTAAAAGAAAATGAAAGTTGTATAAAGAATCGTAGGGATGATCTCCGTCTCTCTCTCTCTTTCTCTCTATATATATCTATATATATATATATATATATATATATATATATATATACAGACACACACGCAGGCACACACACATATGTGTGTGTTTGTGAATATGCCTGCGTGTCTCTGTGTTTGTGTATGTGTGTGTCACACCTTTTAAGTGGCCCTAATGGATACACACTCACACATATATATTTTCCTACGCAAACTGTTCACGTTCGATGGCTAGTTGGCCATAGAAACGTGGACAGTTTACCAAAGAACTTGACGTAGATCTGATGAAAAAAATAAAGCGAAAAAGCTACAGGCCTCGGTGAAATAACTTCTGAAGTATTGAAGATAAGGAAATTTAATGATATAATTCTTCGATTATAAACTAGGCCCGAGAGAGAAATTGAAGAAAGGTTGCATTCTCCCTTTCCTCGAGAAAGATGACCTCGGAATCACTCATTAATACAAAGGCATATCTCTTATTGTTATTAATGATAATGTCTATAATGACCTGCCTTTCAATCGTATTCGATCTGAAGTTGTGAAGAATTTTTGAAATATCAGAATAGCTTTCGACGAAATCGATCCACATCATCTCAGATTCTGGCTATTTGCCGAATTGTTGACAGAGTACGTACAGCAAATCTCGAAGCAACACTATTGTATCTAGTTTTCTCCAAGGAATGTCATTCCATACACGTAGGAAAGTTGGAGCAACTATTTCCCAATGCAAATGTCAACGCTATAATGACCCACTTGAAAATCATTAAATCAACATTATTTTAGTTGTGATTTTTCGGACTGTTTTCCTCGTCTTTATTATTTGTTAGTTGAAAAATTACGTTTCGGCCGCTGCATCCTCTGATTTTCTTCAGTTGTCCCTTGTTTATTAGAGCATAGAAACTTGGGAAATCATTTTTAAAGTTTGACTGTTGAACGTTTTGTTTGATCAACAAACTTTAGAAATGATTTCACAGGTTGTATCATTTCTATGCCCAGATAAACAAGGAACGCTTGAGGAAGGCGGGAGAAAACAGCGGCCGAAACGTTGTGTTTCAACTAACAGCAATAAAGATGAGGACAACAATCTGAAAAAATTACAACCACAATGATACACATCAAGCCTCATCTCAAAAATTCAGACAAAAATGATGACAAAATGGTGACACTGATTTCTTTGACATTGTCACTGGAATCCTGTAAGAAGAAACATTTGTGATATTCCCATTTATAATCTGCCTAGATAATATACTCGGATCATCACTAGTTTTAATAAAAGAAATTGCTCTAACACAGAGTAAGGCAAGAAAAAAAAATAACGATATCTACAGAATTTATCACCGATGAAGATTAAGCAGGTGTTCTAATTTTTCTTTCAAATACACCTGCTCAAACCGAATGTCTGCTGCATTAGCCTCCATGTGAAATCAGATGAGTTTGTTTTAAACAAAATAATATAATCTCCACATTAAATGGCTAGCCTCTAGCATTAGAAGACCAGTTCCCATACCTTGGTAGTAGTATCTCATCTACAGAAAGTGATATCAATAAACGCATTGGAAAAGCCTAGAATGCTATTGATTGGCTGTTGATCATATGGGCATTTAATCTCTCTGATAAAATAAAACCTGAATTCTTCCAAGCTATAACCATGTAGTTACTACTGTACAGTATGCACTTTAACGAATTATTTTGCGAAAAAACTAAATGGGAGCTATAAAGGGATGGCGCGCTGCTTTGAACTATTACGGGAAGAAGTACTCAACCAAAGAGGAACTGTACGGCCACATACCTCTCTTCTCATAAACCATCAAATTAAGACGAGCAAGACATACTGAACATTGCTGGAGATGCATAGACGAATTCCTCAGCGAATTTCTTCAGTGGACATTTTAGTGTCAGCCGACTAGTAAAGATATTCGTCACTTCTTAATGGACACTGGATACAGTCTTGAGGTTCTGCTTGAAGCGATGGACGATAGGAACGGATGGCAAGAAAGTGACAATGGAATATGTGTTATTACCATGATTTGATGATATATATATATATATATATATATATGAATGATTTTCAAAATGAATCCGTTACTAACATCAATATATATATATATATATATATATATTGATCTTAGTAACGGATTAATTTTGAAAATCATTCATTTTGCTGCTTTATTAGTTTAACCCAGTCGACTGGGGGCTGTAGAATACACCGACTGGATCTCTGGAGAAGGGTAAGACTCCTTCAACTAGTATCCTGAATATGACACTAAACAATCTGATGGTGAGGTTCTAATGATGCTGGAGCTTTGGGGAATGCGAAGCACCCCTTCAATGCCGTCGCTCCCAGGTCCATTGTGGCCCGGAGTGGTAGCACCTGATAGGGCCCTATCTATCAGTTAAAAAGAACTAAAGTGCGTACTTATGCTAAACTAAATAACTTGAAACAGAACTATTTTGATTTGTAAACTGCGTACTTATGCTAAACTGAATTGTTCAAAATAGAACTGTTTTTTACATTGAAACTGTTCTACGCTAAATTGAATTATTTGAAAGAGAACCGTTTTGACATTTAACTGTCTCTGGACAAAAACTATTGTCATCATCCTGTCACGCTGCTAGCACGGATCTCCCCGACCCCCTCTCGTCACTCATCCCTATCGTCCATTGCTCCTGGGAGGTCTTTCAGGCTACATCTTGTATCGGTACAGAGCTGTTTTATATAGTTTCTAGCTGGTCTTCACACCATTGCTCGTCCTTGTGAAGGGGTCCACATGAGTATTTTGCTTATGAGTTTGTCCTTACTTCTCCAGCTGTGTCGCGCATGTCTGGTTCGTCTAACTTGGATAGTTTTCGTGATGGATAGTAAGTGGCCGTATAACTGTTGTTTTGTGGGGTATTGCCTCCAGGACTTATTTAATACAGCTCACAGCATTCTTGTGTAATTGCCGTCAATCTTTTTCTCCATACGTTTAGTGTAGTGCATCCATATAGCAGTATTGACATGCCCGCTGTTTGTAAAAAACTGTGTTTTATTTTATCGGTCAGTTCTGACTTCCATATAACCGATAGACAACTGAAGGCTTTCCATGCCTTTGCTAGTCGCGTATTAATGTCTTTCTTGGTTGATGAGACGCTGCTTTCAGGGTAGGTGAACTTGTCCACTAGTTTCAAAGGCCCACCTTTCGTGTGGAGATGTCGCGTCTTTGATTAAAGTACATGTATTCTGTATTGTCTGCGTTGACTTGGAGGGTTATACCAACTGCTGCTCGTTCCAGACTATGTAGCAGGGTTTCGGCAAGGGCAGGAGTATTTTCTTGGAACGCTATGTTATCGGTGTAATCTGCGTCAGTGATAGTTTGTGCGGGGTATCTTCTACCTCTTTCTTTTGCCATCTTGAAACCATTTTCTTTCATTAAATCTATTTACGTGCTTAGCATGTAGTCTAGGCAGATAATAAACAGGTACAGGGATAATATGACTCTATGTAGTACATCTGTTACAATGTCGAAGTAGTCTGTGTCTCCATCCGGTGAGCGGGTTATTATTTCATGTTTTTGTACAGCATCATTATGGCTGCGACGTTTTTTTGGGGGGAGGCCGTTGGCGAGAAGTATTTGCTCCATCTTCCCTCTGTGTATGGAGTCATAGGCTTAGGAAAAGTCGACGAATAATATTGTAGTCTCAAGGATTTTTGAACGTACACCTTCTAGAATTCTGCAGATAGTCAAAATTTGTCATGTCGAGGATCTATTTCTCCGAAAGCCATTTTGATTCTTCCAAAGTATTTTTTGAATTTTGGGTTCTATGCGGTTGCGTAGTAGAGCATTGTATATCTTGGCCGCTAGGGATATAAGGGTTATTCCTCGGTAGTTCTTGACCATTCCGATGTCACCCTTCATGGAGAAAGGGATGATGCATCCCTTTGTCTCTCTGTCTATTGTGTTTGGATTATATACGGCATAATAATGTCGGAGCAGTATGTCGTCGAATTCCCTGGTCTTCCATATTTCTGAGGGTATTTTATCAAGCTCAGTTGCTTTCTTGTTTTTAATTTTTCTTAGTACTGAGTCGAGTTCTTCTTGCGTAAACTGTCCTAGTTTGATGTCTAATTGATTATTAATAATGCTTCACATTCGGAGGTTTTCTGCGTATATCTTCGAAATGTTACTAAACTGAAGTGTTTGAATTATAACTTTTTAACTAAACAGGATATCTTGAAATAGAAATGTTTGTGACAAACTGTTTAATCATGCTAAACGGAATTGTTTGAAATAGAACTGATTATTTATATAAAAATGGATTTGGCATTAAATAACCAAGAAAGTTTGATATGCCATAAAACCCAAATAACCTGGATCCAATAATGGCATATTGGAGCTGCAACACAGCAGGTGCTTGTATGCAAATTCTTTAGTTACCAAAACCAGGTTTTCATGATGTTATATGAAGCGATTCTAAAACTCGAACTTGAAATACACTAGGTGCACGGACAGCAAGAGTAAAATTGCAATTCTTATGCGACTTGCCTCAGTTTGGGGTTGCCAATAGATGTTGAGCAATGTGGAGTCTGCATTCTGATTTGACGTCCTTTGAAGAAAAACCAGATACAAAATGAATTTTCAAGATGAATTACGATACTAACAGCAATTTTTGAATTTCAGTATCTATAAAAATGATATATGTATATTTAAAAGAGAGAGAGAGAGAGAGAGAGAGAGAGAGAGAGAGAGAGAGAGGGGGGTGCGTATGAGTGTTAACATAAATATTTTTTACAAATACTGAATATGAAATCAAATGCCGTTATAGAAAGTCTCATGTAAAATGAACACTAAAATCTTCAAACTGTCAGAAGATTTCCGTGATCACTGTTCCTGAATGCTCTAGTAACGGAATTTGATTCCCATTACTGACTGTTTAAACATTACAATTTCAGGTTTTGCTATTTTCGATTTTACTGCAATGGTTTTTGTTCTTAGAAAAAAAAACAATGAAGTTTTAGTTAACAGACTTTACTGAATTGTATTTCGTCATGGTTTTTTTTTCTAAATATAAAATCGAGATGCATTTTTGATTATAAAATATAGGACAGATTTTTTTCATCGATTTAATTTCCTTGTGGACTTTATCAGAAAAATGAATAATTCAGTTTTGATTTGATTTCGAAAGAGTTTAAGACAAGAGATATAACAGTGTGGTGTGTGAAAGATCAGAGAATTTTCTTGGTTGGCCAAATTTGTTCAAATTTCACGAGTTGATTTATCTTTAAGTCATAAGATATTTTTTCATCAATTATTTTGGTGTTAAATTTATTTCAAGACGGCTTTAAAATTAAGAACATATCTTAAATTGATATTCAGACTCATATACACATATGTGTGCGCGAATCAGAATATGCTTGTATATATTCTCGATAGCAGTCAATGACATATTTGTAATACAATTAAATATGGATTATAACCCACAAGGTTGATTGGCCATTGAACAAAGTATATATGTATATATATACACACACGAACCCATTCACACGTGTAGGATGCGCCAAAAGGTCAGTTTTAAGCTAGTTTGGATTAAGTTTTTTCCTTATAAACCGGTTGCCATACCAAAGATACAGAGCAAAGTCTGCCTTACTATTCCGCAATAGATGACAAGAGAATTGTTGAATTCATAACTTTTCCCAAGGACATTAGTGCTATGTGAAAAGCAAAGGGCTCGTGCACGACTTGATATCGAGTTACCATGTTCGATTCCTACGACGGTAATCACAACTTCTCTCTCCAAAAATTCGTTAAATGCCACCACGACTATTCAACAAGAATGGCATTAGCATTATATATATATATATATATATATATATATATATATATATATATATATATATATATATATGCATGTTTCATTAAATAGTAAAAAAAAAAAATTGTCTGTATAATTTAATTAAGATCCTTTCAAATTTCCTGATAATTCAGGTTGGAATTCGAGGATGAATTTACCAAAACTGTCCTGAGCACTTTCGGACCCTTCATTTGCCATCATCAGGGTTTGTTTGCATTTGTGAAGAGTGTTGTTGTTTTTTTTTAAATGAGTTTTTTTAAATTTTTTGAAAGTTTTTTATAACATCCGTATTCCTTGATAGTATTCTATTTCCGTTGATAGCGTTTTGTTTTTAAATTCATCAGCAACTCAGTATTATCTAAGTCTGCATTCGCATATTCTTATGTCATAAAAAAAAATTTCAAAAACCTTTCCAAACTCATTTACAAAAACAACACTTACTCATGCAAGGAAACCCTGATGATGGCCTATGAAATGTACGAAAGCGCTCGGAACAATTTTGGTAAATTCATCCACCAATTCCAACTGAAACCAAGACACTTATCAGGAAACTCGAAAGGATCTTAATTAACTTATACAGACAAAATTTAACTTTATTATTTAATGAAACATGCTTAAATAAACGACTGCTGCCTAATTACACACGCACACACACACACACATTTTATATATATATATATATATATATATATATATATATATATATATATATGTTGTATTACAACAGCTAAATTACATATATTGACAAGGAAATGAGTTATTTTAAAATATACTTAGCTTGTAAAATGAACAATATGTTAGCATCATTAAGTTACCGACATATTGATTTAACTACGTATATACTATAGAATAATTAGACATTTTCTTTAACGATTTCTACTACATAATTTTTCCTGCACCATTTTTCATCTTGACTGTGTGTTATGCTTTTTTATTTCTTGCATGAACCTCGGAACAGATAAATAGAATAAGAGATATCCATATTAGTATTTCACTCCAATACTGGCATAACGGGTGCAAAGCATGGCAATATCAAGTATTGCATTCGACTAAGATTGTTATATTTTGACCTTCGACCCGGCCCAAAAATGCGATTCCAAGGTGATACACAGGAAGGAAGTGACACATTCCAATGGCCAGTAATCGAAAGAGATCGCGTGGGCGGATTAAGGCTCATGATATGAGACAAGGTGAAGGTCCCATTGTGCCACTACAGTGATGCACCGGAAGAGAGTAACCTCTGAACTGCATGACAGTTATTTCCGCTTGATGACGATTAAACATTCGATTTCAAAGATCAAGTGGGCAATCGTGTGGGCGTTGAGTTATTATTTAACTCAGTTGAGTTTGGGGTGCCAAAGCAGTTGCCATTAGAATTCCAGACAGTAGAGACCAGATGTGGTAAGGAAGGCCACACCCGACCGAGAGGGCCCTCGGAAGCCCCGATGGAGTAGACCCCAACATCAAGAGAACAAGAAAGACACAACGTGACGGTCATAACAGTGGGGTCAAAATATGAAGTTTATGTTCGGTCTCTAGCACCCTCTCACATGCAAACCTTGAACAACCCTTTCGAACCCTTGCAATAAAGTGAGAGGTAAAATATTGTTAAAGATGTCTTTTTGCGTCTTCCTTCCTGCGTCTTTATTCATGCGTCTGTCTTTGATATTGTGTCGTTGTGATGCTGAATGATGATGTAGATGACTATATAACATGAGATTGTTTCGCCTTCAAAGTTATGACTATACGATTCTAAGTGTGTATATATCGATATCTCTGGAGTGATACCTAATCTTTGAATTTTGTCTATTTTATTATATATTCTTTTACAATTAATGTTCGATATTTACTGAATTTCGACAGGGACCGAGATCGCTCTTCTCCGAAAGTATTCAACGGAAAAGAATAACATTTTAAGTGCATTTTCTTCTTTATCGTAATGAGTAATAAGAGTTAAAAATAAAATTGGCTGATGTCCAGATTCTTCAATTAATTTCTGACAAACCAACAATCTGTCGGCTTCAAGCTTGGGGCGTACGATATCCCAAAAGGCCACTATCAAAGTGAAAAGTGCTACTACATACTGACACACTCAAACGTACACAAATATATTTATAAATATATTGATGCATAGTATATATATATATATATATTTATATATATATATATATATCAAATAACCCCCAAACACCGAGAAATCCTGCAATTTATTCACGCCCCACAAGTTCTGTTTTGAAATATTAAAAATAAATGGCCAGATTAGTTTGTCATGATTGGCTCGGGGCAGTCGTTGCTTAAAATATGTGGATTTAACAGGAGGTTCCCGTACCCGAGTGAAACTACTAAATAGATAATTAATAATTTCATTAATACTTACTAATTAATACTAATTGCTTAATAATAATTCATACGTTTGGTATATATGAGTATCACTCAGAAAGTAATACCTTCAAAGTATTTTCTCTTTTATTAAAACATATGCAGGGAGGAAAATAAAGCCCTTGCATAAAGTAAATTTTTTATTTATAAAAGATTTTTTTCACATTGTCATCAGAACTGTGTCTGCATTTTTTCCAGCAATAAAGCAATTTCTGCAAACTGTACTTATTCAAAGTTGAACGAACGGACGCTAGCCACATATTCACACCAGTGAAAATGTCGCCACATTGTTAGGAGGAGTAGGATTCCTGCTGGTGTAATGGCTCAAGTGTTGATCTGCGGCCTCGAACTGAGTTCAAATTTCAGTAGCGCTAATACGTTCAGTTTCGGACTAATACACTTCGGAAGGATAGTGAACTCCTCCACCAGTTATGGATTAAATAGTACCGCTGTTGTTGTTCTACAATAAAGTTTTTGACATAGAATAACCCACGAAGTTTGATAGGCCATTAAACAAAGAAAACCAAAATATCATTGTTAAGAAAATATTGTCTGTCTAGTCCATCTTTCCTCGGCCCAGATCGATCCACTGTGGTGCTCTTGGATGCCTAGTCATAGAGTTTTAGCCAGAGCAACCACTCATAATCCATTACTTGGTATCCACACAATGTACATCCAGTGTCATTTGACATTTATCTTTCTAACGGAAGATTTTTTCCCAAACGGAGGAATTCAATATAAAACCTCTGCTTTCATGTGAGATGACATTTTGTCAGACTGTCATCCTGCCAGTACTTAAAAGAAAAAAAAGAACAAACGCTTTTTTTGTCGGAAAGGTTCAACGTCTAACGTTGTGGGCCAAGATAAGAAGATGGTAGGGGGCATCACTTTCGGAATACAGCATTATAAGCGAGGTATAGAGTTTTTCTTAATCTTTGCTGAAAAATAGATTGATGACTGTGGGGTTTATGCAGAAAAAAGTGTTTTGCAGCCGAAAACTTTCTCTGTCCAACGGTGTTTTTTTTTTACTTCTATCTGTTGTTTCCGTGGAAATACATACGGGACATTCAGCATCCATTTTATCCTTTTATTTGAAGCACTGAGGATATTTTGAATTACATATTGCAATATTTTTGCGTTTGTATGTTCCTTATGTGTGTATGTGTGTGTGTGTGTGTGTGTGTGTGTGTGTGTGTGTGTGTGTAGTTGCTAGGTTTTAAGGGTGTGTTTATAGCATATCAGCCGTTGTAGGTTATTTAATAGTATATTCTGTTATATAATGATTTGAAAACTAATAGTTTGTTGGTAACAATATGTTTAAACGAGCCTGAGCTCTTTTGTTTACTCACAGATAAATAGTTTAAAGAATTGCTTTCAAAACTAATAACTTCCTTTGCGCTCAAACGGTTTCAAGTCTTGCTAAGTAATACAAAGAATTCAGTTTAACATCAGTAAATTTTTTGCACACTGTTAAATCATTTTGAAATTAGAAAATGATAACATATTTTTATTTAACCCAAGGATTGATCTCTAACAAGTAAGACTACTCCGGATCAAAGTGACCCTTGTAGTAATGGCAATGATGGGGTTCTACTGATTACTTAAAGCTCCAAAACTGTAGTCTTGACATTTGGTAGTTTATATCCAGGACACTGGTTTGCAGGGAAATACACTTCTGCAGCGATGCACTCCACGTCTTCAATTGCCTCAGACAAGTGATATACATATATGTATGTGTGTGTGTGTGTGTGTGTGTGTGTGTGTGTGTGTGTGTGTGTGTGTGTGTGTGTGTGTGAGAGAGAGAGTATTTTTATTTCGATAGAATATATATATTTTTAGATTAAAATCTGAGGGCATGATAATACAATACATACAGAAAATTAAAATGTCGACTCGGTATTAGGATAGTTTCTTTAGAAAGTAAATTTCATTTTACCCAAAATAGATCAATTTGTGGCATGTAGGAGAAAATAAGGATCATATATATGTATAAATTTGCGATAATACTTCAATGGAGGGTTTAATTCTAAAATGAATGGACTCATGATTTTAATAAGAAAACTAACAAAAATAACTCCTAAAATAAACCTTTCGTCTGACTTTTTCAAAAGTAAAATCAGTAATTGAATAATTTACGAATGATTTGTGTAATCTCGAATGAGAGAAGGAAGAGAAGAAAAATTCTCCGTGAAATCGCAATAAGTCCCTGAATAACTTGAGTTTACGGGTGAGCTCCCTCTGTCTACACAAAGCCAGACGCTGTGTATTGACTACAGCAGCCAATGAGACATTCTGATGATGTTTTGTTCAGGCCATAAGCAAGACTCGCATATATATATATATATATATATATATATATATAAAATAAAATTTTTATCTTATACTAATTGTTTTATTTCATTTTAGAATTTTTTATTCTATTTTAGTGAGGAATTTCATATTTTTCAGAAAGATTGCCGTAAATTGATTATTGTGAGCTAATGGATCAGTGTATTTTCGAAACAACTTTATTTTAATAAATTGTTTTTCTTTTAAGTTACATAGCTGAAGCAATATGATTTCTAAAAATTTGAAGATCCTTTAGTAATTACTATTAATTATAAGTTGAGTTATATAAATTTATATATAATTCTGACCAGTACTCTTTATAGGCAGACACGAAGAGTAAAACTAACATAAAATAAAGGAGTGTGATATATAATTATACATCTCCCTTTGTCTACATATCTATATCTATACAGTTTGCGAAAGAAATATCGCCCACATTTTAGCCTGGCACCTATATGGTTCAAGTGATCTTTGGTAAGAGGCAATAGTTACTCTATGTGGCTAACATACTATCCGTGTTTTTATTTTTTAGATACGATCAATTACAATCATGGCTTGGACCAGTGCACACAGTGCATTTGCAGGTGAAACGATTTTATCAATGTATAATCAAATTGTAATTGCTATACAAAGCTTTCCGCACTCATTTTCTATTAAGAATGATGTTCTAGATGGAAAATCGATTCTGCTTTGAGTTGAAAAGTCTATTGATGAACGGAAAGCTACCTGGAAGAATTAAAGAATGCTTTTCGCATAAGAAAATAACAGAAATACAGCTAAACCTGATACTTGTTCTTTTTGACAACCTCTAAATACATGGCTGGTCCAAGGCGTCTAAGTAAAATCAATGCTTTGGTCATGCATTTTTTCTGGTAGACTATAGCATAAAATATGTTGTTCATGGTAAGATCTCTTTAATTTTCATATGGCACACTGTTCCCATTCTTACGTTTAGAATTCGTTTTTCCAAAATCAAATTAGATTTTTGTGGAAGCTTCCTTTTATAGTGAACATTTTCAATTTAATTTTCCGAATTGTCCTTCTCACATATATACATATACAATTTAATATTGCAATATTTACCTACCTATATACCTTTGGATTTGACGTACATCACGGTAAGAGAAGAAAATGATTTATCTAAGTGAAACCTTATCCTCCCTATAGACCTGCACGTATATTTTTACATCGCTAATCCGTATACGAACCAGGTAACAAAAATTATACTTAACATACTAGCTACCGACGTGAGGATACTACTGGTGCAATGTAACCCATAGCTGGAACGATGAGGAAGTTCATACCTTTCCAAAGGGTATTCATCCGGAAGTGAAGGTAATAGTGCGACTGGAGTTAGAACTCGCTAAGATGTCACTGTCCTGAACGTTAGCCACTACACCAAAGAGACTCCTCCTGACAATTTTTATAATTACAATTTGAGAAATTATTATTCGGAATATGCTTTTCTTTAAGACAAGTCATTGTATATTTCATTTCTTTAACAAAAAATGCTAAAATGTTCCTATTACATGCAGAAATATCAATAATATTCAGATAAAAACTACTTTAATTACTTTAAACTCAAAGTTTCTTGCAAATTTAAAATCGGATTTTATCCGCACGCTAATAAGTACTAACTGTTAAAATATACATTTGATTATGTATGTTTATTTGTGTTTTATGGCATATCAACCTTTGTAAGTTATTTAATGCCAAATCCTTTTCTATACATTTCAGTCATAAACAATTCAGTTTAGCTTCCAAAAAGTGTTCCATTTCAAACAATTCAGTTTAGCACAAGTACGCAGTTTAGTTCTATTTGAACCATAGATAGGACCCTATCAGGAGCTACCACTCTGGGCCAGAGTGGACCTGCGAGTGAGAGCAATGAAGTACTCTGTATTCCCGAAAGTTACGGCATTATTGGAACTTCACCATCAGTTTGTTTAGTGCCAAAATTACGACACTCGTTAGCGGGGGGAAGTCTTACCACTCTGCAGAGAAGCAGTCGGTATATTCAATAGCCCCGGCCGACTGGGCAAACTTTGATACCTACTGACTTATACGGTGTCCATGATTCGTTGTTATTTTGAAATAAACATTTTTTTAATAAGAATAAAAAGGCTAAAAAAAATAATAAAATAATAAAAAAAAGGCTATAAATCCTTACCATGTACGATATGATGTAAGGGGCATTATGCTATCTTAATTTGTTCCCTAAACCTTGTTAGTTTTATTCCTGATATATCGTGTAAAAAAAAACAAAAAACAAACAAACCTAGACCAAAGAAATAAAAATGTGTTTGGGAGATTTCATTTTCTTTCTGCAGAAGTAATTACATCTTAACTGAATTAAGACTGTTCTCAACTGATTTGTCACTGGCGGAGTCCATCTCTTTTCTGGAAATTTACTAAGCTATTTGCTTAGATGTGGCTCAAGTCCGTATGAATGGGGCACCCTATGAGACTCGAACTCACTTGTGAAGGCTTGCTAATCTAGAAAGCGAACCATTACACCACCAGAGATGCCCTGAATCCTTTTTCTGGTAACCTATGGGGAAAGGTAAATTAATGAATACAAATTAATGAGGTTGAAATTGGGACTCGGCTCACCCATTCCTTTGTTCGTTTTGTTTGCAGCTAAATCACCCCAACATAACAATTCAACATGTTAGATAAAAATATGATAAATAAATAAATGACAATGATATTTTTAATAGTGGGACGAGCAAAAAATAACAAATTATGGTTTTAAAGCGTAGTCAGTTGGGGCAGTAGAATACACTGACAGCACCTCTGCGGAGAATTAAGACCCCCTCATCAACGAATGTTCTGGATATGACACAAAATCAGCTGATTATGAGACTCCTCTCCTGGAATTTTAGGGAATGAGGAGTTCCTATTCCTTGCCAGTTCTTCCTGGTCCATTCTAACCGGGAGAAGTAGTATTTTTTCGGGTCTCATATATGGGGTAGATAAAATATTTAATCATTTTTTCAGCTTTTTTTCTTTACATTTGCCTGTGTGCAAACAAATGTGCTTTGACTCATTCAAAAGTTATTAACTACAAACTATTTGTTAACAAACCATATGTATTTAATATATGTGTATGAAGAAAATTTGGCACTAATAATCTAAATAAGTGGATATACCATAAAACACAAATGAACAAGCATTATTTCAAGAAGAGAAAAGTCAAATTATTTTACAACTGTATACTGTTAATGTACAAAGGGGTACTCTAATTTCTCAATTTGATTTTGAATATTTATAGAGTAATTTAGGAAGGTTTAAAGAAACTTCGGAAACTTCAGAGTTAATATATTGAATAGCTCTATTGTTTCAAAGTTTGAGTTCAGTGATTCCCAAACCTGCTTTCTTGGAGTATCTTAATATGGTTTCCTGAAATTGGCAGAACCCTTATCTATATTTCATAAACAACCTGAACCATCGTAATTTTATTAAGGTATTAAATAAAGCAAAAAAAAATGATGAATTTATTTATATAAGAAATATTGTTAGTAAAAATAGAACATAGTAGTTTTATAGAGGTTCAGTCATCTTACAAAATTTAAAATGGGGCGTATAAGGCTGGTGGGTATGCATTTAACTGAAGACAACACTTTACCTCAATAAAACATTTTTTAAAAATCGCGGATCTAATTTTTGATATATTTTTTTCGCTGAATCCATTTTGGGAAACACATCTCAAAGGCTATTCTCTGTTTAGCACCCCTTAATTGCCATTGCTCCTAGGTCCACTCTGGTCCGGCGTAGTAGAACCTGATAGGGCCCTATCTATGGGTTAAATAGAACTAACGGCATATTTATACTAAACTGAATTGTTTGACTAAACTGAATAGCTTGAAATAGAAATGCTTTTGACAATTAAACCGTATTTACATTTAAACTGCGTGGTTTTGCTAAACTGAAACCGTACTTACATTTAAATTGCATGCTTATGCTAAACTGAATTATTTTAAAATGAAACAGCTTTTTGACATTGAAACTGTACTTGCACTAAACTGATTTGTTTAATATAGAACTGTTTTGACATTTAGCTGTAGAACTGCTTGACTAAACTGAATAGCTTGAAACTGAAATGTTTTTCACATTTAAATTGCGTACTCATGCTAAACTGAATTGTTTGAAATAGATCTGACTATTTGCATAAAAATGGATTTGGCGTTAAATAACCTACAAAGGTTGATATGCCATAAAACCCAACCAACCAACCAACCAACCAACTTCTTTGTCAGTTTAAGAAATTCCCTGCAGTCCTTACAGATAGCAAGTTATTTCTTTTCGGACGCCAATGAAGGGTTTTTATCCTCAAGCAACATTAGTATTTAAATATTGATTTTTAAGGTAAGCTCTTTCTTGTCTGAAAATTGCTGCCATAATTAAGATAGATAGATCGAATGGTAGATTGGAAAATAAGCAAAATATCTATGTGGGTGGCTGTGACCAGGTTGTGAAGAGAGATATATCAAAAATAAATATTTCAGAATTTCCACGTTATGATGGCAACTGAAATGGCATGGTAGCTGCTGCTCCAAGATATACTCTACCCTCTTAATCACCGTTAAAAACGCCCGCATAGTTCAGGATATTAAATGTAAGCAGTCATTCTGCTAGAGCCTATATATATGGGGTGGAAATAATTGCTAATTCAGTTACACATTGCCTATACACGAGTCGCCCGAAGAGATAAAATAAAGGTGCTTTCTACTAAGATATGCTTGTTACAGGTGCAATCAAAGTCGGTATAGAAGGTAATATGAAACTCGTTGTTTAACAGTGGAATCATTGAAGTTGTTGATAATGATGAAGACGAATACGTACGCTTTTTATTGACAAATTGAAGCACTCTAAAAGTCAGCATGTTTTATTTTCATTTTCTGTTTTGTAAAAATTAATTAGAATAAGACCACTGTTTATTCATATTGTTATTCGCCATATTAATTAAAAGTCAACCAGGAAAATTACCAAGTCGTCTATCTTTCATACAATTGATTCTTGTGAATGAGCTGAATAATGTCCTCTTCATTTCTTGTTGAGACCTGTTTTGAACAGCGTTTGTCACTCATATCACTTTCATCATTGCTTAAATGCATTACCCACCACCTATCACAGCACACCTTTCTTGTTTGTTGAACGTAAGCATCAGAAATTGTCAGTGAATGACAATGGCTGCAAAGGCTAAAATATGTATGTTATTGTCGGATAGGTTCAACTTCTATTTTCTTATCATCAACACTCAACATAAAAAAAAATTGGTACTATTTTTAACGAGATTTTTTTACGAGCATAAAATATTGATATATGTTCATTGCTTGCAAGAATGTATAGTTTATGGAAGTGGCTACGTGGGATATCAATGTTTTCTAACGCAAAAGTAGTTCTTTATCATGCTGTTACTGTCACCCTTGCATCAATTTTAGATTCTCAGGAAACAAATAAGCGTCGATTGAAATTAAACAAAAGTATAATAAAAAGTTATGAAAGAAAAGAGATTTTCACTAAAAAACAGCCAAGGACAAAAAGATACTCCGGAAAAATTCTCTGGTGCCGTCTACGCTGATGATCTAGAGCTTCTTGCACATAGATATTCCCAAAATGAATGTCTTCTGCCGAGCGTGAGAATAGCAAAAAGAGGCATTGACCTCTATGTGAACTTTAATGAATCAATTAACAAAATGAGTCTATCACCACATTAAATGGCATGCCTCTAAAATTAGATCAGTTCACATACCTCGGTAACAGAATCTCGTCAACTGTAATTGATGTCGATATACGTATAGGAAAAGCATAGAATGCTAAAACAAGGCTATCGATCATACTGAAATTTAATCTCTCTGATAAAATTAAACGAGAATTCTTAGCTGTAGCCATATCAGTACTAGTGTATGGTTGGACTTTTTGGAATTTAATGAAACGTTTAGAAGAAAAGTTAGATAGGATCTACACAATGATGATTCGGGATCATTTGAGCAAATACTGGAAGCAGCACTCCTCAGAATATCATCTGTACAGCCACTTACCTCCCATCTCACAAATAATCCAAGTATGATGAACCTGGTTTGTTGGATTCTACAGGAAAATCAAGGACGAAATTCTTTGTGACGTTCTCTAATTGACTCCTACACAGACCCACCAATGTTGGCAGACCAACAAAAAATAACGAAAGTCAGTTTTGTGTGGATCCTGGATGCACGTTTTGATTATGATGATGATGGTATTTGTCGTCCGTCCCACCTACCGGACGAGTATGGCACAAGGCCTTTTTAAGGTGGATTGGGGCGCAGGGCCGTAGCCCACGCGCGCCCGGCATTTACAAAAATGCCTCTGACTCCGAAGAGGGTTAAACCCTGGGGGGACGGCCCCACTGAGGCCAGAGGTATATCCAGTGACAAGACACACCCGACCTGAACCATCAATCGCATCACGGCCGGCCGAAATATGTCCTATCAACTGGATATGTCGCTTCTCGAAAGGCCGAGAAGCGATTTGATTACGATGATGATGATAGAAAGAAGTTATTTTAGCAAAATATATAGGGTGAAAAAGCGGTAGGTATAATTCCACATTGTTTATATAAGAGCAGCTACTAGAGATAAAATAGAGATATTTGCCAAGAAATACTCTAATAGGTGAAATCAAAGGCATCGAAAATGAATATTAAAATTTTGTAAATGTTTCGCTGCGAAACTAATAAAATACTGTGATAATGTCTAGACATCTAAAAGTCTCGACCAGACAGTACCAACCCTCTGCACTTCCTGAACGTAATGTTTTAAGCAAATCATTATTTATGCAAGTGTAATACCCTCCTTATGTTGTATTTTGACCTTCGACCTGGCCAAACTTGCCATTCCAAGGTGATGCACCGGAAGGAAGTGACACATTCTAATGGCAGTTATGAGAGGAAATCGCGTGGGCGGAAATTGGCTTACAAAATGGGACAAGCTAAAATTCCCATGGTACACTCATAGACTGATGAACCGGAAGAGAGTGACCTGTGAGCTGCATGACAGTTATTTCCGCTTGATGACGATCAAACATGCCATTCCAAAGATCGAGTAGGCGATTGAGTGGGCGTTGAACTATGATATAACTCAGTCAAGACAAGAAGTCAGACAGTTGGAGATAAGACGAGTTAGAAGACAAGATGTGATAGAGAAGCCCGGCGGAGCCCTGATGAGTTGGGGTCCAGAGAAGTTGCTGATAAGATGTAGTAGAGAAATCCAGCAGAGTGAGCCTCCGGGCCTCCGGTTGAGCATCTGGTGAACGAGAAAGACACAACACTGATGGCCATAAGAGTGGGGTCACATATTGCAGTTTCTGTTCGGTCTCCAACTCCCTCTCACAGTAAAACCTTGAATACCCCTTTCAAACCTTACAATAAAGTGAGAGGTACATATTTTGTTTAAAGAAGTCTTCCTGCGTCTTTATTGTTGTGTCTTTATGATACTGTATATGAGAATATAACACTTATTAACCAGGCCTACTGACGTTTACTAGTTTCCTAAACTGCAATTTGAGAAAGACAAAAGGATTGAAATAAATATATCCCATCTTTACATAGCATTAAAGAGAATTAGAATAATCTGTGACATTGCTGTTTGTCCATGGTGTTGTGGCGAACGTGCTGGACGGCTGTCCACTTAATAGGATGGTTTTGTCATTAAATAACCCACGAATATTGATACGCCATTAATCAAAGAAACCAAGTCAATTTGTTCCCAGAGTTAATAAAAAGATTTGCTCGATTATCAAAGAGTAAAATGCTTAAAAAAGATTAGAAAATAAACCAGAGAAAATTCTTTAAAGATCAGTATAGGAAAATTATTATACACCCTGTCGGTGGACTTAGAATACGCCGACTGTATCCCCAGTTGCGGGACAAGAATTTCCCCAAAAGGGGGCTGCTATGTATGGCAGTAAAATTCATCTTGGGTAAGATACACGTTCTGGAGCGCTGCCATTATTCAGAGTTTCATTCTGACTCAGACTGGTAGAACCTTATACAGCTCCATCTATGGGTCAAATATATATATTTCCAAACCATTTGCATTTGATAGCGATACCTGAAATATAACTATGTACAAAGTCTGTTAAACTGCATAAATAATGTAAATATAAGAATAACTATTTTCCTAACTTGTAAGCACAAAATAAGTCAAGACTAATTGAAATGCCATTAAAATCAACCAATCAATCAATTAGTATTTGTATACAAGTTCCTTCCTTGAGAAAAATGAAGAGATTTGACACAAGAAGATTATCCATTATTTTCCCAATATCATTTTGATAATCCTTATATTACGACCCAGCTATGGGTTACGATGTACCACTACTGTTCTTCAAGGATAGATTTGGCATTCAATAAGCATATTTACCAACCCCTCCACTCGAGCAGGATATGACACAAGGTCAATTTTTAAGCGGAGTTTAACAGGTTCGAATTCAGTTTTCCTTCTCCTAGATTAGTTGCCCCACCAAGGCTGAAGAACCTAGTG
This sequence comes from Sepioteuthis lessoniana, assembly GCA_963585895.1. Lineage (NCBI taxonomy): Eukaryota > Metazoa > Mollusca > Cephalopoda > Myopsida > Loliginidae > Sepioteuthis > Sepioteuthis lessoniana. Next base: position 100,135,954 of record OY757905.1, on the reverse strand, counting down.
TGTCCTACTATTTACCCATAGCTGGAGAGGGAATAATTGGATTCATACCTTTCCCAAGGGTATTAGTGCTATGTGAAATGCAATCAGCCTCGTCCAGGATTTGAACTCGTGTTGCCGTGTCCATTTCCTACGACGATAACCATTACACATCGGGCACCTTCATAATAACCCAAGAACGTTGATATATCATTAAGAAAGAAGCCAAAATCTTATGTGACGTATTAAAATACTCGCTAAAATAGATTTGACTCATACAAAAATGTACTAAGTTTTCATTTCTCACCAAATCCTACAAAATTTTAAATGCTGCAAGATTGATGGGAGAGCATATCCAGACAAATTTTATCTCATAAAAAATTCCCTTCTCATGATTTTTGTAAAAATAGAAAAAAAGTTTCGAAAGACGTTGAGTAAACATCAAAACAATCTTTTGTGGTGTTTTTAGAGATTTTTTACAATTAGCAACTATGTTTTCTTATTTAAAAATATACAAGGTCAGTCTTCTGGGAGTAACAGCAATAAAAAGGTACTGGGTATTTCAGAAGGCCCCAGGACTGGAGCATCACCACCAAATACTGTATGGTATTTTACCTAGGACAAACTTTTTTTTCAAGGGATACTGACAGTGCAGCATATTGATTTGATTCATTAGAATAAAAAAAAACATATGTATTTCCGCAGAATTTTCTTATGATATTGTAAGGTACAGATGCGGTTAAACTTTTAAATGTGGGAATTTTCTGTTTATTGGTGCCAAATGGTCTTGGTTCCCCATTATTGTGTTCCCCGTACAAATTATTTAAAGAATGGGAAAAATGGTAACAGAAAAGCCCACGACGCCCTAATTTTCCAGATTTGACGGATTAGGGTTAGAATTTTATACACACACACACACGTATATATATATATATATATATATATATATATATATATATATATATATATATATATATATATACCGAACCCAAATATGCAATTCAAAGCAATATCATCATAAAATTGTTGCGTGTTAAAGGCGTGGTCATTCCAGATCCAATTGCATCAAAGTATTTCAGATCGGCACATAACTCCTGTCGTTCACGAAAGAATTGTCAGGAGAAAGAAAAAAAATGACGTCGTCCATGGTTGTGCTTGCTTGCAAATAAAACAAAAGAAAACAAAAAGAAATCCTTCCCCGCACCAAGAATAGTTTCATCTTTCAGAGGTAGACGTCCATACTGGCCTGTTGATACGACAGCATATCGAATGTGCACGACATCAAACGTTGAACAAGTGATATATTGCCTGGGTGATACTATTACGCTATTTGTAAACAACTGGCCAGCTGAGGCATATGAAATGTACTAATAGTATTATCAAAAAATTACGCAATAGATGCATATATATATATAGTGTCTGTGTTTGTATAGTGATCCTCTTATTTTCAGTTTCAAATAGTCGCGGTCAACTGCAAAAATAAAATAATCCATTCATCACAGTAAAAGCTTAGCGTAACGGTTATCGTCCTTGGAAATGCAATCAGTGACCCGATTTGAAATCCTTTAGTTCACTTCATGCCAATACACCCAGGAAAGGTGTGGATCGATCTGTTCTGCTTGATATGGTTAAATTGTAGCGCATATTGAGTTTTTTTTTTATTCTTGGTTAGACAACCAGTCTAGGAGAAGGAAAAGTTAATCTAAATCAGCTTTACTCCTCTTAAAAATTAACTTTACGTCACATCTTAAGAGGTTGGGTAAATATATACTTTTGTAACATTAAATTCCTTGCTGGAATTTTAGAGAACACGGAGTACCCACCCCTTCATTCCCATCGCTCACAGGTCCACTTTGACCCGCAGTGGTAGCATCTGATAGGGTACTATCTATGGGTCAAATAGAACTAAATTGTGTGATTACGCTAAACTGATTTATTTGAAATTTACTGATTTTTCATTTAACAGTGTAGATAAAAAAAAATGCGTTCTTATGCTAAACTGAATTGTTTGAAAAAGAACTGTTTGATCATTTAACAAAGTGTAAATAAATGACTGATATTTAATTGAATTGTTAGCGATACATTGCAATAGTTAAAATCATTTAAGTTTGTTCTCGGGATAAACAGAATTGTTGAAAATAGAACTGCTTGATTATTTAACTGTGTGTAAAGAAAAAAAATGTGTACTTTATTTAAACTAAAGAGTTTGAAATAGAACTTTTACATTTAACCGTGCTTAAACAAAAAAAAAAAAAAAACAACAAAAAAACAACAGTATTTAAATTAATGACTAATGTGTGTAAACGTAAGACCTTCCTTATGCTAACTGAATTGTTTGAAATTATGTGAAACCATTTAACTGTGTGCCAAAAAAATTTAAACGAGCTTTGGCTTGTTTAAAAATGTTATCTTTGAAATTATATATTTGATATATATGAATAAAAAGTATTTGGCATTAAATGACCTGCAATGGTCGATATGGGATAAAACCAAACTGTACATTCTAATGTGCTCTTTATCAATTCAAGAAACATTGTCATTACCTAAACTATGTTTAGTATTAAATCTATTTGCAACGCTGCTTACAATAAAAGCTGATGCTAAATGATCACTCACCAGTCTAATGAACTTCGTCATCACTAAAAATCTTCTATGATTCGATGGGAATCAGTGCTTTCAGCGTGAATTAACCGTATCTCTTTTATTAAACTCATACTTATAAGGAAACGGACAGGTGACTGCTTAAAATAACCAGTTATTCTTAAATTGTCTCTAATTCCAGAACTGAACATACACTGCAGTGCTTAACTTCGTTATTAGAGGAGATTGAGGCTATCGGTCATATGGAAGTCAGGTCTGACTGATAAAATAAAACGTAGTTTCTTCCAAGCAGCGGTCGTGTTGATGCTGCTGTATGGATGCTCTACATGGTCGCTAACTAAACGCATGGAGGAAAAGCTTGACGGCAACTACACAAGAATGCTGCGAGCAATATTGCACAATTCATGAAGGCAGTACCCTACAAAGCAGCAGCTATACGGCCACATGCCACTTATCACAAAAACTATCAAAATTAGACGAACCAGACATACGGGACACTGATGGAGAAGTAGGGACGAGCTCATAAAGGATGCACTCCTGTGGACCCCTTCACATGGATGAGCAAAGGCAGGACGACCAGCCCGAACCTACACATAGCAGTTCGGAATGTAATCCTGAATACCTACCGGAAGCAATGGACGATAGGAAGAGGTGGCGACAGAGAGTCAGGGATATCCGTACAGATTGTGTGACATGAGGATGATGATGTTATTAATATTGATAAAGTAAACTTTATCATAGTAATGTATATATTGGAAAAATAGTCTCAGCCTTAGCTGATGTCATCAACTGGGGCTTTTCGAAAGCATTTCTCAAGGATAGTATTGACTAGATTAGATAAATGTAGGCAATGAGTCGTTCGATAAGTAATTGCTTTTGTATATATTATGGTTGGTGCAGTAGTAAGACGTAAGTAAATAATAATTGTAACTGATTTCTTTCCTCAACTAGTTTCGATATTGGGTTATTGTCCCACTCGGCTTGGGTTGTAGAATACGCCAACTGCATCTCTGCAGAGGGATAAGACCGCTCCACAACGAGTGTTCTGGATAGGACACTCAACTGAAACTAATGTTGACGCTCCACAACTGGAACTGTGGGGAATGTACATTATCCTTCTATCATTATTATTCCTAGGTCCAATCTCTCCCGGAATGTTAGTTTTTGCTAAAGTCCCATTTATAGGCCAAATAAAGCTGTTTACTAATTTATTTTACTTGAAACCATATAACTGTGTACAAAAAAGAATCAATATTAAATTGAATTATTAGTCTTAATTGCAATTCTTGAAAACCATTTAACTAAGCCAAATAGAAGTAAAAGTGTTAAATAGCAATACTTGAAACTATTTAACTGTGCGCAACAAAATAAATAGCAACACCTGAAATCATTTAACTGTGTGCAAAAAAAATGAGCTTTGCTTTGTTTAAATAATGGTAGCTACAAATCATTTACTTAACGATTATATTTCTAACAATTTGGCATTAAGTAACTGTCAATGGTTGATAAGCCTTTAAACCAAATAAACTGACCGAAACTAACCTTAGATAATCGTCAGGAGAAAAGTTTGTTTAAAAAAAGTTTTTAAAAAGTTCAAAAAACATAAATATGAAAAATATAAGTATAAAAATATGGTTTTAGAAATCGTTGATATGTTATAAGAGAAGAAAAAAGGCTGTACTTTCGTAAGATGACCATTTATTGAATTAAAAAAAAAATTTTCTGGTATCCAGCTGTTATCAGCTTTGTTTTCCAGCAAGTCAACCCTTGTTGGATTATTCAATGCCAAAGTCTATGCTTTGCAAGAAAGTTCAAGTAAAGAAGGACAATCCTTTGTAAATAATTAGAGCTTCAATTAACTTTGTTTAAAGTATTCGATTTTAATACAAATAATTCAAACAATCAGGTATAATACTAATAATCTACACACAGTAATATATTGGTCCATTGAACTTGTGGGGGAGAGTTCACCAATGGCCCAGGAGACTGGGGTTCAATTCCAAGTCGAGTCATACCAAAGACTCAAAAAATGGTATTTGTATACTTCCTTACTTAATACCCAGCAATATAAGGTACGGATCAATGGTAAAGTGGAGCAATTCAGGGAAAAGAATAGCACCCTCCCCAACACCTCTATGTAGTAGCTATTGAAAAGGGACCTTTGTGTCGCTTACGGTCGCTAACTGTTTGTCTTTTTTAAATATCACTTTAAGTATTTCTATCTAATATAACTTTACGTATTTCTATCAAACAATTATAACTTGCACACTATTTTATGGCTTTAACTATAATTGTCAAATGATTTGTACAGTCTTATTTATTTCAAGGAATTAATCATAATTGCAAGCAGTCGAATTCTCGGGGTTGTAGAATACGCCGACTGCATCTTTGCAGCGTGGTAAGACCCCTCCACCGATAGTTCTGAATAGGACCCTACACTGAAAATGATGGTGAAGATACGGCCCTGGAGCTTTACTTCATGCGGTGTATCTCTTCATTACTTTTACTCTCAGATCCATTCTGACCCGAAGTGCTAATATCTGTTTGGTTCTCATTTATGGGCCAAATAGAACACTTTAACCACGTAACTGTGAGCACATAATTGATTAATATCAAATTGAATCATTAGACCAAAACATCTATTCATGAAATTATTTAACAGTGTGCAAGCAAATGAGCTCTTGTTCGTTAAAAAATGTAATCTAAAAAGTATTCACCAAAAAAATCATATATGTAATAACAGGATTTGACATTAAATTACCGACAAGTATTGATATACCATTAAGCAAAAAAACAAACACCCCCCGACAAAAATATCGAAAAGCAAAGACCAAAATCCACAACAAAATACAAAACAAAAAACAACAGGAAAACAATTTAAAAACCTTTGTAAACGGTTATAACTTCAAGTATCTCATCTTAATACATATAATTTGTTCAGTTTTATTGTTTTAAGTATTCCGATCTAATGTTAAGCATTTTTAAACAAATATACTTGATCCATAGGGTGTGCTATCCATAGTATGACACAAGATATATATGTATGTGTGTGCGTGTGTGTGTGTGTGTGGAGAAATGGTATATTTTGGTGAATCTTTCAAGATGATAAAAATAAGTGGAAAAGTGGATTTATCAAACACTTACAATGGGTTTAGTGGTAATATTTCGTTCTTCTGTGAACACAGAAGGAAATATTACCACTAAATCCGTTGTAAGTGTTTTGATTTATTCACTTTTTCACTTATTTTTAATCTCTCTCTCTCTCTCTCTCTCACACACACACACACACACACACACACATATATATATTTATTCGAGAAACCCATGAAGATTCGTCTTGAACCCTTATCACAGTGGACTCAGCAAAAAACTAAACCACACCAAAAATATTACTTTCCAAGCCTCGAATATATATAAAAATCATACTAAAAAATCATTATTTAAAAATTCATTACTTTTTTACACAGATATTGCTGCTGAACGACATCTTAGAGAAAAAGAAAAGGACAAAGAAAAAAAACCCGAAAAAAACAAGACATTGGAAACTATTTACAAACACGTGCAAAGTCGAATGTTTAAATCGTTATGTTTTAAAGTTCAAGTTCCATTCATACATTTAGCCAATCCTAATGCATTCATTACCATTACAGTCTTGAAATGTAAACAGTCATAAATAAACATCCTGTGATGATGCTATCTTACCAACCCCCTACGGTGCTGGTATGTGCCTCAAGGTCGGTTTAATCTGGAGTACCCTGCACAAAGCAAGACTCCCAGGGGAGGGGCGTTGTTCAAAATTACTTAGTTTCGTCGGCATTCCTTTTTGGGGCGCCTCAGGAGTCGGGCAGTAAACAGTTTTTAAATCCTTTATGTGATGGGCAGGAGCTAACTAGTAGGACGTCTTTCTAGAACTCAGCTGATTAATTTTAATGCGTATTCCAACGAAAAAGGGTTGTCGTAGTGGTGTAATTGTTAAAATTATGGACTGTGGAATCGTAGGAAGCGAGTTCGAACTCAAGTCGCGCTATTATGTTCACTTTCGGACAAATATCCCTTGGAAAATTATTCTCCAATCTATGGGTTAAATAATACCTCTACTTCTCTTCTTAGATGCTTTTGGCATTAAATAGCCTGCAAACGTTGATATGCCATTAAACAAAGAAACCACCCTTCCGATACAAAGGCAAATTGTGTTGATGGCCGAAGAGCTGAAACAGATCGATATATATATATATGTTTCAGTCTATCGTTTTAACCATTACACCACTACGACAACCCTTTTTCGTTTGAATACGCATAAAAATTAATCGTTGGAATACGCATAAAAATATAATTCATATATATATATATATATATATATATATATATATATATATATATATATATTGAAACCGAAACGTTTAACGTTGAATTACATCACAATTAATTAAACCTATTTGGATTATTCTGTTTTTCTGCTTTCTTCATATATAATTTTTACCGCGGTTATTTTCTTATGCTTCATGAGAGAGAGAGAGAGAGAAAGAGAGAGAGAGAGAGAGAGAGAGAGAGAGAGAGAGAGAGAGAGAGCGAATTGCTATTGAATGTAAACATTATAAATCCACGTTCATACTGTTAGCAAAAACAGAAAACTATTTTTTGCGTTTCGATGCTTTCCTTTAACATAATATATGCTGTAAAATTCATGATATGGCTGAGAATTTTGATTTTCCAAGGTCTGTGATTCAGGAAAGCAACCACAAGAAGTTGAGATATCGTAACAAATAATTTTTTTGGCTCATAAAGTAATTGATTATAAGACACTATGCTTAATGTTGCGATATCATTTCCATGAGACACAAAGCAATTGACAGAAGAACAATTGACACGACGCCACATATTTCAAGGTAGATATTTATGCGCTCGTGTACCAATTCAACCAACGAATCAATCTCGATAGCGCCTACGTGGAAAAGTAGCCTAGAAATTCTTGTAAAATATGCACACTGCTTTATTACCGTATCAAAAAACATATTGAATTTGTTTATTTTGGTACTTTATTTTTTGAATATCCTTTTTTATATCCTTGTAGGTTTTGTAAAACAACTTATATAAGAGCTTGACTGACTTTGCTAAATTTCTTTTTTAATGACACGTTTTTAAACGAGAGCATGCACTTGTAATATTTGTTAATGTTATTTGCATTGTAATACATATGATGGATTAGTAAATGTTTCTGTTTTACTTTTTCTATTTTCTTCGTGATAATTAAGCAAGAATTTCCACCAGGTTAGCTAGTAATTTTGAATAGAATCAAATAAGATGACTGAGGTCTAAAAAGAAGAGGAACTTTTAAAACCGCGGGGTGTTTTTGTGGGCTTGTGACTAAAGAGTTTTACAGCAGTAAAGTTAACAATTATTTTTAAAAATCTGCATCACATTACACTGATTAGAATTACTCTGGCATGAGTAAAAGATGTGCTTTGTATTTTAAAACCTTTTTTCTCTCAAAGTGGAAAAATGCATGATATTTTTTTGTAAAATTCCGCTTGACTTTAGTCGAACCATTTACAGAGCCTTTTTTTTCAATGTTGCGACAGTTTGTGAATATGACATTTCTAATATTGCGAAAGGTTTTTTGTTTCTTTCTTTTTAATAGCATATCAACCTTTGTAGGTAATTTAATGCCAAAACCATCATTCTAGAAAGGCAGTAGTGGTAATTTTTGACCCATAGCTGGAAGGATAAGGGGGTTCATACCTTTCCCAATGGTACTTGTCAGACAGTGAACATAATAGTGCAACTGGAGTTCGAACTCGCTTGACTACGATTCCACAGTTCATCACTTTAACCATTACTCTACGAGGACACCCCCAAGGTTTTTGGGTGGGACTTTTCAAATATTGCCACAAATTTATGGCGTGACCTTTCTCATGCTTCCACGAATATATGGAGCATGAAGATTTTTCTAATGTGGCAGTATTTTTATAAGGATGAATTTTATAAAGTTGCAAAAGGTTTCTTGGGAGGACGTTTCTAATATTGAAATATGTTCCTTGGGAAGACGTTTTTAATGCTATAAGTTTATGGGGAAGATTTTTCTAATACTGCAACAGGTTTCTGTCGAGGACTTTTCCAATGATGCTAAATATTTTGGTTAGGACGTTTAAAGCGTTTCAATAGGTTTATGTGGATAACTAATTTGGAATGACTTTTATAATGTTGCGAAAGGTTTCTTGGGAGGACATTTATAATGTTGTCTGATATTCTGGGTAGGAAATTTATAATGTAAAAGATTTTAAAGGAAGATTTTTTATAATTTCGCCACAGGTTTATGTGGAGGGATTTTCATATGTTGTGACAGGTTTTAGGAGAGAACTTTTCTCGTCGATCATGAGAACTTCTGATGAAGCACAAGAAAACAATTTTTGTTCAGTTTCCCAATTTTACAGAGTTGGCCCTAAGGGATTGTTTTTTTTTTCCGCTACAGAAATTAGCCTTGATGAATATTTTGATTTCTTGCAATAGAAAAAAAAGGAAAAGAAAATAAGCTTCCAGAAATGTGACGGTAATTCTTAAAATGACTTATTTGCTTAAAATTCATTCAAGAGGAAAAAGAAAAAGCTTGGAACGGTAGAGAGGACAATAACATGCAATAGTAGATTAGTCTATTAGTATATAAATTTTTAATGAGTTTATTTTTTAAGCACTTTATCTCAAACCCTTTCAAGGCCGTGTCATATGTGATTATAGTCGAATTCCTTGAGCTCATATAGTTACCTTTTCAAAATCACTCCGTTTGATGGCCCTATTTTCCATTTGTTCATAACATTTATAACTTTTTGGAATATGCAGTAAAAGAAGGTACGAAAATAGGGATATTCGGCAGCTAAAGAATTAAACGTAGAAGAAAAGAAACGCTCACTTGTAGAATCGAGCCGTTTTGATAGAAAAATGATTAAAAGTGAAGCATAACGGCCGAAAAGGCTGACCATTTTAATCCACAGCAATTTAGTGACACATCACGTGATTATACGTTTCGCGAGATAATATTTTAATGTTGGTAAGATCGTATGGTTCATCCGTTAAAACGGTTAGTGTTGTTTGTTCAGCTAAGGTATTGTAGATTTTTATGAGCTCAGAATTAATTGAGTCGGGGTCAGTGTCACGACTGACCTGGATCATAAGATATTTCTTCAGACAGATGGAGTGTATTCGAGTCATAAGGTTAGTATCATTTACTCAAAAATAAATAAATAAGTTAGATGGATTCAATTACAAATTAAGGCTCAACGCAGACTTCCTTTCGAATGATTTAGGCAGACTTTTTCTTCCATTCCATAAATAAATATTTCACCGATATCAAAATCATATTAATAAGCGTTTATTGAATTTAACACGTTTACTGATTTCCAAGGGAAATTAATTCTGAATTAATTGGAATTATTATGAACCAACAATTTCCGTTGTTCTGGCGGAGTCTTTTTGACTATGTATTTGAACACGTCTCATTTAAAGTGGATGCGCATTCCTCAATGAATTATTGCATTGTATTTATTTCCTCAGCTCACTTCGCTTTGAACAAGATGAGGCACAAGATCAATATTTTAAAGAAGAGAAAAGCCCGTTTGAATTCAGATTTTTCCTTTTAGACTAGTCTGTTGATTGTTTTATGGCATACGAACCCTTGTTGGTTATTTCGTTCCTAAACCTGTTTATATATATATATATATATATATATATATATATATATATATATATATATATATATATATATAATTTTTAAAAGAACAGTTTATGGGTACATTATTTCAAAATGAGCCAGAGCTCTTGATTTTAAGCACTGCTATGTAACCCCAAATAATCATTAATTTGTTTGTACACTGGTTGAAATTAAAATAGATGATTAAATAGTTCTATTCAACATATAGATTCCATCGGCATTTCAAGAAGCCTTGGGTTATTTGATGAAAAAAAGTAACTGAATCGCATTTTATAGTACATTAGTTTAACATTTTCGAAACATTTGTTTTAACATATCAATCTTCGAGTGTAACTAAAAGCCAAATCCATCAATATAGAACTGTAGTGATATTTTTTAACCCATATTTGGGAGATTAAAGGGCACAATATGTTCTCAAGGTTATTAGATCGAAAGTGGACGTAATAACATTATTAGAGTTTGAACTTGCTTACTACGATGTATAAGTTAAGCACGTTAGCAACTACACCACGGACACACCCCTTTTCATTTGCTTTGTTGTTTGTAAGTGCTTTTTTTTCCACACAGTATGATATACCTTTCTAATACTACGAATAATATGATTTCAATTAGTTATTTATGTATACTAATAATCATTTGCTTGATATAGTTATATGGTCTATTAACTGATAACATACCTTAGTAAACAAATTTACCTTCAAGTTACTATTTAAGTATATAATGACAGTTATATAGTATCAAGTATTCCAATAACACTGGTAAAAAAATTGAAATGGTGTCAATGCATCAGGCATCTTTTTTTTCTGAATCTGAAAATGACTTCACATTTTCTGAGTTAGCAACCAATTTTTGCTGTGCAGAAATGCCTCATTTTTGGAAAAAAAAAGCATGTTTTCCTCTGTTTTCTGTATATATGATATTGACCGATGGCAATATTTTTTTTGAAGTAAAATCATAGAAACTTCTCAATTTTTATTTAAACCCACAAATACTGGTCTGCTTAATGAGAAATTTTTTTTTTTTGCTAAAACAATGAGACCTTAAGTCTTTAAAATACACGACTGAATACCAAGACTCACAAGTATTTTCATCAAAATCTTTTAATAAACTAACAGCAGAAATAAAAACTTTGTTAACATCAGAACTACGGTAAAAATATTTATTTCTTAATTGTCTTGTTCAATGTTATTAAACTACCTCTCGATAGTCCGGCAGTCGTCAGTAATCATTCGTTTGTCCCACCGTTCCTGGTATCGCTTCTCCTTTATTTTTATATCTTGATTGAATCATTCTCCTTGATAATCACTCCCATTTCCCCAATTATCTGGAAATTTATCCAGTTTGCTATGTAAAAAATGAACCTTAATACTCATATTAGCGTCTATGTCCTGTAGAATTTTTAACAGCTTTTCCACTAACTCTTTGTAGTTTACGGCTTGACGATTGCCTAAGAAATCTATCAACACGTTAATAAACGATGTCCAAGACATTCATTGAATTGACAAATTCATCAGCTTTAAGAAGATTCCCGATATCTGGACTATCAAACACCCCTGCTTTGAGTTTTTTTTGCGGCTAAGTTCTGGAAACGAATTACAAATATACTTAGAACATTTACTTCCTTTGTCGAGTGATTTTACATTACATGTTTCATTAATTACAATTTGATATGCAAGGGAGGAAAGACGATTTTTTTCTTTTGGAAGGGCAGATGTTAAGCTGAAACCATTTTCATGGTGTTTATCATGTACATTAGATTAGGCGCATTCAATTGGGATGTCTTTATTTCGAGTTTCTTTCTAACTGAAAGAAAAAAAACTTTCAATGAGCTAGGTTTCCTTCCGTAGTGAAAGAAAAAAAGGGACGGGATACATCTATTAATATCAAACAGAAGATTTTAGAATTTAATTTTTTTTGTCATCCTTATTATCAGGTTTAGTGAAGTGTATTACCGGCTCATATGACAAGTGTGTTAAATGTTCGCCAATGGTTCAATCCAACGTCACGTCATATCTAAGACTCAAAAATGGTACTGACTATTTCCTTGTTTAGGACCCAGCTTTATAAAGACACGTATCATGGGTAAATCCCTCCCTTACACTTCGGTGTAGGAGCTATTGAAAATAAAGCCTTCGAGTCGCCGTCGTCTATGGTCGCCAACTTTACTTTTTTTTATTACCGATAAAGTTATCAGTTAATTTGAATTTTGGCGATGAATTACAAAAATTGGGTACTTCCATTTTAATTTTTCTTTTACACAAAAACACTTTTTCCTTATAAAAATGTTTAATTCAGATGGCTGGTATAAATTGCTTAACTGAAATGTTATGGGTTTCTACGACCTTTTCGACAAAATTTTGCGGTCAGCTAAGATCGTAAATTGATCATATTTCCAAAAATGAACAATTGCAGTAGAGCAAAAATGGTTGCCAACCATAAAAAACAGAAGTAATTTTCGGAACCAGCATCATCAAGTGTTTTGCTTCTTGGCACCAAAAAGCAGTGCAAAAAAAAAAAAGATCTGTTTCATAGATGAGACTCTAGCAGGTACTACCACCCCTTCTCAAGTTGGATCTGGACGTAGTGGCAATAAGGGGGTACTTTCCAATCACCAGGAACCTCTTTTTTGGGGGGGTGTCTTACTTCCTCTGCGGTTGATACTCAGAAGTGCTGGTTTGGTTTGATTTCTTTGTTTTTAATGGCATATCAACCTTTGTTGGTTATTTAATGCCAAATCTATTCTCCTAGAAGAACAGTAGTGCTACTATTTAACCCATAGCTGGGAGGATAAGGGGGTTCATACCTTTCCCAAGGGTATTTGCCTGATAGTGAACGTAATAGTGCGACTGGAGTACGAACTCCCGTACTACTATTCCGCTGTCCACCGCTTTAACCATTACACCACGAGGACACCCGCTTCAGAAGTGTTGTTAAAGTTAAAGAAAACTATTCTACTTAACAATCTACCCATACTTGGGGGCGAGGGTAAAAAAAAATGGATCCAGGCGCCCGGACCGATTTTAGCAAGCTCGATAAGCAAATCTTCACGAATGAGACTCTTTGAGTACTCTGTTCATTCGGCCTTGTGTCACTTCTAAGCAAAAAAGTAAACAAAAAACAAAAACTTTTTAAATAACTAAACAGAGGGATCCGCTACTATCCATTTTTCATATGGTTAGCTGATGGAAACAACGTGGGATGATATTATAATATCTGTTTGTTTGATGGAAAGGATTTTTAAAGCTACGAGTCGATAAACTTTTTAATCAATCTTCCTCTTGATTGTTTTATTGACTGCTATCGATCTACAGAAATATACAATGGTGGAATTAAACCAAGGAATAAATATATAGGCTTACAAGCTGTTTCTTTATGTATTACTGAGAAAAACGACATAAAAAAGCGTGTAGAAATGCTGTTCCAGATCCCCATCGAGGAATATTACACTTATATATAACAACAGTGTATCGTTGTCACCACCTTACTTGGTGGGTTTGTGGCAGATGAAATGCTAACGATTGTCGTTTAAAGGCGCAATGAAACCAGTTCTTACAGATAAACATCCATGCTATCATATATATATATATATATATATATATATATATATATATATATATATATATATATATATATATATATAAAATAAAAGAAGTATATACGTATGAAAAATAAAATATTTTCTGTACAACACTTGAAATTATCAGAAATAAACCAGATACCGGACATAATTCTAGAATTCAACTTAAAATAATGATTTTTTTTTAAATACGTAGAAATATATCCTGACAAATGTCACATGAAATATGGAAAAATATGCAGATTGGAGTACCTGTTAGATGGTATTCGGATTTGTAGATTATCTTTTTTTTTAGTTCGAAATATCAGCTTTGACCACGCTTATTTATTCATATCTGACATCATTACATTTAATGACCACTTAAATAGTCACATTGACCCTCCAAGGATCTGTGTTGATAATTTTGTCGATTCATGATTTCTAATTGATTGACAAGTGAAAAGTCCACTTTGTAACTATTTTATCTAGAGTCAATAAAAAGTATGTTTATCAATTAAAATATCACAAGCCTTGGTTTAAAACTGAATGTGATAATCTATTCATGGACTGACACCTTTGCTTGGGATGATATTTTAGTATCTGTCTGTTTGCTTACTTTCAGGCCTTTAAACTGAGGTTTGAATGTTGTATCCTTTCCTTATCTTTACCAGACACACACACATGTATATTATTTTACTCCTTTGAGAGTTTTTCATGCTAACGTTAGCTGATGGTTTTCCACTTAAGCTTGAGTGACAGCAAGTCGCTACTCCACTGCCTGGATTGCTCTACCTTACTCTTGACCCTCATCTTATAATGCATAGTGTTGAGCAAGGCAGCATCAAGAACCATTTTTTGTGTCTTCGGTATGACTCGACCAGGGATTGAACCCCAATCTCCCGGATCATTGGTGAACACTCTACTTATTAGATTCAGAAATTATAATCATTTGAGCATACAACATTCAGGGTTGGATCAGAAATAAATAACAACGAAACAAGTACAAAAACTATATGCATATTGAATGAGATTTGTTATTTTTTGTATTTTCATTTGTATTCATGATTAAGTTTTGAAGGAATTTAATAAATTTCGCCATGTTTTAGCGTTTTAGTTTCCCGTATATTTCCGAAATTATCTTTGTATATGAACATGTGGTATGTTCGGCGTCGAATAATTTCATGTGTTGATATCAAAGCAGAATATTTCATTACTTTTTCGTCCTTACCAGACGTTTGCGCCGGGTGATTGTTATTATGCTGACCGCCTAATCCCAAGTGGAGGATCCCTCCAGGCAATATCTGACTGCAAAGCTAAGTTTATCACTTGCAGCCTGAAGGACCCTACCAAAAAATGGAATGCCAATGGTATCAAGCTTCTTTTTGAAACAGCCGCACTTGAGTCCCGATTCGCGTATGTACCCGCCTCCAGGCCTAGTTGGCTTAGGATGTAGAATACACCAACTGTTTTTCTACAGAGGGGTAAGACTTTCCCAATGATTGTCCTACATATGACACTAAACAATCTGATGGTGAGGTTCCAGTGATGCTGGAGCTTTGTGGAATGCGAAGTACCCTTTCACTGCCATTGCTCCCAAGTTCACTCTGGCACGGAATGGTAACACCTGATAAGGCCCTATCTTTGAGTTCAATAGAACTAACTGCATATTTATGCAAAAATGAATTGTTTGAATTAGAACTGTTTGAATAAGCTTAATAGCTTCAAATAGAAATGTTTTAACCATTAAACTGAACTTTGATTTAAACTGCGCGCTTATACCAAAATGAATTCTTTCAAATGGAACTGTTTTTGACATTGAAACTGTACTTAATTGTTTAACATAGTACTGTTTTGACATTTACTGTGTGTAAACAAAATCTGTACTTATACAAAACTGAATTAGCTGAATTGGAATTGTTTGACTAAACTGAATAACTTGAAATAGAAATGTCTTTGACAATTAAACTGTATACTCATGCTAAATTGAATTGTTTGAAATAGAACTGACTGTTTGCATAAAAATGGATTCTGCGTTATATATCCGACATAAAACCCAAACAACCAACCATGAATTTTTTGAATCAGAACTATTTGACTAAAGTGAATGGCGGGAAATAGAAAGGTTTTTGACTGTTAATCTGTGAACTTACATTTAAACTGATTACTTATGCTAAATTGAATCGTTTAATAAAGAACTATGTTGGCATTTTGCTGTGTGTAAACAAAATCTATACTTGTACTAAACTGAATTGGCTGAATTAAAACTGGTTTACTAAACTGAATAGCTTGAAACAGAAATATTTTTTACAATTAAACAGTGTACTCATGCTAAATATAATTGTTTCAAATAGAACAATTTGCATGAAACGGATTTGGCGTTAAATAACCTACAAAGATAGATATGCCATAAAAATCCAACCAGCCCACCATTTTTTTTTTTTTTAAATCAAGTTTTTTCCGATAATTTTCTGGCCATAACAAAGAACAAGCTTATGAATGTGACATAGGTGTTGTTGATTTTTTTTTCGGAATATTTCTTTTAGGGGTGCGAAGATATGAATTAAGCTGTGTAACCTGGTAAATAGTGTTTTAAATATTTTTGATGATCAATAAATCCGTCAACACTATGTAGCTGTCGTTAAAAACTGCAATTTTTCAAAATTACAACGTCTTTAGAAGTTAAAGATGTTATGTAAATAACTTGACCGAAAACGGTGGGAGGAGATGACGATGTTCCCATTTAGTCGTGGGAAGTGTCTCTTATGGAACGCTGCATGTGGAAATATTTCCGCTTCGTCGAGTCTTCTGACGTCGGCTAAGAATCCACGCTCTGCTGCTAACGGTATTAAGTAGGCCAAGTGAATGAGTTACGCCGATTCTCTTTTCGAACTAATAGTGTTTCAATAAAGAAAACGACAATTTTATCCTTGAAAATGGACGTCATATCCCTCGTCTTATTTTTGCTTCTCGAGAAATGGCTTTTCTGCTCCAGCGATTGTCTTTGGATATCATCCAAGTCTACCCAACTGCTATCGTCAGGGCCTTGTAGAGAGACTAAAATACATTAAAAATGTGCGAACATTATTTCAGTTACGGAGAGAAAAGTTATGGCAAATAAATGAGTCTGAGACTTGAAATAAATGTCCTAAATATTTTTCTTTATTTTCTTGCATCTGACGTTATAGTTCAGAATTTAGT
The DNA here is from genome assembly GCA_963585895.1 of Sepioteuthis lessoniana. Classification (NCBI taxonomy): domain Eukaryota; kingdom Metazoa; phylum Mollusca; class Cephalopoda; order Myopsida; family Loliginidae; genus Sepioteuthis; species Sepioteuthis lessoniana. The sequence continues at coordinate 100,118,921 of OY757905.1, read as the reverse complement.
GCCTATACTAGATATCTTAAATCGATTTAAAGCATACAGATTTAAATATAGCTCACCGGATTTCTTGTTTAATTGTTGCTATCAACTAGTGAATAAAAGTATGGAGGATACAACTCCCAAAACATTTTGACTAATGATAAAATGGAAAAATGTGGAATTTGCATTCGACATAAATCCATGTATACTGTCTTTCAAGATAAAGGTAACAATTAAGACACACTTAACAACTTTAGCTTTGAAGGTATGCAAAGTAAACAAGAAGCCAGGAGCAAGCTACTCCACTCTATTAAAATGCACATTTGCCCAGTCGGCTGTGGCTGTAGAATGCACCGACTGATTCTCTGCAGAGGGGAAAGACCCCCCAAATGAGTGTCCTAGATATGACACTAAGCAATCTGCTGGTGAGGTTTCAGTAATGCTGGAGCTTTGGGGAGTGCGAAGTACCCTTTCATTGCCATCGCTACCAGGTTAACTCTGACCTGTAATGGTAGCCTGATAACCTATCTATGGTTTAAATAGAACTAAAATGCGTACTTATGTAAAAATGAATTGGTTGAAATAGAACTGTTTTGACATTTAAACTGTGTGTTTAGGCTAAACTCAATTGCTTGAAATAGAAATAAACAGTATTATCTGAAATAAAACTTTTTTTACTTTTACTTTTAACTCTGAGTATTGCCCTGTCGGCTGGGGCTGTAGAATACACTGTCTGCAACTCTCCTGATGGGTTAAGACCCCCCCCACACACCAACTAGTGTCCTGGATATGACTCTAAGCAATCTGATGGTGAGGTTCCAGTAATGCTGGAATTTTGGGGAATGTGTAAGAACCCTTTATTGCCATCGCTCCCAGGTCATGCTAAACGGTATCTTTGAGGAAAAAATATTATTGTTATTACTACTACAATCAATGGGATACTAACAGGCACGACCACTCCAGATCAAAGTTTATTTGAAAGTAATGCTAATAAAAACATATTAAACACTACCCAGAACAAACGAAGTGGCACCCTCAACATCGGACCCTGTTTAGTGTCATACCCTGAAAATGTTAGGTTGAATTCTTTATTTAATGGCATATCAATCACCATGGGTCATTTAATGCCAAATCTATCCTTGTGGCAGAAAAATTGCAGTTCTATTTAATCCATTAAAGAGAAGATAAGAAGTTTCATAACTTTCCCGAGCGTATTAGTTCAAAATGGAACGTTATTGCAAGACTGGAGTTCGAAGTCAGTTACATCCATGTCAGAGTCCATCACGTTAGCCACTTTACATCGAAGAATGATGGAAAAAGTTGGATTAAAAGTTAATAACAAAAGAAATAATACGAAGACTCGATATCCATTTACTTAGATTTTCCTATTTTTGTCATTTTTATTTTTGTTTTCATCAATGCTAATGTTTTGTTGGAATTCCATCAATTTTACCATGATTCAGGTCTTTTAGTCTTGTAAGTCAGTAAATAGTAAAGAAGGCCTCGAGCAAAGAACTTCACCCCATAAAATCTATTGGTTGCTGAAACTGCAACTTCAGTTACAGAAGATGAAATTTATTTATTTATTCTTTTAATTCTCCGAGGATAATAAGTTCAATATCATAGCACAGACAAGAAAATTTCGCTACAATGTGCCATTTTTTGTAAAATAACGATACAAACATGAAAATTGGATCATTATTAGATGGACACTAGAAATATGTTTCGAACAGAGAAATATATGTGTTATAAAAAGGAGAAATAAGGCGAGCTTTATAATTTTTTTGTTTCTTATTCTTTCAAGCAAATTTCCCGGCAGGTAAATTTTTTTTGACAGTTTTCGTTGAATAAAAATACATTGGCTCGTTAATCTTCTGACCTGGCGTTAACCAGATAAACGTGAGTCGAAATTCTGGACAAATGTCTCACACTTATTGCCCTCTCTTTAGTCAGTCTGATGATACAAGCGCTTTCCTCACAAATTTAAGAATGACTGATCTTAGTTAGAGGCAATATAATATTCTTCAATTAAAAATAACGAAAACAATCGTTTGCCAAAAAGACAGATGTAAATGATGGGTTTAGGAGAGAAATATGATGCTTGTTGGGGAGGGGAAAGAAAATGAGAGAGAGGATACAAGTGGGCTTAGTCAGAGGGTTGTTAGCAGCGAAAGCATTAGGTGAAGGTCAGGTCAAGTGTACATGTAAAATATGTAAACACGATTTAGTTTTCGCTAATCCAACTCTTAACAGCTTTGTATAGGCTTTCTAGAGAGAGATATTTCTCCTAATCTCTCTTTGCGCTGGCATCCTTTATTTTCTATTTCTCTCACTCACACACATTCACACAAGTATATATATATATATATATACACACTTTGATACATATTCTATGATTCTGACTGTGTGAAAAAGACCCAGATGATACAATTTGTAAATAAAAAAAAAGGTATAATACAAACTGATAACAGTAGAAAGAAAAATACAAAAAATTAAAAAAATAAATAAATAAAAGAATAAAACCCTAAAACATTCGAACTACTTATAAATAATTAACCTACACTAACGCCTTGTCAAAAGAAAAAGAAAATATCATCGGAATATCAGATTTGCATGGCTTCTGTGATAAATTTTATGACTTTGTGATATATTTTGCACTTAAGCAATCGGTCATAGGGAAGTCAGACCTGACCGATAAAATGAAGAGCAGTCTCTTCCAAGCAGTAGTCGTGTCGATACTGCTATATGGATGCACTACATGGACGCTCACTAAACGTATGGAGAAAAAGCTTGACGGCAACTACACAAGAATGCTGCGAGCAATATTGAACAAGTCCTGTGGGCAGCACCCCACAAAGCTGCAGCTGTACAGCCATCTACCACCCACCATGAAAAATATCAAAATTAGACGAACCAGACATGCGAAACACTGCTGGAGAAGTAGGGACGAGCTCATAAGCGAGGTACTTCTATGGACACCATATGGACGAGCAAAGGCAGGACGATCAGCTCGAACCTACATACAGTAGCTCTGTGCCGATACGGGATGTAGCCCTGAAGACCTACTGGAAGCAATAGACGATAGGGAGGGGTGGAGAGAAAGGGTCAGATATATATGTGTTGAGAGCGCGACATAGTGATGATGATGATGATGATGAAGACTTCGTATCATCCATGTTTGCGGTAGCATATCATTTGACGTTTTGTTGTAGATCCATTCCTTGGCAACATTTTTTTTTATCTCGCTTTGCTCTCCTTGAGGATGTACTGATCAATGTACAGTAAATGTCTGGATTTCTCTCGTGGCATCAATTCTATTCTTCCAGAAAATGTCTGAGGCCTAAAAGCGAGAAGTAGATCTCCTCTCTAATCTTTTCGCTTAGGATTTTCCACATCATAGTTAGACATGCCATCGGTCTATAGTTAGTTGCTGTGGATGTTTTTTTGGAGGATGGGTCTTGATCGGGATAGTCTCTCCCTTAGTTATCCATTTGGTTGTAATCATTGTTAGAAGCAGTATTGATAATAATAATAATAATAATAATAATAATAATAATAATAATCTATATCGAATTTTCAGATAAACAATAGATCTAGTGTTAATCAACATAATCAATATATCAATAAAGGAAGAGAACCTATCATCTTCTTACCCAGTCGGCTGGAGCTGTAGAATACACCGATTGTACCTCTGCAGAGGGGTAAGACCTCCCCAATGAGAGTCCTGGATATGACACTAAACAATCTAAGGAAGAGGTTCCAGTAATGCTGAAACTTTGGGAAATGTGGCGTACCCCTTTATTGCCATCGCTCCCAGGTCCACTCTGGCCTGGAATGGTAGCACTTGATAGGACCCTATCTATGAGTTAAACAGAACTAATGACATACTTATGCTGAACTGAATTGTTTGAATAATAACTTTTTGATTAAATAGACTAGCTTGAAATAGAAGTGTTTTTGACAATTAAAATGTGTACTTACATTTAAACTGCATGCTTATGTTGAACTGAATTGTTTGAACTACAACTGTTCTTTTAATATTTAAACTAAACTGAATTGTTTAATATAGAACTGTTTTGACATTTAACTGTGTGTAAACAAAATCTATACAAATACTAAACTGAATTAGCTGAATTAGAACTGTTAGAATAAACTGAATAGCTCGAAAAAGAAATGTTTTTGACAATTAAACTGTGAACTCATGCTAAACTGAATTGTTTGACATAGAACTGATTATTTACATAAAATGGATTTGGTGTTAAATAACCCACAAAGGTTGATATGCCATAAAACCCAACCAACCTACCAACCAACCAACCAAGCTAGATTTTGCTGCCACAGTGAAGTAAAGAGTGAAAATAATAGACTGTAAAAGATAGGTTTTCATGACTATATATATATATATATATATATACTAATACTTAGGTAGACACCTGAGAGGACTTGTGGATACCTGAGGAAACTTGCTGTTACAAAGGTTTAAGCATAAAATTACCTGTTGAAACTGATTTTTGAAATTGGATGAGTAAGATTATAGAGATAATATAGTAAGTGAGAGTCTTGAGATACGAGATGAAATAAGCTTAAGATAATCATCCGTACGAATCGACAATATTATTGAAACACCGTATAAATATTTTTCGCTGTCATCTACTCGATCTCAATTGGAGTAAGACGATCAACCTATTGGTGAAGATAATACACATAATTCTGGCATACAAAACATATCGAGACTGAAGCCATACTTTTCGTCAAAAAAATTCTTTACATATGCAACACACTTATTCCATGATTCATCCACTGCTCGAAGTAAATCTGAAATTTAACTTTTCGTATGGTGCCAAACTGGCTCGTCATATATATTTTGATCTCCTCCCTGCTCTCATATCTCATGTTTTTAAAATAAAATTCCAGTCTAGTAAACTAGAAAGTGTCACGCGGAAGAAGAATTACTGACTTTGGAAGGTGTCACACCTTTTATGCCATAAAATTGCTAATCAAAAGTATCGAGAGTGTTCATTATAACGAATCAAGACTTTTGGTATTTGATAAGCTGTTGAAAGCGCATTTGAATTTAAGATTTTACATAGAAAATTATTAGAGCATAAGTCAAAGAACCTAATATATATATATATATATATATATATATATATATATATATATATATATGCATGATTTATGTACGTATAAGTGAGTCTAGATTCTAGATAAATGTTACACACAGAGTGTTCTCTCACCAATCTGATTATTCTAATGCATCTTACAAAATTTATTTGACTGATCTCAGATATAGATTAGTAAAAAATTACATTATCTATACAAGAAATCAAAAGAATGTTGCATGCAGGAAGAGCTTAAGAATATTTCGATGAATACACACACACACAACCTCACACACAATATATATATATATATATATATATATATATATATATATATATATATATATATATATATATATATATATATATGTACAAAAGCAATTAAATAAATAAGGGACCTTATTTGGGAAAAAGAGAAATATTTTTTCAATAATTTCCCCAATAAATATAAATTCCGCATAGTTTAGAATAGGTTTATAGAAAAAATATATAAACCTTGTAAAAATATTTATTTTGAGGTAATTTGAAATGGTGGAAAATCGATTATTTTAGGCTTGAACAGAGATCTCTCAATAAATTTTTGATGACTAAGAAGAACACACCACGTGAAATTGACAGAATTATGTGCGTCGAAAATAGTGTTTTAGTATTTGATATTTTTCGAATTGGCCAAACATGGGTTAGCCACTATGAGCTTGAGTCGAAAAGACAATCCATCAAGCCAAAACACTCTGACGCTCCGGTAAAGAAAAAATTTCCTAGGGCAGTGGTTATTAAAGAAGGCAATGCTGATAATCTTTTCAGACCTGGCAAGGTTCTATCACTATTGATTTCCTTGACAATAGTAAACCGTGCTTCCTATTACCAACTCCTCAAGCAAAATTCTCCTTATTGACTGAATGATCCTCGAATATATATATATATATATATATATATATATATATATATATATACACACACACATATATATCCCCCATCGACATCTAATGATGATGTTTTGTAACTTAGCTATTAGTCACCTACACACACAGAAATAGAATAAAATAGCGAAAAATCAAGATACACCGACGAATTTATGTCCTGTTAAAGCAGCGCGCTGTGTTTGTGCCTTTCCTTAAACAAACCCATGCATACACACATGGACACGCAACTATAACGCACAGAAGGATACGCGCACACAAACACACGTTCGCACACTCACACACTTACAACCACACGTAAAGATTTCAACAAAATCTCAACGGATTTTGACTGTATTTTTTCGATTTTCGATTCATTTCATTTTCTTAATTGCCTGATAATTGTTGTTTTGCAAAAAACTCCATGAAACCCAGGGGCCGCTGTCTAAATTCCATGAATTAAATGAATATATCTAATATTCATTTATTATAATTATTATTATTATTATTATTATTATTATTATTATTATTATTATATAATAGCTCTATTCTAGATATTGAATATTCTCCATATTTTATTGCACTTTGTTCGACACAAACCCACAAAGTGATTTAGTGACAACCAAAACTGTTACAATATATATATATATATATATATATATATATATATATATATGTGTGTGTGTGTGTGTGTGTGTGTGTGTGTGTTTGTGTCTGTGTGTGTGTTTCCTAAAAAAACATCAATCGGTCACATTAGAAAATTAAATTTATTTCCATCCTCTTAAGACCATTGATATAAATCATTGCTCTAAAAAATTAACAGGAATTCATCAAATCAAATTTATTATCCTAATGTGACCGATTGTGACAGATTGTGAAATCCAAAGAGCAAATAATTAAAAAAAAATTGCTCTGTGGATTTTATTTAGATTGAGCACTTTACCAGGGATATTTAGATTTAATATTCAATTTTTGAATATCTTATTTGTCCTGATTAAAAATATTCCCTATTCCGGAATTACTGGATTGAATAACACACACACACACACACACACACACACACACACACATATATATATATATATATATATATATATATATATATATATATATATATATATATGTGTGTGTATGTATTCGCATATAAGCGCCTAAAACACAAAAAATCTACGAACAAAAATTTTGAAAGTTTGTGGCTCTTTTTGTAGACATTATCTTACTTTGATCTTAAGCCAATTTTTAAAAAAAAGATATATACATTCAAGACTTTAATAAAGGATAAAGAAGAAAAGAAAAAAAAAGATGCCCTAAAGTCAGAAGGTATTAAGAAATAAAGGAATATCTACCAGAATAGAAATATTGTATGCGCATCACAGAACTCTGGAACGCTTTCTTTAGAATAATTTCGTCTATCCGTATAGATAGATGTAACATGTAACAGAAAGAGCGACGATGTGTTATTTAGACTTACGGAAAACAATAGCATTTTTGAAAGAAATTTTACATGCACCTCCAGAACCCCTCAGATATCCTGTCCCTTCTTGTCACAGGATAAATCTCTGAGAGAGAAGCTAGCCACACAGACATATGACCATGTAAACCACCGGATGCAGCATGATAGATGTAAAGCAAGCGAATAAAACCAAAGTGGAGTCAACGATGAGCTTCACCAGATGCTCGGTAGAAGAACTTCATAGGCTAACGGTGAGGATAATATAGTTCTATAAAGAAAATAAAACCAATCATCTTTAAGGATCGCGTCTATTGATGAGAAAATAAAAACAACCAACAAAAGAACACTATGATTTTAATCCAAACTGTACATTTAAACCGCATAGCCTTTCACGGGGGCAAACAAGGGATGTTTTCTGCTGTGGTTGCAACTCTGGCTCCTGCTTTCCAAAAATCAGCTACAGAGCCAAAATACATCTTACCTGGATGCAAAAGCAGAGTTAACATATCAACATTTAATGCAAGGGCTTTAAACTCAATAAATCAGCTACCCGAGCTAACAGCATTTGCAGCTGAGCACAATATAGACATTATATGAGTGCAAGAACATAAATATAACCATAGTGAACTAGACTTGAAATACCATGATACCAGTTAAGGGTACACATTTGTCTTGCCGTCTGCATGGAAGAACTCAGTCAATGCCACCATAGGAGGTATTGGGATGCATCTCAGTCCACTTGCTACATTTACTGATAAGCCCTGAACAACAATCGTCCCTGACTACAACTCCACTAATTCCAGTGATGAAACGAATATCTCTACTTTCTATTACGGGTTATATTCCAAAACAACGTACTAATCATCGGTGGAAACGGGAATCTACAAATAGGTGAACTTAAATATAATTACTTTGGCTCACAAAACCTGCCGAATAGAAATTGCAAATTCCAAACAGAATTCTTACTCGAAAACAGTCTTTCCTTCCTAAATACTAAATTAAAAAGAAAAAAGCAGAGGAAACTATGGACCAATGCCTCCCCAAATAACACTAAATCACAGCTACATTATATACTCATTAACAAGAATCAGGTAAATAGCGCTCTAAATTGTGAGGTGTACTTCTCTTTTCAAAGAGTATCTTCCGATTTCAGAATCGTCACGGCAAAGATAAAACCTAAACAACAAACCACAAGAAAAAAAAACAAACTGTGATCTATCATTAAAAAAACATGCCAAATTCTTATGAAAATACCTATTACCCCTTTTTAATTATGCTATGGTGGTTTTAATCGATCGATGGATTGATTGATTGAAGAGCGTGTGACCCTTTTCAGTTTTGCTGTATACGTTAGACGTTAGAAGATGGCGTTAATTGTACGGTTATATTTTTAGACCAGTTGTTTCGTAAGAGGATTTATTGCCGAATTGTATATATATATATATATATAGGCATAATCGGTTAAAGACAGTGGAGTGTTTTCTCTTTATGATCTTTAAATGAAAACGTTCAAGTCTTGTTATTTTTCTTAGGTTTGGGTCAATGTGGCGGCGAAAATTCCCTACACTAGCCAAAGCACTTTTTACAATTTCGCTGGTCCTCCGCTGGGGTAGTGTTTGATAGTTTGTTGCTGTGAGTAGTTCTGAGGTTTTATATTTATTTGGAGTGCTTTTTTATACAATATATTTGGCTCATTCTGTTTGACGGTGTGGTAGGGTTAGTTATTTAATATGTTTAATATAGTAATACCTGTACTGAATGCAATTTTTTTTTAAGTAGGTTTTTAAATTTTTATGGTTATTGCTTCGAGGATTTGTTTGTGGCTTTCATTGCCATTTTCATAAGTGATTTTCATATTATTAATTAGGAGCTTTCTTATGTCGGGGAATTTGTATTTGTTATGCTTTGTCATTAGATGTTGTTTTATGGCACTTATGGCAGAGAGGTGGTACGTAAGGTGACGTGAAAGAGAAGTTGTTGTATAGCCAATGTAAGTGTTAGTACCTAAGTACACAATATATATATATATATATATATATATATATATATATATATATATATATATCATTAACATCATCATATCGTGCCGCTTGCACTTCTCCCTATTGTTCATCGCCTCTGGCTGGTCTTCAGGGCAACATCCCGTATCCTCACATAGCTGCTGTATGTATGTTCGAGCTGGTCGTCCTGCTTTTGCTCGGCCATATGTGGGGGTCCATTGGAGTACATCACTTACCTCGTCTTTGCTTCTCCAGCAGTTTCCTGCGTGTCTGGTTCGTCTAACTTGTATAGTTTCCGTGATGGGAGGCAGGTGGCCGCATAGTAGGTGCTCTGTGGGGTGTTGCCGCCAGGACTTGTTCAATATTGCTCTCAACATTCTAGTGTAATTGCCGTCTAGCTTCTTCTCCAGCCGTTTTGTTAGCGTCCTAGTGGTGCATCCATACAGCAGTATCGACACGACCGCTGCCTGGAAGAAACTGCGTTTTATTTTATCGGTCAGTTTTGATTTCTATATGTTCGATAGCTTATCGCTAGCTGTCCATGCCTTTGTTAGCCACGTGTCGATGTCTTTTTCAGTTGATAAGACACTGCTTCCTCGGTAGGTGAATTTGTCTACCAGTTTCATATATATATGTAAAAACATAAATGTATATTAGTAAACGGATAATTTTTAGGTAACATTTTAAACAAGCAAGTGCCCATTTGCATGTACTCAGTTAAATGGTTTCAAGTACTTCAGTTAAACGATAATAATACTATTAAATATTAATCATTTCTTTGCACAAAGTTAAATAGTTTCTATGCAGACTACCCCTTTATTGCCATCGCTCCCAGAACCAATTTTAATCTATGGGTCAAAAAGAACTAAACTGTGTACTTATGCTAAACTGAATCGTTTATTATGGAATTATTTATATGCTTAAAAAAGGATTTGGCATTAAATAACTAATAAATGATGATATGCCATAAAACCAAACTAAACCAAACCCACAGAAGGAGAAAATTTAAACACACTTAGGAAATTGCTATCACTGCAATAGTTAAATCTTATAGATGAATAACATGAAATATTCAAATTTGAAAAAAAACAACAACAAAAAACACAGATACCGGTTATTTATTTTAAACACTAAGACAATTGCTGATATACATTTGGTGATCATCCATTGACTTTAACAAGTTTAACCTGCAGTAGAAGCTTCTGAACTTGTTACAATAGCTTGTCATAAGTTTTCTAGAGCAAATTACTGACGCTCAGTTTTATTCAGCTTCCTTCCGGTGTGACACAAAATATTTTGTATTTGTTTCAAATCAATCGAAAATGGTGTTCGGTCACTCTACGTTTTCTGAAACTCATGTATGTCGTAAAGTTCACTAATGCATGTGTACTGTGCAAAAGCATTACAGAAATCATTTAAGTGAGTAACTTGGTATTATTCAGTAATAAAAACACTAAAGTCAGTTGGTAGATATATTCCGGCCCATTCTATTCAAATTCCTCCGAGTGTGCAGAATGTCACACACAGTCAAGTTTTTAAGCATAGCTTAACAGGTTTGAGGCCAGGGTTTTCTTCAAGACCAATACTATACCAATATTCAGAAGTAAGTCTACCCTACAATTTGGTCATATAGCGAGCGAGAGAATAAACTGATTCGTACCTTTCCTAAGGGTACTAGCGCTATGGGAAATGCGAACAGCCACGTCCAAGATTTGAACTCGAGTCACAGTGTGGATTTACAACGACGATAATCTATTACTCCATTATATATATATATATATATATATATATATATATATTGAAAAGAAATAAGCTGCACTACAAATGTATTAGTGTAGGCTATGTTGCTTACTTGATTTTAGCCAGAATTCCTTTGTCCAATGTTACATTACTAGTTCCACTTTATATATATATATATATATATATATATATATATATATATATATATATATATATAATAGAACTGTTGATGTAACATTTGACAAAAGAATTCGGGCTAAAATCGAGCAAATAACATTGCCTACTGTAATACATTTGTGGTACTGCTTATTTCTTTTCAACTATACACACCAAACAGCCATCAATTAGTCTCTTTAATTCACCGTGGCTTTCTCGCATTAATCTTTTAAGTACAAGGCTTTTCTATGTAATACGAAACTTATTCTCCAGTAGAAAAGAATGTGAAATGGAAATGTTCCTCCTAGAAGTTTACATGCAATAATGCACATTTAATATAAGTTAACCAGAGTAGAACCTTAACACCCATTAGATATTTTTTAAGGTTAACTTTGTATGGCACAAGGCTATATGTGGGCTGTACCCAGTGTGTATTGAATGTCCCGCCCAAGAAATAGCCTTTAAGAAAACTTGCTAAACATCACTCATGAGAAAATAAAATTCTAAGTTTTATTTTATCTAGTGTATGCCAGATGATATGACTGGGAATCAACTACAAAGACTGTACTCACCCAACTCTTAAAATGGCGACTGTATATTTTCAGAAGTCGAAATCCTGGCCTTTAGCTAAATACTAGGATGTAAAGTCTATGAGAGAAAAAAATGAAACTAAGCTCTCAATCAGTTCAAATTTCAATAACAAAATTTAAGAATTGACAAGTGTTTATCTGTGTGTCCATAGTAAATTGTTGGTTGGAGTATTGCACCTTGGAAAAACTTCTAACGTTGACGTTTTGTTCCTAACGAGAAAATAGATCTCTCAACCGGAGGTGCATGTCTAACTGAAACAGAATGTCAAGTCATGCTGCTTCAAGATATAAATAATTATTAAGAATTTAAATTTCAAAATTAAAGAAAGAACATAGATGATCTAGTTGTCTTATTAAAAAAATATTCCTTTTTAATTAAACAATAATTTTAAGTTCATATATAATTCAAGTAAGAGGTGTAAAATATCTAGAAATCATTTGTGTTTAGTTAGAATGCGAAATCTTTACAACATATTAGTATGTTTACATCATGGAATTTCTTAAGTATTACTCAATTAAATTTAAATGAGAAATCTTGACAATTCACCGTTGAATATTTCACTGGAAAAGATCAATTTCCAAAGATAAAAGAAAATATAATTGGTAAATGTTTATCTTGTTATGAGGATTAATCTTTTTATCATTTCTAGCCGTTCAATAGGAATTCTTATTGCCAAGAAAGATGCTAAAATTAAATCAGTTGAAAAAATTCAAAAAAATCTTCTTTCAGACTAAAAATGTTTCAATATAACTTTGATATTTCAAGATCACAGTATAAAAGAAGCATTTATTCTTAAATCGATGATTGATATCATTTCAAGAGTTGTTCAACAATGATAATATTCTATTCCCATTATTATTCCTCACCTAGTTTGACTGACGTGTTTTTTTAGCTATTTTAGTGCATATAATATATTTAGAGAATCTTTTTTCTTTTTATATATATAGTTTTAAATGTAGGTTTCAAAGATTCTTGTAAAGTAAACTCATCTATGAGCAGTTTGAAAAAAACATCTAGTTGGATATGTAGAATAGATCATATAAGCTAATGTTCTTAGCACCTTTGTAAAATGTAATCTCCTTTATCGGCTAAGGAAAGACTTAGCATTATTTTACTTTTCTATTTTTAATATTCTTTAAGAGATTATCAGTATTTTTCTTAAATTGTCGCTGTTTTTGTGATACAATACATATATCTAACATACACGTAAACTTTACACTGTCCATTTTATTAAAAAAAAAAGATCAAGGAAGAAAATTCATACATTAATTTTCAATAAAAAAAAAGTTAAAATATTAAGCTTGTGTCTTACTGGGTGCCTTATACATGCGGCCTTGTGATTCGATTTAGCAAAGCTTAGTAAATAACTATAACGTTTGTGTACATTTTCTAAGTCGATTGACTTCTTAATTCTCTTCTTGATTCTTCGACTCTACAACAACGCTTTAAAATACGGCAAATGTATCATCTGAAGATAAGTAAGTGAGTCTAGCCACGACAAAAACGAATGCGTTCAAGAACTTATATTTAAAACTACAGCACAATAGTTGTTTTAAGGTTTGAAGCCTCGATGAAAGTTTGGAGAAGAGGGAGAAAGAGTGGTCATGCTGTTCCAAGGAGCCCTAGCTAGTCACAGTCACCGACCCATCCATATAATACATTCGTCCATATTCGTAAGGCGCGCTGGAATCACCAAAATACCACATTTTTTCAGTGAAATCCAACTCAAAATCCCCATAGTGAAAATATATACAATTTTACAATGATAGAAACCATGCAAGTAGGAAAACAAGAAAATACATGAAAAAATGAATCGGGAAGGTGGGGTAAAAAACTCCAAAAGAAAAAAATGTAAAAGATATAATGCAACGGAAGAAAAAAAACTATGAATATCTTATTCAAATAATGACGTCATTGTTTTTTACACCTATCAAGCATCACGAGAAGTTTCACGAGAATTGCCATGAGATAAATTCGACACATACAATCCAATGGCATCAGTTATTCTTGATTTTTTATAAAAGTAATTTACTATAGTAACAATTTGATTTAGCCTTTTCAATTAATGGTTCCCAGATGGTGTTAATTACTATAGACAGTCTACTCGAGAGGTCAACATAGCCCGACATATATACTGCTTCTTAATACCCAATCGCAAAAATTTAGACAGAAAAAATTCTGCCCAGACGGCTGGGGCTGTAAAATACACCGACTGCATCTTTGCTGTAAGGTAAGACCCCGCCCTCAACAATGTCCTGATATGACACTAAACAGTCTGATGGTGAGGTTCCAGTAATGCTGGAGAATGCAGAGTATTCCTTCATTACCATTGATCCCAGGTACACTCTGACCCGGAGTGGTAGCATCTGATAGATTCATATTTCTGTGTCAAATTGAACTAAACTGCGTATTTTATTGTAAACAGAAAAGGAATATATAACTTTTTTTTTCTAGTTTTATCAAATACGAAATGTCAATCTTGATCGAAGGAATGTATCATTCGTATAATTCAGGGTTTGTAACGTTATTGTGAAATTTAACTTCAATCTCGCTGTCCAACACATTAGCCACTAAGCATTAGGGGAAAATTGAATTGTTATGTAATTTGATATTTGTTTCAAGATTTCTTGGTAAAATTAAACAAAAAGCAAATCTAACCATCAACTGATCGAGTAAATGCATTTTTGCAACCTGACATAAAATGTCCGTCAATTTTCCCCCCCAAATTTTTACTTAATCTGTTACCTTGTTTTCCCAGTTTCCATCAGAAGTTGATCCCTTTGGCTGTAGGGTATTCTCGCGAAATATGCAACTAAAACGAATCGGAAAACGTCCTTTACTCAGTACTAATGTATGAATGCACCACTTGGACTATGATGAAATAAATGGATAAAAAGCTAGATGGGAACGACGGACAAATGCTACGTGCACTTTTGAACAAATTCTGAATGTAACACCCCCAAAATGATACCAGTATGGTCATTTGTCTTCCATCTCACCAACTATTCAAATAAAACGAAAAAGATAAGCGAGGCACTGAGGAAGAAATAAGATTGAACCCATTAGCAACGTTCTCTTATGGACCGCTACACATGGACACGCCAGTGTTAGCAGATCATCAGCCATTTGCAAACACAGGATGCAATTTAGAGGACCTGCCAAGACCGAAATCCGAGCTGTCCACATGACTATGATGTGATATATATATATAGACAGTGAGAGAGGCTTTTGATTTTTTATGGCATTCTGGTTATATATATTATCATCCACAGACAGTCTGTTTCGTTGTATCACGACTCTTCAGTGAAGTTAGACACACAAGATTCTCTAAGCTGGGGTCGTTATCCGGCTGACTTTAACGCCAGCTTGTGAGTCTACCACACAGCCACGCGGAAATTCAGCGTAAGTGTTTGAATTTTTGAACGCATATGTATCCCTTTTGTTTTGTTTACATATATATACTTAACGGCTTCAGAGAGTTCAATTCATTCGAAGAGCTTTGCATTAATTTAGTGGCAAACGTTAATTCCTTCACTAGAGAGCTCAACCCCACCAGAGAAAGCATTCACAGACAGACTGTTTTGTTATATCTCAGAAGTACTTTAGTGGCATACCAACGATACCTAATTAAGTGAGGTCTTAACTCTCTGCAGAGTATTCAGTCGGATTATTATGAGCCACACCGTCAACGTTTTTTGGTAGTATCCCGTATATTAGTTATCTAACGATTTAATTAGGAGTCAAGATCAGAAATATGGGCACCCAGTAAAAACTGAATTCGTCACGCTGAAGATTTCATAAAGTCTTTATCCTAAAATATTAATCATAAGAAGAACATATAAAATCAGATCATGCAGTTCACTCCAAAAGACTATATCAAAAGACTGTAAAACTACGTGGTAATAGGCTTCTACACTCTTGCAGATTAGGTCTAAAGAAACGAATATTCTTTACTATTTTCCCACTGCTGAGCGAGTCTAGTTCGGTTCACATTTTTCCCTAAGGCATTAGTACGAAGCGAAACGCAAAAACCCTCGTCCAGGATTTGAACTCTGGTCGACGAGTACATTTTCTTCTTCAGTAGCCATTACGCTAAGCGTATCTTGTGCGTGCATTCTCATGTGTGTGTGTGTGTGTGTGTGTGTGTGTAACTCTGTGTGTATGTGCAAAAGTGTGCGCCCATGTGTATGATATGTCTAAATCAGAACTCCTGGCTGAGATAAGCAGATGTGTTATCATTTACCGAAGAATCAGGTTTTTACTAATTTCTGTGTCTTCGACATGGCTTCTTATTTTTATTCATGTTGTTGCTGTTATTGTTCTTCTGGTTCTTGTCATTCTTCTTATTATTATTACAATCATAGTCATTATACTCATTATTATTATTCTTTTGAAAGTTTTTCACACCAGCGTTAGCTGATGGTCTTCCACTGGAGTTTAAGTGACTGCAAGTTTCCTCAAGTCTCCAGGAGTCGTCTCAGTATTCTTGCCAATCTTAATAATGCTGTAGTTCGGATAGTCTTCACTTTTCCTTTGATTTCCAAGTCTTCCTGTCTTTTTATCAAACTTTTGGATATTGTTCCGAACGCACCAATTACAATTGCTATCACTCTCAACTTCATGTTCCATTTTTTTTTCAGTTCTTTGGCAAAGTTTAGGTATTTATCTCTTCGCTTTCTTTAATTTTTAATCCATGGTCCACTGGGATACCAATGTCTACTATTTGGCAGGTTCTCTGTTGTTGTTACCTTTTTTTTAGGTCTTGTCTTTCCGCTGAGATTAGGCGATCTCCTTGTATCTCAAAATCCCCAAACAGTCTGAGTGTTTGATTCTCCAGAACAGTTTCCGAATTGTGCATATGCTATTTGTTCGAATGTTCAAATTTAAATTTCTTTCATAATTCCCTATAGACGACTTTCTCCTCTCATTCGTGTCTAGTCCTGTACTCTTTTTGCACTTATTTACAGCATTCGCTTATCATGACATTGATCCTTCCTGCCCTATCACCACGTTGCCTGCGCTTGCTATTTTGTTATATCTAATCTACTTTTGCTTTAACATTGTTGTTCCTCATGGAATTGATTTGTGCTGCTATTAGAAGAGATTCATTTTCTCTTTTCAGGTTTCTCTGACTTAGCCATGTCCAACTTGTTTGAGATTTAACTTGTTTGCCCCTTAAAATGTCCATATATTTAATTTTCTTTTTTTTGTTTTTGTTTTGTTCTCTGGCTATTGTTGTTCTGTTAAAGCTTGCACTGTTTATGTCATTTCTGGTCGGTGTAATCAGTCTTTCTTTGCTCATTTTTATGTAATCTTCGAACCGTCGTATCGATGTACTGACGCTATCTTCAATGATATTTTATTTCTCTCGTAAGGAAGAGCTTTTGCATTGTCATTAGTTTTCTTGTTCTTTGGCTTCTTTGTTGACGTTCTACGAACGTTCACTTCAAAATTAGTCCTGAGTATCTTTCAAGGTGCTTATCCCTTTGATTAGATTTCTGCTATATAGTTTAGTTTCGAGAAGTTTTCTTGTTTTCCTGAGATATTCAATTTTTTTTATTTCTTTTCTCTGAGCGTTCTAATTTTTTCTTGATTTGGTAGATCTATTCCTTCCGTCGTTTGTTTTTTTCCACTTCTCATTATTAGCATAACACACTTTTTATGCCACATTCTATACCTTTATCTTGACTGTATATTCTTACTGTTTGTATCAGGGTCTCAAATGCTTTTGTTCATTTTGGGCAAATACTTCGATATCGTCCTTGTACAATTGGTGATTAATAATTTCTTGCGATTTTAGTTGCCTGTACATTTCCTAAGTAATTGATTGATTGGTTTCTTTGGTTTGGTTTCTTTGTTTTTAATGGCATATCAACCTTTGTAGGTTATTTAATGCCAAAGCTATTCTCCTAGAAGAACAGTAGTGGTACTATTTAACCCATAGCTGGGAGGATAAGGGGGTTCATACCTTTCCCAAGGGTATTTGCCCGAAAGTGAACGTAATAGCGCGACTGGAGTACCAACTCGCGTACAACGATTCCGCAGGCCATCGCTTTAACCATTACACCACGAGGACACCCCCTGTAATTGATTTTTAGCCATTATTCTTATTATAAATACTAATGGTGATAGCTCATCTCACTGGAATATGCCTCACAGGATTTTCACCCCAATAAATGTTTTCTGTTTATTGTCAATTCCACTGTATAGTTTCCTCGATAAACTTTATGACTTCCTCGGATATCTTGCATAATTTAAGACAGTCTATTATCCAGCTTTGCGGAACTATACTGTATGACTTTTGATGCCAATCTACGTCCTAATTACGTTTTGTTCTCCCAGAGGATGTGTTGATCAATGTATCATAGATCACCTATTCCTCTTATTACTTTGTGACATCCTTTCTGTTCTGCTATGAGAGAAAGATATATATATATATATATATATATATATATATATATATATATATATATATATATATAGATCGCGGCTTATTAGAGAGTTGTAAATCTTATCCTTAATTTGTACTGTTAATAATTTCCACATCAACGGTAGGCACGTAATTGGTCTATAGTTGTGGCGGTTTGTTTTTGGGAGTCTTTTTAGATCAGGATGATCTTCCTTTTGTCCATCCATTCGGGTGTATTTGCTTCTTTTAAGTATCTATTATAATTACCATTATAATCAGTTTTAGAGTTGATTTGCCATATTTTGGTAACGTAAGGCACAATTTGGCCGCACAATATTCTTTTGCTGTGGTTGCGAATATGACAAACCACACTGGCCTGTTGGTATCTCCACAATCACCAGATATTCTCCGATTACAACTCACAGAATTTACCACAACGGCTAGGAACACAGCCTGGGTATCCACAGTTTTAGGCCTCCCTTATCTCCCCTGATCATGATCATTTTTTCCTTACTTTTCGCATAACAAATGATTTCGTTTGCTTCCGCTATGTTAAAACCCTGTTTGAACTCGTGAAGCAGAAGTTCCCTCATTAGATTACATTGCACTTTGATCAAGACGGCTTTCCGATCCCACATGGAAAATAAAACAATGCACCATGTGTCAGCATATTATCATCCACAATATTATTAACCACGGCGTTTTCTTATCACCGCCTGAACTGCTTTAGTCACGTTATATACACGCAGCAAATTTGCACAGCAGAATATATTGCAAATTTTTTACTCATCCAAGTATCATTGCACTTCTCGTTTTGCACTTGGCAGAGCTGTAGTATAAAACTCTGACCCTAAGATGATTTTCAAAAAATGTCGGTTGTCTAAAATATAGGAAAGTTCCAAGCGTTTCCGTTCAGTTCTTAATAAGTCTAACGGCTCTTTTGATCAATAGTGAGCGTTTGTATCCCACATCAATTTAATTGTGTGGTTTTTGTTCTTAGATTCTCCGTAGCCTTTCCATAGTCAAGTTTGTGGTTATGTCAGTGTGAATAAGCATCTCACGACGGAATGGGATATCTAAGTTTTCGGTTATCGTGTTCGATTCATATTTGAGTATTTTGCATTTTGTAATACTTAAAATGCATTCATGCCGCTATCAATATTTCACTCCTTGTGCAATCTGATGGTGAGGTTCCAGTGATGCTGGAGCTTTAGGGAATGCGGAGCACCCCTTCATTGCCATTGCTCCCAGTTCCACTCTGGTTGGGGATGTTTGCACCTGATCGGGCCCTATCTATGGGTTAAATAGAACTAACTGTATACTTAAGCTAAACTTTAATGTGTTGAATTAGAATTGTTTGACTAAACTGAATAGCTTAAAATAGAAATGTTTTTGACAATTAAACTGTGCTTACATTTAAACTGCATGCTTATGCTAAACTATTTTTGTTTGAAATGGAACTATTTTAGACATTGAAGCTGTATTTACACTAAACTGATTTGTTTAATATAGAACTGTTTTGACATTTAACAGTGTGTAAACAAAACCTCTACTTATATTATTTAAATAAGAACTGATTGAATAAACCGAATAGTTGAAATAGAAATGTTTTTGACAATTAAACTATTCTTATATTTAAACAGCGTGCTTTTGCAAAACTGAATCTTTTGAAATAGAACTGTTTTTGACATTAAAACAGTACTTACACATAACTGAATTGTTTAATATAGAACTGTTTTGACATCTAACTATGTGTAAAGAAAAGTAGCTGAATTATAATTGTTTGAATAAACTAAATAGTTAGAAATAGAAATGTTTTTGACTATTAAACTGTGTACTCATGCTAAACTGAATTGTTTGAAATAGAACTGACTATTTGCATAAAAATGTATTTGGCGTTAAATAACCCACAAAGGTTGATAAGGCATAAAACCCAACCAACCGACCAATTACTCCTTGTGAGTGTTTCATGCTTCCTTTTAGTAATGGTCTTTTACTCATGTCTGACGAACAGCAAGTTTTCTGGGGTTTCCAAGACTCTTTTAAGTATTTAAGCTAATCTTAACTGGACTGAGGTCTGGATAATTTCTATTCTTCATTTGATCTTCTGTTCCCAAAATCCTTTTCCATGACTTTGAAGACTGTACCCAGGGCATCAATTATAACGTGTACTACAGTCTGCTTCATGCTCCTCAGCTGGTAAGATGTAAGTATCTATTTATTTGTTTTCTTCCTTCTATTTTACTCTATTGTCTGCTGGTAGGGTAAAGTCCACAAGATGACAAGATTTTATTTTCTTGTCAGTTAACACTAGGCATGGTTATCTGTAGGGGATTGTGTGACCTGCTTTTTTCTTAAAGTCCCAGAAAATGTTATGCGTTTCATTTTTAATTGCATATTCTTGTTTGTGCAAATAAATGGTCAAATTAAACTTTTAATCTCTGGCACAATTCCTTGTTGATCACTTTTCCCAACCAATCATGCTTATTTTTGTATTAATTGTTTGCCAGTTTACTTCATTTACTTATTATATGAGTAACTGTTTCATCTCTGTCACGAAATACCCAACACTTGCCATGTGCAAGTCATCTCATATACAAGTTTAGAGCATAAAGTATTCATATAGTTGTATTTCTTCCAATTGTTGTTTTATCAATTAAAAAAAATCTTCCGTTTTTGTTACTACTACTTGCTGCTGTAATCATCCTCTCTTTGCCGTTGTTTACGTATTCTTACAATATATTTTATTGCTGCATCCACACAATTCTCACTGATAACTCGTTTTCTTCCTTTATTTCTTGTCACGTAAGGTTTACATTTGTCATTTACAGGATGTTAGGCCATGTGCAGATTCATCAATTATTATTGTCATTATCATTATTATTAAAGAGTTTTTCGTACCAGTTTTTATGGGTAATATTCAAGCGACAGCAGGTACTCTCTGCTCTTCATGGCTCTTCTCAGTATCCTTGTCGCTCTCAATTGTGATGTCTTCTAGCTGTTCTCGATTCTTTCTTAGATTTCAAGTTAATCTCCAAAGGCTTGCTTTAGGGATTGGAATATACAGAAATCAGAGGACGAGCGTGGGCCATCCAGACTACAGCTTCAATTCAGATCAACCACAATACTGAAAAGAGTCCTCGAAACTTGAGGAGACTTGCTGTCAAGTAAAATCTGGCGGAAGACCATCAGCTAGCTCTGGTTTGAAAAACTCGAACAAAAACAACAGCAACAACAATTATAATATGTTAGTTGCTAAGCTTTGGCTCTATTAGTATTCATCGAATTGGGTGGATGAACATTATTATATACATTCATTAAACAGGTTGTGATACGAGCAGCGTGTTTATTGGCCTCTGAAGGCAGCCTTTAAGCGAATATTAATTAAAACAAATATATGATCAGAACAGGAAATATAGTACATTGACATAATAGCTCTCTACTCATTTAATTAAATTAATCAATGCATCACTAAATTGAAATGCGCTGATTTATAACATAATATTATAATTATTCCCTTTTTCCTGGCTGAAAAATATTTAATTCGAAACGATTATATTACAATTATACATTGCGTCATAGGTCGCACATATGCAGTCCACCTGTGAATATTTTCTTGAAATAAATTAAAATGAAATTAATGAATTACAACAGTTTTACAACTGCAACTGATTGTCTAATTGCAGAAAAACAAACGGTTAAGAAAAATGTTTGAATGAACAAGAAACTAAGCAAAAATTTCGAGGATTCGGATGATATAGACACTCAGCGAGAACGCTGACTCAAAAAAAATGCTATTCAGTGGAAAATTTTACATAGAATTGTTTTGTTCTGAAATTATTTCTCTTGGAAATTTAAAACAGACATATGTATCATGGTGATAACATGGCTTCGTGATATAAAGATCAAGAAAGGGGCGGTCAACGCCAAATGCAGGCACGTTCGTAGTTGATAAGACAGAACGGAAGAGGGAGGTAAGATCATAGCGAGCTGCAGGTGAAGGACTGGTCAGGGCTTAATGACATTGTATTGCGGTTTTCCCGGTGTCCCTTGATTCTGATAATGGCCCTGTGGCTGTTTTAAAAGGAGGAGACCATATGGTCAGAGGTGAGACACCAGGCGTGGTTGTTCTCACCTAAGGTAGACCATCGGTGTGTGACAGGCCTCAAAAGATTTTCAATCAGTCCTTGAATCCCTTCTTTAGTGTACCGAGATGGTCAGTGGAGCGATCGACGCACAGAATAGTCCTTTATAGGCGACGTGTCTCCGCCTAGTATAACATGGAATTCAGTAGCATGGCTTTAATGCTAGTGATCGTCACCTTTTTAAGCACTTTAATATTGGTATCGATGTCACTTCATTGGATATTGAGGGAATTGTTCCTCTTTAATTATCTTTATGGTTGTAACTATCTCACTAGGTGGGTTTGTGGCAGACCTAATGTGGTTGAATTTGGAGAGTGCTCAATATCTATGGTAGAGATAATATAATATGATAATAATAATAATAATAATAATAATAATAATAATAATAATAATAATAATAATAAATAAATAAATATATATTAGTTCTTTTTATATTTATTAAATAGCATGGGTGCTTATCTGCGACCACTGGTTTCACGTCGTCTTTATACGACAATCATCAAGCAGATAATGATTGTCGTATAACGATTATGCTGTTGTTATTCATTTATTACATTTTAATTCATTTAAAGAAAATATCCACTGGTGGATTGCATATGTGCGGCCAATGATCTAATCATGCCTGATGATTGTCGTACAAAGACGTGATGAAACCAATAGTCGCTGATAAGAATCCATGCTATTAAATATATATATAAACTAATATAAAATTATTATATATATATATATATATATATATAATTAGTAAATAAGTACTCTTCTATCAAACTTTTATTAAAAAAAACATTTTTAAAACAATATAAATAAAATATTATGTTTGTTTTGGTTGATTTGATTAACGGCTTATGAACACTTTGAACTCCTTGGTGGGATCGCCGAAATTAATTCATTTGTGGATTTTTTTGTAATAATGACTATTTATATGTCCAGCATTCAACGGTAATTTTCATTTATATATCTCTTCATAATACTAATAATTTTTACTCCGTTGTACGGTTTCAAGTATTTTTAAGCAGTACTAATAATTTATGCACAATTATATGGTTTAAATTAACCTTCCCTATTTAATAATAAACATTTGTTTGAACACAGTCGCATGTTTCCAAGTATTCCTATCAAATAACGATAACTTGCAAACAATTCTGTGTTTTCAAGAAACTAAGAATAATCCTTATTTAACAATAATCGGTTCAAGTTTTTATTCTTAATACAATAAAGGAGTATTTATATCCAATTTGAATAAATCTAAAATAAATCTATTTGTTCCATAGATGAGATAGAGTCAGACACTCCTGGCTTGGGAGGACCAATGAAGGGATATTTCTCATTTCCTAGAGTCCAGAACTGGATCCTTACCATCAGATGCAGTTTAATACTATCGCAAGCCAGTTTAATACATCGCAAGATTAGATTAATTTAGACTCAAATTTATGCAGAAGAAAGGGATATCATTGAGTATTATCTATCACCAAAATCTTCATTATGGAAGGTCAGTAATAAGGAAAATGTTAGTTTTAAAATCTACTTAGTATATATATTATTGCTCATGTGCACTACTTTTTGGACTGATACCTATTCAAATTTTGTTTGATGAGTTTTAATGATGTAGTGAGAGATAATATGTAATGCCTATTAATATCCGTTTTGATTGTATAAATAAAAAGAGATTAAATAGAAAATTGAAGTTTGTACCTCTTAACAAATAATAAGTTAAGTTGCCTAATATAAAATTGATGAAAACGGCAGTCTATTTCTGGACAAAGAGATGTTAACTTATCATCATTGACAGTAACAGCAGCAGTAATGATAAGTTTTATTTTCCGATCATCTAATTCATACTTATCCGTTAATCTTCATTTTTGGAAACAAAACCGTATAGTGAGTTATAGCAGTGGAGTTTAGAAAATTTTTGCACTTGTACAATCCTATGTTTTACTAAAACACAACTGGTTAAAATCTATCAATGCTGTTAATTAAAAAGTATCGAGGATTGGCACTGACTCGACTAGGAAGCAGTGTAACCTTCAAGGCATCATAACTTATTGTTTGTTAAGAGGTACAAACTTGATTCAAATTTTCAATTTTAAAAGTGAAAGGAAATGGAACGAAAGATTCAGGGTTGAATACATTTTGATCACATCTGATCTGCCGTTGAATGTTTCACAATATAACATAAGGATTATAAAATGGTGATTTAACGTCAGGCTGTGAAATAGGTATGACCCAATAACTTAATTCTATGGGTCCCCCATTACCAGAAATGTGAAAACCTCTCCTCTGGGGACCATGTGGCTAAGATTGCTCTGAATATTAGACGAAACTTCATTAACATTTGATCCGTAAATTAAATAGTATAACACCACCAAAATTAAATTTTCTTTTTTTCTTTCTTTCTCCTAATTTTTTTCGGCCTTGACGGCTGATGCTTTTAAATTCATCGACTGCATCTCTGCAGAGGGGTAAAATCCCAGACACAAGCACATTTCCTGGATATGGCATTAAACAATCTGATGGTGAGGTTCCAGTAATGCAGGAACTTCGAGAATGCTGTGTACCCCTTCCCAGCTATTGCTTTTAGGTCCACTATGGTTGGGAGTGGTAGCACCTGATAGGATCTTATCTATGAGTTAAATAGAACAGTTTGCCATTTAAACTGTGTGCAAACAAATAACTTCTACTAAACGGAATTTTAAAAATAGAACTGTTTGATCATTTAACTATGTGTAAACAAATGACTGATGTTTAATTGAATTGTTAGCTATATTTGTAAACTTTTAACTGTGTGTAAAAGGATGTCCTTACGCTTGTTTAAAATTGCTATCAAGAAAATGTGCTAGAAAATCATATATATGTATAAAGATAATTTGGTATGTATCGATACTGTTGACACCCAATCCTCGTGGGAAAACTTCAGTGTTTGATATGTCATAAAACCAAACCAAACCAAACGATTATTTTTTTATTCATTCGACACATTCCCACCAAGAAAGGAGGGCAATTGTTTTTTTGTTTTTTGTTTAATGGCATTTCAACACCCATGGATTACTTAATGTCAATGCTATCCTTGTAGGATATCAGAAATTATATAATTAAACCCATAGCAAAAAGTAAAATACATTTCCTAAAAGTATTAGTTCCAAGATGAACGTAACTAGGGTTCGAACTAACTTTCATGGAGGATGCAGTCTAGTACTTTAGCAATTACGCCACGAGGATCTCCTCTTTAAAGAGGACAACTAAGACAGATTTGTGGGAATTGCATATTTATTTTGTTAATAATCGGTACAGTAGACCGTCCCAGCAATATATTACATTGTGTTTCCAGAGAACAATTGAAAAAAAGATGAAACTTTAGCACTGAACATATTGTTTCCTTTACGCACAGAAATACATCCCCACTGCCAGGGAAACCGGAGATGAGACTAAGAACCAGGATGAAGTTCAGAATTAAAATCAGTTCGAATACCTAGATGGATCCTTGAGAACTAAACAGAATCTCTGTCACTCAGACTACAGTGGAAAAACATCAATTAAATCTGCTGTGAAGATTTTTCATAAGTATAATAATAATTATAATTAAGCAGCTGAATTGCAGGGGTAGGTTAATTGGTGACAATTATGAAACAGTTAATCACATAGCAAGTGAATCCCGCAAACTGGGAGAAAATGAATACAATAGCAAGTATGCTTCGTGGGAAAAGTGATCCAAAGGAAATTAAGCGAGAGATTAACATTTAACGATACGGATAAATTATATGCACACAAACCGGCATCGGTCTCAGATAATGGGACGTTGAAAAATAGATGGATCGCCCAGTCTCGGTATGAAGACTGGTGTGAAACCTAGACTTCGATTTAACCAAGGAGAATCAAAGAACTTGTGATTTAACTGATTTTGCTGAGCCAAAGGAAAACTGAGTGAAAATTAAAGTAAGTGAAAACTTGAGAGCTACCAGGACCAAGTCTGTGAGCTGAAAAGTTACGGACGATGAAAGTAACTCTGTTACCAGTCGTTGATGGACCTCTTGAAACAGTCCTAAAGAACCAGGAAAATGGGGAATGGAGAAAGCTGAGATCAGAGAAAAAAACAAGACCGTATCAGCTATTATAATGTTTAGATCATCTGGAATACTGTGTAGATCCCTGATGAGCTGAAGAGAGTTGCTGTATCTCAGATTTCGGTGAAAATCACCAGTTACTAATGGTGTAGAAAAATACGCAAATTTTAAAATGCAACTACTACGACTACAAGAAGGCCTACTACAACTTATGATAATAATAAAAACATCAAAATTTGATCATACAACTATAAAGTACATGCACAAACCACTATCTGTCCTCAAGAATGAGACCAACAAAATTCTCTGGCATTTTAAGATATAAACAAATTATCTTATTCCAGTCAGAAGACAGATCCAATGATAATAAAAAAGAAAAAAAAAATAAGAGAACCCATCATCCGGTGGATATCAGCGTGAAAAATCAAAGAAAACGAAATAAAATAGTGAAGTACTTGGACCTGGTCAGAAAACAAAAATAGCAATGGAACATGAAAATGATAGTGAAACTAATTGTAATTGTGCGTTCGGAACGGTCCTCAAAGGCTTAGTAAGAGCCTAAAAGAGTTGGAAACTGGAAGACGAACCGAGTCCATCCAAACTACAGCATTGTTGAGGTCGGCTAAAATAAAAATGAGAGTCCTTAGGAGACTCGCTTTCACTCAAATTCTAGTGAATGACCATCAGTTGACGCTGATATGAAAAACTAGCAAATAATGATAATAATAATAGTTAATAGAAGTAGGAGGGAATGATGGGAAGGGCTGGAGGAGTAGTGATATCCCAGAGGCATTTTTACCGACCCAGTAACACAATTTCTTTCTAATCTCTTAATATATTAGAAAAGGATAATTCTAATATTGGTCTTGGCAAGCTACACACAGATACACCAGTGTATGAACATGATCGTTTTATACTAATTATTTTCCCTTGATTTAGTTAACGTTATTTTTTCTTACAGTTTGAATTTATTGTTCCTGTAATTAGGGTATGTACTATAAAGTTACATAGAATTTTAAATATCAGAAAGTGATACAATTAAAAAGAAATCTTTGAAGATTGGATATTTGGCTTTTATTCTTTCCTTTTTTTCTTTTTTGTAAGAGTGAAACCTTTTCAACAATTTTGACGATTTGATAAATTAAAAGTCCCAGGTACTAAATTTTCTACCACGTTTATAGTGTGGATGTCGTGCTACAACGAAGACGAGGTTGAATGGCCAATAATATCTTACGTCAATAGTGTTTATCAGATGACAAAATCTGCTTTTTACAATCAAATATGAGAAAAATCTGATTCGAAATTAAAAGATTATATTTGATTCACATAAAGTTGAACATATTTTATCAGTTAAATGTTTTTCTCATCGCCAGCTCTAAGTAGGATTTCCCTTTGGTAAGTAGTTAAGAAGTGTTGTCTATTAGAAAATGATAATAATCATGTACAATACGGTTCTTAGAAATTAATTAGAACTTTTCTTTATGACTCCCATTGTTTTGCCCTTATATAGCACACATCTTTCTTGCAAACATATATATATATATATATATATATATATATATATATATATATATATATATATATTTATATATATATATATATTCGAAGTTCGTTCAAAATGTTCTACACCTCATCAACCCGAAAGAAGACCATTCTCAGAACATTTTTGTTTGATAACTACTTCAGATTTCAGTTTTCATTTCTTTTCAACTGAAGCTATTTAAAGGTCAGAGGAATGCCACAAGTCTAAAATGTTGCAAAAGTTTAGTACTTTTTGAATTATCCTTGTGTGTGTGCGTGTATATATATATATACATTATATATATGCTTCTTTATGTAAAGTAAAAACATTTTTTGGTTCTTAAATGATATTTATTTTATATTGCTTTTATTACTGGCGGGGACATATAGACTTTTTGAAGATAATCCTTGCTATAATGCCGCCACGTTTTGTAGATATCCTGAACTATGTATAGTGGCTTACTGTTCCTCTTTTTACACTATGGCATCCTCTCTGTTATTTTGGAAATAATTCATGACACATTAGCGAGTAAGATATATTTTCTTTAATCTGGGCGGTCAGGATTTTCTACATCGTGTGTTTGTAAGGTTATCAGTCTATACATGGCGATGGTTCCTTTTTGGAGATTAGAGTTGTCTTCCTCAAAGTCATTTATTCGGGTATACTAGATTCTTCTGGTGGGTATTTACGTAGTTATAGAGTAAGT
This sequence comes from Sepioteuthis lessoniana, assembly GCA_963585895.1. Classification (NCBI taxonomy): domain Eukaryota; kingdom Metazoa; phylum Mollusca; class Cephalopoda; order Myopsida; family Loliginidae; genus Sepioteuthis; species Sepioteuthis lessoniana. The sequence continues at coordinate 100,090,164 of OY757905.1, read as the reverse complement.
CTATCAAAGATGGACGGGGATTTTTTAAACCAGAATCTTTCTATCCCATTATGGCCAAGCATTTTCCTATTCAGTAGTTTTCGAGTGTGGCTCTGAGCGTTTCCAGGTGTATGTCTGCTCAAGGCTTTCTTGTATTTCTTGTATTTCTTTTTTCCTGTTATTTATCGTTTCGGCTTTTCTGGTATTTTTTTTTTTTTTTTGTTCCCATCTTTAGCTCCAAAGTTGTTTTGCCTCCTTTGCATCCGATCGATGATTGGCTCTCTTACACTTTTCATGATTTATTGGTAGAAGTTATTTTTCTTTATTTTGGAATGAACAGTTTTGTTTAAATTGGTTGACGTTGTCTCGATATCTTTTGAATCTCCTTTCCATCAGTATTATCTTTTGATCTATCTCATCAAGTTTTATTTTAAGCTTGTCTGAATCTTGTTTTTTCATTTTAATACATCCTTGCGTGTTTTTCTTTTCTTAGTAATTCATCTAATCCAGTTAGTATAAGTATAGATTTTGTTTACACAAAGTGGAATGTCAAAACAGTTCTATATTAAACAATTCAGTTGAGCGTAATTACAGTTTCAATGTCAAAAACAGCTCCATTTTAAACAATACAGTTTAGCATAAGTACGCAGTTTAAATGTAAGTACACTGTTTAATTGTTAAAATAATTTCTTTTTTAAGCTATTCAGTTTAGTCAAACAATTCCAACTAAACAGTTTCTTTTTCTGTCTTTCGAGTTCAATAAGTTTATTATTATTATCATTGTCATTATTAATATTATTTCTATCATTAGTAGTAGTAGTTTTAGTATTAGTGTTCTTTGTTAAAGGCATGTCAAACTTAGCGGTTTTTTAATGCTAAAGCCATCTTTAACAAAAGAACATCTTTGATACTTTTTAAACCACAGGTGGGGCATAAGGGGTTCATATTTCCCTAATGGTATTAATCTGAAAGAGAAAGTAATATCGCGACTAGAGTACGAATTCACACATTGCGAGGCCACTGTCCAGCTCTATGCCCATACACCCCTGGGACCTCCCTTGCGATTGTTATTATCATTATCAAAATAATTTAAAAATGTCCATATATACAAGTTGTATTTGGCTGGCCGTAGTTGAAGGTGTCTTGTAGGACCCTTTTTCAATTGCTACTAGACACCAAGGTGCAGGGGAGGGCGCTACTCCTTTCCGTGGATGGCCCCACTTACTCTTGACCTATAGCTTGTAATGCTGATTGTTAAGGAAGGTGGCATCAAGTATAATTTTCAGTATTTTGTTTGACTAAACCTAGCATTGAACACCGACTTTCAGAACCATTAGCGAACACCCTGACCCCTGTGCCTATATATATATATATATATATATATATATATATATATATATATATATATATATATATATATAAGAGTTTGAGCTTTTATCATTACCTTAAGTTTATAGTTGTATAACTAAAAGAGTAAACTACCTCAAAACGGTAACAGAGCTGATGCAAGCTAACATTTAAAACTGTCCATGACAGATCAAGAACATTTCTTGAAGTTATACAGGCAAACTATAATCATCAGACGAAATATTGATTAAACTTCTGATATATATATATATATATATATATATATATATATACTTTGTCCCGGACATTACCAAAATTCTTTACTAGGTTCAAGGATTTTCTTTGTTTCTTCACTAATCTAAGAAGGGCATATTTCTCAATACTTTTCTTTATTTTAAATTAAACACACCAACATTTTATCAAGGACTTCGACAATCCAAAATGGTTGAAGATCTGAGATCTTTTGACTCTTTAGGTTGGTTGGTTGATTGTTTGGGTTTTATGGCATATCAACCTTTGTAGGTTATTTAACGCCAAATCCATTTTTATACAAATAATCAGTTGTATTTCAAACAATTCAGTTTAGCATTAATGTACTGTTTAATTGTCAAAAACATTTCTATTTCAAGTTATTCTGTTCATTCAAACAGTTCAAATTCAGCTAATCCAGTTTAGTATAATAATAGATTTTGTTGAATGTCAAAACAGTTCTATATTAAACAATTCAGTTGAGCGTAATTACAGTTTCAATGTCAAAAACAGCTCCATTTTAAACAATACAGTTTAGCATAAGTACGCAGTTTAAATATAAGTACACAGTTTAATTGTCAAAAGAATTTCCTTTTCAAGCTATTCACTTTAGTCAAACAATTCCAACGCAAACTATTCAGTTTAATAAAAGTATGCAGTTAGTTCTATTTAACCTATAGATAGGGCCTTATCAGGTGCTACTATTCCGGGTCAGAGTGAACATGGGAGCAATGGCAATGAAGGGGTGCTCCACATCCCCTAAAGCCCCAATATCACTGCAACATCACCATCAGATTGATTAGTGTTATATTCAGGATAATCGTTTGGGGGTCTTACTCCACTGCAGATGTGCAGTCGGTGTATTCTACTGTCCTCTTTTGACTCTATAGTATTTCAGTCTAACAAAATGTTTTACCCGAGGATAATATTGCCAACTTTTTGCTACTTTTAAAATTTCACATTAAATTTTCACCTCACCCGTTAAAGTATTTATATATGAAATACGTTTGTTTTTAATTTTAAAAAAGCTGATACACAACTAAAATATGTATTCTCGAACGGGCCAAGCACATTATGGAATCATTTCAACCACTAAATATATTTGATTTTTTATTACAATGATGATGAGTGACAAATATTCTAGCTTAAATTTTGGTGTACATAAAACGTTTTCTGTTATTTTAGGGGCTGTGTCTTTTATGGAACCCACTGTAATTTCCCTTCAAGTCTCTCTCTTCAAAATGCACCTTAATCAAGGGCTCCTCAAAATCATCCGTATAAACAACTGGGTGAATCACATTTTGGAAGTGTGAATAAAAGCAAAGTGATCGACAGAGGTTGAATTAACTATTTTACATATTTAAATTCCATTACATCAGGATGGCAAAAAACTGTGTTATGATATCACACATCAAGCAGAATACCTGATTCGGTGTTATGGCCACTAGTGATGTACTTGATAGATACGGGTCATTTAAATGAAGAAATGGTCTGGCTCTAACTAAGAATATTTGGATCTTTTCGGTGACATTAACGATCTGGCGGATAATTTCATGAAAGGAAACATTAAAAAACTTTGTTTTTAAAACATTATTTCCTAAAATTATTGAATTCAAAAATATAAGTTTTCATAATTGGTCATGTGAATGCTTCATATAGATAAAATTATCTATTCTTTTTTATAATAATCGTATTATCAAATAAAATATAGATTTAAGAAAAGAAAAAAGAAAATGAAAAAAAAAGTAAAATTGATATGCTAATCATTAACTTTTAATTCATATTCATGGTAAAAAGTTTTTCATGATTAAAATTAAAATCAAATTATTATAAATGAAAAATTCTATTTGGCCGAAAGAGATATGGATCTTTTCTGGTTTAGTTAGTTTCAGTCTTTGCAGCTTTTTGTTGGTATGTGTGCTATTATATGATTCCATATTCTATTTTTAATAAACCATTCCATATTTTGAAAAAAGAATTAATATTGATTTGTTTTTATGGCATATCAACCATTGTAGGTTATTTAATGCCTAATCTGATATATATATATATATATATATATATATATATATATATATATATATATATATATATATATATAAATAATTTGTGAACACTAGTCGACAATGGTAAATAGTTCCAAATATTGCTATGTTAAACAATTAATTCAATTAAACATCAGTCATTTTCTTACACACCATTTAATGATCAAAAAGTTCTATTTCAAGCAAATATATTTAAGATAAGTCAATTTTTTTGTTGTTTTTTGTACTCAGTTTGAATGTCAAACAGTTCTCTTTGAGCAACAAATGGGACCCTTTCAGATAATATACACACTGGGCAAGAATGAACCAGGGAGCGATGGCTGTGAAGGTGAACTTCATATTCCCCAAATCTCCAGCATTACCAGCCACACCATCAGATCATTTAGTGTCATATCCAGGATACTCTTTGGGTGTGGGTTTTACCCCTCAGCTGAAATGTAGTCGGTGTATTCTTTAGCTAAAGCCGATTGGATTAAGATAGTTTCGCGTTGTAAATATTCAATCAAATTTTTTGCTTAATTAATTTATTGATTTATTCCTTTCATTTCAACGTCATGTCACCCTGTCTGGGGTCATTTTAAGCCTAGAGGTAAGGAATTTACGTATATTGCATATTTATTCATGTTATTTTATGTAGATCATTAAGAGTTTATTTTTTTGCTCGAGGTTGAATATCAAAATTTACTATCTAATAAAAATAATTTGCAAACAGATCTTTAAGACCAAAGACAGGTCCAACCACTTCGAGTTACGGTGGACTTTGGAGTAAAGGTAGGGAACAGGTACTCTATACACCTCAGAGCGAGAACCTCTCCGTGAGATTCAGTATGGTGTCATACCCGTTACATCCCTTTTTTCGAGGAGAGGAGCTCTGACACCTCTGCAAGCGATATACAGCGTATTCTAGCCTTCAACGACAGGGTGGTAATTTATCTGGGGGTGAATGGAAATTAAATTTGGTTATAAGGGGTGCATCAATTAAAAGCTTAGAGAAACCCGACATTACGCGTTCGACACACCAGTAAATTCGTCCCGGATAAGAAAGTAATTTACGAGATAGCTGTAAATGTCACAGGGGATTTTTCAACAGTGTACGTTTTAAGTGTTGAGTTTATTTTACAAGCAGTGAACGCTTCTAAAGAAAATGCAACTGCGGTTTGAAATATTATAGCTATCTTCTTTTGATCTGAAAGCTGATATCCTTGAAGAAGATCTCAATTATTATTTACAGAACAGTCTGTTAATTAATAAGTCATTACATGCAGTAAGTGTGGCAAATTCGTTGAGAGGGAAGTCCCCATGGCGTTATGGCGAACAGTGCAGGACTGTAGCCTCGAAGTGAGTTTGAACTTCAGTCACGCTAGTACGATTATTTTCGTACAAATACCCATGGGAAAGGTATGAACCCACTTATCTCTCCAGATATGGGTTAAATAGTAACACTGCTGTTCTTCAACAAGAATGGCGTTGGAATAAAATAACTTTCGAAGGTTGACATGCTATTAAATAGAAAACTACAAGACGCAGAAGCAAAATATGGAATAATTTAAAAAGTTTTTTTAGTCAGATTAGTCCAATTTTTGGAAAAGAAACGAGCAAAAATGTAACCCTCCCCTAAAGATGGTGTCCTAAAATATAACCAGTTGAGAGGCTTTAGATCTGCAGCTCTGGCAAGAGCTATGTTATGTACCTTCGTTGCTGGTATAGGGTGCGGAAACAAAATTTGGAATAATATTTTTTTTTAGTTTGATTAGTCCAATTTTTGAAAAAGAAAAACAACAAAAAATACGCGATGAATCTAAATTTTCATGATTAGCTCTATTATTCACACACTTCTTTATTCAAATTCGGCCCAATATAAGTGAGCAGAAAAAAAAAAAAAAAAAGACGAAGAATCTATGATTTGGTTAACGTTAAAACCTAGCCAAAGTTCCTTTGTCTACTGTATACTGAGCAAAGAACTTTTTTTTTTTTTACAGAAAAAGAGCTTTTTAAGGAAAATGGGGAGTGGGCGATTCAACCAAAAGGAAAAAAGAGATTTTTAAGAAATCGTTATGGCGATTAAGAACCCCACAACGTTAATAAGAAATCAGGCTAATAAAAATGAAAGTCCCCGAGAAAACCGAGGACAGGAATTAAACAAGATCAAAGCTCACACCGTAACCTCCTTAATTACACTATTTTGGGCATTTTAGAAAACGAAACAAATGATACTTCCCATTCAAATATTGGAATAAAATGTTTGAATAATTTATTTTGAAGGCATGTAAATTGTTTTGAATGCAAGTTGATTCAATAATTGAAAAAAAAAATGGTGGCCATATTGAGTAATTTTTCTGTTTTGTGTCTGTTTTCTTATTTGGCTGTTTATTTTTTAAGATTAAAATTAATTTTGTTTTATCATAGTCATTTATTAGTATACTAAAATATTCCTTATTTCGCTTCCGTACCCTGTAATCTAACCAAATTCATTGATCAGGTTAGGCGTGGAAGATTATGTAAAACGCTTTATAACCGGTATTTTTTTTTTATACTGAACGAGCCAAGAAGGAAAGGTGGATTTGTCTTCTTTTTCTTATAAAGCTTCTGTTCTTTACTGCTTACTAATATCATAAAAAATACTTCTTAGAGTTTGAACGGGGTGATACAACTTTAGCGTAGACACCCACTGGAGTCCGGGTACAAATAAAAAGCATGCACCCAGCGCTGAACAGGTTCCGTTTCGTTTACTTTGTTTAATAGCATATCAATATTCATGAATTGTTTAAGGCTTAAGCAATCATTGTAAAAAAACTGAAGTGGTAAAATTCAACTCGGGGGATGAGTGAATTCATACCCTTACTCACGGATATTTGTGCAAAAGTGAACGAAATAGCGCGACTGAAGTTCGAACTCGCTTACTACGTTTGCTACAACGCCACAGAACAGGCTTTCTTATCGATATTGAGGGTATATGAAAATTAAAATGTATAGATTTTGGATACCAATAGATCTTTACACCTTATGATGTCACATTTAAAGCTCTAAAATTTTTCAAAGTGAAATTTTCTCTTAAGGCCAGACAATACTATGTTTGTTTGGGTCTTATGGCATATCAACTTTTGTAGGTTATGTAATGTCAAATTATTTTTATATAAATAATCAGTTCTATTTTAAAAAAATCAGTTTAGTATAAGTATAGTTTTTTGTTTATGCACAGTTAAATGTCAAAACTCTTCTCTTTCAAACAATTCAGTTTAGCATAAGTACAGTTTGAATGTAAAAACACGTTCTATTTCAAACAATTCAGTTAAACATTAGTACTTAGTTTAAACGTCAAAACGGTTCTATTTTAAACAATTCTCTTTTGCAAAAGTAGACAGTTTAAATGAAGTACGCAGTTTAAATGTCAAAATAATTCTATTTCAAGCAATTCAGTTCTGCACTAGTACACAGTTTAGTTCATAGATAGGACCCTATCAGGTGCTACCATTCCGGGCCACAGTTGACATGGGAGCGACGGAAATGAAGAGACACTCCGTATTCCCCAAAGCTCCAGCATTACTGGAACCTAACCATCAGATTGTTTAGTGTCATACCTAGGATAGTCGTTGGGGGAGTCTTTCTTCTCTGCAGAGGTGCAATCGGTGTATTCTACAGCCCCAGCCGACTGGACAACCAGACAATACTAGTCAACAAATGATTTTGTTAGTGGTGTCTAATAAGTAAAGAGTCAAGCCTCGTAAATATCCAGAATTAAACAGCACACACACACACACACACACACACACACACACACACACACACACACACACACACACACACACACACAAAACAAGGGCATAAAACATATTCCCTATATCCGGAGACGTAGATGAATATCTCTTTCTCAACCGTAAAAAAATATCTGTATTTGAAACAGAGTTGCCATTCGGATAAGTAAGATATATATTTTGTTCCCTCCTGTAAAACTGGCATCAGAAGGTCAAAGGGATTTTTTAAAGTTTCTTTTACGAATTGATACTTAAAATTTATACTGTTGGGGCAGTTGGTGCAATCGAAGATATTTAGTCGCGTCCCCACTTACCAAGGGTCAATATTAACATTAGCATATCCAGTGAAACACTACCACTGGATAAACGTTCGGAAAGAGAAGCTTGTTTACACAAATAAGAACATTTGAAACATAACTAATATACATTCAAATAATATTAACAAGAATTAACAAACGTGTCCCAACAAAAAATGCGCCCAATCAATCGATCAATAATCAATATAGAAAAAAGGAAAACAGTAAAAGGTCTTAACTGAGTACTGTTGAATCCAAAGCCGAGTGAGCCTAACATGTCAATGACGAGGCAAAACTAATTCCATCGCTTGGGGTAGAGACAATGTCTCTCTTCTGTTCCATAAACAAATGTAAAAACAGCCATGTCAAATAATATGAACGAAAAAAGACGAAAAAGGTTATTGATATTCTTACGTGACAAGGGGGCATGCAAAAGATACACCTCCTAAATCCAAAGGAGCTAAATATTTATTGATACAACCAAGTAATTATTCTGTTTCAAGTTTGCAGTTCAATGTCCTCTTTTTCTATTGTTATTTAATAAACAAATATTTCTTCTTTTTTATTATAACTCGAGTGGTGCACATGTTTTTTATATAGTAATTTAGAAAGCTTAGTTTAGATGTGACAAAAGACCAGAATTATGGGGCTCCTAGTGAGAATCAAACTCACTACCAATGTTCTGCTTATCTAGTTTGCTATTGATTGCACAATGTGAGGAACTCATGTTCTCTTTTTTTCTAAGATGTGTGACTATGTATCTATCCCATTCTTTTAAATTTTGCAACGTAATAGTTTGTTCAGAAAAGACTGTCCAATTTTATTATAATCTGTTTAAATTCTATTCAAACGTTATTTAATAGTAATGATATAGATTATTGACATTCTTAATGATTGAAGGGTTCACTTTGTTAAGTCTCCAAAATTTCTTCCAGAATTTCATTTATCTCAAATCCTGAACATGAAAAAAAAAATGATGAGTTTACTTTTGTGAATGAGTTCAGGCTTGGTTATAATTTTGCTTCACCACAATGCTTGGCCCCTTGTTACCACGATGACATTGCTCAGCTTCATGATGCCAGGATGTCACTGGAGAAGCTCACTGAATTGGGATATGAGACTTCGCTACGTCAACCATATTTTCTTGATCTTTCAGTACCTTTTTTCAAGCATCTAGAGACTTTTGTTGGCCAAAAAATGTTTCGTTCCAAAGGAAATATAGAAAGTGTATTTAACGATTTCTTTGCATCAAAACCTTTTGAATTTCATCGTACAGATATTAAAAACAACTTGTTAATCAATGGGAGGAATGCATAAATGTTCACAGATCATATTTTAATTGATTAAAACTCATTAATTACGGAATAAAATTATTCTAAAATCGGACCTTGTATTCCGATCAATCAAAAACATACATTCATACAACCTCTGTTCAATATCGTTATCACTTCGATTGTTGTCGCTATGAAAATCTCCCGAATACATTTCCCATCGATAAGTCGAATATTGCTCAACAATAATGAAGTAAATACACAGAGATATTTTTTCAAAAAGATGTGTGGACGAATGAGAAAAGATTAAAGAAATTACACGATTCTGTTTGGGATGACGAATGAAAATAGTAAAGCAAGAAAATTAAATGGGTAAAATCAAAAAGGAACATAAAAAGCAAAAGAAAAGGAAAAAAAATATATCAAGATATATAAAGAGAAAGGGAAAATTTAAACTTTGTTCTTTGATGTGGTTTCCTACTGAAGTGAACCTTTACGCCATACGTGCCTCTCGTTAAAAAGGAAGAAATCAACAGACAAGTTAAATAAAAAAAATGTTTATTGGGAGAAACTAACGTAAAATCTCTCTGGACGAAGCAAATAAACGTTTGGTAAAAAATATAACGAAAGGAAACAAAAAAGACTAAGGTAATCAAAGAACAATTTTCTGAGGAGCATTGCTTTACAAATTTCACTTAAATGATGTCTTTGGCGGCATTAAACTCCATATACTAAATCACTTAGAATCATCATTACATTGTAAACTGGATCAGCAATCGCTTTATTATGATGGATCATATATCGGTTCGATATTCCTTTTTTCCTATGTTATATTAGAGAAATCGCAACATTTCAATGTAATCGCTTAAAGACTGATTTTTGAGATTAATAATCAGTTGCATCCACTTTATTTCAATAATAATTACAAATAAGTAATCTACTATAAGCATTTAATGGTTATTGACAATCACAAGCTATACTTGCCAATTTGAGTGTGAATGTAGGGCCTACACTATTATTATTATTATTATTATTTACTCCTTTAGAGTTTTTCACATCAGTGTTAGCTGATGTTTTTTCACTGGAGTTTGAGTGACAGCAAGTCTCCTCAAGTCTCCAGGACTCGTCTCAGGATTCTGGCCGTTCTTAGCAATACTGTCGTTTGGATAGTCACTACCCCTCCGTCAAATTCCAAGTCCTCCAGGCCTTTTAATAATCCTTTAGTTATTGTGTCTAACAATCACAATTGGTACAATCGTTACTTTCACGTTCCACAGCTTTTTCAATTCTCCAGCAAGGTCGAGGTACTTATCCTTCTTTTCACTTTCCTTCAGATTTATTCTGTGGTCCGCTGGGACAGCAAAGTCTACAATTTTGCAGATTCTCCTTTTTTGTTGATTATTATGAGGTCTGGTTTTCTGGCCGGGATTAGGTGATCCGTTTGTATGTTAAAGTCCCATACGAGTTTATGCGAGTCATTTTCTAGAACAGGTGCCGGGTTGTGCATATACCATTTGTTTGTATGGTCGAATTGAAATTCCCTGCACATTTCCCAGTGGATCAATTTGTCGACCCAGTCGTGTCTCGCTATAACTCCTTCTGCGCAAATTTGCTGCATTAGCTTATTATGTGATTGATCGTTTCGTCTCTGTCACCGCATAGCCTACATTTACTGTTTTGTTGCGTCTTATCTATTCTCGCTTTGATATGATCGGTTCTTATGGCGTTGTCCTGTGCTGCTATTAGGAGGGATTCCGTTTCTCTCTTAAGGTTTCCTTTTCTTAGCCAGGTCCTGGATTTCTGGTGTGAGATGTTGTTTATTAGACGTTTAAAGCGGCCATAGAATTGTTTTCCTTCCCATTTTTGTTTCCTAGTTGTTGTCATTCTTTCGTCTATCGTGTTGTCCGTATCGTTTCTGATGGTTGTAATCAATCCTCGTTCATGTTTTTCTATGTAGTCTTCGAGCCGTTGTATTGATGCGTCAACGGTGTCTTCCATGCTAGCAAGTCCTCTTCCTCTCTCTTTTCTAGATACACATAGTCTGTCAACGTCGTCTCTGGGGTGTAATGCCTTATGCATGGTCATTAGTTTTCTTGTTCTTTTGGTCCATTTGTTTAAGTTCGCACTGCCCAATATATATTCCTTTGATGAGGTTTCTACTGGAGAGTTTTGTCTCAAGTAGTTTTCTAGTTCTCCTGAGATATTCTTTTCGGATCGTGTCTTTCATTTCCACTTGTTTGATGGAGTCAGCCTCCAAGATCGCCTAGTATTTATTGGTTTCATTTTCTTCGAGCGTTCTAATTTTGTCGTGATTTGGTAGTTCCATTCCGTCAGTTAGATGCCGTTTGCCACTTTTCATGACGAGCATGGCACAATTTTCTATGCCAAATTTCATTCCTATGTCCTGACTCTATATTCTAACGGCGTGTATTATTATTATTATTATTATTATTATTATTATTATTATTACGTTTTAATTTAGGGTTAAATAATCTGTAACGTAGATCATTTGTTCGCTTTTGTGCAAATAAAAAATCTTACTACAATGTGCTATTTTATCTTATAGTTACATGAAAACAGATACAAATTGTATCATTATAATTTCCCACCGAAATTATACGTCGCATGTCAGGCCACCGAACCTGATGTCGGTATTCATTTTGTTTATGTGATTTATAATATAATTAATCTTTTCATATAATAAACGTGATTTGTTTGGATGTATCTGCATATGTATGTATCTGTGTTGGACTACGACACAGAAACTAGAAAAATTAGGTTCAAAGACCGAATATATCGTAATTCTGCTTCTTGTAAGGGAGATTCTAATATAACTATTTTGAGTGCGATCTCTAGAACTAGATATATTTGTTAAAAACGATAACGTGAAAAGGATGTTTACTGTAAATAAATAAAGAATAAAGTAAACTTGTGCATGTTAGAGCTATAAAATGCTCTAATTAATGACAAAAAACTTTGGAATTTAAAAAATAACAACAAAAAATATCGCCATAATATTTTCGCAGTGAGTCAAAAGAAAGACAGGAGAAAATTATTGTCATGTTTTTAAACTACAGAACTGGAAAAATGTATTTAATAAAAGGTTTTGCGCTTTATAAATGCTGTACAGCAAAGAATTGCGTAGGTACGTTTTTACTAAAAAGGTATACAACAAAACACTGATAGTTAAACAAACCCAAACATCAACCCATTATTAGATTTTAATGCCTTTTTAAAAAAGATATTGATTTTTTTTTCAAATGGTGTTTTAAAGAAATATCAGAGCGAATCTTTTAGACCTATTGGTTTGAAATTTGAATTCCAAAGTGTCCAGTCTCCTGTCACTGCATTTCCATGACCATTGACATATCAAAAGGGCAATCACTGAGAGCTCTTGAGCTGAGTCTAGCAAATAATCTTTTTACATGGTCAGCTTTATGATACTCTTTCAAAAGTTGAAACCCTTGTTATTATCTTTATGCGGGTCCCAGTTGGTGAAACCAAGAATATTGTCCATCTTGAAGCTTTCAAAAAACAAACGAACGAACAAACAAACAAACAAACAACTTTATAATTCTTACGTCACTGAAAACAATAATCGTATTTGTAGTGCGAGTAAGATTAGTAAAATAATACATGCCTTTATGAGAAACTTTGGGTACCTCTGCTAGGTATAAATAAAAAAATAATTGGGTGAATGTGCTCCTTAATTAGCTTTAATAGTTATATCCCTTTTGGTAGTATAATGACGGGAGAGAGAAAACCCCCAGTTTTTGAATTATTGCTCTTAATTCCTGAATTGGATTAGAAATTGTTTCCTCTTAATCAGAGTATGTCCATATGATTGGTTTAATAAAAATTTCGCCAACACATACCATTTTTGTATTTTAGGTCAAATACAGTATTCTTCATAAATAACTTTACTCCTATCAATTTTAAAAATAAAAATATTGATTATCTTCTAAACAAAAAAATATCAGGATATTTTTATTTCTTGTTTAATATCATACCCTCAAAAAAGATATCATTAGGTATTGTTTATTGACAAACACTGCAGCATTGAAAATGCGTAACTAAAAATATAAACCTTCAGAGTCAAAACATAAGTATACCTTTGTTGTAGTTATGCATTTTTTGGTTAAAAATGTGTTGCAATTGTTTGTTTCGTTACTGCTTTTCAATGCAATAGAAATTGGTTATAATGGTTGGTTGGTTTCTTTGTTAAATGGCATATTAACTATCATAGGGTGTTGAATGTCAAATCCATCCTTGCAGAAGAACAGTAATGGCAGTATTTAACGCATAGATGAAGCAGGATAAAGATGGTCATATATTTCCTGAGGGTCTTAGTTTGAAAGTGAACGTTATAGTGTGGTTGGACTTCGAACTCACTTACTTCGATGTCACTGTTCAGAATGTTGACTGCCATGCCTGGAAACTTCCCTGAATTTATCATAAATAAAACCCAGTAATATCCATTTATGTTGAATACTCTTTGATAGAAATGATAAAATCCTGACGTTTGGTTTAGAAGAAAACTTGATTAAAAAAATTGGCTTGGTTTAGTTTTATGGCATATCGACAATTGTAGGTCATTTAATGCCAAATTCTTTTCATACATATATTAAATATATGATTTCTAAACATTTTGAAGAAAAAAAAAATGTTTAAACAAGCCTAACCAGGTTTCTTTTTTTTTGGGGGGGGGGTCATGGTTAATTGTTTCTCTTAATTTCAAATGATTCAGTTTAGCATAAGTAAAGTCTTTTGTTTCGCTTGGTTTTGTTTGGTTTGGTTTTATGGCATATCAACCTTTGTAGTCTATTTATTGTCAAATTCATTTTTATACATGTAAACAGTTCTATTTCAAACAATTCAGTTTAGCATGTCCACAAAAATAAATGGTACCAGGTATTGCTATGTATCACTAACAATTCAATTAAACATTACCCATTTAATAACACACAGTTAAATTATCAAACAGTTCTATTTCCAGCAATTCAATTTAGCTTAAGAATAATCTTTTATTTAACGACAAATAAATGTAAAAGCAGTTAATTTCAAACAATTCAGCGTAATTACACAGTTTAGTTTAATTTGACCCATGGATATGACTCAATCAGATGCTACCACTCTGGGCAAGAGTTGACCTGTGAGCAATGGCAATGCAGGGGTACTCCACATTCCCCAAAGTTCCAGCATTACCAAAGCCTCACCATCAGATTTTTTAGTATCATATCCAAGATATTTTTGCACTTACTTATAGACGATATTTAACAAATAAATATATAACAATTTAGTTAGGTTTGGTTAAGTCTGGTTTAAGGCCTGAAGTATGGGGCACTCTGTGAAAATTGAAGACATGCAAATATTGAGAATGGATGGTGTTGCAGGTTCTTGATACGGTAGTGAGTCCAGAAATATCGGTCTTCAGTTGAGTAAAGCTGAGTTTAATAAATTTCTCAAACAATAGAAGATATTTTGAATATATTTGCAAGTAAAGAAAATTTTTGAAAAGATATATGTACAGGAAATAAAAGCGGGTAAGAAATGAAGAAACAGAAATCTAAAAGTTAAGTAGGTCAAAAGATACTGCCTTATTCTTACAAGATCATGGATGTTACAAATGTAAATATAGTGAATATGTTTTTCGAATAAATTAGATTGAATTTCAGGGGGCTCATCTTACATTCTAGACGCCTGCCTCTCTTAGTCATCCTTTGCTGTAAACATTGATGACGTTTCAAAAGCTTTTAAAATCACCTCTGAACGAATATGGACAGCGGGAATAGTCATTAACACGCACCTGGATTAACATCCGGCTTGCTTTCTCTGAAAAGGGGGTTTAATCATTTTAGAGAGAATTTACCCTTTGTTAGTGTGTAACCATATAACCAAAATTAGACATTAATTGAGAAAAAAGCAACCCTAAATCCAAAACAAAATTATTATAATCGCAAGATCAATTCTGAATGGTACAAATATTTTCATAACTTTGAATATTTCAATATTGAACAAGTCCTTAAGGCAACACCCCACAAAACAACTGCTGTACGGCCACCTTATACCAATCACGAAAACTATCAAAGTTAGAGGAACCGAACATGCGGGACACTGCTGGAGAAGTAAGGATGAATTCATAAGCGATATACTACTGTGGACCTCATCACATGGACCAGCAAAGGTAGGGGCGACCAGATAAAACCTATATACAACAGCTCTGTGCCGATACAGGATATAGCCTTGAAGACACTCCGCCGGGAGCAATGGATGGCAATGGATGGCAAACGGGTGGCAAGAGAGAGTCATGGAGATCCGTGCTGACAGCACAACATAATGATGATGATGATGGCTTAATGCATTCTTCATTATTATTTACTCCTTCAGAGTTTTTCACATCAGTGATAGCTGATGGTTTTTCACTGGAGTTTGAGTGACAGCAAGTCTACTCAAGTCTCCAGGACTCGTCTCAGGATTCTGGCCATTCTCAGCAATGCTGTCATTTGAATAGTCTCTACCATGTCCTTCAGGTCTTTTAATAATCCTTTAGTTATTGTGCCAAAAGCACCAATCACAATTGGTACAATCGTTACTTTCATGTTCCAAAGCTTTTCAATTCTCTAGCAAGGTCAAGGTACTTATCCTTCTTTTCACATTCCTTCAAATTTATTCTGTAGTTCGCCAGGACAGCAAAATCGACAATTTTGAAAATTCTGTTTTTCTTTTGTTGATTATTATAAGGTCTAGTCTTCTGGCCGGGATTAGGTGATCCGTTTGTATGTTAAAGTCCCGTATATGTGCCATTTTCTAGGGTAGGCGCTGGGTTGTGTGGTCAAATTTAAATTTCTTGCACATTTCCCTGTGGATCACCTTGCCAACCCAGTCGTGTCTCGCCTTATACTCCTTCTGTGCTAATCTGCTGCATTCGCTATACTCCTTCTGTGCTAATTTGCAGCATTCGCTATACTCCCTCTGTGCTAATTTGCTTATTATTATTTATAAAGTAAATTTGCTTATTATTACTTATAAAATACTTAGTCAAAATTATTGGTTTGAACTCATAAGCAAACTCATACTCCCTCTGTGCTAATTTGCTTATTATTATTTATAAAGTACATAGCCAAAATTATTGGTTTGAACTCATCAGCAAACCTGTTTCACAGGTTTGTTTTTTATCATAATTCCCGACAAAAAAATCTCTTAACTAATAACTAACTAATTATCTAAAGTTTATCATCAATTCTTCAGACCTCTCCTTTGAATTTATTTTCAGACTTATTTTCCTTAACTTGATTCGGCATTAAATGACCGATGAGGTTCATATGCCGTAAAACAAAACAAACAATAGCAAAGATTAAAAAGACTTTCTTGTCAACCTTACACCAACACCACGTTAGGCACCCACAATCTCACCCATAAGTTTAGCTTAGTTTAGCGCAAGATCAAAAATATATGGCACTCAGTAAGAATCGAACTAACCATGATATGCTAGCCTAGCTCAAAAACCATTACATTAGTAGAGGTATTTTATAAAAGAAAAAGGTTAAAATCATATTTAACCGACCTTTCTACTAGGATAAGATATGGAATAAGGTCAATTTGTCTGCGAGGTACAACTGGCTTGAAACCAGAGTTTTCTTGCTTGCAGACTGGTTACCTAAGCAAAGCTAAAAAAAACAAAAAAACAAATAAAACAACAACAACAAAAAAAAAAAATAATTATGCCCTACAATTTACTCATAGCTGGAGGAGAACATATGGATTCATGCTTTCCCAAAGGCATTAATGCAAACTGAAATGCAAATAGCCACGTCCAGGATTTGAAGTCTGGCGCCGATTCCATTTGCCAGAACGGTAATCGTTACGCTAAACACGTCTTCAAAATCGCTTAAAGGTGAGATGAATAATGATATAAGAGTACCATCAGCAAATTAATATAATGGCGGCAAAGCAACATCTTCCGGAAATGGGATGTTGTTAATATATATATATATATATATATATATATATATATATATATATATAGGGTTTTTAAGAAATTGATATCATTTGCGATGTAAGCATCTGAATAATTTCCTAGTCTAGGCAAATAAAACTAAACTGGCAAAATAAGATTTGTCGAACAAAATTTGGGAGATTCAAAGGAATGTTGATTTCGTGAAAGATTTCACAAGATTTGAAAGTTTTTGATGTGTGCACCGTCTGTTAAACGAAACACGTGGATATATTTTTGTCCTGCACAGATTGCATTGCCTTTTGAATGTTTTGTGCCATGTAAAATATGCAATGCGTCAGGTGAATTTTTAGCAAGTTTTACAAATTCACATTGCACAGTTTCGTTCGACTGTGTCTGAGCATACTTTAAAGCATGAAACATCTTCTCTTTTCCAGTTTATGGCATTGCTATAGCTAATAAGATAAAACGTAAAACATTAAATAGAAAATTCTCATTTGTTTCTGCACATTCTGTTAAAATATGAAATTATTTAATTGGATTCTTGATTTGTGTTGGTTGTTTGTTCGGGTTTTATGGCATATCGACTTGTAGGTTATTTAACGCCAAATCCATATTTATGCAAATTGTCAGTTCTATTTCAAAAACTTCAGTTCAGCATGAGTACACTATTTAATTGTTAAAAACATTTCTATTTCAAGCTATTCAGTTTATTCAAAACGTTCTAATTCAGCTAATTCAGTATAAGTACAGAATTTGTCAAAACACTTCTATATTAAACAAATCAGTTTAGCGTAAATACAGTTTCAATGTTAAAAACAATTCCATTTCTAACAATTCTGTTTAACATAAGCACGCATTTTAAATGTAAGTGCAGTTTAATTGTCAAAAACATTTTTTTCAAGCTATTCACTTTAGTCAAACAGTTGTAATTCAAACAATTCAGTTAAGCAGAAGTATGCAGTTAGTTCTTTTTGACTCATAGATAGGGCCCTATTAGGTGCTACCATTCCGGGCCTTAATGGGCCAGAGAGCAATGAAGTGGGGCTCCACATTTCCCAAAGCTCCACCATCACTGGAACCTCACCATCAGATTGTTTAGTGTCGTATCTAGGACTCTCAGTCGGGGGGGGGAGGGTCTTACCCCTCTACAGAGGTGCAGTCGGTGTATTCTACAGCCCTAGCCGACTGGGCAAGAGATTATTTGAATGAGAATTGGACAAGTTATTCAATTACAAATTTATATCAACCTTTCTTAACACTCTGTATTTAGGGGCGAAGATGATATTGTTTGGTGGTTCCTGACGGTTTCTGTCAAATTTATGTTAAATACCCGAAATGTCTTTCTCGAAATCGAAACCGCGACGCACCTGTGAGAAAACGTTAACAACTTCTCATATACAAATATTTAATCATGACAGACTTGAGTAACCAAAGG
The DNA here is from genome assembly GCA_963585895.1 of Sepioteuthis lessoniana. Lineage (NCBI taxonomy): Eukaryota > Metazoa > Mollusca > Cephalopoda > Myopsida > Loliginidae > Sepioteuthis > Sepioteuthis lessoniana. The sequence goes on along the minus strand of OY757905.1, from coordinate 100,071,833 downwards.
ATTTTTAAATATCTCCGCTAAGAAACCTACGTCTTTCATAAGTTTTGTGTAACTGATTTTCACTGTTCTTTCCTTTTCTTTTTTTCATACTTTTGTTTTTGCCTGTCGTCTGTTCATAAACATGACAAGAGGGGTCAAAATTCACACAACTTTAATTGAACTCAAACACGTGAAACATTTGCTTATTGTGTCGACAGTAACTGTAGACTGGTTATTATTTTCAGTTGATGACTTTAATGTTTGTCTGTGCAATTTCTGAATTCACTTTTGGCGACAAAAATGTTACAATCACAACGATCACACCTACTTTTATGTACCAATGGAAATCTAAGGAGCCGGGTGTGGTCCATAATCTGGCCCAAGGTGATATTCTACTTAGGACAAATAACTGGAGTTGAAATCTATAGGTTTATCGTTGGGAAATTTTTCTTTCGACGGCAAATTGTCCAAGAGATAAGATACTCGTTTGGAATTATCAGAAATTTTACAAGTAGGTTTCAGTGAAAGATACACTGACAATAAAACATGAAATGAATTAGTGGAACTAATAGAACTGAAAATTTAAAAAGTCTTTGCATTGAAATGAAACGGGGAAAAATATAATATAAGAATATCTATACTGCCTATTTTATATATATATATATATATATATATATATATATATATATATATATAGGCAGTATAGATATTCTTATATTCGTATTTTATATTTATATATATATATATATATATTTATGATTGAAAATTTAACACTAGAATCATTTATAAAATTTACTATAAAATGGTCTATGCATAAAAGTGCTGAGAAATATAATAGTATTTTCAGTTAAAACATAGAATAAAGACAGAAAGAAAATTCCAATTCAAAAGTTTCATTCTAACGATCCTCAGGTGAGTCTGTCTTGAGATGTGTCGAGGATATTATATTCTTTTTTTTCTGAAAATATTATATATATATATATAATATATTAATGTAGAATCCTTGAAGGCGTTCGGGCAAAATACCTTCAGGCGACATTACTATTTGTCGACTTTACCAAGGCCTTCGATTCCATACACAGAGGGAAGATGGAGCAAATCCTACTAGCATACGGCCTACCAAAAGAAACATTAGCAGCGATAATGATTCTCTACAGAAACACCAAAGTGAAAGTACGTTCACCAGATGGAGACACAGAATACTTCGACATTGTTGCAGGAATACTACACGGATACACGCTAGCCCCGTATCTCTTTATCATCTGTCTAGACTACGTGCTTAGAACTTCAATCGACAAAATCAGAGAAAATGGCTTCGAGCTGACTAAGAGAAGAAGCAAAAGATACCCCGCATAAACAATCACGGACGCCGACTACGCTGATGACTCGGCGTTACTGGCGAATACACCCAATCAAGCAGAGACACTACTGCAGAGTCTGGAATGAGCCGCAGCTGGCATTGGCCTCCACATCAATGCACACAAAACTGAATATATGTGTTACAACCAAACCGGCAACATTGCCACACTAGACGGAGCCTCTCTGAAACTAGTAGACAAATTCACCTACCTAGGAAGTAGCGTCTCATCAACCGAAAAAGACATCGACACACGACTGACGAAGGCATGGACGGCTATCGATAGGCTCTCGATCATATGGAAATCAGACCTAACCGATAAAATGAAACGCAGTTTCTTCCAGGCGGCGGTTGTGTCGATACTGCTGTATGGATGCACTGCATGGGCGGTAACTAAACGGCTGGAGAAGAAACTAGACGGAAACTACACAAGAATGTTGAGAGCAGTATTGAACAAGTCCTGGTGACAACACCCCACGAGACACCAACTATACGGACACCTGCCCCCCATCACGATAACTATACACGTTAGACGAACCAGACATGCAGGACACTGCTGGAGAAGCAAGGACGAGCTCATAAGTGATGTACTCCTATGGACCCCCACATATGGCCGTGCAAAAGCAGGACGACCAGCTCGAACTTACATACAGCAGCTATGTGAGGACACAGGATGTAACCCTGAAGACCTGCCGGAGGCGATGAGTGATAGGGAGAAGTGGCGAGAGAGGGTCAAGGATATCCGTGCTGGCGGCACGAAATGATGATGATGATATAATATCTAATAATGTTAATATACAAAATTATATATATATATATATATATATATATATATATATATATAGCATATAATAATATTAATATACATAATGATAATATACATATATATATATATATATATATATATATATATATATTATAAAAATAATTAAAACAGTAATAACAATATATATATACGTATATATATATCATATAAAAGTAATTAAAATACTAATAACAATATATATATATATATATATATATATATATATATATATATATATATATATATATATATATATATATATATCACCAAGAAGGGGATTGTATTGATTCATGAAAACTACATGCTATTCAAGATTTTTTCATCATTCTTTCTTCACGTTTGTTGTATGTTTTGTCATCAGTCTAGACATTTGGACCTCAATTTAACTCGGTTTTGCTCCTTTTTAAAATTATGAAAAAGATCTATAAATATTAAAGCTTTAGTATTGATAAATTTTGATCATCCCCCCCATACTATATATATATATATATATATATATATATTATGAAAATAATTGAGAAAGATTTAGTGTTTAGCTTTTTATTCTGCTTATCATGTAGGCCAACGTAAATCACAACAACGATAGTTAAAATATGTCCGTAGACTTTGGTAGCAAACGTAACACGACTTTTCCACTTGTTACCTCGAAATCTTTAAAAACTACCTATAAATACGCTTTGATCAAAATGAAATTAAAGCTAAACTCAAATTCCTTGTCTGTCATATTCAATATAACATATATACAAGAAATTTTGATGCCGAAATATCCCCCTATATATATATATACGTGTGTGTGTGTGTGTGTGTGTGTGTAATTATTTTATCCATTGGATCTGCAGAAAATCCTGTTTTTTGTCTTATTGTTATTGATTCATATCAATACCCATGACAGTATGGAAATAAATTTATAATCCTAATGTGACCGGTTTTTGTTTTTCTTAAAGATATATATATATATATATATATATATATATATATATATATATATATATATGTATATATATATATATATATATATATATATATATGGGGGTGTAGGGGTTGTGGGGGTAAATACACGTTTTATCTTATGTGTGTGAATAAAATAGCCTGTCTAGTTTGATGCCATTGAATGCATAACAGTTTCCGATATCAGTATAATTTATTTTTAACATCAACATATTTAATTTAAAAAACGCCCAAGCGATTCTAGTTCTTTGAAGTTAAACAAACTAAACTTAGATGAGAGATTCGTTAAAAAAGTTTTTCTCCTTTTTCATAAATTTATTGAAAGAAAATAAATGGAATACTAATCCTAAGTAAAATTTTGTTTATTTGATATTCATTTATTTAGTTCTTTACTCAACTTAAGTCTAGACCGTAGAATACACCGGCTGCATCACTGCAGAGGGGTTAGACTCACCCAAAGGGTGTCCTGTGGCTACGACGGCTTGGGCTGTAGAATACACCGACTGCATCTTAGCAGAGCAGTAACCACTCCCAACAACAACAACGGGTTTCCAAGGTATGATATTAAACAATCTGATTGTGTGTCTCCAGTAATGCTGGAGCTTTAGGGAATAGGAGTACCTCTTCTTTGCCATCTCTCCTATGTTCACTCTTGCCCGTTGAAAGGTTCTTATCTATGGGTCAAATAGAACTATTTGACATTTAAAATGAATGCAAACAAATAACTCATAACAAATTGAATGGTTAGAAATAGAAGTGTTAGATCCTTTGACTGTGTGTTAAAAAATGTCTGAAATTTAATTGAATTGTCTGTGATACATGGCAATACCTGAAACTATTTAACATTGTTGACTTATGTTTACAAATCATAAATACAAAATATATATGAATAAATCGGATTTGGCATTCAAAAACCTACTATAATTGATATGCCATAAAACTAAACCGAACCAAACCAAATCATTTCAAGTAAAAGACAATATAAATTATTGTTAAAGTTTTCATATCTTTACTGGCGGCTCTCGTAAAAATTCTATAGTTGAACCAGATCAATATTACTATTTTAGAGGGCTATTTATGAGCGCGCGCGCGCGCACACACACACACACACACATATATATATACGTATATAAATATATATGTACGCATGTATGTATGTATGTATTATACAATACTTATTTATGAGCATACACATACAGTTATATATATATATACATATATATATAGTGTATCCCAAAAGTGAGTACTCCCTCACATTTCTGAAGGTAATTAAGTAAATCTTTTCATGGGACAACATTGACAAAATGACACTTTGACACAATGAAAAGTAGTCTGTGTGCAGCTTATATAACAGAGTTAACTTATTTTCCCTTCAAAATAACTCAAAATATAGCCATTAAAAGCTAAACCCCAGCCAACAAAAGTGAGTACACCCCTTTGGGAAAGTTGTCAATATTAATATGAACCATGTCAACTGTCAATATTTTGTGTGGACACTATCATTATATTGCCTTTACTCTCCTGTGCATGAAGTTTACCAGAGCTTCACAGGTAACCACTGGAATGCTCTTCCACTCCTCCATGACGACGTCGCGGAGGTGGCGGATATTTGAGACCTTGCGCACCTCCACCTTTCGCTTGAGGATCTCACAAAGATGTTCTATTGGGTTCAAGTCTGGAGACATGCTTGTCCAGTGTACGCCTTTACACTCAGCCTCTTCAGTAAAGTAGTGGTCATTTTGGAGGTGTATTTGGAGTCATTGTCATGCTGGAACACTGCCCTGCAACCCAGTTTCTGGAGGGAGGGGATCATGCTCTGCTGCAGTATTTCATAGTACATGTTAGAGTTCATGTTTCCCTCAGTGAAATGTAACTTTCCAACACCTGCAGCACTCATGCAACCCCAGACCATGACATTCCCACCACCATGCTTGACTGTAGGCATGACACACTTATCTTTGTACTCCTCACCTGGTCGCCGCCACACATGCTTGAAGCCATCGGAACTAAACAAATTAATCTTCATTTCATCAGACCATAGGACATGGTTCCAGTAATCCATGTGCTTTATTGACATGTCTTCAAGAAACTGTTTTCGAGCTTTCTTGTGTATCGTCTTTAGAAGAGGCTTCCTCCTGGGGTGACAGCTATGCACACCAATTTGGTGTAGAGTGCGGTGTATAGTCTGAGCACTAATTGGCTGACCCCACACCTCTTTAATCTCTGCAGCAATGCTAACAGCACTCCTACGCCGATATTTCATTTGAAAGCATTTGGATGTGACACTCAGCACGTGCGCTCAGGTTCTTTGGACGACCTACACGAGGCATGTTCTGAGTGGACAGAGCTCTTTGAAAACGTTGGATGATCTTAGCCACTGTGCTGCAGCTCAGTTTCAGGGTGTTGGAAATCTTCTTGTAGCCTTGGCCATCTTCATGTAGCACAACAATACGCCTTTTAAGATCCTCAGAGAGTTCTTTGTCATGTGGTGCCATGTAGGAACTTTCAGTGATCTGTATGAGAGAGTGTGAGAGCTACACTACAAATTTGAACACACCTGCTCCCTATACACACATGGACCTCGTAACACTAATGAGTCACTTGCTATTTTGAAGGGAAAATATGACAAGCTGCACTCAATTTGGACATTTAGGGGAGTAGTTTCTTAGGGGTGTACTCACTTTTGTTGGCAGGGGTTTAGCTTTTAATGGTTATATTTTGAGTTATTTTGAGGTGCCACCCATCTAGAAAAGGACCTTGTAAGTTTGCAAAATGACGAGGATCTGAAACCAAAGTTCAAAACGTCTTACCAAACCTTTTGGATTCAAACAGCGATTCTAAAATGCTACCCGACCCTGTAGAAAGACATCAAGTTGTTTTTCATTGCTTTTCCGACCTGGTTGAGAGGGGATTCAGCGCTGTTTCCAGGCTCCTCACCAAACAAAGAAGCAAACTCAACGTAAGAGCGTGGTGATCTGAGACTGCTCCTAATAAACCTTCATCCTGATGTTGACAGTTTGATTGCAATGCACCAAGCCCACCCATCTCATTAAGCAGGGTTGTTGTTGATGATTACTCGTTCAGTTTTACAATTTATTTCATGTTCAGTTCAAGGTGGTTGTGATTGAAAAATAAATTCTAACCATTTTTGTTTGTTAAAATTGTTTTTTATACACTTCAAACTGTTTGTGATTGAAAAATCAACCAATTCTTATGACATTTAACATTACCTTCGTTCTGGCGTTCGTTGGAAGAGGGAGGAGCTGGCATTTTTGTCTGGCGGTGAAGGGGGTGATGGCAAAAAAGTTTGAAAACCACTGCACTAGATGAATCACAGACCATGCATAGTATTGGTATAAAGAAGTTGATAAGTCGGGGGTGTATCACAAAAGAATCTACAACAAATGAGGAAGTAAAGACGAAAACGACCGGAAGAATAAACACGCAAATAAGAAATAATGCAAATCATCGAATGAAAAGAAATGATAAGTAGGATTTATAAAACATGGATTACCTTCAAAATCAAACGCTTGAGGCGTTAAAGATTTGAACAAAACGTTATTAAAATCCTAATAGGCACAAAATGAAAGCAAAAGAGACAAGACATTTGAAATCGGAGAGGATGCGAATTTTTTTTTTAAATCTCACAATTTTGTCTAAGAGGTGGGGGGAAGCGAGCTACAGTGGATTTAACTGAATTCTGCATTAGGTGTGTCTATCGTAAGAAAAAATAGGGTGAAAATAAGCTAGCCTTATTCTTCCTCGTTGAACTGTTCTGTTTTACAAATAACATTTAATTAATTCTTGCTGGAGCGTAAACAGAAATCTGCTTTGAAATTTTACTTGTAAGAAAATCACTTTGCATTTTATTCGAATCGTTAAAGGTGCCGTCTCAGTGTCGGCAAGCGAATCTATAAACACTCAAGGGAGTTGCTTCGTGTTTAAATCATAGGAATATACTTGAAGCATTCAAATGCCAAAGTTCTATTACTAGTCTTGTTTCTATAACGGGACACGTTGGTACTACTTATGGAGGTGTTGGTAGTCTCATCGCAAACGGCTCAGAGAATGTAATCGGGGTCCCAAGTTCAAATCCCAATAAGAATGCTTACCATCCGCTAATGTTCTTTAAAAAGGCATTAATCGACATAAAATCTCCCACCTAGGGATATCTAGCAAAGTTATTGAAACTCTTTATAAAGGTTATTCGTCTTTGGCGTTTGAAAATAGATTAGGTCAGCTCTCTTAAGTTTACTTTTGTTTGGTTTTTAAGGTAATACCTCGGCAAGTTAATGCTAAAGCCATACTAGCAAAAGTACTGCAGTTATACAGCTTAACTCATTCGTGAATGGATAAAGGAGTTTATGTTTTTGCAATGGTTATTTTTCCGAAAGGGTGCAAGAGTTCGAACTCTCTATGATGACGCAATTCCAAAAGTTACACTCGACACCTCAGGAACCCGAACTCAGTCATCCTTACCCATTCTCTATTTAGAGAAGAGACGGATTTTCCCAAGGATTGCCATGAATGGAAATTACCCGACAACGAACCTTGCCGGGTGCTTGGATCAACGATGCTGTCTCGCGGTCTATTAATTCTTTCACAAATTCTTTTCTCATTTGGATTTATGGTATATCAACCTTTGTAAGTTATTTAATGTCAAATCCATTTATACAAATAAACAGTTTTATTTCAAACAATTCAGTTTAGCATAAGTGCTCAGTTTGTCAAAAACATTTCTATTTTAAACTATTCAGTTAATTCAAACAGTACTACTTCAAACAATTCAGGTTAGTAAAAGTATTTTTTGTTTACACACTTTTAAATATCAAAACAGTTCAAATTCAAACAATTCAGTTTAGTGTAAGTAGAGTTTAAATGTCAAAAACGGTTCAATTCTAAACAATTCAGTTTAGAGTTTAAATGTCAAAACTGTTCCATTATTTCGAGCAATTCAGTTCCTCAGAGGTACTATTTACCAACCCCTCCGCTCGGGCAGGATATGACACAAGGTCAATTTTTAAGCGGAGTTTAACAGGTTTGAATTCAGAGTTTTCCTTCTCCTAGACTAGTTGCCTAACCATGGCTGAAGAACCTAGTCTGTCCTACTATTTACCCATAGCTGGAGGGAGAATTATTGGATTCATACCTTTCCCAAGGGTATTAGTGCTATGTGAAATGCAATCAGTCTCGTCCAGGATTTGAACTCGTATCGCTGTGTTCATTTCCTACGGCGATAATGACTACACCACGGGCACCTCCAACATTCAGTTCATCAGAGGTACAGTTTCAATGAAAAAACGGTTCTATTTCAAGCAATTTAGTCCAGTACAATTCAGTTCTATTTAACCCATAGATAGGACGCTATCAGGTGCAACCATTTCAGGCTAGAGTAGACCTGGAATCGATGGCTATGAAGAGGTACTTCTCCAAAGCACCAGCATTACTGGAACCTCACCATCAGATTGTTTTGCGTCATATGCAGGACACTTGTTGTAGGGGGTACCCTTCTGCAGAGAAGGAGTTGGTGTATTCTACAGCCACACGTGACTTAACAAACTCACTTAGTGTTATGCACCTTTATTCCTGACAAAGACTAATTTTAGTAAAATATTACACTGATTTACAAAAATACATTTTTGGTCTAAGGCAAGAATGGGGATAGATGTTTGTTGTTAATTTTGGTGTGCTGAATTCAAAATAATGAATAGTTTTGCTCTATCACTTCTACTTTTCTGGCTTTTAAATAGTCTTATCTTAATTTAAACAGAGAATATATGTGCATATTTCAAGAGTTGCAGCAGCTTATAACAGACAAACAGGATAGATAAAGAACACTGATTGAATCAATATACTTGGATGACACAATTACACTATTCATAGTACCACAGAAAGTCAAAAGTGTGTTTTCTTAGAAGATCTGGTGTATTTTGCCTCCGGGATGTCACGCAAGAGCATCCAGCAGAAGTCTCCCATCATACCGGGGTTCCATTTGTCTTGATAGTTGCTCTCCATCTTCGTAATGTCAAGGTGGAATCTTTCTCCATGCTCATCACTCACTGCTCCAAGGTTTGGCAGGAAGAAGTTGCAGTGGGAATGGAGAAAATGAATCTTGAGTGACATTCGACACCCCAACTTCTCAATACAGGCTTGGTAATCTGGTACGCGTGTGTTACCAAGGAAGTCACTACAGACAGACTTGAATGCTTCCCATGCTCTCAGTTCCTTTAAGTTAAGAAGCTCCTCAAAATCAGTATCCTTCAGCACTTATCGGAAGTGATGAGTAAAAACGGATTTCAAATTTGAATTCAGCACCCTCAAATTAGGTAAAAACGGGTATTTCTGTGCTTGCCTCAATTTCTTTGTAAACCAGTGTTATTAGCTGATTTATGAATAATACGCAGGGATATACATTCATATATCTATTTTCAAATTTTTAATCGTAGCAACGTTTCTATAACGGGCAGTATACGCATTCATCCAATCCAGAGGCTACGGACAGGATACTCAGCACAAGGTCAAATTTTAAGCAGAGTGTAGCTTTTTAAAAAATCATTTCTTCCTTCTCTTTGCCAATTTACTAAACAAAAGAAGCCCAGATGACTGGGGCTGTAGAATACACCGACTGCACCTTGGCAGAGGAGTAAAAAGCCCAATGAGTATCCTGGGTATGACACTAAATTATCTGATGGTGAGTCTGCTGTTCTGCAGCGTAAGGTAAAGTGGATTACCTCTTTATTGCCATTACTCCAAGGTCAACTAAAACCAGGTGCGGTGGTAGCTGTTGGGGTTGCATAAATGGGTGAAATAGATCTCGTTAATAATTTACTTTACTTGAAAGCATTCACCTGTGTGCAAATATTTGTAATTGATAATAATTCTTGAATGTACTTAAATGTGCGCAAACGAATTAATTATGTTGTCTAGGATTAAACTGTGTGTGAATTGGCCTAATGGGTAGAGTGTTCGCCAATGGTTTGGGAGACCTGGGTTCAATCCTAGGTTACGTCATACCAAAGACTTTAAAAATGATTCTTAATACCTCCTTGCTCAACCCTCAGCAATAGAAGGTACGTATCAAGAGTATAGTGGAGCAACCCAGGTAAAGGAGTAGCGCCCTTCCCTACATATCGGTGTAGAAGCTACTGAAAAGGGAGTCTCCTGGTCGCCCTCGACTACAGTCGCCAATTTGACTTGACTGACTGAGAATTATTGAAAGCATTTAACTGAGTGAAAACAAATGAGCTTTGGCTTATTTAAAAATTATGTTAATTACTACCTATTCATTTTCAAATCATGTACATAATGTACATGTATAAACAGGATTAAATAACCCACAAGGGTTGATATGCCATAAAGCACAACTAAACCAAATTAAATCAAGGCTAAAATATTACGTCTTCCCTTTTATTTACCTATAACTAGAAAGATAACATGAATTTATGCCTTTCCTAAGAGTATTAGCATGAAGTGAAATAAAAACAGCTTCGTAGAAGATTCGAAATCAGTTCACCAATACAATTTTCTATGTTGTTAATTGTTAGAGGCAGTTTAAGCGCTTCGATATGAAATAAAGATTAATAAGCTTGTCTCGAGTCGATAGCTTTTATAGAGTATTCGATTTGCTCTGTCTTCGACCTCGTCCATGATTAATATGATATTGATAGATATAAGCACCTCAGAGAGAAAACATTTACTATTGTCAGCTTAGTTTGGCACAATGTCAGAACTATGGGGCACGTGGAGAGAATTGACCTCAATAATGGTCTGCTAGTCATTCTGGATTGAGCCATTTAAAGTGATCGCTACACCAAAATGTCTAAAACTTCGGCAAAAACGTTTTGAGTTCACGTTGCAAAATTTTATTTTTACCCAAGTTTCTATAACGTGAAATATAGGGACTTCGTTATCGAGGAATGATCAATAAACTCACCTTGCATCCCATTAATTGTGTTGTGAGTTCGATTCCCTACAATAGTGGCTGTGTTCATAGCTAATATCAGTAAATCAACAAAAACATTCAAGAGAACAATTTAATTTCTAAACTCTACTTCGAGCGTTCGGATTCTAAATTGCTATTCTTAAATCTATTTCTATTTCTATAAGGGTATATGTAAGTTCTTGGTATGAAGTGATTTGGTTGAGAATGTTATTTCACTGAGAATTACCACCGTAGAGATTTTAGGCCTCACTAAGAGATCCAACAACTCTATCTGCAAAGGTTAGATTATTCTTTTTTCAGCAGTATCTTACTTCCCTGCCCTACAAAAGTAGGGGTGACCTGGCTTTACCACCAAGCTGTATCTGATAGTGAAGCTCAAGTTCTGGGAAGTTTGAAGTACCTCTTCATTTTCATTAGACCCGGGTTCACGCTGACCTGCTAGGGACAATTTGTGTGTAAAATAGATCAGTTTAAACTTATTTGTACATCGAACTCAAGTATTTAAGTCTTAATTCAATATGATATACTAAAGTAGAAAAAAGAAAAAACTAAGAGAAGAAAAAAAGAAAAAGGAAAAAAAAAGCAAATGGAATTAGACAAGACAGCATATAAAAGTGATAACACATATTTTTACTTTATAGTTATAGATTTACATATAGAATCATATATACGTTTGTATTCAGTACGTTTGAGAATAAAGCAATACTATTTAAAATCAATGAAACAGTATGAATCTATTAAACCTGGTTTACTTAAAACCAGTATGCAAATTATTCCTACAATATTCTATGCAAAACTTTATTTCTTACTAATATAGAACACACGTGACAGGATTTCGAACACATAAATAACATGAGCCTGCTTGGCTCGAATTGGTGCTATTAATTAGAATCGCCCGATCGCAGATGGCCGTCCCTCTAGGCAATATCTACTTTGCAGGTTTGAGTTCATAGCTTGGCGCCTGAAGCGCCCCAAAATGAGAAATGTCGATGGGATCATGCATTTTTTGAGACAGCCAAGCCTGAGTTTTCATTTGTAAGTGGAACTCCCACCCACCCAATAATGAAATGATCTTGTATTTAAATAATACCTGGTTTGATGACAGGTAAATATCAATAACATGGATCTGCCTGGCATTCATGTCTGCCGGGTATTATCAATTTGAATCGTTGCCATCCTCCCATGCAATATCTGCTTTGCAGAGATGGGTTCATAGCTTGGCGCCTGAGGTATTACAAAACGAGAAACAGCAAAGGGAACAAATATCTTTTTAAATAATCACGCATGAATCTCGATTCGTGCGTAGCTCCTCATGATAAAACGACCTTAAGTCATACATCGGCTTGGTAGCAAGTCGATTAAATCCCAATCAGATCGATATTAAGGGGTTATCCCAACCCTGGTTTTCTGGGGTCAACCTTATGTTCGACCTTGATGATGGTGAATGAGCTCGCCGCCTGGTTCCAGGTGGCGGGGTGTTCTCTGTTTGACAATGCTGAGTTCATAGTTGGGCGTCTGAGGCGGTCTAAAAATGGGAAATACCGAAGAGTTCAAACAGTCTTTTGGACAATTGCGCATGAGTATTGATTCATACTTGCTCCTCTCACCACCACAATAAAATAGCATTGAATCAGATGCTACGTGGTGAGTTCTTGGAGATATATCAAAGGCATTAATAACATCGGCTTACTTCTCTAGTTTTCTGGAGACCATTGTTATAAAACTGATCACCTGGTACCAGGTGTCCTTCCTCCCGAGCAATACCTCCTTGGCAGGGCTGAGTTTATTGCTCGGTGGTCTAGAAATGAGGAATCTGACTTAATCTAGATTACTTAAAGGTCTCATCCCAGGAAACTGTGTCCCCAGGCAATACCTGCTTGGCAAGTATATTGCTTGGCGCCTGATGCGCCTCCAAATGGAGAATGCCAGCAAATGAGACCAAGCATTTTTTTAAAAGTAGGCACGCATGAGTCTCGATTTTGTAAAATGACCTTGTGTAAAATTCTAAATTGGTTTGTTTTGGTTTGGTTTTATGCTATATCAACAATCACTGGTTATTTAATGCCAAATCCTTTATACATGTCTGTGTGTGTATGTGTAATTTGTTAATACATTTTGTAGAAACACATAGTTAAACAATCATACAGTTCTATTTCTAACAATTCAGTTTAGCATAAGTCAACAAATTTAAATGGTTCCAAGTATTATTATGCGTCACTAGGCTATCGATTATATAGAAATCAGACCTAACCGATAAAATGAAACGCAGTTTCTTCCAGGCAGCAGTCACATCGATACTGCTATATGGATGCACTACATGGACGCTAACAAAACGGCTGGAGAAGAAACTAGATGGCAATTACACAAGAATGCTGCGTGCAATCCTGAACAAGTCCTGGCAGCAACACCCCACAAGACACCAACTGTACGGCCACCTGCCCCCTATCACGAAAACTATTCAAGTTAGACGAACCAGACATGCAGGGCACTGCTGGAGAAGCAGAGATGAACTCATAAGAGATGTACTCTTATGGATCCCCACACATGGCCGCGCAAAAGCAGGACGACCAGCTCGAACGTACATTCAGCAGCTATGTGAGGATACAGGATGTTGTCCTGAAGACCTACCTAGGGCGATGAACGATAGGAAGGAGTGGCGAGAGAGGGTCAGGGATATCCGTGCTGCCAGCACGATATGATGATGATGATGATGAACAATACAATACACCATGAAAGTAATAGATAATTTATCTATCTGGTTATAATATTTATCTTTTTTAAAAAAAATCCGTAGAACAAGTACGTGCCGTAAATGTAATTATAAAAGATGAATTTATGCGAGGTGCCCGTGGTGTAATGGGTATCGTCACAGGAAATGGACACAGCAACACGAGTTCAAATCTTGGACGAGACTGACAGCATTTCACTTGCGCTAATACCCTTGGGAAAGGTATAAATCCAATTATTCCCCCTCCAGCTATGGGTAAATAGTAGGGCAGACTAGGTTCTTCAGCCTTGGGGAGGCAACTAGTCTAGGAGAAGGAAAACTCCTAATTCAAACCTCCGCTTAAAAACTGACCTTGTGTCATATCCTGCCCGAGCGGAGGGGTTAGGTAAATAAGATAAAAAATGAATTTATGCATTTACCAATTCCTCTTCATGAGCAGGATATGATCAAAGGTCAACTTTTTAATACTGCTTTATAAGGTTTGAATTCAGAGTTTTCGTTCTCCTGAATTGGTAAAAGATCCAATTTTGCCCAACTGTTTATTCATAGCTAGACGGAGAATAGTTGAATACATAGATGAGAGTATTAGCCCAATGTAAAATACAAACAGCCCCTTCGAGGTTTTGAACTTGAGTCATCGTATCCATTTCCCACGAATCATACGTGCCTTCTCAATAAATGCAAAAGACTGAAGAAATAAAAAAGAACTGGTATTTTTCTACTTGCGCACCCGTTCAAGTTCACCGGGGATTTAAAAAAGAATCTAATACTTTATTTTTCGATTCGCATTAATTAGACCATCAAATTCGATGCATATTTTTTTTTTTTTTGTTTTGTTTTTTAATCTAGATCGGATTTTATGAGTTGGGTTTACTTTCACCTTTTAATTCAATAGAGGACGATCACCCATTTGTGGAACAGGTATTAAAAAAAAAAACCTCACCCCCAGGAAGAAAAAAAATCGACCTGTCTGGTTTCTTGTCTTTTACTACGATAACTGTTTTGGAATTTAGTTATCATTTTACATTGAATAAAATGTGTAAGAGATGCCACTCCCAATAAAATGTAAAACAACTGTTTTTTGTTTTGTAAAAATTGAAAAAAAAAAAAAAAAAAATCGGGTGTGTTTCAGAGTCAAATTCGTTCAAATCACAAAATAAATAAAAAGATATTTGAAAATTTTCCCGAAAGAATTTCTACACGTACACGTGTAGAATTTTATCAAACTTTTTTTGTTATAACCTTATGAAATTGATTGTCTTTAAAAAATTCAGTAATTGTAAGCAACAGAAATTTTAATGCTTGTGAGACTATGGGTCGGAGTGTACCTGTAAGTTATGGCAATGAATGCGGTGATATCATACTCCTCCGAGCTCCATAACTGGGGTCTCAGCACCGGAATTAGTTTAATTTCCTGCCTTTTACTCTACTTTGGGTTGGGGTTATATACCTCCACAAAGATGCCTTTTGCATGTTCTAAGCCCCACCAGTATGGATTTTCTTTCTATTAGTAATGTCAGGCAGCACATTTTTCCAGCCAATCACGGCCAGAGACCCCCTCCAATAGGACCAGCTTTTCCGATGGATATAAAGATATTCACGTTCTTGGTTCCAATTATGATGTATACTGATTGTTTCTTCTGCTAAATAAAATAAATAATAGAAAGGTCTTTTGTGTATGTAATAATTATTAAGAATTTTTTACTTTATCCTATTTACTAACCCCTCTGCTCGGGCAGGATATGACACAAGGTCAATTTTTAAGCGGAGTTTAACAGGTTTGAATTCAGAGTTTTCCTTCTCTTAGACTAGTTGCCCCACCGAGACTGAAGAACCTAGTCTGTCCTACTATTTACCCATAGCTGGAGGGAGAATAGTTGGATTCATACCTTTCCCAAGGGTATTATGCTATATGAAATGCAATCAGTCTCGTCCAGGATTTGAACTCGAGTCGCCGTGTCCATTTCCTACGACGATAACCATTACACCACGGACGCCTCCAATTTTTTACTTTATCGACGGTCAAACTGGTTAATGGAAGCCTACTAAATATGATGGATGTCTAAAATGTAATGTACACCACATATACCTATCAAACATGCTTCTAACTATATGAATAAAATATTTTGCATAACTTACCAGTCCCACAGTGCCTCATTACTTCTTTGCATGATCGCATGAATACCGCCAAGTATGTGATTTTAAATATAATGTTCTTAGGTCAATTAGTTTTAGGCCAATTTCTGTGTTGGTAAATAGAGCTTAAGTCTCGATATTTACTGAGCATGACCCGTTCATACACGAACTCACACACACACACACACACACACACACACACACACACAGAGTATATATATATATATATATATATATATATATATATATATATATATATATATATATATATATATATATATGATTAAAATTGTGAAGTTCACCGTTAAGCAAAATGTCAAACTTTGAATTAAGATTTTAAGAAGGAGTAAAATCAGTAACATTATTTCAATCCTTACTTCAAGAAAGTCAGCAATACAACCAACGCGCGGCATAAATATCCCTTTATCCAGATAATATATTTTAAGATATAAGATACTCAGTGTTTGACGAAGTCGATTATCTGATTAAATATTTTGGGGGATGTATGTTACTCAAACACCTGATGTAATCGTGAAGTCCCGTGTTTTATATTTTTGTCACGTAAGTTAATTTGGTACTAAATATTAATGCAGTTGGTTAGTTTCATGAAACCATTTTCACATCAATTCCGATATTTTTATTCTTAGGATTAGTAAAACTTATTATATAATTTTGACACATTATTATCGACTATTTGATTTCAGATTTTTCGGCATTTTTATTTAGACATCATATCATCATTTTCTTAACGTTGGTCTGCATAAAACTTTATGATGATTTCATATTTCCTTAATTATATATATATATATATATATATATATATATATATATATATATATATATATATATATATATATATATGAGAGAGAGGGAGAGTGATTGAGAGAGTGAGTAAGAGAGAGAGAGAGAGAGAGAGAGAGAGAGAGAAAAGGTAGCTGATGGAACATGATCCTACACAAAAAATAATCCTTATTGAATGTTGTTATTGAAAATTAAGAAACGTCATGACTAAAAAGTAGACGCTATATATCGCAAAAAATTGTTCGGAATATTATGTTAAATGACATGTACCTTCTTATATTATTGAGTATCAGATTGGAACCGTTTTACGTCGTCTTCGTTAATAAATATATACAACGTGTGTGTGTATGTGCCATGTTTACTTTGTCACCATTTTAAATTATCGCTTTCGCGCCTCCGTATTGTTGTTTCAGGTTTCGTTAAATATGAAGCAAACTAGAGTGAGTGGATTCTGTCGTTAGTATAAAACTCCATGACGCAATTCACTCTTCCAGAAATTTAGAAACGGCTTGCTGTACTGGTAATATTCACACCTGAAGCACCAATAAGACTTCAGAATGTTTACGTGTCAGTCCAATGAGAGAGCAGAGGGTTCGAAAAGAATTGAATGAGTCCGCTGTTGTTTACAAAAGTATATCTGCTCGGAAGCTTCTTCTCTGATCCCTCTGACAAGGACTTCTGCATGTCCTGGTGAGATTTAAGCTTTGATTGACTACGATCTTGGTAAGTCAATCATGTCTACAGATGGAGTCATAGGAAAGTCTACATTTCTTATCAGGCAGGTTGTACATGAAGACATTCGTTGATTATCATACGAGACGAAAAAAGGCAAATTTTCATCATGTGTGTGTGTGTGTGTGTGTGTGTGCGTGTGTAGTTTGGCAGCAGTCTTTCATTTAAGCATGTTTGATTGAATAATAAAGACACATTTTATCTATAAAATCTTACGTAGATCCTTTACTATGTGCTTCAGAATTTAGGGTATGTAGCTAATTTGTCTTTTTACAAGACAACGAAGATACTTTTGAATGTCAGTTTCGTGTTGAACTGCAGGATCATGTATTTTAAAATATGTGTAGTTGGGTAGCAGTCTTTCATTTAAGCATGTTTGATAAAATAATAGACACATTTTGTCTCTTTCTCCTCTCTCTCTCTCTCTCTCTCTCTCTCTCTCTCTCTCTATATATATATATATATATATATATATATATATATATATATATATATATATCAGTAATATTTAGTAGGAGTTCAACGACTATTGTGTAGAATATTCGTATGTAGAATATATGATTTCACATAAATCTATCGGAGAGCTCGATGTATGGTTACTATTATATATACCTTTCAGGGTGTATATAAGAACACTCACGTACAGAGTGTACTCAGAATAAGCATGTTATAATCATTTCATCAGGGGGGAGATGACACTTTAACCGTGGTTGGGTATTCTTCTTGTTACATTATATATACAGGGTCTGGCAAAAACAGATCCCATTTTATTGATTTAATTTTCAAAACCTAATGAAACAGAATGGCATTATATGTACTTTTTGAAAATAGAAACACTTTTTTGTTTCTTTACTTTATTTGTCTTTTATTAAACCTACAAATGTGTCAAATCATTTTGCCTGACCATATATATATATATATATATATATATATATATATATATATATATATATATATATATATATATATATATATATATATATATCGGTATTTGGCATTAAAGAACCTACAAGGGGTGATGATAGGCCATAAAATCCAACCAAGTTATAAACGAACGATAAATTTAGAGAATCAATGGTCTAGATCCTGTGACATTCTGAAATTGAGCATGTAGAAATTATTAGTTCTTTACAAATATTTCTCAATTGAAGTTTGCCGAAACGTGGTGAATATAAAGACAAAGTTGAAGATAATAGTCCGAAAATCATAAAAGATAAAATTCAAGTTTTCTCTCAGAAATTCAGACGACTTGTGTTTTTATGGATTTTATTGTTTTTAAATAACCTTAATAAATTTTTTTCAGGCATGTTAAATCTGAAAATATTGTTATTTGGTGTTTTTTTACAGCTCTTATATATTTTCTTTTCTTTGTGTATTACTTATTCTTTACTGACTGAGTAACTTTCAGAGCGTATTGGTTACTAAGGTTAGCAAGCAGACCTTTGTTACTAATTTTAATTCTCAGTGGGTGTTGCTAACTTCTGACTATTTCCTACGGTAAGCTTAGAAAATAACTATCATATAGTCCTCTCAAGGTTGATTATCGTCTTATAATCCGAGGATATATACGATGTGATCTCATTTACTTCAGCAGCAAATAAAGAATTGAATTGCTAGACAAACTGTCTAGCAAATGCAATTAACTCTATTAGCATTTACTAAATTTAAGACAAGTAGAAGGAAAATCCGAAACGTCCTAATAACTCCTGTCAAGTTGGTTTGATCACAGGGGCGCTACATACGTAGGGTCTCTTGGAAAGTTTAGAAGTTACCTTCTCCTAGACCGGTTGAAGAACCCAGTTTACGTAACTATTTATCCATACCTAGGGGAAGAATAATCGGATTCATATATTTCCTTTTGGCCTTAGGGCCAAATGCAAACAGCACCGATTAGGATTTGAAATCGGGTAGCCATGTACACTTTCTAAGACGATAACTTTTACGCCCCTAAAACCTCCTCCTTCGTTTATATATAGACGACTTTTAATCTACAACGCAGTGACATAGAGTAGAAGGAATTCAGCTTTTGGTTATGAAATCTTAGTTGTCCTTCTCAAACATTGATTGCTCACGCATGGATGCTGAATCATAGGGAGCCAAGTGATTTTAAGTATAACTGATGAACTCAGAGATACATTTAGACATTCACCAAACACATTAGCGCAAAATGAATGCCAACAGCAATGGCTACAATTTTAATTCGACTCGTCGATTCCATTTTGCTGGACGATAAAGATTGCATCATTGGTACCGCTGAGTTGACTATAGTTTGAATTGGACGACCATCAGTTTTCGATTTTGGTAATTTAAAACGCAATGTAGTGGAAAAACGACCACCAACGCTTTAAAACTTTCAGAAGAGTTAAGATCATTGAACGATGCCATATGTAAAGCATTATATACGTATCAAAAAGCATACGGTTGATAAAAAATGATTAAATAAAAAACTTTTTAATAACCAAATATGTCAACCTTCGTGTCACAACAAAACTTACTACTCACTGGTTATGAAATACAAACAAAAACAAAAACAAAAAAAATATATATCTCTATGCGTAAGAGTTGTTTAGCCGGAATCATTTTTTGAAAATTAGTAAAATTGTTACACGATTGAACGCGATCGCTTGCATTTCGCAGTGAACTAAGACCGATTGGAGAGTTATACATCGAATTATTCTCTCACCTGCTATGTAAAATGAAAAGGGCTGACTGTACACTCGAGTGGTCTATGGGGAAGGAAAACTTTGAATTCAAACCTATGAAACTTCTTTTTTATCATTGAGGGTTTTCGGACAATTGTCTTAATCTTTTTTGTTATTTCCACAACGTTTCGGTCGATATGTCCTCCGACTTTCTTCAGGTGTTTGTCGAACAAGGGAACCTTCACGGAACTTCGGCCAACGTTCTTTATTGAATCCACGAGCATCACCTGTTCTGATTCCGTTAGCCATAACCGGGTACAAGCGTTAACTATTCCTGTATTGTTACTCGCCTGCTGTCAGAATTGAACTTGCAACCTCCAGATGATTGTCTCCTTAGGGAATCAACGCCTATAAACGTTACGCTATGTGTCCTGCTGGACATTAGTGGTCTAAATTACTGAGAAGAAGCTTGATGATTTTTATCATTAAGGGTTTTCGGACTGTTGTCTTCATCGTTATTGTTATTTCTACCACGTCCTGCTGGATGTATGTAGACCTGAAGTGGGTACAGTGAGTCATCAGCACTTGTTGAATATCAATTTCTCCTTTATGTGATCACAAAGTCATTAAAGGTATCCTTTTATATACAGTTGTGTGGGGAATGGTGGGAAAGGTAATCTAAATTTTGGTTCAATCTGGGATGATCAGTGTAATTATACGTACATATATATATAAATATTTGTAAGAAAAATTGGTGACCGTAGTCAAGGAAGACCCGAAGGCTTCCTTTTCATTGACGAATTCGCTTTGTGGGTTGAGTGTTCAGAAATAGCACTGGAAACTGGGGTTTAATCCCAGGTCGAGTCATATCAAAGACTCAAAAATTGGTACTTGATACTGCCTTGCTTAAGACAGCATTATAAGGTACATATCAAAGGTAAAATGGATTAATCCAGGGACAGGAGTAACACCCTCTCCTATAACTTGGTGTCGAAAAGAGAGCCTTCGTGTCGCCATTGACTACGATTGCCAACTTTATTTCTATATATATTTAGACTGCTCTATAATTTACTCTAAGCTCATGAGAGGAATAAGCCAATTCAAGCCTTTCTTATGTGCACCAGCACGAAATCACACACACACACACACACACACACACACACACACACACACACACACACACACACACACACACACACACACACACACACAGCCTTTCGTATGAATTGAGCATTCTGAAATCCAGCAAAGCAAAATGTAAACAAAGGAAAGCCACTACATAATGCCTTATAATTTCCGAGCTGACGTATGTCGATTGATGGCTGAGCAGTATAATACTAAGTCAAGCGTAAAGTTCGGTAGGTTTCAATCAAGCGTCCTACACATTAAAAAAGTTGTGATAAAAACGAAACGTTCTGTCTGGGGATGACAACACACACACACACACACACACACACATATATATATATATATATATATATATATATATATATATATATCCACTAAAGAAAAAAAGCTTCGAACCATGCTGAATTTCAAAAAAATAGCCGCTTAAACTTATATATTTTTGTATTTTTTTAAATAAAAGGTAAAATTTCAACAATTACAAAATATTTGCTTTCATTTTGACAAAAAAAAAAAATTATAATAATTATATGATAATAATTATATTATATTAACCATTAATATTATCATATAACATTTTGTTCCGTCATTAAAACCATTACCTGTCTTAGTTAATACAATTCAAATTCATGACATTTTTCCCAGTTTTTGAAAAAAAAACCCGAAGATAACAGACCTTCCTTAGCATTCTTCTAGCACTAAAAAATATCACTCTTTATGTATTCTCTTTGAACGGTTTAATCAAATTAATCCCATACTAATACAATAAGAGAGGCATCATAATTTCCAAACTTTTGTTTCTTTCCTTTGACTCCAGTTAATTTTGACATAATTTAGAAATGTACCTTATTGAAAGCCAAATATGTTTTTCTAGTTTTGCGTTTTTATGGGTTTGTAAAATCGAATGATATTGTTCATTTTTTTCAAGATTCCCTTGATTTGAATAAAATCTTCTATACTCTCTCCTCAAAAACATCCGAACTCATTCACAGACCCACCACCGTGCTTAACTGTTGTAAGCACACTTTCATCATTGAGTCTCTCACCAGACTTTCTTCGTCTACACACTCTCCTCTTACAACCAAAGAGTTCAAATATGAACACATCTGTTCACAATTCATTCTGCCACTCTTACAATGTCCACTTCCTATACTTTTATCTCCAAAGAGTTTTTCTTCTTTTTCTTCTTCCATTACAGGGGTTTCTTGATGTCTATGCCCAACTGAGCCCGGCTGATCACAGTAAAGTATTTACAATTAAGAGCGACACTGCTTGCTGCCGAGAGAAATTAAATTCCATTGTCATGACTGGATCAATTTTCTTTATATATTTTTTGCTTTCAGTAATCAAGTGATTATCTTAAGTAACAGTTGGCATTTTTTTAGTGCTCCAGTTCTTTAATTGTCAACATTTGCACCAGTTTCTACCTGCCTTTGAAAATGAATTTACACCCCATGTCTCGAAATTTACATCCTCAAAACATATTGCCTTTAAGAGTAACTTTCTTTGAATAAAATTTCCATTTGCACCCTTATCTCAATGCAGTCCAGCAAGTTAGCCACTCTGCCACAGGGACTCCCTAATTGCTGAATTGTATTTTTTTACATTAAGATACAAAAAATATCTCATCTTAAGATGTTCTTTTAAAGAAAACTAGCGGAGCCTCAAACTTATATATATCATCATCATCATCATCATCATCATGTCGTGCCGCCAACACAGATATCCCTGACCCTCTCTCGCCACTTCTTCCTATCATTCATCGCCTCCGGCAGGTCTTCTGGGTTACATCCTGTGCCCTCACATAGCTGCTGTATGTAAGTTCGGGCTGGTCGTCCTGCTTTTGCTTGGCCATATGTGGGGGTCCATAGGAGTACATCACTTACGAGCTCGTCCTTGCTTCTCCAGCAGTGTCCTGCGTGTCTGGCTCGTCTAACCTGTATAGTTTTCGTGATGGGAGGCAAGTGGCCGTATAGTTGGTGTCTCGTGGGGTGTTGTCGCCAGGACTTGTTCAATATTTCTCTCAACATTCTTGTGTAGTTGCCGTCTAGTTTCTTCTCCAGCCGCTTAGTTAGCGTCCATGTAGTGCATCTATATAGCAGTATCGATACAACCGCTGCCTGGAAGAACCTGCGGTTCATTTTATCGGTCAGATCTGATTTCCATATGATTGAGAGCCTATCTATAGCCGTCCATCCTTTCGTCAGTCGTGTGTCGATGTCGTTTTCCGTTGATGAGACGCTACTTCCTAGGTAGGTGAATTTGTCCACCAGCCTCAGAGAGGCTCCGTCTTGTGTGGTAATGTTGCCCGTTTGGTTGTAACACATATATTCAGTTTTGTGTGCATTGACATGGAGGCCAATACCAGCTGCGGCTCGTTCCAAACTATGTAGTAGGGTCTCGGCTTGATTAGGGCTTATTCGCCAGTAACGCCAAGTCATCAGCGTAGTCGGCGTCCGTGATTGTTTTTGCGGGGTACCTTTTGCTTCTTTTCTTAACTCTGTCTGTCTGTCCGTCTCTCTCTTTCTGCATATATATATATATATATATATATATATATATATATATATATATATATATGCGGGGGTGCAGCCGAAATAATTTCTCTATTGTTAATTGTCACCTTTGTGGTGCAAATGCGTTGAGGCAACTCTTTAGCTAATGTCTCAATTTCTCTTCATATACGATTAGTTACGATCATGCTTTGAACCGTTGTACACTGTGTGTTTGTATCCGAAATATTTTTTAAGATTTGTGAATCTGTAATTTCTAAACTGAGAAGTTTTCTTGCTCCTTTTCTGTTACGTTTGAGTGATTCTATTCTGGATAGAAAATCTATATGGTTATGGATTGAAAATTCTCGTTAATTTCAACTACAGAGCTCACAGTTTTAAATGTGGGAAGTATTTCTGCTTCATCCTGAATATATACCATAATTTCTTCGTTTCACATACGCACACACATATACCCATATTTGAGTATATATAATATCTTTTTATCTCTTTACTATTTCGTGGTTTTGCACTTGACAGTTTCAATTGTCTGCAGTCAATCCAAAGTATAAACAATGCCCACTTTTAACTATATAATAAGCGCCAAGAGAAACTGTAGAGCTGACTATTAAACTACATCACTAAGACGCCGCAAAGTGCTTTCTTTAAGTGAACAGATAAAATATCTCGACTGAATGAAGACAAAACTATTCACATAATAAATTTGTTACAAGTATTTACAATGAGAAAGGAGCAGATATACGGCGTATGACTTTTACGATTTACGCGAATATAGAAAATATTTTCATGTATATTTATCAAGGGATTTCAGAATGTGGAACGCTTCACGAATTTGGGTGTCAGAAAGAGAGATAGACAGAGAAAGAGTATGAACTTGTTGGATTTTCTCGTGACTGCTATCCATGATCATATTGGTTCCTCTATTTAGGAAGGATTACAAAAATCTAATTTGCAATTCATATTTATTGCGATTATACTGAGGATTTCGATGATTAGAAATGAAATTCTGAGCTGACAAAGAATCCACAAGATTATTAAGTAGCAAAAATTCTTGGGAATTGTTTATTTTCTAAAAAAAAAAAACAAAAACAATTTATGCTCATAGCTGAAGTAAAATCTTGCTACGATGTGCCTTTCTTTTGGTTACGATATATAAATTCCTAGCAGGAAAATTTTGTAAATCTCTCTCTCTCTCTCTCTCTCTCTCTCTCTCTCTCTCTCTCTCTCACTCTCGCTCCCTGTTTTTCAAATTACACACCGATATACACACACATGTATTGAGATAGATAGATTGATAGAGAGAGAAAGAGCGAGAGAGAGATAAATATTCGGAGAGAAAGAGAGAGAGGGGGGGGTTAAGTAGATATGCACATATATACATGAGAATGTGTGTGCGTGTGTGCGTGCGTGCGTACGTGTGCATTTTTGTTTGTATGAGTACGCATTTTGATAAACTATCTACGTGGATAATGTTATAATTGATATTACAATTGTTACTGTCTTATTGTGATCAACGTACAAGTTAAATTAATCAAAGACCTGTGTGTCAAGTATTAACAATCGATACAATGTTCGTTACAATGAATAGTTTAAGATCGTAGTTCATATACCGCCTCTGATAGGCGGCACGACAATCTATAGTTCAATCAGAGACGCTGAATTTTCTCAACATCTATACGAAAAAAAAAAAAGAACATTTCTCAGTGTCTTTCCGTATCCACACTAATATCAAGTCAGTCGTCATAATAGTAAATCGCTGATACGCATGATCAAACGAAAATGCTTGATTTAGTTTGGTTTGGTTGGGTTTGGTTTGGTTTGGTTTGGTTTTATGGCATATCAGCTATTGTTGGTTATTTAATGCGAAATGCAGTTTTTACATGTACATTAATTACATATGCTTTGTAAACTCATTTTTTAATAAGATTTTTAAACGAACCTGAGCCCATTCTTTTGTATACAATTAAGTGGTTTCAAGTATTGCTATGTAACAGTAATAATGTTTCATCACCCATTTGTTTGCACATATTAAAATGGATGTTCATATATGATTTGTTAGTGAATAGTTTGTTGGTAATTTCATTTTTAATGAGTTAGAACTATTTTGTTTGCTCTCTAATATTGCTATTATTTCTGAACGACTAAACGGTTTTGATTATTGATATCTATCACTAATAATTCTATTCAATATTAATAGTTTGTTTGCAGACAGTGAAGAAGTTACAAGTATGGATATTCAACATTAATTATTCTATTCAACACTATTCATTCTTTTACTCACTTTTAAATTGTTTCATATAAGAATCCAAATAAATAGTAATTTGTTAAAACAGTTAAATGATCAAAAAGTTCTGTTTCTAACAATTCAATTAACCCTGAGTCATTTGTTTGCACACAGTTTAAATTTCAAACAGTTTTGTTTGACCCATAGATATGACCCAGTCAAGTGCTACCACTCCGGGTCAGAATGGAGCTGGGAGCAATGGCAATGAATGGGGTATTCCACATTCCCCGAATCTCAAAGGCTGGAATCTCGCTATCAGATTGTTTAATGTCATATACAGGATACTCGTTTGCAGTAGGGGGTCGTAACACTATGCAGAAATGCAGTCAGTGTATTCTACAGCCCCAGCCAACTGGGCTAAAAGGAAAGTGCTTTATATGCACTAACAAATGACGTTTATAACAGTTAGCGTATATCTAATTTGTATAGTTATTTAAAAAAAAGCAGGTTTTAATAAATAATTGTCTTGTTATTCCTTTATAAATTTCATTGTTTTATTTTCAGAAGAAATTGTTTTGTATATAACTTTTATGAGAAAGACAGAAAGTTATTATTAATTATTTTTCATATTCAATGTTGATGCTATGTTGCAATCTTCAATGCAGGCTAATCCTTTAGGCATTTCCTTTACTAAGTTTAACTTTTTTCGCCACCTACATAGACACACGCCTGAATAAATATTCAACAAATTAGAAATTAGAATTAAATTATTTATAATGGAAACAAAACATAAACACCCACACACTCAAATATATGGCTTGGTCTTCATTTTCCAATGATATCACTTAGGTTCCGGTGGATGGATGAGTATTTCCATAAAACAAGTCTGAAACAGAAATTAATCTGGGACATTTTTTTTTATCATGATAGCAAATCAACTCGTGGAAAACATATCACAACGAGAGATTTATTGTTTTAAAGGCATGTCAATTTCTCAGTGGTTATTTTATGCAGGTTTATATTAAAATTTTTTGTAGTTTTTAAGTTTATTTTGCCCGTGGTTATTTTATATCAAGTATTCTTATATAAGAAAAAATGCAAACCGATTTATTGTTACTCTGTTTGATTTTAACGCCATGTCAATTCGTCTGAGGTTATTTTATGCCCAGAGGTTAGGAAGTCATATTCGTTGTTCATTCATGTTTACATTTTTTATGTAATTGTTTCATGAGATTTTTATTGCTCACTGTCCAATCGAATA
The DNA here is from genome assembly GCA_963585895.1 of Sepioteuthis lessoniana. Classification (NCBI taxonomy): domain Eukaryota; kingdom Metazoa; phylum Mollusca; class Cephalopoda; order Myopsida; family Loliginidae; genus Sepioteuthis; species Sepioteuthis lessoniana. The sequence goes on along the minus strand of OY757905.1, from coordinate 100,044,640 downwards.
TGAATAATTTTTAAACAGATCTATTTGACACATAGACGGGATCCTTATAAGTGCTACCATTTCGAGTCAGTATGGACCTGATCGTAATGGCAATAAAGGATTACAACATTCTCCCCATAACTCGAGAAGGGGAGCCTTGCTAGTGGATTCAGTTTATTGTTAAACTCAGGACACCCCCTTTTTTTAGGTGGGGATCTTACCCCTTTGCCGGGAATACAGGCAGCGTATTCTAAGACTCACCAACATGGTCTATCCCCACGAAAAGCGAGTACTGCTTCTAGTTTACAATAAAAGTGGTAACAATTAATTTGCGCACGTGTCTATTTTCTTTATATTAATCTTTCATTTCCTGTTCTCACATGTCTTTAGAGTCACACGATATTAAGTAGATCTCTTCGTTGGTGGTCGTTACTTCTGTTTATCCTACTTAGCTTTGTGTAGCGTAAGACCAAATTGAGGATGGAAGATTGTATTGCGTCTACCCTATAAGTGCTTGCTTTTTTGGCTTTAATAATCAATTGTTGAAGACCTTTTTTTTCTTTTTTGATGCGGGTATCTCGGCAATCAGACTGATCTTTACATACAGCTATCTAGCAAAACCTAGCTGGTGTTTATTGTTCTCTGCTAAGCTTATAGTTGTATGGCACAAGGCTGCTGTTGAAATGATCTATGTGATTAGCTTACTTGCTAGTGCCCGCGACACATCGCCTCGTTGGTGGTCGTTGTGGACTTGGGGTGGGGTTGGGGATAAAAAAATATTCTGCCTTCGCAATTATAGTCTTAATTATGATTTCACTTCAGGCGATGACACAGCATTGCTATCTGTCTGGGAGAGACACACAAAAAAGGAAACCGATCATCCAATTCCTTCAATTGCTGAAATGCCATATGTAGATATGACTCAGCAAGAGATAGCCGAGCATTAAAAAATAATTCATTTATCACGTACGTGTAACAAGCAACATCTACTAGGGTCATTCAATAATTAAGGTGAATTTTGCTTAAATTATAGACAGTAGGAAGCACAGTTGCACTTTTTTCGGGAAGTCAAAATTGATGGATTCCTTCATGTCCCAGAAGAATGTTAGCATCGTTTTCTGTACTGATAGCTGCATCTGTAAATTTTTCTTTACCGAAAAGTCAGTGTGTTTCCACTACATGGGCGGTTTTATTTTTTTTAGTAGGAGACTCATGTTTAGTCCATTTTCAAATATTTTCCTAACTAAAACATGTTTCTTACACATAACACAGTACATTTGAAGAAGTTTAAAAGTAAATAAACTCGACATATATAATCATACAAAGATATTTTTGGCGACACCATTTAATTCTGATCAAGTTTAATATGTAATTCTAAATGATATCTGTTTTTAATGTATTATGTTACACTAGACACAATAAAATCCAAGTATTATTAGTCTAGCAGATAACTAAGTATTTATTTTAAAATGAAATTAAAAGTGTACTGGTTTATTTTCAACTCTCTCTCTCTCTCTCCCCCCTCTCTCTCTTTATTTCTCTCTCTCTCTCTCTCTCTCTCTCTCTCTCTCTCTCTTGTCTATTCTGAAGTCATTCTTGTTGATGAATAAGGGAATCTAAATCCGAATCGTGTGAATGCAGAAATCAAACTTGCATACACACACACACATACACATACACAGACATATATACACGCATATACACACGTGTGTGTGTGTCTGTCTGTATCTGTATGTGTATATGGGTGTGCATCAACTTATCCCTTCGCCGGAGCAAGATGTGACTCTAGGTTAATTCTTTAGGCAAATTATTGTAAGTTTGAATTCAGAGTTTTCCTTCTTTTAGACCAGTAGCCATGCCAAGTATAAAGAATTCAGTCAGCCCTACAATTTCCCCAAAGCTTAAGGGAGAATAGTTAATTCCCAAGTGTATCAGCACCATATGAAACGTAAACTGACTCGTTTGGGATTTGAACTCTGATTGCACTGACAATTTCATACGACGATAGCCATAAAACCATGTATATTCAACTTAGGACAAAGTTGATATAGATTCATCGGTGATTTAGCAACTGCTAATTTTAGCAGGCTATATGAAAACATTATTGAACAAACTGACTGTTGCAAAACACCAATGACTTTGTGTCTATGCTAAAACAATTTTAATATATCAGCTCTGTCAATGTATTCGAGAATGCTTTATTAATAAAAATTGTAGACCACATTATCAATCTCTCTCTCTCTCTCTCTCTCTATATATATATATATATATATATATACACGAAAATTAACCGGACTTGTGTTACGAACAATTTATTTTATTCCAAGCAACAAACTACATATTTTCCTCTTCAAAGTAAACCCCTTCGAATTTAATGCACTTCCCACCCTTCTCTACCCACGATTCATTGTACTCCAGAAAAGATTCTTCTAGGATTCCCCTCAGTTCGATTCTCACAGCCCCCTTGATGTATTCCATTCCTTTAAAACGTTTCCCCTTGATGATCCCTTTGAGCTTGAGAGAGAGAGAGAAAATAGTTATACGGATCAAAATCGCATGAGTTGGAAGATTGTTCCTTTTGCTTGGCATCTATTGGATGCTCCTGGCGTTGGGAGCAGGTGTTTGGTCGTGATGAAGCAACCACGATTTGTCCTGTCACAACTCACGTCTTTTCTCACGCACTGACGAAGGCACACGCTGCAAGATATCCCAGTAGACTTGCTGGGTGATCCTCTGATCCTGTGGTAAGAACCCTTAATGGGCGATTCCCATTACACCGAAGAACGTGATCAACATGACTTTGACTTTTGAATTTGTCTTGTTTTTTGTTTTTTATACTTCAGAGACGTCGGAAACCTCTACTGATTGCTCTGGCAATTGGTTTCCGGGTTGAACTAGAAAATCCGTGTCACATAACTCATGATATCTCTATTTTAATTCAGTTTGAAAACGCTTGATGATGTTTCGATACATCTGCATGCAGTGCCTCTTTTTGATTATCATTCAGTAATCTTTGCACCATTTTTGAGCAGACTTTCTGCGTTTCCAAATCTCAAGTAGTAATTTTCTAAACTCTGTTCCTTTTCATGTCCATCAGACTCGAACAGCCAACCAATGATGACCACACATCAACTGCCTTACACACTTCCATCCTAATTGTTGAAGACCTCCCGCTCCGAGAATTATCTTTCACCTCCTCATGCGCTTTTTTGACGCTCTTGTATGCGTATGAGTAGCATACTGTTGTTTTTATTCACTTGCTGATGTATCTCAAATTTTTGTGACAGAGTTTTTTCCCAACTGGACCAAAAATTCCAGTTCATTCATTGTTCTTCAACGGTGAACAACCAGAAATATATGAAATGGTTTCAGATAGCAAAGAAAATAGTTATATATATAAGATATCGTGTATGATGATTGTAATACGCTTATCCCTCTTTTGCCTATAGTTTACATAGCATCCCCGGTTCAGTTACTTTTCAGATACATATATAGTTCAAAACTTGGACGAGACTGTTTGCTTTCCATAGAGGGCTAATACCCTTCAGAAAAGAATGAGGCCAGCTATTCTTCTCCAGTGATATGGCAACTTGTCCAGGAAAAGGTAGACTCTAAAACACCAGTTAAATATTGACCTTGTGCCATATCGTGTTTGTACGTAGAGGTTGGGTAAATATATTATTTGTAACGGCTAAACAGACAGCTTTTTGTGCTAATTTCATGTTATGTATGAATGCTACTGTTCTGGATAGAATTTTCAACCCATACCAGAAACGATTTTATATTTAGAACAAAAATATTGCGGCGTAATATGAATTAAGCACGAAAAGCTCTCTGTGTAACAATTGCAGGCTCACCAATTATAAAAAGAGAAAAAAAAACATTTAAAAAGCAAATTCTTTTTATGCAGCGGTCTAAGCTGTAATTAAAAAAAAAATACTAAGAGATCAAAAAGATGGAGCTACCATTATCACTTGCTTAAGTTCACTTGCACTACACAGGTAATAATTTAAAATATGGGGGTTATTTCTGCCGCACTCTGTATATGAACAAAAAAGCCTAGAAATAGAATTAGCCAGAAATACCCAAAAGAAAAATAAACATGATTAAGATCTTGTAAAAGATTTGAAATAAATTAAGAGGATTTGCTACTCAAGGTCGACTAAATATATCGTATTAAATATCACAGGTTTATAATCCTTGACCTAAGTAATTATGATAAAAGTCCGTTTACATGATACATTTAATTTATATACAACTCACATGAATCGTTTTATCCTATCACTTGTCTTTTTACATATCCATCTATTAAAAGGTATTTATCTAAAATCAAGTCATAAAATTTCTTAGAGGAAATTCTTAAGTTTAAAACCGTTCCAGGAGTGACGCTTTTATATAATAATACATAAGGTAAATTTCAGCCATCTACTGATCGTTACAGATATCAGCTTTCTATTAACATCTACGCTGAATATTTGATGAGTCTGTTCGTTTTTTGTTTTTTTTGTTTGGGTTTTATGGCACATCAAAGATTGTAGGTTATCTAATGCCAAATCCATTTTTATACTAATAAACAGGTCCATTTCAAACAATTCATCTTAGCGTCAGTACACATTTTAATTGTCAAAAACATCTCTTATTTGAAGCTATTCAGTTTAGTCAAACAGTTGTAATTCAAACAGTTCAGTTTAGTATAAGTATAGTTTTTTTACACACAGTTAAATGTCAAAACATTTCTATTTCAAACAATTCAGTTTAGTAATTGTCTTTATTGGGAATTCCTTTTTTTTAGATGAGGCTTCTTTATCTGATTATTAATTTTATTGCGGACTTTTGTCCTCATCTTGGTAGTTTTTTTTGTTTTTTTTCTCACTACGTTTCGGCCAAATTTCACCTCTGGACGTCTTCAGGTGATTAACCGTGACCTCGGATAGGAATGTTGAGTCTTGTAACCGTATCCCCAGTAATTACTGCCTTCCATAATTGTTGACTATCGCACCACTAGTTGCCTGTGGTTTAGTCGTTATCGTTGTAGGAAATGGACACGGTGACTCGAGTTCAAATCCTGGACGAGACTGATTGCATTTCACATAGCACTAATACCCTTGGGGAAGGTATGAATCCAATTATTCTCCCTCCAGCTATGGGTAAATAGTAGGACAGACTAGTTTCTTCAGCCTTGGTTAGGCAACTAGTCAGGAGAAGGAAAACTCTAAATTCAAACCTGTTAAACTCCGCTTAAAAATTGACCTTGTGTCATATCCTGCCCGAGCGGAGAAGTTGGTAAATAGTACCACTAGGTTGCAGTTAATCACCTGAAGACGGCCAGAGGTGAAATTTGACCGAAACGTAGTGAGAAAACAACAAAAAAGTATATAGATGAGGACAAAAGTCCGCAATAAAATTAATACTCAGATTCAGAAGCCTTGCCTAAAAAAAAAAAAAAAGAAAAGAAAAAAGGATTCCCCATAAAGACAATTACAAATTCGGTACGGACCCGACAATGGAAACCAGATAAGAACAAATAATTGGATTTATAAGACCAAAAAAAAAAAAAAAAATCCAACCTTGAGCGCCCTTCGGGGCTCGTGGTGCAGCGAATAGAGGCGTTGAGTTTCTACGGTTCCAGGTGAGCATTGTCAGAAGATAGCAGTTTCAATTCCTACCTTAGTCAAAACAACTATGGAAGGCAGTAATTACTGGGGATACGGTTACAAGACTCAGCATTCCTATCCGAGGTCACAGTTAATCACCTGAAGACGTCCTCAGGTGAAATTAGGCCGAAACTTAGTGAGAAAAACGACCAAGATGAGGACAAAAGTCCGCAATAAAATTTATACACAAATTCAGTTTAGCATACGTACAGTTTCAATGTCATAAACAGTCCCATTTCAAACAATCTTTTTGGCATAAGTACGCAGTTTAAATGTAAGTAAATAAAGTTGGCGACCATAGTCGAGGGTGACCAGAAGGCTTCCTTTTCGATAGCTACTACACCAAGGTGTAGGGGAGGGCACCACTCCTTTCTGGATTTCTCCACTTTACTCTTAATCCGTTCCTTATAATGCTGAGTGTTAAGTAAGCAGCCATCAAGTACCATTTTTTGAGTCCATGGGATGACTCGACCTGGGATTGAACCCAGGTCTCGCGGCTCACTGGCGAACACTCTAACCATTATGCTAATATCCAGTTTGATGTCAAAACAGTTCTATTTCAAGCAATTCAGTTTAGTATAAGTACACAGTTTAGTTGTATTTGTCCCATCGATAGGACCCTATCAAGTGCTACCACTCCGGGCCAGAGTGGACCTAGGAGCGATGGCAATTAAGGTGTACTACGCATTCCCCAAAGCTCCACCGTTACTGGAACCTCACTATCAGATTGTTCAGTGTCATATCTAGGACACGTGTGGAGGTGTCTTACCCCTCTGCAAAGAAGCAGTCAGTGTATTCTATAGCCCCAGCCCACTGGGCGATTGAAGAGTCTTTTTCTATGTCTTCTATTAAATCTGTATCAATAATTTAGTCAGCGAGGCTTAAAATTTGGTGATTGTATCCCCCTGCTGAGGTGTAAACAAAAAGAATGTTCTTGGTATGAACCGCATCAATTTGGTGTTTTTATCCCCCTGCTAAAGTGTAAACAAAAAGAATGTTCTTGGTATGAACCGCATCAATTTGGTGTTTGTATCCCCCTGCTAAAGTTTAAACAAAAAGAATGTTCTTGGTATGAACCGCATCAAATGATGAAGCTCAAATTATAGAGATGTTGGTAGTATGGAGTGCCCCTTTATCTTTATTACTCCCCGTTGAACTCGGAACAAGGAGTGGTAAAATTTGTTAGGTTACTACCGATGGGTCAAATAGAACTGTTCGGTTATTTACTTAGGAGGTCCGGGAGACTTGGATTCAATCCTAGGTCAAGGCATACTAAAGATTTTAAAAATGATACTTGATACCCCCTTGCTTAACCCTCAGCAATATAAGGTATGTATCACTTGTAAAGTGGAGCAATACAGGGGAAGGAGTAGCGCCCTCTCCTACACCTCGGTGTAGTAGCTATTGAAAAGGGGGCCTTATGGTCCCCCTTGACTACGGTAGCCAACCTTTTTTTACTTGATATCACATAACCGTGTGCAAAAAAATTCTTACAAAACAACTACTCAAAAAATCTAAATATGAATGTATAATAAACAAGATTCACTGATAACCCATTTTTACAATTTTCCTTCGGATTTTTTGCAAATTAATTTTTTTTATAAGAATTTGTTTCCACACAGTTATTTGGTTTTTAAGCCGATAGAGCGACAAATAAATTTACATTAGTGTATGATTCCAACTCCCCCCCAAAATATCTCTTGAAAATGAATGTAGCTTAATACAAATAAATCGGATACAGTTATATTGGATCAAGAATTCTTAACATTAATTATTCTATTGAATAATTATCATTATTTGGGCACACAGTTATATGATATCAATACAAATAATTTTCAAGCATATCACCAGAGATGTTACCCAAACAAGTACTCCCACTCTGGGTTCGAGTGGACCTGGGAGTTATGCTAATGAAAAGGTAATCTACACTCACCAGAGCTCCAGAAATAGAGTCTGGCTACCAGATGTTGTTTAATATCATACTCAGGACACGCCAAAGAGTTTGATACAGTGTAACCCAATGTGTATCAATCAATGAGAAAAAAAAATTGTCCCTCCGTCTACTAACTAATAAATGGCCTGAGGTAGAGATGCTAAAAAATACATGAACAATTTTAAAGAGTTTATTTGTTAACCTCCTGCACGCAGTTTGAAAAAGAGCTTCCATATTTTGCGTATATTTTCTACCCGGGGGAGAGTGTCCAGGAAAAAGAAGGTTCTCGATGTCAAGAACGTATGATAAAAAACACTAATCAATGGGGATAAATAATCTCTCCACTCTCATGTGTCTACTCTAGTTTTTTTTTATCTAATTGATCTGATGAAGTCCTGTTAATTTTTTTCGTGTTTTTGAAAATTTCAAAAATGCGTAACAGGATGGAAATGAATTTATAATCCTTTGTGATTGGTTTCGTTGTTTTTTCTTAAAGAAATTATGGCTCTGTATAATTGGTACATTGAGCTCTTTACCAGGAAGATTTAAATATTCATTCACGAATAATTTCTTGTCCTGATGGAATTACTCCTAACTCCGGTTTAACTGGACTAAGTATTATATATATATATATATATATATATATATATATATATATATATATATATATATATATATATATATTTCATCATCATCATCATCATGTCGTGCCGCCAGCACGGATATCCCTGACCCTCTCTCGCCACTTCTCCCTATCATTCATCGCTTTTGGCAGGTCTTCAGGGCTACATCCCGTATCCTCACATAGCTGCTGTATGTATGTTCGAGCTGGTCGTCCTGCTTTTGCTTGGCCCTGTACTGGGGTCCATAGGAGTACATCACTGATGAGTTCGTCCTTGCTTCTCCAGCAGTGTCCCGCGTGTCTGGTTCGTCTAACTTGTATAGTTTTCGTGATGGGAGGCAGGTGGCCGTATAGTTGGTGTCTTGTGGGGTGTTGCCGCCAGGACTTGTTCAATATTGCTCGCAACATTCTTGTGTAATTGCCGTAAAATATATATATATATATATATATATATATATATAAATATATATATATATATGTATATATATATATATATATTCTGTGTATATATTACTATTCTGTTAATTCCATTTGGTTTGGTCTTTTCAGCTATGAAAAGATTGATGAGATACCTTTGTTCTTGCATGGCGCACTCTGATTTTGAATTGCTCAAAAGGAAAATATCTTTTGCGACATTTAAATATTAATTGATTGCACAAAACATCTAATAATCCATGGAGTTCTCGCACTTGCACACTCAACAATGACCAATGAACATCGAAAGTACGTGTACTCAAGCAGTAATATCGGAGATTTCGGATAATCAATATTGAGCCTTTAAACTTAAGTTCATTATATCACTCGCGAAAAAGAAAAATCTAATCGAAAATTTCAAATCGTTGTCTACCACCTTCAATGAAATATGCCTCCAACATCCATCTATTTATCAATCGACCTAAGCCTCTACCTCAATCTATATCTATACCCACACAGATGCACATATACAAACACAAACACACATGGACATACTTTAGTATAAATTTACATATATACATAATCGAAACTTTTCTACAACTGATTAAACGTTCTAAATTACTACATTGAAAGAGGTGTCTAAAATACTTCTCCTGCGTCTCTTGATGAGACGAAAATCTTGCCAATAACTGGATATTCTTGGTATGGTACTCAACTGCAAATGACATTGAAGCCTTTATTCTGGAGTTATCATGAACGTGAACTCATCCCATCGTTGCTATCATTCTAAGTTCTACGCTAACATGGTGTGATAGTAGATATTAGTGCTCCATCTATAACTCAAATCTTCACGATCATATAAAACAGATACGTGGAAGTACATAATTCGCGACCATAATTCTTAAGCTGACCAGTGAATTCAAACACATTTTGCCGAGACAAAAGAGACATAATATACATCTTACCAAGTTTTATTTATCGTTTATTTCTGATCTGAACTACTTCTGCTATTTCATTTACAGGCTTGACTGATTTACGATGAAATTATCATCATCATCATCATGACGTGCTGCCAGCACGGATATGCCTGGCTCTCTCCCGCCACTTCTCCCTATCATTCATTGCCTCCGGCAGGTCTTCAGGGTTACATCCTGTGTCCTCACATAGTTGCTGTATGTAAGTTCGAGCTGGTCGTCCTGCTTTTGCACGGCCATATGTGGGGGTCCATAGGAGTACATCACTTATGAGCTCGTCCTTGCTTCTCCAGCAGTGTCCTGCGTGTCTGGTTCGTCTAACTTGTATAGTTTTCGTGATGGGAGGCAAGTATCCGTATAGTTGTTGTCTCGTGGGGTGTTATCGCCAGGACTTGTTCAATACTGCTCTCAACATTCTTGTGTAATTTCCGTCTAGTTTTTTCTCCTGCCGTTTAGTTAGCGTCCATGTAGTGCATCCATATAGCAGCATCGACACAACCGCTGCCTGGAAGAAACTGCGTTTCATTTTATCGGTTAGGTCTGATTTCCATATGATCGAGAGCCTATCGATAGCCGTCCATGCCTTCGTCAGTCGTGTGTCGATGTCTTTTTCGGTTGATGAGACGCTACTTCCTAGGTAGGTGAATTTGTCTACTAGTTTCAGAGAGGCTCCGTCTAGTGTGGCAATGTTGCCCGTTTGGTTGTAAAACATATATTCAGTTTTGTGTGCATTGACATGGAGGCCAATGCCAGCTGCGGCTCGTTCCAGACTATGCAGTAGTGTCTCTGCTTGATTAGGCATATTCGTCAGTAACGCCAAGTCATCAGCGTAGTCGGCGTCCGTGATTGTTTTTGAGGGGTACCTTTTGCTTTTTCTCTTAGTCAGCTCGAAGCCATTTTCTCTGATTTTGTCGATCGAAGTTCTAAGCACGTAGTCTAGACAGATGATAAAGAGGTACGGGGCTAGCGTGTCTCCTTGTAGTACTCCTGCAACAATGTCGAAGTATTCCGTGTCTCCATCTGGTGAACATACTTTCACTTTTGTGTTTCTGTAGAGAATCATTATCGCTGCTACAGTTTCTTTTGTTAGGCCGTATGCTAGTAGGATTTGCTCCATCTTCCCTCTGTGTATGGAATCGAAGGCCTTGGTAAAGTCGACAAATAGTAATGTCACCTGAAGGTTTTTTGCCTGAACGCCTTCAAGGATTCTACGGATGGTCAGTATTTGTGAGGTTGTGGATCTATTTCTCCGGAAGCCATTTTGGTTTTTCTTAAGGATGTTGTCTATTTTGGGTTCTATGCGGTTTCGTAGTAGGGCAATGTAGATTTTGGCTGCTATGGATGTAAGTGTTATCCCTCGGTAGTTCTTGGCTAGTCCGAGGTCGCCTTTTTTAGGGAATGGAAGGATGCATCCCTTCGTCCATCTTTCTATCCTATTTTGACAATAGACTGCGTTGCTTTGCCGGAACAGTATATCGTCGAATTGTCTAGTTTTCCACACTTCTGTGGGGGGGATCTCGTCCAGCCCTGCAGCTTTCCTATTTTTAATTCTTCTAAGAACTGAGTCGAGTTCTTCTTTGGTGAAAGGACCTAGTTTAATGTCTAATTGCTTACTGATAATTCTGGTGATCGGTTCATCCGTTATTTTCGGTGGGTTTCTTAGTAGATTTTTGAAATGCTGTTCTCACAGTTTTACTCTTTCTCGTTGGCTTGCAGCTTTCAATTTTGCTTTGGCTGTGCTCTTCCTTCTACTTACTTCGTTTATTGTTTGCCAGGCTATCCTGGATTGTCTATCTTTCACCGAGTCTCTAATCTTATCTATCTGAATTTGTATGTATTCTGCCTGTTCTTTTAGCTATATTCCTGCTAAGTGATATTGTGCCTTTTCTAGTTTTCAGGCATTTGTGTTTGTTGGGTTCTTTTAATAGCTTTTGGAGGCAGTTTTCACGGGTGCACGTTTTTCTCTAACCGCTAGTGTTTCCCAAGGGACTCTATATTTAGTTCTAGGTTTTGTTGGAATACACTTTGCTGCCGCCTCAAGGTGTGCTTCTACAAAATTTTCATATTCGTCATTTGGGGTACCTTTTTCTGTCTTCTCTTGTAGTGCTTCGAATCTTTTTCTTAATTCTAATGCATATTTGTCTCTAATATCTCTGTTGTTTAGTAGGGCCCAGTCATAGTGCTTGGTTGTCGCTTTTCGTGTGGCGTTTTTTCGTAGGCTTAGTCGTACTTTGGCTGTAACTATTCGGTGATCGGAGGACACACCCTCGAAAGAGGAGTATGCCTCGCAATTCATCGCACTGTTTTTCCATTTCCTGTTTATAAAGACGTAGTCTATCTGTGCTTTACTATTATTCGCGTATGCGTAGGTCCATAATTCCCCCCCCTTTTTGAAAGTTTGTATTGAGCCATGTTAATTTATTTTCTATCATGAAATCAATTAGATGTTGTCCATTCCTGTTTGACGTGTTGTGTAGGCTGTATTTGTTGTTTCTGTTTTTCCCGATTTGTGCATTCATATGTCCGCCAATGACTAGCAGGTTGTGTTTTGGAATGCTACGTACTAAGGAGGATAGCTCTTCGTAGAAGGTGACTATTTCGTTTTCTTCGCTAACATTGGTAGGGCTGTAGCAGGAGATAATTGTTGCTTTGGGGTTGCCATTAAACGTTGCGGCCATCATCCTAGGTTGTATTCTCTCAATGCTATTTAGTGTTTTTAACTCTCTTGGTCCTATAAGCATTCCCACCCCTCCTACCGATGCATTGACAGAGTTTTTCCATGCCGATACAGTCACCAGCACCCATCCATTGCCAGTTTCGTGATATTTGATATCTTCGGTGTGCGTGTATCGGTGCTCTTGTATGCAAATTACGTCTATCTTATGTTCTACAGCTGTTGCAATTAGCTCTGATAGTTGACCTATTCTATTTAGGGTTCTAACGTTAAATGTCGCTATCTGTATTGTTTGTTTGCGTTTTAGTAGTTTTTGTTTGAGCTCTGTACCTGATTTTACGAACACTGAGGCCAGGGCTCCAACCTCAGCAGGACGCGCCCCTTTTTTACCCGCGCGAAGAGCGATGCGGTTTATGTATGTGGTTTGAGTACTAGTCATGGTTATCTTTCGATGGCTGTTTTTATTCTCATCTATAGAAGCCACTCTTATAGATGAGCAGCAGTAGTTATAATAATTGGATTCATACCTTTCCCAAGGGTATTAGCGCTATGGGAAATGCAATCAGTCTCGTCCAGGATTTGAACTCGAGTCGCCGTGTCCATTTCCTTCGATGATAACCATTACACCACAGGCACCTCCTTACGATGAAATAGCAACCAAAAAAGATGGCCTTGAACCTTCTTCGTAGATTATACAAAGAAATAAAGAGCAACCAAAAAAGGTGATAAAATATAGTATCACCCATGTATAATCTCACAGTTACTAAATTTTATAAAAAGTTAATTTTCTTCTAAGCTAATAATAAATAACTATGGTAGTCCAACTAGAGAGAACTAAAAGACCGCATATAGTCGAAAAGGAAAAAACATTCCATGAGTAAATTGGTATATTTAGTGACTTCAATGTTACAAGCAAAGTAAAAGTAATAAAAAAAATGAAAACTAAAAAGTAAAAGAAATAAAAAATGAAAACTAAAAAAAAAATAAATAAATAAAATAAAATCGACTACACCAAATATTGCTTTGAAGTATTTTTCTTTTTATAGCATTTTGATACAGCAGATTTCGGTAGGAAATTATACCTAATGTTCCAGGAGAAATGATAACGTCCTGGTATCATTGGTTTAGAATAAAATCACCTTTTTATTTAAAAAAGTATCTAGTCGAGTGTACTTATTTATAAAGAACAAGAGAGAGTATAGAATAGATGCCAAGTTTTTTTGTAAATTGAATTACCATGACCAGAAAATCCGGCAAACACTTGCGATTTACATACGGAACCACTGGGCACCTTTTTCCACCTAATTAGGTGTCATCAGCAGTGTATACCGTGATTTAATCCACTGGAGATCGAACCAGTTGTCACAGGATGCAAAGCCGAAACTTTACCACTGAGCCACCTCGTCAGGGTAATTGCGCGGCAAATCCCAACTGCCGGATTTTCTGGTCATAGTAAATCAATTAGTAAATCAATATAGTTCCTGTACTTTAAAAAAATCAATCAAAAATAGAATAAAAAAAAGGGAATGTACGTCAAGTTTTTTGCTTATTTGTAACTTTCTTTATAATCCTCAACTTACGTACAATATGGTATAAAAATCGCATTGTTTATTTTTTTTTACTAAAAATATCTTTTAAAATTCCCCTGCAACGTATATGCCATTTGTAGATTTAAAATTCATGATAGTCGGCCGAAATTCCAATTAGCTTAGACTTTATAGTAACTTTGATATATCTATAATCATTATCTAAAAGGCTATTATGCAGATTAAAAAGGTTATCATTGATAATAATCGTTATAATGATTTCATCACGTTTAATACTAGTACTTTGATTTTTTTCTTGATTTACTTTTGATTGGGGTACGTTTTATACAGCCGTGCGTTTTATATGCCGTAAAATACGATAATCAGAAGGAATCCTTGAGGCGTAAAGGATAACTTGCTGGATTGTAGCATCAAAGTAAATGATTATGCCAACGGTCGGACTAATACCCTTGGGGAAAATATAAATCTCTATTTCTCACCAGTCATAGGTTAAGCAGTATCACTACTGTTCTTTTACAAGGATGGCTTTGATATTTAATAACCCAAGAAGGTTGATATACCATTAAAACACAGTAACCGATAAGAAATTTTGATAATATAAAACAAATATATTTTAACAAATGCCCAAGGTATATTGATACTGTGCACAATAGGATCAAAATTAAACCGAGAATCTTTCTCTGTGGATAGTATAAATGTATGCCCCACATACTGAGAAGAGTGTTTGCTTCACTATGAAAGAGAATATGGTGAGATGCATCCCAGCAGGGAATGAACGAACGACTCAAATATACAAGACGAAGTAGTTAGGTTCATCCCCGGGTCACTCTTTATTCTTCCCCAAAATCAAGTACTCGTTTGTCGTTGGCCAGTCGGCTGGTGCTACAGAATACACCGACTACATCTCTGCAGAGGGGTAAGACCTTCCCTACGAATTTCCTGGATAAGACTCTAAACAATTTGAAAGTGAAGCTTCAGTTATACTGGATCTTTGGGAAATGCGGTGTACTCCTTAACTGCCATCGCTCCCAGGTCCACTCTTGCCCGGAGTAGTAGTATCTGATAGGTTCTATCTCTGGGTCAAATAAAACTAAACTGTGAACTTGTGCTAAACACTGAATGTTTTGAAATAGAACTGTTTTGAAATTTAACTGTGAGTAAAAAAATGACTTATACTAAACTGAATTGTTTGAAATCGAATTGTTTATATAAAAATGGATTTGGCTTTAATAACCTACAATCGTTTGCGCTATGGACTGGCTAAGGCATTCAATAGAACAGTGCATATTTCGATACGGATGACATCCCATCTAATACGTTAATCCATTGTTCATAAACAAAAGATCATAAATACGTAAGTACTTTCTTTCGAATTAATATCAATGATTGACCTAAGAAATATAAATCTTTTGTCTTTTTATTGTTACCTTAATTTCGTCACACGTATCTAGCTTAGATTTTTGCTAGTGAGACATTTGAAAAATATTCATTTAGGTCTATTAATGAGATTTCGTAAACAAAAAACGGACAGCAGAAAGAAGAGATTATCTATAATTTATTTCAACTTGAAAAGGGTTACCTATAAATAAGAACAAAATAATTTTTAAAAATAAAACGGTTAATTTTTATAAGCCATAGTTACTAATATTCTATTATTTCCCGTGGAACGTTATATAATCAAAAAATATATTAGTAAGTATTATTATTAAAACCTTTCGAATCTCAGCGTTTGTTAATAACAAAGAATTTAGAAAAATCCAAAGCACCACTGGGAAAGATATTACGTATTAATATTTGGTGTGGCGGATTTCCTTCATATAATTATCTAGTAATAACCAGAAATCTTAAGGTACCAAAGATTAAATTTTAAGGAATAGTATAAATATTCACATAGGTTAGTTGTTTGGTTTGCTTTTATGGTATATCAACCTTTGTGGATTAGTTATTGCTAAACCCTGTTTACACATGAATATTAAATATGATTTGTAAATTCATATTTTTTTAGATATCATTTTTAAACGAAACAAAGCTTATTTACTTGTACAAAGATGATTGGTTTCGAGTATTCCTCTGCAATTCGAATAATTCAATTTATCATTAATCATTTCTTTGCACAGTTAAATGGTTTCAAGTACTGCTATGTATTACTAAAAATTCAATTAAGCACCAGCAATTTATTTGCACACAGTTAAATTGATATTCATATAATTTGTAAATGAATTGTTTGCAGTTTAGAAATTTCATGTTTAAAATGGTTCACTATTGCAACGAATTAGATTATTACAACACAATATATATATATATATATATATATATATATATATATATATATATATATATATATATATATATATATATACGTGATGCATTCAATATGTTTCCAGACTTTTATATACTGGCATTTAAATATGTCGTAGACTCTTGAAAATTGTGCATGTTATTGCTATTGCTACACATCTTATGAGATGACAGACTATTTTTATGTTTTCTGGTTCAAATGAACATCTACAGCAGCAATTGGAATACAACCTACTAAAGCCTGATTGTCACAGCTAGTGAATTTCAAAAATTCAATCTGGACGTGAGGAGGACACTTTAGAAGAACCATATACAATAAAATTATGTTTTAACTTGGAAAAAAAAAGGCCACAGAAACGTCTGGAATGCTTCAGACTGCTTTTAAAGCATCTTGCATGAATCGAGCATCATTTTTTAAGTGGCATAAGAGATTCGAGGAAGGCAGGGTGTCTGTGAGGGATGATGAGAGGTGTGGGAGGAGTAAGGAAGTCAATACACCAGAGTTGATTGGCCAAACGGCTAGTGTTAGTGTTAGGGTTACTACGTTGAGGTTTTAAGGGAGTGAGTTCAAGAAGAGATTCCTTGGGAAGAGGCCAGCACTCTTCAAATCGGGTCAGTGGCATTTCTACCAGGACAATGCCCCAGCCCACAACTCCATCCTTGTCACAGACTATTTGACCAAGATGGGCATCAAGACAGTTCCTAACCCTCCCTGTAGTTCAGACCTTTCTCCCTGTGACTTTTGGTAATTCTCTAAGCTGAGAGGTTGTTCTGAGACAATTGAGGAGATGAAAGAGGCTGTGACGAAGGTCAGTGAGACGCTCACACAAGAAGACTTCGAGGGGGCCTTCCAGAAGTTGTTGAAACGGTACTACAAGTGCATTGCAGCCGGAGGAGATTACTTCGAAGGAGACTAGAGTTTCATGTGTGTACTATCAATAAAAGAGCCCATACGAAAAAAAGGATGGAAACTTATCGAAAGTACCTCGTAAGTATGCAGTTTGTTCTATTTGACCCATAGATAGAACTTTATCAGGTGCTTCCACTCCAGGCCAAAGCGGACCTGGGAGCAATGGCAATGAACGGGTGCTCCGCATTCCCCATACGAAAAATGTCTTGAAACTTATTCAATGATCCTCGTATATATACACACACACACACACGCGCGTGCGCGCGCGCACACACACACACACACACACACACACACACACACATTTATATATATATATATATAGAGAGAGAGAGAGATGGAGAATGTGATTTTCATACTTCTCTTAGATTGCATGGTTCGTGGACTGCTATTCTTGATTATCAAACACTAATCTTGACTCTACCCCAGCTAGCCTTGTCAGCTGGGGCTGTAGAACACTTCCTCTGCATCTCTGCCGAGAGGTTAGACCATCCCCAAACTAGAGTCGTTATAATGACACTAAACCTTTTGATGGTGATGTTCCAGCTCTGGAGATTTGAGGTATATGGACAACCCCTCAACAGCCTTTACTTCTAAGTTCACGCTCATGCGGACTGGCTATAGCTGTAATGGACCCATCTTTGGGTAAAATAGAAATGTTTAATCATTTACGAAACTCTAAACCATTTTTACCTATCTGCAAAAATGATTAAAATTAAACTGACTTAATAATGGATCGCAAGGTTTGAAACCATTTAACTGTGCAAATAGAATTATAAGTGGTCAGAGAGAAATACGTAAATCCATTCAACTTTGTGCAAAAAATAAAGAGCAACCATTTAACAGTGAACATTGGCTTGTTTACAAAAGTTACCAAAAGGCTATTCCTTTACAAATTATATAAGTTGGCTACCATAATCGACGGTTAACCGAAAACTTCCATTTACAAAGCTACAACACTGAGGTTTAGAGGAGGGTGCTACCACTTTCCCTAGATTGCTTTATTTTAACCTTAATATATACCTTATAATGATGAGTGCTAAGCAAGGAGGGATCAAGTACCATTTTTTGAGTCATTGGTATGACTCGACCTGAGACTCAATCCCAGTCTCGTGTCATTGCTGAACTCTCTGGACACTAGGATATATATATATATATATATATATATATATATATATATATATATATATATATATATATATATATATATATATATGATAAATAACAAATAATTCAGTTAAAACAAATTGGCAATTTGGTTTCTTCGTTTATTGGCATGTCGAACTTCGCGGGTTATTCAATGCCAAAGCTATAATTGTGGAAGAACAGCAGTGGTACTATTTAACCAATAGTTAGAGGGGTAGCGAGATTTTCACCTCTCCTATGGATATTCGTCTAAAAGTGAACACAAGAGACTGACTGGAGTTCGAAATCCCTTTGGTTCATGAATTTAGCCATTACGCCTCGGAGATTCCTTTAGTCCAATTCCGATCTGAGTTGTTATATGGGTGATCAATCAATAACAAATTCATTCGAGAATATACTCTAAAATCACCAATTGCTTCAAGGGAATCTCAGTTAAACCAATCTTAGCTATCTCTAAACTTAGTTGGATGACCACCAGTTTAAGCACAACTTTTATAA
Organism: Sepioteuthis lessoniana; assembly: GCA_963585895.1. NCBI lineage: Eukaryota > Metazoa > Mollusca > Cephalopoda > Myopsida > Loliginidae > Sepioteuthis > Sepioteuthis lessoniana. The sequence goes on along the minus strand of OY757905.1, from coordinate 100,025,991 downwards.
ATCTAATTAAACTAACATTACTATAAATCTAGATCACTCAAGTTAAGCAGCGGTAAAACAGCGTAGGACTAAGATAGATGACCCCTAAATATGGGCAGATATTGTTAGCAACTATGATATGTGTGTAACTAAGCAAAGCTAAGTAAATAAAAAGTCATAGGGTTAAGTCACATTGAAAGCACTGGTTTATGAAAGGTCACCTAAATTAAGTAAGGATGGGATTGACTAATACAGAGATGGGTGATCATCAGTCTAAGCACAGCTTTATAAATCTGAACAATCTAATGTTATTTAAAAATTTGAATCAACAAACTTGAGCAATAATGAGCTTGGTCATGGATAACCTATCAGGTACTGTAAGCAACCAAACATATCAAAGTCAGACGAATCTAAGTTTAGTAAAGAACATGATATAAGGTTATGACTCTTTGGAAACACCGGTTCCTCCAAGTTCGCTTTATTTAAGCAAAGTTGAGCCATCCCTAAACTTTGATGGGTGATTACCAGTCTAAGCAAGGTTTAATAAACCTAACAAACTAATACTACTTAAAAAAAATAACAAACATACAAACAAACAAACAAAAACGGAGTAAACACATGATAATAAGCTTTGCTATCGTTTCTGATAAGAAAAACCCAAAATTAAGAAAAACAAAAAGAAGCATAAGAAACAGAATGTATACAAAGATGAAAGGCATTGTTCTTACGAAGTAAAACTCTTGACTTATTTCTTTTGAAAAGAAAGTAGACCTTACATTTTCCTGATTGTTTAAAAGGATAAGTACCTTTACCCCCAAGAAGAAGAAGAAGAAGAAGAAGAGAGAAAGAGAAAGAGAGAGACCTTGCCTATTTAAGTGTTAAAGTTCAATGTCACATTTTGTTTAATGCCTTTTAGGAAGTCGATATCATTAAACTTTCAGATGGACTGCAAGTAGAAAACGGACAAGCAGCGGAGAGGCCGGATAATCATATGGAAATAAATACTAAGAAGCGAGTCAAAAACGAATGGTAACACTTGTTTCCAGTTGGTAGGTACCAGGGTGTAATATGAATAAATATTCATACTATTACGTCAATCTTATTACGTCAAGAGGCACTGCGCTACTTGTAGGTTAAATTAACTAGAACGTTATATCTACCAAGTTTAATTTATACGGTACAAGGGCAAATGAGCGGAAATGGAGGAAGGAAGTGTGCCTTTCACGAATCTTTCAACTGAAGAAAACATAACTGCCCTGAAAATCAGCATATTTTTTCCAAAAGATCGGTTCCAGCTAGATGAAAAAAATAAAGTTACGATGAGTCTCGTCAGTGATTTAATAAGTAACTACGGAGTGACAGCTCGTACTGTAAGTAACCAAAATCTGTGAGCCAGAATAAAATTGACTTGATAAATTATAAGGAAGTATGGAACCGTTCCAATACAATAAGCAACCTAAGCTTAGTCAATAATAAATTTGACAGTTTTGTTCCATTGAAAGTTAAGCAAGTATGAGCCTTCCTAGAGATTATTTACAAAAAAAATATTACCTATAAGGATCCTCATGTATGTGTACGAGACTAAGGCAAGCTTAGTAAATAACATCTTACGTTCAAGTCCTATTGAAAGCACTGGCTCTTTCCATATCGTCACGGTAAAGCTGCGGTGAGATTGCCCACGAAATATTTGGGTGAAAGCTAAGTAAGAGTAGATACTGAAAGCAACCAAACATACGTCGGCCTTACAACGCAAAGCTTAGTAAATAAGATATGATACGGTTTCGTCACATTGAAAGCAATGGTTCTCATAAAATCACCAAAGTTAAGCAAGAACAAGTCTTCTCGGAACTTAGATGGGTGATATCAAAGTAACTCTACGAACTATATATATATATATATATATATATATATATTTGAAAGAAAATAATGGATAGTAATCCGACAATTTGTGAAGAAAAATTGACAAGTAATCCAAGTATTACTTTTTTTCAAGTTTTCTTCATATATATATATATATATTGACAAAGTGAGAGATATAGAGAAAGGAGAGAGAGCAAACGGTAGAGAGAGAGAGAGAGAGAGAGGCAAATTAATGGCTAAAACGATAGCGTTACAGAAAACTGTCACTCAGGCTCTCTGATTCTCTCTCTCTCTCTCTCTCTCTCTCTCTCTCTTTCTCTCTCAATATATATATGTATATATATATATTTTTTACATGTGTATGAAAGTATATGCATGTTGTCAGAAATTGCTGACAGTTATTTGAAAATCCGATCCTATAATCATGTTCCTCCCCACAAAAAAATGATTGTTCTAAGTAAGACACTAAACTGCATCTTATGACGAGGCTCCAGTTTTTGGCGAATGTGGAGTCCCTCTTTATTGTCGTTACTCCTACGTCTACTCTGAACTGGATCATTAGTATCTGCTAAGGTCTCAACTATTCGTCAAATAGAACTGTTCTCTCATTATTATTACTAATTTTTTGCAATAGTACTGTTGTTTAAAAATTATTCAAAATATATAGCAATACTTGATGAATAGAATGGATAATCATAAATAGCAATACTTGAAACCATATAAAATGCTTGCTAGCAAATGAGCCGAAAAGCTTTTGAAAATAAAGTTACAAATCGTACATATACATTTATCAACAGGATGTGACATTAAATAGCACATAAGGGTTGACATGCCATAAATAAACAGCCAAACACCATTTAGTCTAGTTCAGATATCCACATACCGACAGACAGACACAAGAAGACAAAAGCACACACACACACACACACACATATATATATATATATATGTGTGTGTGTGTGTGTGTGTGTGTGTGTGTAAAAAATATATACACAAGTAAGTAAAATAATGTAAATTTGGCGAACTTAGTCAAGGGCGACCCGAAGGCTCCTTTTTCAATAGCTACTACTCCGACGTGTGGGAAGGAGTGCCACTCCATACGCTAGATTGCTCCTCTTTACTCTTGATCTTTACCTTATAATACTGAGTGAAAAGGAAGGTGCCATCAAGTACTATTATTTGAGTCATTGGTATGACTCTACCTGGGATTGAATTCTGGTCTCCTGGACTATTGGCAAACACTCTACTCATTAGGCCAATAGCCTGGTATATACATATTAGTAGGTATTATATCGGAATTAAAGCCATGTATTGCGGCTAAATATTCAGAGGTTCACATTTTTTAAGACCATGATTTAGTATCGCTTGATCTTACAATCGTGAGGCTCTCGCCGATCCAATATCGCCTTGTGTTTGAATGAACTAAAATTTGTAAGAACCTATGCTTATATTCGGTAGGGGTTAATTAACAGAAATTTTGGATGTCCTGGATATGACTTTACCCTCTGGATCTGATGAGGCGGCAACAGTCTTGGAGTGAGGGGAAGCACCCTCTTACTCACTGGTACAATCTGATCGGGAGTGGTAAGTAAAAGTAAAGTAGTCGAGGGCGACCCGAAAGCTCCCTTTTCAATAGCTACTAAACCTAGGTGTGGGAAAGGACGCTACTCCTTTTCCTGGATTGCTGTACTTTACCCTTGATCCATACCTTATAAAGCAGTTTAAGCAAGGAGGCATCAAGTACCATTTTTGAGTCTTGGGTATGACTCGAACTGGGATCGAACCCTAGTATCCCAGGCCACTGGCGAACACTCTAACCACTGGGCCAACGGACTGGTCCTGGTAGTACATCTTAAAGTCCATTATATTGATCAAATAGAACTCGTCAATATTTTATTTACGATGATTATAATTTGGGATTTAAAGTCATTAAAAATGTGTGCTCGTTTTATTGTTTTTGATAGGCACACTTGATAAATAGGTTCAGTAATGTTAAATATCAATACTTGAAACCCCTGAACCGTGTACTAACAAATGAATAATATTGAATAGAATTATAGGTAAAATATAACAATACATGTAACCATTCGGAAATTAATGTGATCTAACTCAATTTACGATAATGTTTCTTAGAATCGATTTACTTACACATCATATGTATATATAGTCATCCACAGACAGATCTGTTTCGTCCTATCAGAACTCATCAGTGTGGCTAGACATAATAGTTTCCCGGAGCTGGGATCGAAACCCGGTTGACTCAAACGCTAATCTAAGACTCGACCCGTCATCCACGAGGAACTAGTAGCAGCGAAGTAAACTTTAAACGACTATAAATCACAATTACTATTGTTTACATACATCCACTTAACGGCTACCGAGAGCTCAATTCATATACATGAAGTGCCTTGCAATAAACGCTAATGGCAACGCGATTACTTCATTCGCTAAAGAACTCAACCCTACAGGGGTAAAGGAGTATATATATATATATATATATACATAAGTTATATATATATATATATATATATATATATATATAAGTTAGCCAACCGTTGTTTACCCAATCGGTTGGGGCTGTAGAACACACCCATTGCATCTCTCTAGAGGAGTTAGACTCCACCAATTAGTGTCCTGGATTTGACACTAAACAATCTGATGGTGAGGTTCCAGTGATGCTGGAGCTTTGGGGATTGTGGAGCTCTCCTTCATTGCCATCGCTACCAGGTCCACTCTGGCTCGGAGAGTTAGCACCTGATAAAACCCTATCGATGTGTTAAATAGAACTAATCTGCTTACTTATGCTAAACTGAATTAGTTGATATAGAGCTGTTTTTACATTGAAACAGTACTTAGGCAAAACTAAATAGTTTGAATTAGAACTGTTTGATTAAACTGAATAGCTTGAAATAGAAATGTTTATGGCAATTAAACTGTGTACTTAAGCTTAACTGAATTATTTAAAAAAGAACTGATTATCTGTATAAAAATGGTTTTGGTGTTTTATAACCTACAGAGGTTGATATGCAAGAAATCTAACCAACCATTGTGTATAGCGACCCAAAGGTTCCCTTTTAAATAGATACTACACCAAGGGGTATGGAAGAGTGCTTCTCTCTCCTCTGGATTGCTTCACTCACTCCTTGATTAGTACCTTATAATGCTGCATTAAGCAAGGGGGCATCAAGTATCATTTTTTCGTGTCTTTGGTATGACTAGACTTGGAGCTTAACCCAGGTCTTCTGGACTACTGGTGAACACTATAACCCATATGCAAATGGACCGGTCGTATATATATATATATATAATCGGAAAGAAAACTCAACGAACTATCTTTATGCTATTATAAACTTATTTCGACGGGCTCCCAAGAGTAGCGTGCCTCATCAGATAGCTTTAACAATAAATAATCAAGTCACGCTTGACACTCTCTTTCTCTCTCTACATTTGTCCTCATCATCTATCACTCCCGGTAGGATTTCAAAATTAATATTTTGTCGGCCAGAATGACACATCCATATGTAGGGGCCATTGATGAACATCATAAGTTTGTCCTTGCCTTTCCAGTAGTATATTGCCTGTCTTTTTCGTCTTACTTGGATGGTTTTAGATATGGAAAGTAAGTGGCCATATAGCTGTTATTTCTTGGGGTGTTGCTTCCAGGATACGTTAACTATAGCTCGTAGAATGCTTGTACACTTCCTATCTAGCATTTCCTTTATGCGTTTTGTTAGCGTCGAAGTGATACATTCTTACAGTAGTATATAGACTTCCATACGATCGATAGCCAATTGATAGTAGTCCACGCCTTCACTAGGTGCATATTAATATATCTTTAATTGATGAGAATCTGCAGCTGAGGTACGAGATCTTGTCTACTAATTTTAGAGAACGGACATTTAGATTGGAGATGGCTCCTCGTTTAAACATATGTACTGCGTTTTCTTTGCGTTCACATGCCTACTGCCGCCTGCTCTAGGCTATGGAGCAGGAATTCGGGTTGGTTAGACGTATTTTCAAGAAGTGCTATATCATCTGCGTAGTCTACGTCTATTATAGTTCTGCGGAATACTGAAGGTACCTCGTAAGTATGCAGTTTGTTCTTATTGACCCATAGATAGAACCCTATCAGGTGCTACCACTCCAGGCCAAAGTGGACCTCGGAGCAATGGCAATGAACGGTTGCTCCGAATTACCCAAAGCTCCAGCATCACTGAAACCTCACCATTAGATTGTTTAGTGTCATATCAAGGACACTCGTCGGGGAGTTTTACTCCTCTGCAGAGGTGCATTTGGTGTATTCTACAGCCTCAGCCGACTGAGCAAGTGGATTCTTGAAATGTTTATTTTCCATATTTGTATTCGTTCTAATTGGTTGGCAGCTTTTAGTTTTGCTTTCGACGTGCTATTCCTTTTGCTCCCTTCATTTACAGTCTGTCATGCAATTTGTGATTGTCTATCTTCTACAGAGTTTATTATTTTATTGATCTGACATGGAATGTTTTATTTTTGTTCATTTTGGAATATGTTAGTTTGTTCTCTTTACGCCTTCTTAAGTTTCTGCACGTTGGCATTTGTTATGTTTCCTTTATTATATAAGAACACTTTTTACTTTATCTTGTTATTTTTCCAACAGCTAGTATCCCCCATGTATCTAGGTTTGGCTTTTAATATGTTTGTAATACATTCTGCTGCTACTATATGGGCATTGACGAAGTTTTCGTATTCGTCATTCGGAGTAAGAGTTTCGGATATCCCTTGAAGAGAACTAAATTTGTTTCTTACAATCACAGAATATTTATTGGTATGTAAGGACCAGTCGTAACGCGTAGTTTTGACTTAGTGTATCTTATTTCTGCGTAGACTCAGGTGTATCTTTGCTGTGACAATTCTGTGATCCGAAGATTCTCTTTCAAAAGAAGAGTATACCTCACAGTTCTGAGCGCTATTTATCCGATCCTCGTTTATTGGTATATAATCTATATGTGTTTTAGCATTTTTAAGTAGGTGTAGGTCCATCGTTTTCCTCCACTTTTTTTGCATTTTCGTATTAATGTATGTTGGTCAGTTTTCGAGTGAGAAGTTCATTAGATATTCCCTATTTCTGCTTGAAGAGTTAAGCAAGCAGTATTTGTTCTTTTCCTTTTTGCCTATTGAGCATTCATTTCTCCATCAACGATTGTAAAGTTGTGTTTAGGATTGAATCAGACAATGGAAGATAGCTCACTTTAATAGGTGATGATATCCGTTTCATCTCTGGCATTTCCTGCTATAGGCATGTGATGATAGTTGTGCAGGGGTTGCTGTTAAATGAATCACCCATTATTCTCAGTTGAATTTTGTCAATGCCGTTTTGTGATTTTAGGGGACAAAGACTGAGAAGCATCCCAATCTGTCTCAAGACAGCATTAAATGAGTTTTCCCACGCAGATACAGAGACAAATGTCCATCCATTTTCAGTATCATGGTATTTTATTTCTAGTTCGTTATGGTAGTATCTATGTTCTTGTATACATACAATGTTCATATAATGCTCTGCTGCAGACGCTGTCAGCTCAAGTGACTGGCCTATTCTATTTAAAGTCCCAACCTCAAATGTCGCAATGAAAACTGTTTTTGCATCTAAGTTGCTTTGGTTTGGATTTGAGTTTGAGTGCTATCGCTGATTTTTCGAACACTGGGGAAAGAACTCCAACCTCAGCAGAACGTGGTCTTTGTTTTTCCTCATGAAGAGCGGTGTGCTTTGAATATATGGTTTTAATTAGAGTCATGGTAATCTTTCATTGGGTGCTTTTTTATCTCCTCAATTGACGCCACCCAAATTAGTGGGTAGCTGTAGTTTCCTGACTGAGGAGTTTGACCATGGCCGTTGTTCTGTGAGGTTCTACAATCTGGTGAGGCTCACTGTTGAGCTAACTTTGAATTCTTCCACTTTTCTTTATATCCATCGGGGTGTCCTCGTGGTGTAATGGTTAAAGCGATGCACTGCGGAATCGTAGTACGCGAGTTCGTACTCCAGTCGTGCTATTACGTTCACTTTCGGACAAATACCCTTGGGAAAGGTATGAACCCCCTTATTCTCCCTCCAGCTATGGGTAAATAGTAGGACGGACTAGGTTCTTCAGCCTTGGTGAGGCAACTAGTCTAGGAGAAGGAAAACTCTGAATTTAAACCTGTTAAACTCCGCTTAAAAATTGACCTTGTGTCATATCCTGCCCGAGCGGAGGGGTTGGTAAATAGTACTTTTCTTTATATCCCTTATACTATATATCCCTCATGCTGCTTCCTATATATATATATATATATATTCAAGATGTTGGATTAAATGATATATTTTGTCTACATAATTTTATTAAGATCCTTTCCAGTGTCCTGATAAGTGTTATGGTTTTAGGCTGAAATTGGTTGATGAATTCATCAAAATTGTCTCGAGTGCTTTCGGACCTTTCATCGGCCATCGTCAGTGGTTATAGAGTATTTTTCAAAGATTTTTCTAAGAGTTTTTTAAAAGCTATTTTTTTATAAAATTTCAAAATTACGTAAACTAAAAGTTGGGTGAAACTGAGATGCTGATGAAATCGAACGAATTTGAACACTCGGGATAATTTTGATAAATTCATTGAAATGATCTTTATAAAATTCTATCAACAAAATGTGTCTTTATTATATATATATATATATATATAAATATATATATATATATATATATATGTGTGTGTGTGTGTGTGTGTGTGTGTGTGTGTGTGTGTGCGCGTGTGTGTGCGTGTGTATTTGGGTTGCAGTCTTTTATTTAAGCATGTTTCATTTTTAATCAAACATACTTTAATGAAAGACTGGTGGCAAAACACACACACACACACACACACACACACATATATATATATATATATATATATATATATAAATATATATAGGATTTAGCATTTAGTAACTCCTCAAGGATCTATAAAGCATAAAACCAACCAACCAACCAACCAGCCAAAGAAATATTGGTTCCCAGAATATATGGATTATTGGCCTTTTAACTCATGCTTTTAACCCCATGGTTTATTTCATGCTGACACAGGATGTCTGAAAAGTAAGATACCATCACTTACTGATTAAAATTTGTTTTGATCGCACAAATAAAACATTTTGGGAATTCTATTAGTTTTATTATTCTCCGTTTCCTCATATACGTCATGAATTTTCTTCTTCGGTAGATGGAAAATATATCAACGTGAGCAGTTTTTCCTTCACTTATTCTTTTGATATTGAAAATATTGAACACGTAGAAGTATTGGTTCAAGATAATAGATTGAACAAATTTCGAACTTGATAGTCAATGAAATTTTCTATTTCAACTTGAGATGACGGAGAATGTTATTTTTTGCGTTCCAAAGTAACTACCTGAAGACTCCGTTACTAGATGCCGTGATATTCGAGTAAGGTATTTTTGCGCTTCTGATAAGACAAAGCATGCGTTTTATTTTCTATCATTCTATTAATCTGAGTCGGTGTCAACTGCATGAAAAAGTTGCATAGTAGTGCTGGCAAGATCTGCACAATGATTTATTTGGATTTTATTAGATGTTTGATAAATGTATAAGTGTACCATGTTAACCGGATATTTGTTTCTGAAATTTCTTGTCTAAGAATATACAAACATTTTTCGGGGTGATTTTACAAAGCTACATTATCGTTACTAAGATTAATGGGGGATATGAATTAATGTACAGGGATCCCTACTTTCAAAACTGGCTTATTAGCTTAATGAATAGAGTGTTTGCCAATGGCCCGGTTGACCAGATTGCTTGACATTCAACATTATAAAGTATGTACCAAGGGTAAAGTAGGGAAATCCTAGAAAGGAATTGTGTCCCCCCCTACAACTCAGTGTAGTAGCTATTGAAAAGAGAGCCTTCAGGTCACCCTCGACTCTGGTCACTAACTTTATTTTACATATCATATCAGAAGACTTAAAATAAATATCCATCCGGTCATTAGGGTTTCGGATAATTTGACAGTTAGATATCCATGGGGAGATGTCCTCGGTATGACACTAAATTTCAGTTCTGGAGAATTGGGGATTGTGGAGTAACCCCTCATTGCCATTATTCCCAGGTCCACTCGGGACCGGAATAGTTGTACCTGTTAATGTCCTGTCTATGCATCGGATAGATCTGCTGGCAAATTATTCATATTCAAATAAAATAAAGATTATAAACAAAAAAAAAAAAAACTACACAAAAATGTAAACATAAAGGTACAATGAACGCGATTCTTTAATTTTGCGGAATAAATTAACCATAGATGGGTAGACATGACGTAAAAATCAATTAGTCTATTTATAAAGACTAATTGATTTTAACGTCAAATCAGAATAGTCATATATAATCTTATTTAAGGTCCTTCATAAACAAGTGAGATTTTCGTTGTATGGGTCTCTTGCCGATTTGGGCTCTCGGGCACTACCCAGTTACTCGACTAACCAGTTCCCTTTGATATACAGTAAATTATAACCAATCAACAAATTGATGAAATATCACTCTGTTTATAATGTATTAGTGAATATAAATTCGTGTATGGACACAATTATTGTATTTACATGTAATGAGCGTAATACATTCACAAAACAATTATTTTGATTATTTTAAGAATTTGTCTTCCTTCTACATTTCTCGGTCATACCTTCTTAAGGTTTTAACCTAAATAGTGAAACGAATAATACGAATAAGAACAAATTAAATTAGACAATGTCTTGGCTATTAACAATGGAAATAATGAGTAGAGATTAACTTTATTCTCAATTTTTGTTCATCCATTGCTTAAAAAACCAAGGTTACATCGCTTGAGATGTTTATTAATCAAAGTTATTCTATCTAAAGGACAGTCGATGACGAATTCGCTTTTGGTGCCAAAATATTTGTTCGTATATATATATATATATATATATATATCATGGACACACACACACACACACACATATATATATGTATGAACATATGATGAACTGGATTGTTTGAAATAGAACTTTTAAAAAAAGTTTAAACTGCGTACTCATACTAAACTCCATTGTTTGTAATAGAAGTGTTTATATATCAAAATGGAATTGGCATTAAATAACCTACTATCGTTGATATGCCATAAATCCAAATCCAACAATTTTTTCATTGAACATAGTTACCACAATGTTGTGGTTTCCTGTGTGATTGATTTTTGAGGCATTTCAACACATCCATTGTTGCTTTGTGCCGATAGGTTAGAGAATTGTGTTTCCTATACGTTGATATATATATTTATATCGTTTCTTCAGAGTTATTTTTTTGCACATGGTCCTATCAAAAACGAATATTTGACAAACAGGTCTATATGAACCATACCTAAGACACTCATGGGTACTACTACATCGGATCAGACTGAACCTGGGGGTAATGGCAATGAAGGGGTATTCCACGCCCCATAGGTCAATAGATCTGGAACCTCACTATGAGAAGCAGTTTATTGACATACCCTGGGCACCCGTTTTTTGTGAAATGTGTTACTTTCTGCAGAGGATACAATCAGCCTATTCCCTGCTAAGCCGAAAAAAAACGTGTTGATCTTTGGGTTTATATAAAATGATCTAAAATCTCTTCCCATAAAAAAAATGAATAACTTTTAGAAGAAAGTATAATCTAATTTCTTTCTTTCGGCGATCTTTAGTTAATGTCTGGGAGATTTGCAATGAGAAAAACACGACTGAGTAAAGACCAAAGATATATTAAATTTTATTTCTTTAAAAATGTCATTTTGCTTATGATTAATGAAAACCATTTCCGCCTTAATGGTCTCATCAGGAGGCAAAGCTGCAGAATTTGAATGTCTGGAAATCCAAGAGCCGTACACAATTATCAGCTGCAGTCAGTTCTAGCACCGTATACTGCAGAATCCCATCAGAAAGAATTATTAGGCCCTAATTTTTGCAGATTGTGGTGGTAACAGTAGAACCATACCGAGGACTGATTCAATTATTTAATATCTTAAGAGAGGTCACTGATGTAGCTAATAGTTTAAGTTGGATATGATAGACATCCAAATTGCAAGAACTATAATAATGCTACTTCGTCAAAAATTCAATTGCAGACTAATTTCCCGTGGAATGGAAATTAACTGGCCATCACGTTTGCCGGATTTCACAGCTCATGTTTATTTCCTTTGGTGTTATTTTAAAGAAAAAATTTGCGTAAACAAACCTTGAACACTTCAGGGACTGAAGAAAAATCTTCGAAAAGAAATTAATGTTAGAATCAGAAACATTACGAGCTGTCACGGAACACAGCTGAGAAAAGGGCCTGAATTTGCGAAGCTGAAAATGGATTTAATTTGAGGGATATTATGTCCCGGTTTATTTCAAAGTCATTTCATCAAGTCAAAATAGACATAATAATTAGAACATTTTCTTCACCAATTTATTTTTAATTCAGAATTTGTTCAATTATTAAAATGGTAAGTGACTTTTGTGACACACTCTATAAGTATATATAACACAAGGAAAAATATCACGAAATGGATAAAAATACTATCATGAGAATCGTTCGAGTGTGGAGGTCCCGTTTTTTTTTTTTTTTTTGATTTGCAATTCGAAACCTGGTCACGAAAGTCGAAAACTTGTAGTAATATATGCCGAAATTTTACGGCAAGAAATAATCTATCAATCTATCTGTGCGTAAGCGTGAAAAAATAAATCTCCTTACATATAATAAATATTTCATCACAGATGTACCTGCATACACATTGAGTTAAAAGGATAATACTTATAAAAATGTATATATCAATATTTATTGTCCTTTTTTTACTTAAATTTTGGTTTGGTTTTTGTATTTTTGTTTAATAGCATATCAAACTTCCTGCCAAAGCCATCTTTGTATAAGGATATTAGAGGTACTATTTAAGTCATAGCTAGAGGATTTGAAGATTCAAACCGTCCCCAAGGGTAATAGCGTGACTTGATTACAAATTCGCCAAGATGTGGCTGTCCACCACGTTAGCAACTCAGCCCTGGAGACTCCCCTCCAAGCGAATGTTAATGAATCTATTGGTCAAACGTCTAATGATGCATCATATATATATATATATATATATATATATATATATATATAGGCTTAAGTAGGGTGTATTCCCATTCCAGCTGTAGCTGTTGATTTGAACCTAAAATCACAAATATTGGTCAGTCATCACATTAAATGTATAGCAATAACATACTGAATTTTCAATAGTCTACAACAATTTTAAATGCCTGTACAAAAGAGTCTGGAAACTTATTTAAGGCTCCTCGTATATATATATATATATATATATATATATATATATATATATATATATATATATATATATATATATATATATATATATATATATATATATATATATATATATATATATATATATATATATATATATATATATATATATATATATATATATATATATATATATATATATATATATATATATATATATATATATATATATATATATATATATATATATATATATATATATATATATATATATATATATATATATATATATATATATATATATATATATATATATATATATATATATATATATATATATATATATATATATATATATATATATATATATATATATATATATATATATATATATATATATATATATATATATATATATATATATATATATATATATATATATATATATATATATATATATATATATATATATATATATATATATATATATATATATATTACTACGATTTTAATTCAACTTGCTAACGTATCTCACTACAGGGTAGGAGGTGCCCGTGGTGTAATTGTTATCGTCGTAAGAATTGGACACGGTGACTCGAGTTCAAATCCTGGACGAGACTGATTGCATTTCACATAGCACTAATACCCTTGGGAAAGGTATGAATCCAATTATTCTCCCTCCAGCTATGGGTAAATAGTAGGACAGACTAGGTTCTTCAGCCTTGGTGAGGCAACTAGTCTAGGAGAAGGAAAACTCTGAATTCAAACCTGTCAAACTCCGCTTAAAAATTGACCTTGTGTCATATCCTGCCCGAGCGGAGGGGTTGGTAAATAGGATAGGATAAAAGAGGTTACGAGTTGGATCGAACCTAGTAATATTGATGATCATATGATATAAGTGTGTCCTTTCGTATTTTTTAATTAAGGAAACGAATTATTTTACTGTTGTGCAATGATATTTTCGACCATATCCTCCTCATCGTCATCCTCCTAAAGACATGATTATGGCACAGAGTCACTTGACTCTCTTTTTCTTTCCGTCCCTATCATTCATTACTCCTCGACCGTCCTTCAAACTACATTCGGAGTACGCGCAGAGTTGATCAGAGTAAGACTTTGCTGGTCAACCATCGTGAGTGTGTAGGAATCCATAGGAGAACGTCACTTATGAGTTCTTTCTTACTTCTCTGTAAGCGGCCGGCTTATTTTGCTTGTCTTATTTGGGCGATTCGTGAAATAAAAAGCAGATGGCCATACACCTGCTGTTTTGTAGGCAGCTGCTACCGGGATTTGTTTAAAATAGCACGTATCATTATTTTATAGTTCTCATATAGCTTCTTTTTAAGAGTTTCGCTAGAGTCCAGAGGGTATAACCATAAAGTAGAACTGACATTGCAAAAGCTTGGAAAACGTTTCTTTTTATTTCATGATAGATATATGACTTTTGTTTCATCTACAACCTGTCAATTGCAATTCATGTATTCCGTATGTGTATGTTGACGTCCATTTCTGTTAATGAGATATTGTTACCCTTATTTGAGGGCCTTGCCATTTAATATAGTGTTGATACAATCTTTAAAACAAGTCTGCATACATCATAATTTTTTAGGGATATCATCGACTCTTCGAGTATTTTCATGTGAAACCTTTTTCTTTTATGAGATTTATTGAGGTTCGTAATACAAAATCTTGGAGGAGCAGCCCATGGTGTAGAGGAGGTGCCCGTGGTGTAATGGTTATCGTCGTAGGAAATGAATACGGCGACACGAGTTCAAATCCTGGACGAGGCTGATTTCATTTCACATAGCACTAATATCCTCGGGAAAGGTATGAATCCAATTATTCTCCCTCCATCTATGGGTAAATTGTAGGACAGACTGGGTTCTTCAGCCTTGGTGAGGAAACTGGTCTAGGAGAAGGAAAACTCTGTTAAACTCCGCTTAAAAATTAACCTTGTGTCATATCCTACCCGAGCGGAGGGGTTGGGAAATATTGGTAATACAAAATCTTGGCAGATTTTGAGCAGTTTTTTTAATCACATTTTGGGAAAATATTGCCAACAAGACAATTCTTTTACAATTACTACGTGATACTTGAAACAACAGGAAGTTTGAGAAAAGGTAAAAATCCTGAAAACTAACTGAAGCGTATTTATTCCAGTTATAAAGTCAGCCAAATAAAGATTTAGAAATTCCAAGCAATATTGCTTGGAAGAATTTTGCGAAACAGATGAAAATATTTCCTTACATACTGCAATTATTGTAAAATACTAATGTTTCAGTAATTAATATCAAATTATTTAAAACGTGTATCGTTCGTTTGTTTGATTGTGTTTTATGGCATATCAACATTTGTAGGTTTTTTTAATGCCAAATCCATTTTTATGCAAATAGTCAGTTCTATTTCAAACAATTCAGTTTAGCATTAATTCAGTTTAATTGTCAAAAACATTTCTATTTCAAGCTATTCAGTTTTGACGAATAGTTCTAATTCAGCTAATTCAGTTTAGTATAAGTACAGATTTTGTCTATAGGGTTAAATGTCAAAATAGTTCTATATTAAACAGTTCAGTTTAGTGTAAGTACAGTTCCAATGTCAAAAACTGTTCAATTTCAAACCATTCATTTTACCATAAGCACGCAATTTAAATTTAAGTACAGTTCATGATAATAGTTCTATTTCAGACAATTAAGTTCAGGATAAGTACGCAGTTTAAATGTAAGTACACTTTAATTGCGAAAGACATTTCTATTTCAAGCTATTCGGTTTAGTAAAACAATTCAGTTTAGCATAAGTATGACGTTAGTTCTATTTAACCCATAGATAAGGCCCTATCTGGTGCTACCACCCCGGGCCAGGATAGACCAGGGAGCAATGGCAATAAAGGGGTACTCCGCATTCCCCAAGGCTCCAACATTACTGGAACCTCACCATCAGATTGTTTAGTGTCATATACATGACACTCGTTTGGGGTGGTCTTACCCCTCTGCAGAGGTGCAGTCAGCGTATTCTACAGCCCCAGCCGACTGGGCAATCTATCTTTCGAGTCAATATTTTAAACATTATAAAATAACTTTTTGAAATTTTCTCTTTCTTTTAAATGCACCCTATATACTCCGGAAAATTTTTAAAATGTTTTTGAAAAAAATTTTTTTTCTGATGCTCTGATATTGTTTTAATACATTGCATTTTCCGGAAATTAATCCTTTAATTGTAAGCAGGACGTATATATTTATTGATTTAAACGTTATACTGTTGGTCTTATTAAAAAAAAAAACTATGAAAACTCCCTACAAATCAATAAAGCTATATATTTCCAATATAAAGAAGAGGCTCAATTACTTATGCTTTATTCAAAGTGAATTATTATTCTATCATGAATAATAAGTTTAGAAGTTTAAATTCTTTCTGATTAGTTGAGTGTTCCAGAAATAGGACTTCCCATTGATGAATGGTCATTGTTTGAAGTTCTTTCTAAATGAGAATGTCTTTTTCTCACGAGGAAAAAAATGATGTTCGGTTACAATGAATACCAAGCTGTATAGCCGTCTCTAAAAGAGTGGGTTTTTAGAGTAACGCGAGACGTTATTCAATAGTAAACATGACGTATAATATTATTGCAACGGAAAGTTCCCATTGCTAAGTAATGAAACTATATTGTTATGAAACGACACTTCGTTTTCAACCGCTAAATTTAGTCTGATGTAAAAAATCAAAAAAATCGAAAAATAAAAAAGCAAGAAAAAAAAAGCAGGCAAATACTGTTTAAAATGTATTGGGTTTTTATTTTGGTTGGTTGGTTGGTTGGTTGGTTAGATGGATGGATGTGTTTTACAACATATCAACACTTGTTTGTTATTTAATACCAAATTCTATTCATACATATAAATTAATTATATACATGACTCGTAAACCAAAAGTTTGTAGATAAAAATTTTAAAACGAACCCGAGCTTACTTGATTGCACACAGTTGAATGGTTTCAAGTATAGCTACCAAATTAATAAAAATTTTATTTTTACCCAGATAAATGATTTCAACTATTGCTTTTTAGCACTAATATTTTTGTCTATACACAGATAAATGGTTTCAAGTTGTGCGATTTAACACAAGAAATTATGTTCAGCAAAGATGCTGACAGTACATTCTACAGCCTCAGTCGACTGGGCTAGGTTTTTGCTTTGTCTTGTATTATTATTAATATTTGGTGTAAACTGAAGTTATGATGTCTAGACGTCTAGATGAAGTCTAGGTGTGTCCTAATTCGGAAAATTACTATGAAGCAAGTTCAGATAAACTTAAAAAGGTGTTTTAGCGAAACATGGTGTTGCAACTGCTATGCAATACACACTCACAAGACTTTGTACCATGCATTTTTTTCTTGTTTCCTGAACTGAAAATTTCTGTGAGGGTGGGATTTCAGGATGTGGCAGATATTACAAGAAATATGACGAAACACTTGCGAAATCAATTCAAAAGGGATACTTCAACAATTGGAAACCTCGCTAGAATAAATATGTTCAATGAATTTTATAATTAGGGAAAGTAGAAAAAGGCACTGGGAGCTAGTTTTGGTACATATAGGAAGAGTGTTAGATTCTTCAATTCTAATTTTAACTCACTTATTTAAAGAGACTATTTTGGAGAAAATTAACGTTTCATTCATTTTTCATTTCTGTCTTGGTAAATAAAGCATTAGCCTTAGTATTTTCTGAACACTCTTCGTATCACAAAAGTAACGCTAGAAATTAATAATAAATTTTTCACGTTTTTCTACACATAAACTATAAAAACATACTAACTAGAAACAAAATTATGTTTCGCAGTGTAATCACCACTTCTCAATCTAAATACTCTAATTTCTTTTTGTCATTTTAAAAGTTCTCGACTAACACGAGCTTTTTTTAATATCCAGACACATGTTAAACACGTGACATTGTTTATCGAGACATTCTTCTTCTTCTTCTTCTTCTTCTTCTTCTTCTTCTTCTTATTATTATTATTATTATTATTATTATTATTACTTGATTCTACGAACTTTTAGATGCCTCTTAGGTCTTCCGGATGATTTACCCGACTTTCCGCAATGGGGCTATATATTGTCGTTCCACCTGCTTGACCAATACGGTTAATCTTCAAAATTCCACATGTGGCAAGCAAATCTAGAGAATGAAAAAATAAAATAATAAAATAAGAGAAACAACGTCACTCCGGTACGTATATGTGTAAAACTATACGTATTGCTTACTTGCGACATCTCATCAATTATTTATTGACGTGGGGCGCCTGGGAAGTCATTTCATCTTTCATAATGTAAGGAAAGTAAGCAGCTTGCATAAACCCTTAGATTTGTCTCATATTTAACAAATACTGGCCGATTCACTCATACTAGCCGATTTGGTTATGAAACAAGGCAGAAAGAATTAGACACTCAGTTGAACTCACTGCTCATGGCGTGCGAAAAACTGTTTCAGCACGATAAAATGACTTGTAAGAATTGGATGATGATGCTCTGAAATTAGTAAACTCCAATAAAACAGTATATTAGCTTTGGGGCTCTCAGTTTAGCTTACTTACCATATTAGCGTAACGGTTATCACTATTTGGAAATGGAGTCGGTGAGAATGAGGCTGTTTGAATTTAGTGTTTTAAGAAAGGCATGAACTTTTCTTTTCTACCTTTCACCAGCTATGGGCAAATGTCATATGAGATTGACTTTGTTAAGGCAACCAATTTAGGAAAAGGAAAACTCGCAATTCAAACGGGCTGTACTCCACTTAAAAATCTAGCGTGTGTCACATCCTTCTTGGGCTTGTGTGGTTGCACCTGATAGGGTCTTATCAATGGGTCAAATAGAGGTGTTTGATATTTAGTCAGAAGAAAAATATCTTATGATAAATTGAATAGTTTGGAATAGAAATGTTTAATCATTTAACAGTGTATAAAAAATGACTGATATTCATTTGAATTGGTAGTGATACAAAGCGATATTTGGAGCCATTTGCCTTTGACTTAAGCGAAACTGAATTGTTGAAAATTAGAACTAGTTGAATATTTAACTGTGTGTATCAAACAAATGTGTTTAAAAATCAGTTATCTAATATATTTGTAAAAACAGGATTTAGCTATTAAACCGAACATGATAGGAAACCAAATCAAATCAAACCAATTTACTATTTAACCATAGCTAGAAAATGAAGAAGTCAGTTTATACATTTCCCAAGGACATCAGGGTGATGAGGTATGCAAACAGTATATATGACTAAACTATTATTCTAAACGCGCTTCCATATCAAAATATAATTCAGAAAAATGCCACATGATAGAATTTGCGACAAGTTAGTTCACCACATACACTAAAATACTAAAATAATTTACTTTCTTTTGGGTTTTTTACATAAGCTCTAACTCATTGAGCAAAATTTCTAAGTATTCTGATTTTAGAAGTGCTTTTGTCTGGATGGTCTTGAATCTTTTTTTGATTTTCAGTTCACTTGGTCTATTTTCCGTATTCTTTGGGAGTGTTCCAAGAGTTTCAATTACGATTAATATCACTTTCACCTTCATTTCCCACAATTTTTTAAGCATACTGGCAAAGTCCAACAATTTGTTCAGCTTTCCGCTTTCGTTCATTTTTAATCTGTGGTCTGCTGGAATGGTAATGTCTGCTTCATGATAATTTCTTTTTTTATTGTTGACTAAACCTAGGTCTTCTTGTCCGCCAACCTGCTGATTCATTTATGTCTCAAAGTCCCAGAAGATGTCATGTGTTTCATTTTCTCGGACAGATTCTGGTTTGTGCATATACGATTAGATAGTAAGTTCAAATTTCAGTATCTTACTCATTTCTCAGTAGATTACACCCATGCTTGATCTTGTATTCCTTTGGTGCAAGTTTGCTGCATTCGCTTATTATTCGGTTAAATGCTTCATTACCCTAATTTCATTATCAGTACGTTCTATTTTCTCCGATCACACCATCTGGGCTTCTTATTCACTTGCAATTAATCGGATTTTGAATATACTTTAATTAGTTCTTATTAGCATAATCTTGTGCTACTATTTATGGAGATATAGTTTCACTTTTTAGGTTTCCTCTTCGTAGCCTTTCCCTGTCGATCTTTCATGTTATTTCCTTAATTCATCTCTTGAAGTATCCATACACTTGTTTTTCATCCCATCTAGCTTTTTTTATATTTTTCATTGTAGTTCCCTGTTTTTGGTTGTTTGGTTGGTTGTTTGGTTTTTTATGGAATATCAACCATTGTAGGTTATTTAACGCAAGATTCTGTTGGTTGGTTGGGTTTTATGGCATGTCAACCTTTGTAGGTTATTTAACGCCAAATCCATTTTTATATAAATCATCAGTTCTATTTCAAACAATCCAGTTTAGCATAAGTGCATATTTTAATTGTTAAAAACATTTCTATTTAAAGCTATCCAGTTTAGTCAAACAGTTATAATTCAAACAATTCAGTTTAGTATAAGTATATTTTTTGTCCACACACAGTTAGATGTCAAAACATTTCTATTTCAAACAATTCAGTTTAACGTAGTACATTTTCTGTATCAAAAACAATTATATATCAAACAATTCAGTTTAGCACAAGTACGCGGTTTAGTTATATTTCACTGATAGATAGGACCCTATCAGGTGCTACCACTCTGAGCCAGAGTGGACCAAGCACCTTATGGCAATGAAAAGATACTCCGTATTCCTGAAAGCTCCAGCTTGGCTGAAACCTCACCATCAGATTGTTTAATGTCAAATCCAGGAATTCATTGAGGGGGGTCTTACCCCTCTGCAGAGAAGCAGTCGATGTATTCTATTGCCCCAGCCGACTGGGCAACTTCACTATTTGTCCTAAAATTATTTCTCTTATGGTTGTTCCTTGCGGCTGTAATCAACCTCTCTTTGATCTTGTTATGTATTCTTTGAATTCCTGAATTACAGTATAAAAGCAATCCTCGTAGAGTAATGGTTATCGTCGTAGTAAATGGACGCGGCGACACGAGTTCAAATCCTGGACAAGACTGATTGCATTTCACATAGCACTAATACCCTTGGGAAAGGTATGAATCCAATTATTCTCCCTCCAGCTATGGGTAAATAGTAGGGCAGACTAGGTTCTTCAGCCTTCGACTCAGAAAATCACTTATGAAAACTGTGGAATGGTCAGATTCGTATAGATACGCAGTCATGAAGCAGATCAGTTCGCTGATTGTGCTTCTTACTACTAAGGCCATATTAATTAACTGCTGCGGCGAGTAACTAGCATGAGACGGTATTATTTAGTGCGTATCTACCAACAGTTTTAGAAATCGGTTTTCGAACCCTGTTAGAAAGCTAAAATTTTCAATTCTTATTTTTGAGATGAGCAGGTTAATGCAGTTATTAAAAATCCCATTGAATCTCAGTCAACATTTTGACGTTTTAAGCTAATTAGCTATATATTCAGTAAAGATATATACATCTGTATGAGATCAAATTTCAATATATATATATATATATATATATATATATATATATATATATATATATATATATGTGTGTGTGTGTGTGTGTGTGTGTGTGTGTGTGTGTGTGTGTAAACGTGCGTAATTGATTCTAAGAAAGACAATATCTTATAGTGTGGTTTTTATAAGAGTAATCCACTGATTAATATTAACTCAAAGAATAAAGAAATTACCAATCCAAAGTGCGACTGAATGAAAATTTTCTGAGGTCAAAGTTCACTGTTTTTGTAGTCATTCACAATATCAGATAATTAGAAAATGGTTATGAGAGGTTTTCTATCCTTCTTTAATACACCAATCCATGGCGTGATGGTTACCAGTCATAATGGAACTCGGTGTGCTCCTTATCTATCTATCTATCTATCTATCTATCTATCTATCTATCTACCTATATATCTATCTATCTATCGTGTTCCCCTCTCTCTCTGTCTTTCTCTGTCTCTGTAATTCTCTTTCTCTCGATATATATATATATATATATATATATATATATATATATATATTTATAAATATATTGAGAGAGTGAGAGGGGGGGATAAAAAAAGAAATAAGTAAAGATGGCGACAGCAGTTGAGGGTGACCCGAAGACTCCCTTTTTGATAGCTACTACACCAAGGTGTATGGCGGGTGCTACTCATTTCCTTGGATTGCTTCTCTTTATCCTTGACCCTTACCATATAATGCTGAGTGTTAAGTAAAGTAGCATCAAGTACCGATTTTTTGAGTCTTTGGTATGACTCGACCTGGGATTGCACCCAGGTCTCCGGGGCCATTGGTGAACACTAACCATTATACCAATGTACTAATATTTTGTACATTTTTGATTTTTAATTATTTTCAACTTCTTTAAACCTTAGAGTAAGCACACACACACACACACACACACACACACACACACACACACACACACACACACACACACACACATGCTAGCGTGGGCAAGTGTGTGAACAAGCATAAATACATGTATACATAGCACCTGAATTAGTACCACATGTGCATATATCCTGCCTTTGCCACAACTAAATAATGCTAATTAAATAACAATATTGGCTAACACGCTTGGTGTAATGGTATACAAGCTAGGGTAAAGAAACATTAACAGTGACTTTGAATTTCACTGGGTGCCTCATAACGCCAGCCTGGTTTCACAACTAAGCAAACTCAACTGAATAACTACATGCCACGTAATTTATTTTTTGAATGCACACACACATACACACACACACACACGCACACATAAACGCACATATACACGTGTGTATATATATATGCTTGTGTGTGTGTGTGTGTGTTTACAAATGTGCGCACTAACACAAAATCATAGATATAAATATGACATTCCATAATTTTTTATGTGCAAAATATTGTAACTATTTTCCCATAAGTGTGCATTTTTAATATCGTATCAGATTTACTGACATATTCATTACAAAGAAATCAAAACAAAAATAACAAAAGTGTTCTAGATATTTTCACCATAGACAGATTTGATTTGAGTTGTAGTACCCCGACTACACCCCTACGAGACCTTTTGCTCTCTGATAAGCTTTTTCTCTGTTCATTTGCCTATATAAAATCATTTTTTTAAATCATAGACTTTTAATAATTCATATCATATTGCTGGTCTTTCGAGTACAAAAATTCCGAAATCAGACTGCGAAAATATTATCCAATAACTTAATGGTTTCTTACTATTGTTATTTAGAAAACTTTGTTTAGTCTGGTACACGGGCTTTAGTTTGGAGTGCTTACACTATTGACTGATCTTATATGGTTATCAAACTTATTATTGCCTAGCCTCGGTAATCTTTGGGGAAATAGTGTTTTAGTATGGCTGGACACGAAGTTAAAAACACACACACAAAAAAAGACCAGGCGTATCTTGATTATCACATTAATACACAGGTATTTTGATCTGAGTTGGAATCAAACTTACGAATCAGTTATAATCCATCGACAAGACATAATAATATCCAGCGAATTTCAAAGTAAAATTATTTTCAATATATGTATATTAAGAACAAGTTCCGAAGGTATAGCGGCTAACGTGGTAGACTGCATCATTGTAGTAAGTGAGTTTGGATTTATGTCGCGCTATTACATATCTTTTCGGACTTATGCACAAAGAAAAAGCAAGAACTCCCCTATTTTTCTCAGTTATCGTTTTTCTACAAGTATGGCTTTTCCTTTAAATAACCCACAGTGGGTGATATGCAATTAAACATAGAAACCAAATCATGTATATTAAATAGGAACAGCTTGTTTGTCTCTTTTCAAGACCACAAATCAGTTTGTAGAGTTTTATATATATATATATATATATATATATATATATTTGCTACATTTGCATGTAAATAGTCATCTGACGAGACGGTGAGTATTGTAATATTCTCCGCCGAAATAAATAACGACTTAACCGAGTTTGAGTCTCCATCAAATTGTACTATATATATATATATATATATAGAGAGAGAGAGAGAGAGAGAAAATGAGTTGACCGACTGTAGGTACAACACCGGGTTGTAGAAAAGGGTGCAACTCCCTCTACAAGATTGCTCCACTTACCCTTGATTTGCACCAAATAATTCCCAGTGTTAAGCGACGAGTCATTAAGTACCATTTTTTGAGTCTTTGGTATAACTCAGCCTGAGATTGAACACTGGTCTCCCGGACCATTTGCAAACACGCTAACTATAATGCCAATATCATGACGGCAGCATGGATTCCCTTGACTCTCACTCTTGATTCCTCTCTACCATCCCTCATTTTCCGATCTTCTAGATGGCATCTAGTGCACTACTTACATAAATGCTTACAGAACTCAGAAAACATTTTTAACGTAAAAGAAAATGTTATCCATAAAAGAATAAAGTGGTCACATTGATATATGGTGTGTAAGAATGAACAATAATTAGCAGAAAAGCAAGATGGTCCAAATCATACAGAATTTAGATTTTCAAATATTTGATTAAGAATTATCTTAACTAAATGTATTACTCATATTTTATTAAAAAGTACAACGTAGTAATTTTCTGAACATTTTGCTCAGATGTGGCACAAGGCCGTATGAATGGGGCACCCAATGAGACTCGAACTCACTCGTGAAAGTTTGCTAGTCTAGCTTGCTAACTATTACACCACCTGTAATAAATAAGTGTCAAGACTGGAGAGCTTAAATTATTATGTCTTTAGGTCTAAAATTCAGGACAAAAGTAAACATTTAAATCAACATTCTCACGAGGGTCACACAAATTACAAAAAATTTAATCAAATTTCCCTCAACGCTTTTAACTTTGTAAAACAATGTAAACGTATCATTTATAAATGCATTTTCTGTTATGTTGATGTTTTTCATAAGAGCAAATATCGTTTATATCGGTTAAGTGATTATTAAATAGATTGCAGTCATTCAAGTCTTGACATGGAAACTGATGAATTATCTAGTTTAACAATTATAAATCTGAACAATATCTGTAACCAGTGACATTAGTATTAGTTTAATATTTACTTGAATTTTACCGTTAATGTTTGATCTATTTGATTAATATTTACAAGAGATAATGCAAAAAATAAATTATTGAAGAAAAGGAATAATTTCTGTTCATAATTGGGCTACGGATATATTTTTATGTAGATATCTTTGCTTAATCAGAAACAGAGGTTGCTTAAAGTGCCTATTGTAACCCAGTTGTTATATATCTAAGCACTATGGTTTAAATTTTATCTAGCCATGGATTAAACGGTACGACTACAGTTATTATATAAGGGTGGCTTTGGCCATAAATCATCCGTGATGATTGATATATCATTAAGATAAAGAACATAAATGAACAGCTATGGATAAATTGTAGGGTATACTATGCTATCAAGCCTTGGAAAAGCAACCAGTCCAGGAAAAAGAAAACACTAAATTCAAAAAAGCTGTACTTCTCTTAAAGTATGATAGTGTGTCACCTCCTGTCCGAAGCAGAAGAGATAGATAAATACACTAGCACTGAAATCGCACATCACTGGATAGCTTAAGTAATCCTATTAAAGGGGATGTCGATGAAGCTTGGACAATATACATTTTTATTAAAAGTGTTAAATATTCAACGGCAGTCACTTAAGTAGTACTCGAGCAAAAGAGTTTTACTCTTAAGTGAATTGTAAACATATCAGCGCCATGACCTCTTAGGGAATAGTTAGCCTAGATAACAGAAGTTAAATCATATGATCACAGAAATATGATAACTTGAGAACATTGCCATGACGCAAGAAGTTCACTTACCCTGTCTCTGTAGAAATATAATATTACGGTGCCTTAAACACTTCCAAATGGGCGGAACTGAAAAACGTTAGCACAACCTACATTAATTATGCCAATAGTGGTATTACCAGTGATTGGGAAAGGGTATGATAAGCACATTTTTGTAATTATTTCACTTTATCAAAAAATGAATAAATAAATAAAAATAAAATAAATATAAATAAAAGAATAAAAAAAAATCTAAGAAGCAAGTACAAAAAAAAAAATGACTATTTTTGTTTTGGACGTAATCTATCTTTTTCATTAAAATGGATTTTAATGATAATGGGGATATTGCAAGAGTTCTTATTTCAATAATTTATACATCTGCAGCAACCTCTGTCGGTATAGCATTTTATATATATATATATATATATATATATATATATATATATATATATATATATATATATATATATACCTTTAAGAAATGTAGGAATCCAGATATTATTCCTCCTGCTATGGTAAATAGTAGGACACACTATTTCTTTAACCTTGGAATGGAAACCGATTTCGGAAAGAGAAAACTCTTAATTTAAACCTAAAAAACTTCGCTGAAAAATCGACCGTGTGTCACATTTTGCTTATGTGGAAGAGTCGGTGAATAGGTATATCGACGTTTGTAAATAATTATCTATTCCACGGACGACAAGCAAAGGGGAGTTTCTGGGAGTTGTTTTTTTTTTTAATAATTTAAACCATGTAAATTGGGTCATATATCCATGCAAAAAAAATCCTGGTTTTCTTTGTCTTTGCTTCATGAGACTCAGAAAAACCTACATGTGTACAAACTTTGCTATATTTGTATAAACTGTTGAAATAAGAACTATTTGAAAATCCTTGATGGTAAATATATACTAGCGAAAAAGATTGAAAGCAATGTAGAAAATAATTCTTTTTTGATTTGTACTCATTTCGTGAATTTATATTCTTCCTTTATTCATATTTATTTTATGATTTTCGCGTATTCTATTTTATCTGTTTTTATTTTATTTATCGTTTTTTTTTTATTTTATTGTTTTTGCATGGATATTGAGTTGATAGGAAGTGAGTGTGTTGCAATTTTACTGTCGGAAGGAATGAATTCGTCAAATCAAATTTAGATATTGGGCGTGACTGGTAGCGTTACACTTCACGTTAATACCCTTGGAGGATGCATTGTAGTTTATTTTACTTCCTTGCCATCGATTGGTAATTAATTGTGTAGAGGAGGCTTTTTAGTCTTGGTAAGGCAATCAATTTTGAAAGGAAAAAAGGTTAGGATATTGAATTTGAAATTCCACCTTATAAACTCCACATAATTGTTCAAGAAGGCAGAGAGAAAAACAGCAGATTGCACAACGTCCAGGGAGAAATGATTGGAAGTAACAAAAGAAAAAAAAAAAGAGAAAAAAGAAAAAAACAAACAACTACGTTATCAAAACCTTGATTTATCTAAGTCAATTGGGGCAATAGAAGAGAACAAATGCATCACTGCAATGGGATAAGGTCTCCCACCCAAAGACTATCCTGGACACGACACTAAACAGACTGATGGTGAGGCTCCAGTAATGCAGGGTCTTGGGGAATGTGGAGTACTCCTTCATTGTCATCGCTCCCAAATTCACTCTAGCTCGGAGTGGTAGCACCTAACAGATTCCTATCTATGGATCAAATAAAAATGTTTGATATTTAAATTGCGTTCAAACAAATGACTTATCTTAAAATGAATTTTTAGAAAATGAACTGTTCAACCATTTGACTATGTGTAAACAAATGACTGTCTTATTGAATCACAGTGATACATAGAAATACTTTGAACCATTTGACTTTATGCAAACAAATGAATAGCATTAAATAGAATGATTAGTATTAAATAGCAATACTTGGAACCACTTCAATGTCGGGTACAAAAATGGTTAATATTGAATAGAATTATTAGTATTAGATCGCAATAATCAAAGCCATTTAACTGTGTAGAAACAATAGTAATACTACAGTGCAAATAAATTAGTTCTAACTCATTTAAAAAATGAAATTACCTAAAATCTATTCACTTACAAATCATATATGTACATTCATTTAAATGTATGCTAACAAATGATCAAGAGTAAATAGAAATACTCGAAACCGTTTAACAGCGTGTAAATAACAACTGATTAGCTCAGGCTGGTTTAGAAAGGTTATCTATAAAATGTATAAAGATATCACACACACACACACACACACACACACACACACACACACACACACATATATATATATATATATATATATATACAAAGGATTTGACATTAAATAACCGACAATGATTTATATGTCGTAAAACCCAACCCAACCAAACCTTGAACTCTTACAAACTATACAGAATTGACCTTCGAGGTTGCTTGTGATCTTTAGTAAATCATATAGCAAAATATGGCCTTTTCTTTCCCGATAGAGTAAGATAGATTGACTGATGCTATGGGCATGTCAACCCTTCAAGGATTATTTTAATGGAAGGGGATTGCGTCCATTTTACGTTCATAATCACATTTTTTTCTAAGTTCTTTCTGAATAGTTTTTCCCCCGGGATCCTATCGAATAGAAACTATTTTTAAATTGACTTATCTGACCCATTTAACAGGTACTACATACAAAGTGTCTGAGTAAACCTGGGGAAAATGGCAATTATTAGGTACTCCACGATCCTCAGATTTCTAGAAATGGAGCCTTATCAAATGCAGTTAGTGTACTATGTTCACCGATTATTTAAAAAACCTTACCACTATGCAATCAGCCGTTGTAAGTTTTAAAATTAGGGCGTTAAACGGGGTAAATTAGTAACCTTTATATAAAGTATACACAGTATTCTGCTTCATAAGATTTGAAACAAGGTGGTCACATCCAATCTCAGAGGTCACTATGTTCACCGAACGATATCGCTTATAAAGATGATACCGCCGCTCATTTTGTTAAAAAACTTTACAGCAACTCATGTAAGAGGTCCGTTGCTATAAAGAAAAAATGAATTTAGATTAAGCAAATAGTCTTTGCGTTGCAGTTCATGTTCTGTCTTTGGTATGGTTTGGCATAGTATTATTTTCTGGAATATCAACTTGTTACGAGTTATTTAATTCCAATATAATGTTTCACTGCATTTTTTAAATTGCACCTTTTTTTTTCATTTTACTCTAAATATTGGTTTGCTCACAGTTATATAATTATGAGTATTCCAAATCTAATTCTAATAATTTATTTACAGTTAGGTCGAGGAAAGTTCGGGGAAATTATGGCTAAAGTGTTGGACTGGTGCCTCAAAGTGAGCGTGTTCAAATTCCATTCACTTTCGGACTAAAACTCTCGAGAAAAGAATGAGTCCCTTGCTACAGGTTAAATATTATCACTGCTGTTCCTCTCCAAGACTGTGTAGCATTAAATAAACCACCAAGGTTAATATGCCATTTAACAAAGAAACAAAATCAAATGGTTTCAATGAATTATTTCTCTTTGTAAAGATAAATTATTTGCTTACAGTTAAATGGTTTCAAGTAAGTAATAATAATTCTACACAATGGAAAATTATAGTTTGAAGAAACCATTAATACAAAAAATCCGCACATAGCTATAGTCGGAATTTGCTAAGCTTTTTGCTTAGATGCAACACAAGACCGCATTAATGGGGCACCGAATGAGACTCGAGCTCAATCGTGAAGATTTTCTAGTCTAGATTGCTAACCATAATTATCCAGTGTGCTGAAGCTGTAGAATACACCGACTGCTTCTGTGCAGAGGGGTAAGACTCCCTCCCCAACGAATATCCTGTTATGACTTTAAAAAGTCTGATAATGAGGTTCCTGTAATACTGGAGCTTTGGAGAATGCGGAATACCCCTTCATTGCCATCGCTCCCAGGTCCCCTCTGGCCTTAAGTGGTAGCACCTGTTAGGGTCATATCTACGCGTATAATAGAGCTAAACTGCGTACTTATGCTAAACTGAATTGCTTGAAATAGAACTTTGGACATTCAACTGTATGTGGACAAAAACTATACTTATACTAAACTAATTGTTTGAATTAGCAAAGTTTGAGTCAACTGAATAGCTGTAAGTCGAAATATTTTTGACTATTAAACTGTCTACTCATACTAAACTGAATTATTTGAAATAGAAGTGATTATTTGTACAAAAAGTCATTTGGCATTTAATAACATAGAAAGGTTGAAATGCTATAAAACCTAACTAACCAACATTATTCGTATACAGCTATATGCATCAAGTATTCCTGTATAATACAAATAATTTTCAAACGGACTCATAGACAAAACCCAAACAGGTATTACCATCATAGTAGACCTGGGCGGTTAGGGAACAAGGCAGTCGCTCTACACTCTCCGGAGTACCAGATCTAGAGCCTCTCCATCAGGTGAAGTTCAATGTAATCCTAAGGACATCCCTTTGATTTAACGGGGGTGGCCTTACCGCTGAGAAGGTGATGAAGTCAGCGTATTTCATGCTCAACCAATAGCGTGAATGTTACATCTTTGGTCTTTTGTTCACAGCAATGCTCGGAACGGCTTCTAGTCATTTTCGAATTCTTTTTCTACCAGTATGCCATTTTGAACGGAAGGAAAAACGAATTTATGGACATTACTTTTTGTTGTGGTTTTTAGGGAATTTTTTGTAAAAAAAAAAAATTAAATATAGAACACATTGAGAGTGTTCAAGTAAGTTTTTTTGTAGTAAAGAAATCAATAACAGGTAAGATATACATTTTTTTCTTTAATAAGTGGATATCCTAACAATAGAATATTCTTTGAACACACTATATCAACTTATTTACATTAATTCTCAACTTTTTTTTTCTTTTTTTTTTGTTTAGGTTGGCAGGTTTGTCTCATTGGGGCAATTTATTTTGATTATACGTCGTATTCTTAAAGGTGTACGTGCAAAAACCCTGATGCAACAATATTATTTGTCGACTTCTCCAAGGTCTTTGACACAGGGAAGATGGAGTAAATAGTACTTTCCTACAACCTACCCAAAGAAACCGTTGCAGCCATAATGATTCTATATAAAAACACGAAAGTGAAAGTCTGCTCCCCGGATGGAGACACAGACTACTTCGACATTTTAGCAGGTGTGCTGAGAGGAGATACATTAGCCTCATACCTGTTTGTCATATGACTTTGCTAAGTGCTTAGATTGATGTAATGAAAGATAAAGGTTTCAAGCTGGCAAAGGAAAGAAGCAGAAGATACCCCCGACAAATAACTGCAGACGCGGACTACACCAATGACATAGATCTTCTGCCAAATACACCAGCACAAGCCAAAACCCCGCCACATAGTCTGAAATGAGCAGCTGCTGGCATAGACCTCCAAGTCAACACTGAAAAGACGGAATACATATTGTTTTAATCAAAGAGAGGACTAAATTATAGTCCTCTGAAATTAGTAGACAAGTTCACCTACCTAGGAAGCAGTGTCTCATCAACCGAGAAAAACATTAACACGTGACTACCAAAGGCATGGCCAGCTATCATTAGGCTAACGGTCATGTGGAAATCATACCCGACTGATAAAATGAAATTCAATTTTTTCCAAGCAGCGGTCGTGGTGATACTGATATATGGATGCACTAGATGGACGATAACTAAACGTATGGAGAAAAGAAAGACGGCAACTACACAAAAATGCTGTGATCAATATTGAACAATTCCTGGAAGCAACACCCGACAAAACAGTAGCTGTACGGTTCCCTACCACTTATCACGAAAACTCTCCAAGTTAGACGAACCAGACATGTGGAACACTGCTGGAGAAGTAAGGTTGAACTTAAAAGCGGCATACTCATGTGGACCCCTTCACGATGACCTGGTAGAACCTATATACAACAGCTCTGAGCCGACACAGTATACAGCGTTTAAGACCTATTGGGAGCAATGGATTAGAGTGAGAGGTGACGAGAGAGGGTCAGGGAGATCTGTGGTGGCAGCTTGACATGATGATGATGATTACCCCTATCAGTAGAGTTAACATACGAAGACAGTGCGTATGCTCTGCAGCAGAAAAAATCATTTCAAAATTGGTGGGGTCCTTAAAATGACACTAACAAAAAGTTTTAGACACACTTCGACTGATGGAAAACTCACTGGACTTAGTTTGTCGAATTCATAGACGATTATTTGGTGGAAATTAATGTTTCATTTATTTTTCATTCACGTCTTGGAAAATACTTCTTCTGTTTCGATACTTTGTTGTCCATAGTAATTATAATAATCACCAACAAAT
This sequence comes from Sepioteuthis lessoniana, assembly GCA_963585895.1. Taxonomy (NCBI): domain Eukaryota; kingdom Metazoa; phylum Mollusca; class Cephalopoda; order Myopsida; family Loliginidae; genus Sepioteuthis; species Sepioteuthis lessoniana. The sequence goes on along the minus strand of OY757905.1, from coordinate 99,993,835 downwards.
TTTCAAATAATTACCCAATTTAAAATTTCGAGAATTTTCCAAAATATTTATGTCCATACAGCTTTTCCATGAAATTACTTCTAAGTCAGTCGACAGAAAATAGAATACGTCAACGGCATTCTCTGCGGAGGGGCAAGACATCCAAAAATAGAGGTATAAACTGACTAATAGTGATCCTTTAGTTCTGGAGACGGAGGGAATGTATAATCACTAATTCGTTGCCATTACTTCAAGGTCCACTCCGATCAGCAGTGGTAATAACTGCTGGGGTCGTATTTATGGGTAAAGTAAACCTGTTTGAAAATTATAAGCTCTAGACGTGAATACTTGAAGCCATTTAACAGTTCTCAAGTTTGTTAATTTTTTTTATTGGAATGCTTGAATATTTGATATCATATACTTCTCTACTAACTAATTGATATTATCATTATAGAGGAATAATTATCTTAGACATTATAATGGTGAATAAAATATTTTAAGAACTGTTACATGAAGCTATTATTGTTTACAATTTATTATTATTATTATTGGTTATTTGAAAACAAACATGTGTTTAAGAAAGAGACGGATTTTGATTTTAAATGACGCAACAAAAGTTGACAGGTCATAAAACCACTGAACTATCTTAAATGACTAACTGGTTAGACACCGTTGAATTAATAAAGTACAATATAGATTTGTGATGCAAGTTTAAATGTTGCCAGAGGCATATTCTTTATTTTCGGATTATGCTATTATTACTTGATATATGAGAACAATTGAAAAAAACACAGACGTTCTGTGCAAACGCTGACCTAACAAAAATTTTCAAGCACTGTAGATTACCGTGGACATTGCTTTATTCTTTAAGATTTAGAAATTTATGTGTATTGATCTTATAGGAATCTTTCGATAATGCGCTGTTTGCACACACACACACACACACACACACACACACACACACACACACACACACACACACACACACACACACACACACACACATATATATATATATATATATATATATATATATATATATATATATATATATGTATATAGGGTGTTTCAAAATAGATGCAACCCAATAATGCGATAATAATTTATTAGTGAGACCAGCACAATGGCGGTCATTTGGAACACGTCCTGTAAAAAATGCATCTTTGAGCTTGAGACATTAAATCATTGTTCTTCTTTTTATAATTGGAATTATATTAGTTTCCAAGACGTTTCTTATCTCAGTAATAAATTATTTTCATATAAATACGTGGCATATATTTTGAGACAGTTTTGAATGATTTTGTCTCCAAAAGAATATTGACACAAAACATTTTTCTTCTCTGGTTCAAGACATTGTGATCGAGGATTAATAGTTGTTATAGTATACTGTTTTCAAATCTGCAACAAAAAAGAACACAGCATTATTAATTGTTGAGTAATTAGTAGTCACATTGGCCCAATGTATATTAATACACCTTATATATATATATATATATATATATATAGGTTCACGTAAATGTCATACATTTTTTTCCTGGTGACAATATCTCACGCTATATTGACGTTTGATCAATTACATCTGATCAGGTTTACTGCACATTTGATGAAGCTTATAATATATTAATCCTGCACAAATATTACTATTAAAAAAACTGTTTACCTTAACGTGAATTTTTTTGGAAGTAGATTAACCTATCTCGTTTCATAAGCAGAGTAAATTTCTTTAAAACCCGTTAATGATTTGGATTTTTGTGTCTGCCTAAAAATCGTCTTTGGAGAGTCGACTTAGAATTTTCCCCTTTATATTTCCGTATATTAGATCCGGTAAACGGCTTTAAAAAAATTCAAATGACTTTTAAACACGACATAAAAAGCAAATAGCTGAAGTCAGCTATCTAATACGGTGAATAGATTTGAATAGGATGAAATGACATGTTGGAGTGATTGAAAAAATGTATATCTTGAAGCACATTGCAGTAATTGAGGTGTATTTATTGGGTGGGTGTGTGCCTGAAAATTAGAGAGATCTGCGAATTTTCCGATTAATTTGTGATATATAAGTTTAGCCAGTCACCACGGAATTAGTTTTCTCGCACCACCATTCGATTGAGAATTGTGTTATCTTGTTGGAAAAGACCATCACTACTGGGAAAAGAGATAAGGTTTGAAAATAGTTTGCAACCAGATTTATATATTTCACATCAAAACAGATTATGTTTATGTTAAGAGTCAGGATAAAACCACTGGGACAAGAGAAATATGATGAGCAGCATTAAAAAATATTTTATAGAATTTTACAGACCCATGTAGGGTTTTAGGAGTGGGTAAAAAATCCCGACAATTTCTCAGTGTTGTTTTTTTTTTATGGGGAGGAGAAAATCCTTACAATTTCCCCGGAGTAGATTTTTCGGGAAAGGTGAAAAATCCATAAAATCTCATCATGTAGTATTTTTTGAGAATGTTTGAAATCTATAAAATTTCCTCATGTAGTTTCATGGATAAAAATTGGAGGGATACGATTAAAGGCTTAAATATCAACCTGAGGCACTAAGGGAAGGTGAAGAATCCATACAATTTCTTCACGAAATTTTTTAGGAGGATAAAAATACCTACAATTTCACTTTGTAGTCTTTTTTCCAGAATGTCACAAATCCTAATGATTTCATCTTGAAATCTTTTTCGGAATGTGACAAATCCCTTTAATTTCACCAAGTAGTTTTTTAAGTGTTACAAATCCTTGCAATCATCCATTTTTTTTTTGACAAAATTACAAATCCCAACAGTTTTCCCATGTATCATTTCCATGAATTCAAGAAATATCTCCTACAGATATTCTATAGCATTCCTGATTAAGTAATTTTCGAGAAACAAACCTGGCAAATTTTGTTTTATAAATAAACTTGCTTAAATATCACTGTCAGTGGACATTAAAGTCAATTAAACTCATTAAAATTAAACTCATTGAAATTAATCTTATTACTATATAAGTCACATCCTTTTTAGAGAATCAATTTCAGATCTAAATAAGGAGAAGTACATCAAAATAATTATTTCATAGTTATCTTCTTTTAATAAATTCTGGTGGTTTATGTGAGCGCAAACAGAGTTACCATACAATCAAATAGCAAAATAGCCTGCGATGTCACATAAGTTAAAACAGAATATAGTTTCAGTCATGGCTTTATAAAATATAATTGATCAGATTTATATCATTCCAAAAAGTTTTGCATTCCACTAATGCCGTTGGGGAAACCTATGCCTGAAATTAATAAAGCTATCTTAAAAGCTTCAGGAGAGCAAGTAAGTAATGATTTTTTTTATTAACGAATTCCTTGACATTTTTTCTCAATATTCCACCTTTTCAACGTAAGACGAACCATTTCTTATTGCAACTAACAGAAAAAAAGCACACTTCATGGTATGTCAGATTCTGAAAATTGAAGGGTTGAATGTCTCGTATCAAAATCGTGATTAGGATGTTTTAAGATCATATAGTAAACATATTTTTCTATTTCAAAGATTTGCCAAACTAATAAGTCATTTTGGATCCATCATAGGTCACGTTTCTTTATGATACCAACACTATTGGCCAATTAAAGATAAATTTTTTCTTGTTCAAATATTTACAAAGAATACTATCTATCTATCTATCGTGGCACTTTGACTCTGGTCGCTCTCAGTTAGTGTCACTCTTTTAAGGCTTGAAAATTACTTTGATTTGCGACAGGGTTTCTTTACTTTCGTTATAGCGTTGCAAACGAGCATTGTGGCCTCGTTTCGTGACATCATATTGTGTTATTTGAATGACACAATATAAAATCGTCAAACACGTCAGTAATTTATATTTTTTATAATAATAATTTCTTTATAGCTCTTATTTTGTTATGATTTATTTAAATGTTTTTATAGTCGTAAATTAGATTATGAATGAGGAGTGAGGGAATGAACCTGCAACCTCCAGCCGATTTTCTCCTTATAAGCTTAGGGAACCAACGCCTATAACCGTTACGCTATGTATCCTGCTGGAAATAACAATGAAGATAAAGACAATAGACCAAAAACCCTAAATGATAAAAATTATTGAGCTTCGCCTCAATTATTTAGACAACAAAGCGAAACTCTTAGTAACGGGTTTAGCTCTAACCCCTCACAATTATAGTTTCCATAGCACACACACACACATATATATATATGTGTGTGTGTCTGCGTGCGTGCATCAATTAGAAATTAAATTCAAATAATATTTTGAAAAAAATTGCTTTATGATATAATGTTAGAGCAGGGATAAAAAGCAACTATGTTCGAATTCCGATATGTTGAAGTTTGTAACGTGAAGTTTTCTTTAAACTACACAATCTGTTGACAACTTTTAATTGCGTGCTCCACAGGAAAATTCAAGTAACGTATTTCAAGTGTTCCTAGTTCAAATATTGTTGGTTATATATATATATATATATATATATATATATATATATATATATATATATATATATATATATATATATATATATATATATATATATATATATATATATATATATATATATATATATATATATATATATATATATATATATATAAAACAGTTGATCATATCTGCAGCTTAACACAATAATTAGATGGATTTTAGATTAATTTTAAAGAGTATTGGCATTATGGTTTGAGTGTTCACCAATGGCCCGGGAGACCTCGGTTCAATCCCATGTCGAATCATACCAAAGACTAAATAAATGGTACTTGATGCTACTTTGCACTCAGCCTTATAAGGTAAGGATCAATGGTAAAGTGAAACAATCCAGTGAAAGGAGTAGCGCTCTTCCCTACACCTTTGCGTAGAAACTATCGAAAAGGGAGCCTTTGGGTCACCCTCGACTACTGTGGCCAACTCTTTTTTTTTATAAATGATATGAAGTTTTAAATGATAGGAGTAAAAAAAGTTGGCGATCGTAGTCGAGGGTGACCAGAAGCTTCCCTTTTCAATAGCTACCACACCAAGGTGTAGGGGAGGGTGCTACTCTTTTCCTTGGATTGCTCCACTTCAGCCTTGATACGTACCTTATATTGCTGTGTGTTAAGCAAGGAAGCATCAAGTACCATCTTAAATCTTTGGTATGGTGTGACCTAGGATTGAACCCATGCCTCGAACCATTGGCGAACACTCTACCCACTAGACCAAGAAGCTGTCGACCTTGGTCCGGGAGAGGCTAGAATCGGTAGAGCCTTGGGTTCAATCTCAGGTCAGACATACCAAAGATTTAAGATGGTACTTGATACCATCCTTGCTTAACACTCAGCAATATAAGGTACGTATCAGGGTGAAAGTGGAGCAATCCCGGAAAGGAGTAGCACCCTCCCCTACACCTAGTTGTTGTAGCTATCGAAAAGGGAGCCTTCTGGTCGCTCTCGACTATCGTCGCAAACTTTACTTTCTTTATATGATAGGAAGTAAACCTTCATTAAAAAAAAATCTTCTATTGTGTAATAATTACAGCTTTTCTTATTTCATCTACTCAAGTCTAATACTTGACTAATTCGATTAGTATTTACAATGGAATTTTATGCATCATCAAAGAAAAAGATTACATTAAAAATAACTTTTTTTAGAAAATAAATGTGTTTTTTGTTGATTAAGCTATAGACACATTTAATTGCTTTTTTCATCTTTAGGCTTCTGGCCTTTTAACGTATCCGTGTAAATGTTTTTTTTCATTAATAAGCTGTGGACCTACGGCGATAACTACGTAAACATCTACGTAGGATATAAGTTTTCAATTTGTATATTTACCATAAAATCTATGAGTAAATCCCTCATCATTTTACCAATTTGAAAATGTACAAGTTAAGCTATACTTTGATACATTTGAAACCATCTGGGCTCGTAAATGGAATAGAGTTCAAACTCAAAACATGAAAAGGAAATTGAAATTATTTAACTCAATCAAGTATTAAACTGAATTAAAACAGCATGTTTAATTAATTTTAAGGAGCATTTGATGTTTTGAATTCATCCATCCAATTTAATAGGTTGATAAATATCTAGAATAATTAGGATTCTTCTTAACATACAATCGCTACATGTTGTAGGAAGTAAACGTTTATGTATAGTAATAATACTAGTCTTGGTAGTTGCATGTTTGATTCTGTGTTCTAATCAGCCGAAAGTCGGGCGACCATACGTCAAAAGATACATCACAGAAAATTTGACAACCTTCTTAAGTTCGTTCTGTGGTTATTCCAGTCGTGTTGAGGCAAACGTGCTGGATTACGAAATCGTTATAAGTAAGTTCGAATTCCATTAGCGCAATAACTTTCTCTTTCAGAGGAGGTGCCCGTGGTGTAATGTTTATCGTCGAAGGAAATGGACACGGCGACACGAGTTCAAATCCTGGACCAGCCTAATTTAATTTCACATAGCACTAATACCCTTGGGAAAGGTATGAATCCAATTATTCTCCCTCCAGCTATGGGTAAATAGTAGGATAGACTGAACCCTTCAGCCTTGGTGTGGCAACTAGTCTAGAAGAAGGAAAATTCTGAATTCAAACCTGTTAAACTCAGCTTAAAAAATTGACCTTGTGTCATATCCTACCCGAGTGGAGGGGTTGGGTAAATATGAGTAACTTTCTCTTTCAGATTAATACCCAATGAATCCCCTTATCTTCCTAATTAATGGGTTAAAAGGTACGACAACCCTTCTTCTCGAAGGTTGGGTTTGGCATTGAATAACCCACGAACATTGATATACCATTAAACAATAACACCAAATTTAAAATCTATTCTCAATATTTTACCTTGATATTCAGTGCGAGGAATCCTTCATTTAGATTCGTATCTCCATGAAAACAAATAGGATATCATCATTATTAATTTAAAAGTTGATTAATCCATTTTAAAGATCTTTTTTAATTGACTTTGTCATTAAGGTAACTGAGGAAAAATCAATGATATCCCTGTATAATTATGCTGTTTTCAAAATTTTTTAAAAAGATTATATCTCCATTTATTTGATATAAAAACTATATCATTTGCCTGGAACTAGTCAATCAAAATGATGATTAACTGATTACTTTTAAAAGCGTGTGAACCCGTATTGTGTTATTTCATGCCTTGAGGTCAGGGAATTGCTCTGGCGTTCAAATTTCCATCTTCTGTGTTTGTTTTTTTGTTTTTTTTAATGATTGGTTGATGGGATTTTAAAAGCATTTCAACCCGTCAGCAGTTATGTTATGCTTAGAGGTTGAGAAATTTCGTACATTGTACATTTAGATTTATACTGTTGTGTAGTTTTATAAGATTTTTGTTCACGGTTATATGATATCAGATATTTCTATCTAATGTGCATTATTTATCAGCAGATGTTAGACAGATTGTTAGACCTGTTGATTTTAACGGTATATCAACCTGTCTAGAGTTATATTATGCGTAGGAATTTAGGTATTCATTGTACATTCAAACTAACTTTTTTTTGTTCTTTCTTAAGAATTTTCTTTTTAAACATGGTCATCTTGAACAAGAATAATTTTTAAGCAGATCTATTTGACCAATAGATGAGGCCTTAATGGCTCAATAAACCAAAGAAATGGTAAGATCATTAGAATGTGAGGTTCTTACAAATCCTCCATACTCACGAGTATAAACAAATCTTAATTTGTTATAATCACCAAAACATTTTATCGGTGACCAAAACATTTAGAAAGGTAGAAATTGAAAATGATTTTTTAAAATGTCTTCGGGAAAAAAAATATCACCATTCTTTCTAACGGGGAATCAAAAATTTTCCAGAAGACCATTCATTAACAAGAAGAAAATAGCTTTTTAACTCGTGAGTTTTCCATTCTAGCAGACCATAGTAATGAAATAAAATAAAACGACACATTAGACGAATATAGGGATCTTAACAGGGTGCTGAAAAAACTATGGAACATTAAAGTTGTTGGTGACATTCATTGTATTTGGTGTGATAGGAACGGTCCCCAACGGCCTAGAAAGAATATTGGGAAAAGTGGAGATCAGTGGGAGAATTGACACCTCGTAAAGGAAAAATCTCACCAAAGATCTGTATACCACGAAGTCTTCCTCTGTAAGAGATTCTGGATATTCTTAAACCGGACGTGGGAGGAACTCGTCACCATTGATAATTATGCAGATACAGCAATTCAGAGATTCGATGAATTTATAGACAAGAGCAAATATATGTTGATTATAGCAGCAAGTAATACCAATAACAACACGAAAACAACTATCATGAAAACCTGAAAAAAATAGGCAGAAAACAACTAAATGAATAATTCAGGCGCTAAATTAAGATAATTGTAGATTAGATGACCAGGATATGTTGACAAAATGAGTTAATGCCGGAAATTGGCATAAAAGAAATACAAGAGTAGGCACACATGGATGGGTAATGGGAACTGAAAACTCTGCAAGCGATTAAAGTTTGACCATACAAACAAGAACCAGTTTAAGAAAATGAGACGCATAGAATTTTCTGTTAATTTGAAATTGAAATTTTTCTGTTTCAGCAGATCGTTGAGAGAAAATAAATGCCACCCCACCCAAAAAAAATGGACAAATACTTGATCTTTTCAGGGAGCATAAAAAAGTTATAGAAAATGAATGTAATTGTGATACCACTCGGAGTTTGAATCCTGACCAAACTCTTCAAGAATCTGGAAAACAGACTGAATGAACTGCAGATCAGAGGAAGGATTGAGATCATTCAGACCACAAAAATGCAAAATAAGCAAGAAAACATAAAAACATCAAAGGTATTTGAGGAGGATTTTGTGAAAAGCCGAAGAAAAAGAATCAATTACATTATAAAGGAATGAGCAAACAGTTACAGAAAGGATACAAGAGCAAGGATGATTTGATGGGAAGGGCAACCATCTGGGAACTGTTCTAACAACTGAATTTTCAACCTGTGAGTCCATGGCTTATGCATATATCAGACTTTGTCACGGAAAATGAAACAAAATTTTTTCTGCGATTTTAAAATAAAAACAAACTTGCCCATCTAGACTAGAATAACAGACCTTGTCATGGAAAAGAATTAGTCAGCTATATGACTTCATAGTTCCATTCTACAAGAGAATTAGTCAGCTATGTGACTTCATACTTCCATTCTAAAGGAGAAAAATTTCAAATGGATAAATAACGTGATCTTTAAAAGACACTTATGGAACAGGAGATCATTGAGATACCAATATTTAAAGCGGATTCAGTTGATCACTTTTTGCAATGATGATAAATTCCTCTCTCTCTCTATGTCTCTGTCTCTGTCTCTCTCTCTCTGTGTCTGTCTGTCTGTCTCTCTCTCTCTCTCTTGTTCTCTCTCTTTTTTGCTAAACTAACTTAATTTAATTAACATCATCAAGAATTTAACCTTTACGCTTCTCTGGTAGCCATTACTCAGTCTAGAAATGCAAAAACCACAGGGTTTTTAAACATTTATTTTTCAATGACAGGAAAAAAAAACTTCATCGAATAAAAAGTCCTATTATTTGTTTAGGAATTTTTTTAGTCGAATCATATAATCTAAACTGCTGAAAAAAGATAAAGAATCGATTTAGGTGATGCAGCGTACAGAAAATTAGGTCCCTATTTAGTAGTATACTTTCTCTGAAAATCATACGTTCAATTGTAACTTGACTTTTTTTTCAAAAATTACTATGCGAAAAACATGCCCCGGTGACTTCTAAGTAACCATAAAAAAATAGTGGTCATATCTGTCCATGAATTAGAAAAAGTTAGATAAAAACCAGATTTGATGATTGTAAAATCAATAACAAGTCAAAACCGACATAAGATGACTGTAAAATAAAAATAAAAAATGAGACAAAAATAGCATTTGTGAAGTGGAAGATAAAGATGAAATAAAAACGAGATGTAATGAGTGTTAGATTAAAAACAAGATTTAATGATTGGAAAATCAAAAATGAGACAAAAACAAGTTTTAGGAAGTATAAGAATAAAGAATAGGCAAAAACGAGATCTGATTATTGTAAAAAGCAAAATCAAGACAAAAACCAAGTCTTGTTGATTGTAAGAATCAATAAACAATTCTCTCCTTTTCTTTTTGTTTCTTTTTGTTTTCTATTTCGGTTTATACTGACACAGTTTTTGTTTAATAGCTCAATGCATATTAATGGCATGTCTACCAGTCTAGGGTTATTTTATGCCAAGAGGCCGGGGAATAAGGCACGTTGTACATCTAGTATTATATGTTCGTAGTTACTAGTTTTGAAGATTCGTTGGCCTATTCGAGAATGGTGTTATAGGTTTACTTTGTATGGTATTGATCAGTTTTACCTTTATAATTTTTGGTATAATTTTGCTTCTCAAAAAAAGGATAGACTTTCATCTTTGTTGATATATACAAATAGATGTTTCAAATCAATTACATTGAAAGGTGTTTTCTGAGAAAGTGTTGAACAGTGCAGGGCATTCGACACATTATACATTGAAATTGTTTTTCTTGATTTAGCATGAGAAGTATATATAAGACTTGTTTTAACAAAACGTAACCAGGATGTATTGACTTGTCCTTTTTTTAATTTCCTGAATGCTGGTGTCCAGTATCATAGAGTTGGTTCGATTTAGAATAGCTTATTGTGAATGTTGTTATTCCTGTGTCTTTTTGTCATTTTTTACATAGATAATTAAATTTTTAATACTGCGAATACTTTTCAACTAGGAAATGATGTAGTCAACATTTAATTGAAGACAGCCTCTTGTATTTGTGTGAGTTGTTAAGTGGAAGCAGCCGAGCATTTCGAAGGAGGAGTTTTCATCCTATATACATTTTTCGACAGAAAAAAATTAATTAAGTTCAATAAACCAACCGACAGAGGCGGAAAAAAATTAAAAAAATACTTGTTACCGTTTTCTCGCTCGTGTAGAATTTCAGCAACAAACACGAAGACCTTTTAAGGAATCAATTAATTACTAATGTTAGCATAAAAAAGTGAGACAAAATGTTTTCCCATATATCAATGCTTCTTACATTTCATTAGTCAGAAAAAATAATTCCTCAGTTTTGAGCCCCCATTGAGTAGCTTAGGATTAAAAGTAATTGTTTTGAGTTATGACTTCTTGCAAAAGCAGCAAAATAATTGGACGTCTATAAAGCATATATATCTTTTGAAAACTGCTAATGTCACTATGAGCAAACTAGAATTTGACACTATCTTTCTAAGCAAATAACAACCGTAATAACAGTCCAAAATTTGGTTGATTTAACCTGTAAGGTGATATTAATACTAAATAATTAGATTTACTTTTAAAAGATAAAATATGCAGAAGATAAAAAAAATTGTAGCATCCTGTGGAAATATATTGATTTTGATCAAGATATAAATGTGCGTTTTAGGTATCGGAGATATTGTGATAAAATATTCAAATTTTTGACTAATCTGGGCCCTTGAAGTATTGCACTATCTGCATCATTCTGCCAGAGTATATAACAGTGTTATCGCCGAAAAAGGATATATTGTATATTAATACAGGACTGGGGTACTATCAAGACAGCTCTTATTTTGGAACATGTGCCTAAATTGATCCGTATATGTTACTGCTACTATGTTACCTGTATATTTCGTCTTGAGTTAGTGAAATTGCATCCAGTGGTGAGGCTCGAGATACGCTCAGGTTTACTCTCCTGCAATGTCATAACACCAGATAGGGTCTCATTTATGAATCAAATATACCCATTTGAAAATTATTAATATCGGATAAAAATCTTATATTTTAGTTTTAAATACTTTGATTAAATTAGAATACTTGATACGGTATTTCGGTGTGTAAAAAGTATAATAGCAAGTAAATGAAAACGTGCAATAATAATGATATTAAGAGAACAATGAAAGTATAGTTATGATTCTAATCAAACAGATGCACATGAATGAAAATTAAGCATTAAATAACACACACACACACACACACATACACACACACACACACACACAAATATATATATATATATATATATATATATATATATATATATATATATATATATATATATATATATATAACACAAAGCTCTTCAAATAAATTGAGCAGACTGGTATCCGGTAAGGCAAAAATGTAAACAAATGAAAGCTACTACATAATGCCTAATAATTCCTGGGCTGACGTGGTTCGCTTGTTGGCTGAACGGCATGATACTAAGTCTAACGTAAAGTTGGGCAGGTTTCGATCCCAGCTTCAAGTATCCTACAGGTCTAGCCACACTGAAGAGTTGTGATACAACGGAACAGTCTGTCTGTCTGTGAATGACTATATATATCTTTTTTTTTCTTTAAGAAAAACCAAAACCGGTCACATTACGATTATAAATTTATTTCCATCCTGTTATGGGTTTTGATATAACTCAAAAACACAAAAATAACAGGACTTCTTCAGATCTAATGGATTAAATAATTCAAAATAGAGACACGGGAAAGAAGGGTGGGAGGGGGTATAATGGGGGGGGGGTAAAAGTTTTGTCATCAATTAGCCCACTTTCGGGTTTTTGATTTTATTACCGGTTGGAATTATAGTAAATTAATTTTTTGATTTTTTAATTCTAAATACATTTCAACTTAAAACTCCAGATTTAATACTAATTTAGGGAAGAACAACATTCCTTAATAACCTTACGTAAGGATATCGTAATACTTATATTAAGTTAAATTCAAAATTTAATATTTAAATTTCTATTTCAAATTTTATTTTCGTGCCTATTAATTCAGTTACCCTTCCATTGAAGAGTATGGACACATCACATGGTTTCTTCTCATCTTTTTTTTATTTTATTTTATTCATTTCACCTTAAATCTCAATTTTATCCTATGTCTTCTTTTATTTAAACATTATCTATGATAATTTGTCTATAGTTTAAATTTATTCCTATGTCTACATCTAGCTATTAATTCACATCGCTGATTTAATAATTTTTCAGGATCTGGGTATATCATTATTTGTATTTGTAGGTTATTTAACGCCAAATCCATTTTTATGTAAATAATCAGTTCTATTGAAAACAGTTAAGTTAAGCATAAGTACACAGTTTAATTGTCGAAAACATTTCCATTTCAAAGTATTTGAGCAGTTATACGTCATCATTCAGATAAGTGTAAATACAGTTTTGATGTCGAAAAACAGTTCAATTTGAAATAATTCAGTTAAGCATAAGCATGCAGTTTAAGTGTAAGTACGGTTAATTCTCAAAAACGTTTCTATTTCAAGCTATTCAGTTTACTCAATTCATTTTAGCATAAGTATGCTGTTAGTTCTATTTAACCCATAGATAGGACCCTATCAGGTGCTACCACTCCGGGCCAGAGTGGACCTGGGAGCGATGGCAATGAAGGGGCACTCCGCATTCCCCAAAGCTCCAGCACTGCTGGAACCTCACCATCAGATTGTTTAGTGTCATATCCAGGACACTCTTTAGGGGGGGGTCTTACCCCTCTGCAGAGGTGCAGTCAGTGTATTCTACAGCCCCAGCTGACTGGGCAATACACAGATTTAAATGTCAGACAGTGTTATTTCAAATAATTCAGTTCAGCATAAGTACACAGTTTAGACGTCAAAAACAGTTCCATTTCGAGCAATTCAGTCCAGCACTAGTACGCAGTTCCAATGTCCAAACAGTTCTATTTTAAACAATTCAGTTTAGCATAAATACGCAGTTTAAATGCAAAAATCAGTATAGTGAAAGAAGCACGTAGTTCTATTTAACCCATAGATAGGACCCTTATCAGGTGCTACCACTCAGGGCCTGAGTGGACCTGGGAGCGATGGCAATGAAGGGGTACTCCGCATTCCCCAAAGCTCCAGCATTGCTGGAACCTCACCATCAGATTGTTTAGTGTCATATCCAGGACACTCGTTGGGGGGGGGGGGTCTTACCCCTATGCAGAGAAGCAGTCGGTGTATTCTACAGCCCCAGCCAACTGGGCAAAAAGCATTTTGGTGTATTCGACTTTTTCAATATGGACCATTGAATCTCAGGATTTAAACTTTTATTTTTGAAACTCCAAAAATGTTTAGATAGGGCTGTTTGATGTTTCAGATGCTCATGGGAGAAAGAAAATCTATGATTCGCGTATCTAATTTTCCATTTCGTGGAGAAAATTCCGAAATAATTTTTTTTTATACTTTACATATTCTTTTGGGTAAATAATTCCTTGGTATACTATATCATTTAAATTACATAATCCATTCATAGGACAATTATTTCTAGTTTTTTAAAATTTAGTTCTAACTCATTTAAAAATGTATTTGTTTACAAACTGTTCACTTACAAATCATATCTATATCCATTTAGATATGTGCAGCATATAACCGATGTTAAATTGTTAGTTACCGATACTTGAAACCGTTTCACTGTGGGCAAAAGAAAAAAAATGGACTTATGCTCCTTTAAAAATGCTATCAAAATGTGTTTACAAACCGCATGTAGTTATATATGTATAAAGAGGAGTGGGATTAGATAACCAATAATAGTTGATATGTCATAAACCAAATCCAACTAAAGTGAATGTTGTGTTGATAATTTGTTAGACATAAAGAATTTATTCTGTTATTCCAAGAAAAATATCGAAATATTTCTTGTAATCCACTTATAAAATAGAAAAAGTACTTTCAGATACACCCTTAAGTTGAAAACACAACCACAATGTCTGCATTTTCCATCTGAAATAAATAAGCCTATTCGTCAGATGAGCTGAGATCAGTAGCAGCACCAATTTAAAACCAAGTCATATGCTAATGTGTTACTTTTTTAAGGTTGAATTTTTTCTGCTTATCGATGACTAAGATATGTATATCTCCATAAAGATATCTCTTTGTATGTTTTCTTCCTTGTTACCAGTGAATTAGTTTTATATGAGCCAATCTTGATAAAACGTGGTCTCTTTTAGTCTAAAATCATTTCGGAAAAATTAATGTTTATCACGTAGAGTGATAGGATAATTTTCTTCATCGTTTTATTCACAATGTTCTTCGATTTTGTTCAGGTTTTCATGACAAACTCTTGAGCCCACAAAGAATTTCAAATCGAACTCTTCATTTAATCCATTGGGTATATTGTTCTGTACTATGTGTCTGACTGGATAATTCAGAGTGAATTTTTAGGACTAATCTCTATCAACCCAAGTGATAAAACTCACTATTATTGGCAAAATGGTTAGAGTGTTAGTTAATAGCCTGGGAGAGTGGGGTACAATCCCAGGTCGAGTCCTACCAAAGACTCAAAAATAGCACTTGATACGTCCTTGCATTATAAGGTACGGATCAAGGACAAAGTAGAGCAATTCAGGGAAAGGAGTAGCGCCCTCCCCTACATATATTGAAGAGGCAACCTTTGGGTCACCCTCGACTATACTCGCTAACTTTACCATTCTGTACAAATTCTAACCTCCACTGTTAATGTTCTGGGTGGTCTTCCGAATTCGACATAAAATTGCCTGAAAAAAGCCGAAGGATGCATCAGCTGAAATCTTGTGAATGTAACAATATATGAAGATGAAGACAGTAGTCCTAATATTCTAAGTGGTAACAGTTATCGAGCTTCATTTCAGAGATTTAGACAAATAACATCTAATTTGTCTAGGAATTAAGAAAATTGACATCCACGAAAGTGTCGCTTTCACTGCGCCCCTAGAAGTACTGGAAGGGAAATGAATCTAAAAAGCTCATCTACCTCCTAGAAAATTGACAGGAGAAATCTATTTACTTCAATGAGTATTTTTAAAGATATCTGATGGAGGAAAAACGCAAGAAAGGGTGTGCAGTATGCCCTCTTACTGGTCCCAGAAATATCCATAAGATTTTAGATTAAAATCTGTCATGGAGTTCTAATTCGTCCATAAAACAAATAAGATAGCAATCAGCAGGGACGACCAAACTAACACACACGTGGAGGTACTGGCTCTTTTCTGAAGAAAATGAAGATGACAGAACTCATTCATCCAATGAGTAGATAGAATGAATTTCTGTATCAAAAATAAGTTTTGCTACATCACTTTTATCTTGGAAAAAGAGGGGTTCTTCATCTTGTTCATATATAATAGTTTATATGTAATTTCTGTCACATACTTCTCTATATCTTAATGGCTTTTTTCAAAGATATTGACATTAGGCAAGTTATATTCTGTATTTGATAAGAACAGTTTAATTTATTATGTCATAATAAGAAATATTTATCATATATATATATATATATATATATATATATATATATATATATATATATATATATATATATATGTGATCTCTGGTCTGTTTGTGACCAAATTACAAAGAAAATAGAACATTGGCGCATGAACTTATTCTAATGTACTCTTCAATTTATAGAGCCATGAAAGTGAAGTTGGTTGTGAGATGAAATAGTGTATATATATATATATATATATATATATACCATATCAAGGAAAAACCTTCCTTATGTGGAATTATTTGCGCTGTATTTTAATTTAATATCATTTTACATTGAGCTCTCAAATGGATTTTGAACTACATGCATATTGAAGAAAGTCAATCCTAAAATAGAATAATTCCTACCACCGGCTGACTTGGCTTTGGATAATATATATATATATATATATATATACATATATATATCTCCGAGGATCATTAGATAAGTTTCCAGACTTTTTTTCGTATGGACACTTCTAATGTTAGCACACACATGAAACTCCAGTCCCCTTCGAAGTACTCTCCTCCGGCTGCAATACACTTGTTGTACCGTTCCAAAAACTTCTGGAAGAGCCGATGGAAGTCCTCTTGTGTGAGCATGTCAATGACCTTCGTCGCAGCCTCTTTCATTGCCTCTAATGTCTCCTAACGACAGCCTATAAGTTTTTCCTCGAGCTTAGGGAATAACCAAAAGTCACAGGGAGCAAGGTCTGGACTAGAGGGAGGCTGAGGAACCATTTTGGTCAACTAGTCAGTGACAAGGATGGAGTTGTTGACTGGTGCATTGTCCTGGTGAAAATACCACTGACCCGATTTGAATAGTGTTGGCCTCTTCCCAAGGAATCTCTTCCTGAACTCCCTTAGAACCTCAACATACTAACCCTACCCCAAACCCTAAACCTTTCGCCAATCAACTCTGGTGTATTGACTTCCTTACTCCTCCCACACCTCTCATCATTCCTCACAGCCTTCCTGCCTTCTTTGAATCTCTTATGCCACTCAAAAACTGATACTCGATTCATGCAAGATGCTCCAAAAGCAGTCTGAAACATTCCATACGTTTCTGTGGCATGTTTTTCAAAGTTTTAAACATAATTTTATTGCGTACCGTTCTGTAAAGTCTCCCCACGCCCAGACTGCATTTTTGAAATTCACCAGCTGTGACAATCAGGCTATTGTAGGGTGAATTCCAATTCCTGCTGTAGCTGTTGATTTGAACCTGAAATCATAAACATTGGCCAGTCATCTCATAAGATGTATAGCAATAACATACTGAATTTTCAAGAGTCTACGACAATGTTTAATGTCTGTACAAAAAAGTCTGGAAACGTATTTAATTCACTACGTATATATTAAAGTTCTTGCATAGATGCTAAAAATGACGTTTTCTTATATTGGCGGCATACTGGTTAGTACTATTTCCGAGTCAGTACATAAGAAACCAATAATGTATTATTATTTGTTCAGAAGGGAAGTCGTAGTTAGAAACAAACGTACTTCCACAAGATTCATTATTCTAAACAATGTCTATTTTTGAATCTTTCTTGCTAACTTCAAATTTACACCGGATTGTTATCAAACCAGTTGTTACAATAAATGATAACATAAAAGAAAAAAAAATTAACCATTAACATTTTCTATAAAATATTAGTTTCGTACATATCTCATGAGATGTCTAAATGATGTATATATATATATATATATATAAGAAAATTACGTAAACGCAGAGTTGGAAAAAACTGAGATGGAGATGGATTTAAAAAAAACCGAACGCTATCAACGGAAATTGAACATTGTTAAGAGATATATATTTATAAGTTGATCGATTGTAGTTGAGGCCGACCAAAAAAAGCTTCCTTTTTAATAGCAACTTCACCAAGATGTAAGGAAAGGCACTAATTCTTTCCCTTGATTGTCTCCATACCCTTCCTTGTTCCGTGCCTTATAATTCTGAGTGCTAAGCAAGGAGGCATCAATAATCTTTTTTAAATCTTTGGTATGACTTGACCTGAGATTGAACACCAATGGTCCGGGAGTTCTCTCTTTCTTTTCTCTCTCTTTCTCCACACACACACACATATAAATATATATATATATACGTGGTGTGTGCAAATAACTATCTAAGAGTACACTTTTTGGCGTAGTTAAAGTTGCATCTATGTATTCAATTCAATATCCTCCGCATCCTCAAATCATACAATTCGGACGAACTTTCTGAGAATTTCGCACGTACCCAAGTGATCTAGTTAGTAAGTAGTCAGTTACTCTCGCTAAAAAATGTTGAGGAAAAATATCACAATTGGCTTCAGAATTTTTCTTTTCAAAATGGTTCTGACTCATCTAGTTAAAAGCTGTACATTTAACCACACACAAAGATGGGTTGATTTGGTTAATTTGTAAAACGGCATTTCAACTTCTTTTGGGTTATATCCTGCCGAATTTTTATTCTTTTTTCATATCTTTGATTATAATTATAACTGTTGTATAGTCATCTACAGCATCACAACGACACCATAATAACGACAGACGCATGAAGGAAAACGCCGGAAGACTTCTTTACAATTATATTTACCTCTCACTTTATTTGTAAGGTTTGAAAGGGTTGTTCAAGGTTTGCATGTGAGAGGGTGCTGGAGACCGAACCTAAACTTCATATTTTGACCACACTGTTATGACCGTCACGTTGTGTCTTTCTTGTTCTCCTGATGTTGGGGTCCACTCCATAGGGGGTTTCCGAGGGACCCCTCGGTCGGGTGTGGCTTTCCCTACCACATCTCGTCTCTAACTCTCTGGAAGTCTGCTGGCAACTGCTTTGGCACCCAACTCAACTCAATTATATAACAATTCAACGCCCACACGATCGCCCACTGGATCTTTGAAATCGAATGTTTAATCGTCATCAAGCGGAAATAACTGTCATTCAGTTCAGAGGTTACTCTCTTCCGGTGCATCACTATAGTGGCACAATGGGACCTTCACCTTGTCCCATATCATAAGCCTTAATCCGCCCAAGCGATCTCTTTCGATTACTGGCCATTGGAATGTGTCACTTGCTTCCGGTGTATCACCTTGGAATAGCATTTTTGGGCTGGGTCGAAGGTCAAAATATAACATAACTATATTTTTCTTTTTCTATTGCTATCATTTTTATTGCGCATTTTCATTTGTTTGTTATAAACATAGTAATCGTTTGCTTTCAAAGAGATATATGGTATCAAGCATTCCTACATAATCTCAGTAATTTGTAGAAAGTTATATAGTATTTTTATCTTTTTTCTTTTAATTTTAAAGGGGATCTATTTGACCGATAATTGGGACCATGTCTTGTACAATGACTTTGGGAAAGAGTAGACCTGTGAGTAATGGCCACGATTAATAGCCCAGAATTTCTAAAGTAGCCCTTCATAAGTGGATGCAGTTTTGTGTTATACCCAGTACACATTTTGTGAGAAGGTCTTCCCCAAAGACAAAGTATACTAAACTTATGAGATATATACAATGAGAGACAGTGAGAGTTAACGTATTTTGTGTAGTTAAAGACACAGTTTTCTTCCGTAAATCAGAGTGGAAATCCATCTGTGTCTTAGAAGATGAAGCTCAGTTAGGGGCATTGGTAAGGTTCTTTCTTATCAAATAATCGGCTTCAATGAATACCAGTGCACTTCCCAGAAAATGTCAATCGTTTCATAATTTTATAAACATACATTATCACCTTAAAATGCCTCCTAGTCACAGTGCATAAACGCACCGGTAAATATTATGCATTTTTACAGATCATTTTCACTCGTAATTACTGAAAAACGTAAATATCTCGCGGACAGGTCTTGTGAATCAAGAATATGTTCCACAATTTCATATTATCTGGTGGCAAGTTTTATTAGAATTCTTTGGACTCAAGGTTAGACAAAAGTTACTTGTGGATTCAATTTTATATTATCATTCATTTTGTAGAATTCGGCATATGATTCATATCTTAATATGATATATACTAGAAAAATCGCTATGTATAATATATTTTGAACTTAAGTACAAACATAAGTCTCGTAAATATTAATGTGTTGTGAATTTATTTTTTCGTAGTTTATTTTGTATGAAGGAAGAAAATTACCATTGAAAATACATAGATAGTTGGATTAATAAACAATTCACAATGAACCTCACGTGATGAACAATTTTCAATATCATAGTTCTCTCTGCTTATTACTTCAAACTGGAAAAGAAAATATCTCGGAAGGAATTAAACTTTGTATGAATTTTAACTCCCAGCTAAATCTTTTTCTCAGTCTTAATTTGGATACCCGATTTCATAATCCTTAAACTTGATTCATTATTTGGCTACCCTTCACCTAGAAGCCATATATATATATATATATATATATATATATATATTTGTGTGTGTGTGTGTGTGTGTGTGTGTGTGTGTGTGTGTGTGTGTGTGTGACTGACTGTTGCTTTTTTAAAAATTAACATATATACATACATATATATATATATATATGTTTGATTAAATAATTAAGACACATTTTGTCTATATAATTTTGTTAAGATCCGTTCAAGTTTCCTAATCAGTGTCTTAGTCTCAGGTTGGAATTGGTAAATGAATTTACCAAAATTGTCCCGAGCACTTTCGAGCCTTTCATAGGTCATCATCAGTAGTTGCTTGCATGTATAAAAAGTATTTTTAAAAGAGTTTTTGAAGGAGTTTTTCTTTTTTGTTTTTTTTTATAACATTTTTTTAAATTATTCTATATTTCTTGATAACATTCTATTTCCGTTGATAGCGTTTCGTTTTTTAAAATCATCAGCATATAAGTTTTATCCAACTATCTGTTTACAGGTTAGAAATATTAGAAAAAAAAAAGATATTGAACTCGGGATGGCTTTGCTCCGTATCGGCAGGTCTCAGAATACGCTATGTCCTCTGCAAAGACGTATACTAGGGAGTGCTCTGAGGAGGATTCTAGAGACGTGTGCTACTACTTCCACGTCCACTCAGATCCGTGTTCGGTTATCAACTATGGTTCAAATTGGTACGTTAAAAATATTCCTTTTTGATTGGAACGTGTGAAAAAATACGAATCTCTCTAGAAACAACTACTCACAAATGTATATATTAACGTTCTATGAACACTATTTTCTAACCTACAGTCATAAAATGACCCTAGAAATGTTGTCATGCCGTTCTTTGCAATCATCGAGGTGGGTTGTTACAGTCTCTAAAGTAGAGAATATAATATAAAGTGCTTGCATAAGTTAACGAGGGCTTTGATACATCGAGCTCGTCCCTGCTTCTCCAGCAGTGTCCTGCATGTCTGGTTCGTCTAAATTGGATAGTTTTCGTGATGGGAGGCAGGTGGCCGTATTGTTGGTGTCTTGATATACTCCTATGGATCCCCGCATATGGCCGAGCAAAAGCAGGACTACCAGCACGAACATTCATTCAGCAGCTATGTGAGGATACGGGATGTAGCTCTGAAGACCTGCCAGAGGTGATGAACGATATGGAAAAGTGGCGAGAGAGGGTCAGGGATATCCGTGCTAGTGGCATGACATGATGATGATGATGATGATACATCGAGATTCCTGAGCTCCCATGGGCATCGGACAGCCGTTTTATGCAATCTGGTAAATGCTGGCGGATGAATAAAATTTCAAGTAATAGGCTTGATTCATTAGTTTATCTCATTTATACACATTGTTGTGTCCTGTAGGGAGACAAAAAACAAGTTTAGGTACATGACGATATACAATTGTTTAAGAGGGTCGATAATCTTTATATTGTAATTTCTGTAAAATCTTATACCCCACTACAAAGAAAAAAAAAAGAACAGAGTAGATAATTGATTATTTTATTTATTGATTTAACAAATCTCATTGTTTTATACCTGAAAAAAATATCCCAAATTCTATCATCTTTTACGGCAGAAATACGAACAGCACAAAACCCTGTAATTCATTTAAAATAATAATTTTTCAATAATAACATACCCATCTGGAATATGATATCCCTTAGTAACATAGAAAATTAAAACAGAAAATGAATAGCCGACTTCTCAAACGTGCCTAGCGACAGCGTCTCCTATTCAATTAAAATATAAATATTAACCCCATCCTTTGTTAATTCAAAACATAAATTTATCAAGGAAGTTATTTGAGAAGTCAGAAATTAACCAAGTAGGAGCTGAATAAATAAACAAGGAACTTTTAAATAAGAGTCAAAAATAGATATAATTGTTGCGACGTGTTCTTTTTCAGAATTTTCATGTACTGCGGATGTTTTGACGATTTGCTATCTCATTAAAATCTCGTCAGACACCGAATTAATGAAATACGAGAACATCATGATTTAAAAGGAAGTTTCTTTGAAAAGTGGATAGAATTATGCCACATTATCAAAATCAATCATCTATGAGAATAGAAAAGTGAAGCAAATAAACCCAAAATACAATAAACTTGAAAAAATATAAAATAACTTTTATAGATAATAGTTTATTAAAACATTATTAACAGAGTTTTTTGACTGAAAATATGTTAATTGCTCTCTGATAGTGATTATGATTTTAATGACATTGATAATAGAACAAAATATATGAATAACAAATAGCTATGCTAAAAATTGTAAGAATAATAGAAACGACGACAACAACAATAACAACAGCAATCATAAACGGTTAAGATTTCATGAGTGACAAATACAGAACATGAGAATGACGGTGATACCAATTAGAGTTGGTGCAATTAGGACGGTTCACAGAAGCTTAGAAAAGGGAATAAAAGAATTGAAATTCAGAGGAAGAATCGAAACGACCAGACTAAAGCCTTATTGGGATCTGCTAAAGTACTGAGTATAGTCCTGGTGACACAAAGTGACTTGCGTTCACTCAGGTTCCGGTGAAAGATAGACAATTAAATCTAGTGTCAAAAATTATCAAGGAATGACATAAAAAATACCCGAATAGATGACCAATTGGAAGACCTCTCTAACCCGAAAAGGCCCCCTCAAAGGAACTGACCCAAACAACAATAGAACCATAACGTGCCTACCGATGATGTGGAAAATACTAATTGCATAAATTAGGGAAAAGATCCACAACTCATTTATAAGCCGCAGAATCTTCCCTGACGATCAGAAAGGATGCTGCAAGAGAACTAGAGGGACAGAGGAACTAGTATATATAGATCAACACATCCACAACGAGAGTAAAACGAGACGGAAAATATAGCTATGTCCTGCATTGACAACAAAAAAGTTTGCGATATGGTCCCCCAAAACAGGGTAATAAACTATCTCAAAATGAATAAAATAGCCAACCAAATCCAACGGTTTATCGAGAAGATCGTGCAAACCTGAATAGTGGAATTAACAGCAGGAGGACAAAGCTTAGCAGAAGTTAAGATCCAAAGAGGCATATTCCAGGGATATGCACCATCACCATTACTATTTGTGATAGCCATGACGCCACTCAACTACATCCTTAGGAAATGCACAGCTAGATACAAACTCTGTTAATCGAAGGAAAAGATCAACCACTTGATGTACACGGACAACATCAAACTTTTTGCCAAAAACGAAAAATAATTGGACACCCGAATACAAACAGTGATAATATACAATCAACATATAGGAATGGAATTTGACAAAGAAAAATGCGCCATGCTAGTAATGAAAAGTGGGAAGCAATATATAACAAAAGGAGTTGAACTACCAAATCAAGTAATTATCAGAGCGCTTGGGGAAAAGGAAACCTATAAATGCTTGTGGATATTGAAAGCTGACACCATCAAACAAGTGTAAATGAAAGAAAAAAATAAAAATGTGAGTGAGAAGAACCAGAAAATTACTCGAGAGAAAACACAATTGCAAGAATCTTGTCATAGGGATAAGTACCTAGGCTGTCCACTACATAAAGTACTCGAGACCATTTTTGAAGTAAAGCAGAAAAGAAAAACAAATGGATCAGAAGGAGCAAGAAAACTAATGACTATGCATTAGGCATTGCATCCCAGAGATGACGTTGAGAGACGATATTTTCAAGAAGAGAGGGAGGAAGAGGACTTGCCAGCATTGAAGACAGCGTTTACGCATCGATACAATAACTCAAAGACTACGTACAAAAGCGCTGGAAAGACTGATCGCAGCAACCAGACACGGGTTCTAGCGTAACGGCTATAACCAGAAAGCAAAAGTGGAAAGAAAAACAAACGTATGGACATTTTAAGTGACTAATAAGCAACATCTCCCACGAGAAAAAGTGGGCGTGGCTAAGAAATGGAAATCTTACGAGAGAAACGGAATCTCTTCTAATAGCAGCAAAAAACAAGGCCATAAGGACTAACCATATCAAAGCGAGAATACATAAGATGCAACAAAACAGCAGGTTAAGTGGTGATAGAGATGAAACGATCAGTTACATGATAAGCGAATGCAGCGAATTAGCACAGAAAGAGGAGAAGGCTAGGCACAACTGGGTTGGCAAGCTAATCCACAGATAATTGTGCAAGATATTTAAATTTGACCATATGAACAAATGGTATATGCACAACCCAGAATCTGCCCTGGAGAATGACACACACAAACTCCTCTGGGATACAATTGGATCACCTTATCTCGGCCAGACGACTAGACAAGAATGAGAGAACTTGCAGGATTGTGGACTTTGCGGTCCCGGTGGATCACAGAATAGTATTGGAAGAATACGAAAAGAGGGATAAGTACCTAGCCCTGTCTAGGGAATTGAAAAAAACTGTGGAACATGAAAGTGACGATTATACCTATTGTAATTTGTGCTCTTGGTACAGTCACCAAAGGATTGGAACAAGGACTGAAGGCCTAGGAAATAACGGGACGGGTGGAGACTGTCCAAACTACAGTCTTGCTGATATCGGCCAGAATATGGAGAAGAGTCCCGAAGACATGAGGAGACCTGCTGTCAGTCAAACTCCTGAGGAAAATCCTTGCTGAAAGTGGTGCGAAAAACTATCAAGGAGTAAAATAATAATAATAATAATAATAATAATAATAATAATAATAATAATAATAATAATAATGCACCGTGCTAATAATGAAAAACGGGAAACGACTCATGAGCGAACGAATGAAACTACTAAGTTAAGAAAAAATTAGAACGCTCAGCGAAAAGGAAACCAAAAAAATACTTGCGAATATTGGAAGCTGACACTATCAAACAAGTGGAGATAAAAGACAAAATTAAGAAAGAGTATCTAGGGAGAACCAGAAAACTCTTCGAGACAAAACTATATTGCTGGAACCTCATCAAAGGGATAAATACTTGGGCTGTCCTACTTGTAAGATATTCGGGACCATTCTTGTAGAGGACCAGAGAAGAACGTAAACATATGGACCCAAGAACTAGAAAAATAATAACCATGCATAAGGCATTACATCTCAGAAATGATGTTGACTGACTATATGTATCAAGAAAAGGAGAAAGAGGACTTATCACCATTGAAAATAGAGTTGACGTCTCAATACCACAACTCGATGTCAATATATAACTAGAAATAATACTGACAACACGAGGATCAATAGAACGGAAATAACCAGAAAACAAAAATTAAAAGAAAAACAACCCTATCGACGTTTTAAGTGAGTAATAAGCGACATCTCACATGAGGAAACGTGGACATGGCTAAGAAAAGGAAAAACTTTAAGGGAGAAAAATAATCTCTTCTAATAGCAGCAAAAAAACAACACTACAAGAACCAATCATATCAAAGCAAGAATTGATAAGACGCTCAAAACAGTAGATTCAGGCTATGTGGTAATAGAGACGAAACGATCAATCACATAAGTCAAAGCAGCAAATTTGCACAGAAAGAGTGTCAGACTAGACACGACGGAGTAGGTAAGGTGATCTTCTTGGAATTGAGCAAGAAATTGAAATTTGACTTTACGAACAAATAGTATATGCACAACCCAGTATCTGTTCATTAAAATGAGACGCACAAACCTCTTTAGTATTTTCTGATATAAACGGATCACCTAATCTCAGTCAGACAACCAGAACTAGTAGTTATTAACAAAAAGGGGGGGGGAAGAGAACTTGCCGAATTGTGGACTTTGCTGTTCCAACTGACCGCAGAGTAAAATTCAAGAAAAAGCGAAAAGAAGGATAAGTACCTCGACCTCGCTAGGGAATTGAAAAAAACTGTGTAACATAAAAGTGAAGATTATACAAATTGCAATAAATGTTCTTGGTACAGTCACCCAAGGATTGGTAAAAGGAGTGAAGGACTCGGAAATAAGAGGACGAGTAGAGACCATCCAAACAACAGTTAATGAGATCGGCCAGAATATTGAGAAGAGTCCTTGAGACTTGAGGAGACTTGTCATTCAAACTCCAGCTTAAGACCATTGTCTAACGCTATTATGAAAACAACCAAAGGACGAATAATAGTAATGACAAAAGGAACAAGAAAGAACAGAAATGACCCCATCAGATAACTAGAAGAACAATCAGACTACACTTCATTTATCAACACATCTTGAAGGAAAGCAAAATGAGGCGGAAAATGTAGCTATGGAATGAATTGGCTGCAAAAACGCCTACAGTATAAGTTCATTACAGAAGCAATTAAAAGCTGGAAATGATTGCGGGAAGGAAAACACCTGACGTAAGAATCCAGAGTGTTATCTTTCAAGGAGATGCATTTCCATTATTACTATTTGTAATATTGATGATGCCACTTAATAGCATACTCAAAAGATGCCTGGGAGCTTGAAATTTACTGATTAGCAAGAAAAGATCAATCACTTAATGTACATGAATGTCATCAAGCTGCAGAAAAGATAAAAAGAATTGGAGTCTCAAATCCAAACAAAAAGATGGTACAGTCAGGATATAAGAATAGAATTTGTCATAGAATAATTTACCATTCTTATAATGAGAAGTAGAAAAGACAAATAAGAGAAGAGCTTGAAGATAAAGAAAATTACAAGTACTTCGGAATACTGGAACCAAACACCATCAAACATGTGGAGACGAAATAAAAAAATAAAAAAGAGTATCTCAGGAGAACGAGAAAACTTCTCGAAATCAAATTTTGCTGCAGGAATCTCATCAAAGGACGAGGACATTCTTAAAATGGACAAGAACTTCCCATAAATGGACCAAAGTACCAGTTATCAGTTATCTCCTCTTACTTTCCCCTCTGAAAGTTCACCACTGCCTTCACTGGGTATTGAGCTCACTCTCTTTGGGTATGTCACTGGATCAAACAAATTCAAAGGAGATAACTATTAACTGACATCTGTTATACACTGCTCGTGGAACTAGGACAGTCTACCCCTGTATGCTAAATAAAGGGTTAAGTTCAACATTCCAACCACCTGAAGAAGGCCGGAGCGTACAACGGTCAAAACGTTGTGATAAACATGGTGACAAAGATGAGGACAATAGTCCGAAAAATGTAAATAATGTACATAAAACATCATCTCAAAAATATAGACAAAACAATATAAGAACGCATATGAAAGTGATTACATTTATTTTGATTTTAGTTATATTGATTTCTATATAAAATTAAGCATATTTTTTTAGTTCGATTGTAAATAAAGCAATAACATTATAAATCAATAGCACCAAGTAATCTTCTATTAAACCTGGTTTAATTAACCACAAGATATTCTATCCAAACCTTTATTTCCCAAAGATATATATAACACGCAAGGCAGGATTTTGAACGTCTTAATAACATAGTCCTCTGTGGTATTTGGGTCAACTGGGTGTTATGAAACAGAATCCCCTTGTCGCAGGGTCTGTTCTGCCAAGCAATAACTAATTTGCAAGCTTGAATCCATGGCTTAATTCCAGAGGCATCTCAATATGAGAAAAGCCTAAGTGATCAAGCATTTTTGTGACGGCCGTACATGAGTAGTTTCCCACTATAAAATAACTTTGTGTCACATCCTGACTGAGTGAGAACTCCGTAAAATACCATTAATAACATGGGCTTTTGCATGGCATTCCCGCCGGATGGGCGTTATTAATTTAAATCGTCTAGTACCAGAGAGCTGTTTCCCCATCTTCTAGGCAATACCTGCTTTGCAGGACTGAGTTCAAAGCTAGGCGTCTGAGGCGCACCAAAATGGAGAATGCAAATGGGACAAATAATTTTTTATGACGGCCACACATTCGTCTCAATCTATGTGAGGACATCCACAATAGAATGATTTTGTGTCTCATTCTGACTAGGAAGTAGTCAGTTAAATATCATTAAAATATGGACTTCTCCCGCTCCTGGTTATCTTGGGTTCTGCTTTGCGTTTGCCTCGTGGGAGTGTTATCAAGCTTAACTGCTTGGTCCCAGGGAACATTACCTCTAGTCAAAACCTGCTTTGAAAGGCTTAGTTCATAACGTAGCTGTTGAAACACCCAAATATGGGGAAATCCAAAGGGACCAATTATTATTTGAAATAACCAGCATGAGTCTTGATTTCTGCGTAGCTATCCAGAGTAAAATGATCCTGCGTCAAATACTCATAAATTTCATGGGCTGTTTTGAGGGGAATCCAATACAGAATTTATTAAAGATGCCACTCATATATAAGAAACTCATTTAGATTAAATAATTATTATTTAATAATCCTGGAGAATATAACATAAATATTTTATAATTATTATGGCTACGTAGTTTCGGACATATAAAAAAGTAAGTAAAGTTGGCGACCTTTGTCGTGGGTGACTCAAAGGCTCACTTTTCGATTGCTAGTACGCCGAGGTGTAGACGAAGGCGCTACTCCTTTCCTTCGATTTCTCCACTTTACCCTTGATCCTTTCAAAGCTATGTGTTAAACAAGATGAATCAAATACCATTTTTGAGTCTTTTGTATGACTCAACCTGGGATTGAACCCCGATCTCGCGGACCCTTGGCAAACATTATACTCATTAGGCCAATGGCCCAGTACAGGCATATAATCTCCAAAATGTAGATGAATACTTTTGCATGGAACTGTATTTATCAGTCTCAGTTGAAGTCAATTATTTCAGAAACTTGGGACACTCATAAATCTATTTTTTTGTTTTCTTGTTTATTTATTAACCAAAGTTTCATTTTCAATTTCATTGCGCCATCTGGTGACCTCTCTGTGAAATATTTTAACGATGAAAACTGCGTAATAACTGAGTTGTCAAGCGTTTTGCAGAGGATCAGTTTTCGGCATGAATTTTTGATATTTACAAAGCATAATATAATGCAGAACAAGGCCAGATGGAGGATGTGCTAATACCTCTACTTTAGATAGTCTAGAAGTAGAAAAGATCTGCTTTCGAATCCGTAGCCTTTTACAAATAATCGAACACTGATTACTGGCACCAAAGAAAAATACACTAACTTTAGTTTTTCAATGGTGAGTCATTTACTTATTAAAAATTCTTACAAGCTTTTTCTAAAGGATATTAATATTAATTTTTATAGGAATGTTGAAAAGAAGTAAATATTTTAAAATATAAAACTTATAAAAATACATTTTACATTTCTTTTTTATGTAGATTTATATGCGGTGTAATTTCTTGGGTACCTAATTAATGTCAAAAGTGTTTGAAGGCTTGTATTATCGTAGCTATGAAATGTTTCATTGAAGTGGGTTATGCAATGTTAATGCCATCTTTATAGTAGAACAGGATAGGTGATAATTAACCAATAGTTGGGAGCATAAAGGGTTTTAAAACTTTTCTTAAGGTTATTAGTCCGAATTCGCTTATTACTATATCACACTCCAGTAGTTAAGTAAATTCGTCATGGAGACTCCCTCTGAAGTATAAAGCACCCACGTGTATATTCCTGTCGAAAACTAAAGGTTTTTATTATTCGCTTTTAGACCACTTTGAAGTCTATGTTGCGTTACATACATCGTGCAGAATTTATAATAAACAATTATTGAAATATGTAGATTTACTCTCAATAGAACCTTTTATATTTATATATCTTCATGAGTTAAAAATGATCGGGGTAAGCTAGAAGAGAGATTTGTCACACAATTTTGAAATTACGTACTGGACAGAAAATCGCTCTAACCTCAAGAGGGAATTTCCTGGCGATTATTTTCGGTTTGGTTTCGGTTTCTTTGTTTAATGTCATATCAACTTTCGTAGGTTATTTAATGCCAAATCCATCCTTTTAGAATGACCGTAGGGGAACTATTTAACCCATAACTGGGAAGCCCGACTGGATTTCGAACTCGCTTACTTCAATACCGCAATTCATCGCTTTAAGTATTACCCCATGAGTACACCCCCAAAAATTATTTTCGAGCAAATTTAAGTTTGATTCATGTTTTATTTCGACCTCAGAAACTATAGCTTCAGACACGATACATTTTAAAACACGTCTAATAAACAAACAGAACTCAGTCGGCTGGTTATGTAGAATACACTGACTGGAAAAAAATAATGGATAGTAATTCGACAATTTGTGAAGAAAAATTAACAAGGTAATCCAAGTATAAAGAGAGATTTATTGAGAAGCAAAGTCGACACTATAGCGTTTCGGTTCTAATGAACCATCATCAGGAGTGGGAGGGATGATATTAGTGATGTTATATTAACGATGGATGTGTAAAAATTTTAAAAAATATAAAAACTTTGGAAAATTTGTATAACAAGAAAAAGTTGGCTGTTTATGAGAACAAAAAGTTGTCCGTTTGATAAATGATTCAGCGTTTGTTGTTTTGTATTACGTCATTTGACTAATTAGAAATATTGTGTAGAATTTACGTTCCGTTTGTTTATTGAGAAAGATTTCAAATCATTTCTTGTTTTCGACGAAGTTCAAATCCTATAAGTCACTAATATAATCCCTCATATTCCTGATGATGGTTCATTAGAAGTAAAACGCTATGGTGTCGACTTTGTTTCTCAATAAATCTCTCCTTCTACTTGGATTACCTTGTTATCAATTTTTCTTCACAATACACTGACTGCATATCTGCAGTGTGGTAAGAACCCTCCTGCCAACTAATAAGTGTTCTGGATATGGCACGAAACCATCGAAGTCTCAAGACCAGTCCCAGACCGCTTTAGAATGTGGGGTACTCCTTCACTGCCAATATCCCCTGGTCCACATTGTTCCAGAGTGGTCGTACCTGTTAAAATCACTTCTATGGATTAAACATTAAACAAATGACTGTGGTTAAATTGAATTGTTTGTGTTACATAGCAATATCTGAAACCATGTTACTGTGCGTAAACAAATAATTAATATTGAATAGAATTGTTTGTATTAGATATCATATTGAAACCATTTAACTTGTCAGTCCAATCGGCTGGGGCTGTAGAATACATCGACTGTATCTCTCCAGCGGGGTATCACCCTTCTAAATAGTGTCCTGTATTATGACATTAAACAATATGATGTTGAGACTCCACTAATGCTGGAGCTTTAAGAAATGGGAATACCCCTTCATTGCCATCATTCTCAAGTCCACTATGGCCCAGAGTGATAGCCCCAGAAAGATTTCTATCGATGGGTTGCTATGTTATGAAAGCCAGCCAACCAACCAACCAACCAGAAACAAACAGAAATGAACCTCTTTTTTTCTTGCTTGTTGATAGAATTTTGATTGCCAAAGTATGCATAATAAAAAAAAAAGTAAAGTTGGCGACCTTAGTCGGGGTTGACCCGAAGGCCTCTTTTCAATACCTACTACACCAAGGTGTAGGGGCGTGTGCTGCTCCATTCCCTGGATTGCTCCACTTTACCTTTGATCTTTACTTTACAGTGCCGAGTGTTAAGCAAGGCTGCATCAAATACCATTTTTGAGTTTTTTGATAACTCGACCTGCGATTGAACCTCGGTCTACCGGACCATAGGTAAACGCTCTACTCATTAGGCCAATGGCCTGTAAATTACTTTAATTCTATAGTATCACTAATGGGGACAATGCATATTTACAGCAGTAGGACAATCATTCTATTAACTTGCATGTAGTTGTGGAGGTGCCCGTGGTGTAATGGTTATCGTCGTAGGAAATGGACACGGCAACACGAGTTCAAATCTTGGACGAGACTGATTGCATTTCACATAGCACTGATACCCTTGGGAAAGGTATGAATCCAATTATTCTCCCTCCAGTTATGGGTAAATTGTTGGGAAGACTGGGTTCTTCAGCCTTGGTGAGACAACTAGTCTAGAAGAAGGAGAACTCTGAATTCAAACCTGTTAAACTTCGCTTAAAAATTGACCTTGTGTCATATCCTTCCCGAGAGGAAGGGTTGGTAAATATGATTAACTTGCATAAGTGGAATTTTGGCCATAGCTATTTCTTTCTGTATGATGAATCTTCAGTCTCGACATTTCAAAATCATTTCTGCTATTGACAAATGAAGTATAAAAGAAATTGACCTATTTTTTCTAGTTTGTTTATAAATATCAAATACCCAGAAATATTTCGTTGATTATATTTAATTTTGACCGAAATAATTTTAGATATAATGTTCAATCTACGCAACTAATATTCTATGCTGAATTAAGCACATTAAAAAAAAGATAATTACAAAAAAAAATAAACATAAATAAAAATAACACAAAACAAGAAGGAATATTTAAAAAAATAACTATTTCTCAATTAAAATAAACGCAAATTTCATCGTCAGGCTTCAACATTTTAATATGCTTAAGTAACCCCACATTCTCTCTCCCCACTCTCTCTCTCTATCTCTCTCTCTCTCTATATATATATATATATATATATATCGGTAAATTATCAGTCTAACGTAAAGTTAGGCGGGTTTTGATCCCAGTTTGAAGAACTCAGCGTGTTTAGCTACACTAAAGAGTTTTTATACAACAAAACAGTCTGCCTGTTGATGACAATATATATATATATATATATATATATATATATATATATATATATATATATATATATATATATATACGCCACAAATTGCATTTTCCTTAAGGCGTTAGTAATGCGATGCATTGTTTTGCTGTTGCCATTTTTTCAAGGACATCAATAGTGATTAGTTCTTTCAAGTCCAATAAATATTTAAGCGAGGCCTTTTTACCGAGCGCTGTGACTGGATGTTTTTCTATACCGAAAAGACAGTGTGTTTCCCACATCGTGGGGTGTCTTTCTGAGTAGTCTAGTAGCGGCAATCTAAAATATGCCTTTCCGTACACATGACACATTTTTCTGTAAATTTCACATGATCGGTACTTCTCAGCCAACTAAGATTTGATGACAAACCTATGATCAAATTTAATATATTCTGCTGGAATTGAACTTCTTTTTGGATAGCCTCAAAACTAATAATTTTGTGAAATTAAAATCATTTTTTTATCATAAAACAATTCTAAATTATGCAGATATTAGACTTAAAAAAAAATTAAATAGTTTTTCAAAAAGATTAACCTTATTTATTGGATTATCCACACAGACACACACAGACACACACTCACACACTCAGAGACACACAGACACACACACACACACACACACACACATATATATATATATATATATAAATATGGAAAAAAGGGAGATACCCGAGCCTTGAAAAATAAGACCCACTTTTTTGTTTGAAATATTTGTTGATTGTTTGTGATTCAGAAGATCTCACTCTACTCCTGCAAAAAACAATTTTGAAAGAATATTGGCATTAGAAGTTGAAACAATTTTTAATTAACAGAAACATAATCTCTTACTGAAATCGATATTTGTCAAAACTTACGGGGCGAAAGAGTAGAGGTTGGACTTCTAAATTTTAAGCAATTAAAGGTATTGCCGAAAAGATTGATACCAAATTTCATGGTCTGACAATCAATCTGCATATATATATATATATATATATATATATATATATTGGGTAGAGTCATAAATAATTTCCGTTTCAAATGCAATTTGAAACTACTCATTTCAAACTTATAATGTTTTAAACGCAACCAAGAATTATCTGATGAAGGAGTGACTTGAAGCGGTCATTCTTAGTTCAGTAGTGGAAGAGTGCTAATCATAATTTAATCTATGATCTCAATCTTCTAAATCAGAAGAAATGTATATCTTATATGTATTGTTTAAAAAAAAATAGGAATAATAAAAACGCTAGAGAAATAGCTAAGAAGATGTCATGTGTTTATGGCCAAGGGGTCATTATTGACTGCCAAGCCTGAAACTGCTTTTCTTATTTTCGTTCTGTCGATACGTCATTGAGAGATGATACCTGACTTGGACGTTCATCAGTCCTCAATTGAGATACTTTAAGAGAATTAGTGGAATGCAATCCGCGCAAAAGTACTTGAGAATTAGCAGTTGATCTCAGCACACCCCAATTCACAATCTACAATAACTTGCAAAAGATAGGAAAAGCGAACAGGCGGGACGTTCGATTTCCTTATACTGTTAGTGAGAAAATAACGAAGCTTAAATGTTCAGTGCGACAAGTCTTCTTTCAAGAGAAAGAAATTAACCGTTTCTCAAGAATATCATTGCAGGTAATGGAAAACGGTTTTCTTAAGACAATGTTCTACGCGAAAGGCAGTGAATTGATGGGGATGATCTCCGTTACCTAACAACAGAGATTCATTAAAGAAAAGTTCTGCTGAGTGTATGGTAAGATCATTGCGATATTACTGATGATGAGTTTTCAAATCGCTTTTCGACAACGAATGCAGACAGCTGTATTGTTTGCATAAAAGTCCTCTAAAAAACGCCCTGCAGTCGTCAATTGGAGAAACATTGTGCTTTTCCCTAAAAGCGCAAGGATTTCACCGGCAAGATTCATGACAGAGAATATTCAATTTACGCTGGTCTGTTCTACCCTATCAACCATATTCACCTGACAATGCACTGATTTCCATTTGTTCGTTCTCTAAAAAAATGCTCTGAATGACCAAAAGTTTTGAAAGGAAGGTCAGATAAAACTTCCTGTATTATGTACTCATAAGGAATGAAAATACAGAGATGAAAGAATGACCATAACACTGGGTTTTAAAATTATAGCACTTACACTTTATGCTCGAATGGGTTGAGTTTCTTTGGTGACAGACAGACAGACAGATGGAGGGAGGGAGACAGAAATACGGGGGGAGACAGACAGACAGCTATATTGAATCGTAACTTCTTGTCTTCACCATACCACTGTCTGTTATGTTCATGACCACAATTTTTACTTCTGCTTCTCGGCCGGGGGAACTCAACTTGACGCCGCCGTCCCCAGCAGGGGACTCTAAGACACTGAGAGCTGGGGCTCAATCAGGCCCTCACAGACTCCAGGTGATCCGGACTCTCATGCGGCATCTGCATATATCACTTCATAACGCCCATAACTTTCGATCAACCACGTGACTGGTTCTGCTTATTTATCAAGGTGCGTCCTGTCCGGAGAAATCTCTGATTGGTGACTCACTCAAGGGTCAATATGCAACTCTTGAGCTGAAGACCTGGTGAACTTTATTTGAGAGGAATCAGCAAGATGCCTGATGAATGATATTTAGAAAGATATTGAATATACTGTTGAGTGAAATTTATTATTTGGTAAATTAATCATGAATAAAGTATATTTCACTAAAACGTTATTTTGCTCAGGCTTTATTTTACACACGTCAGACTTGATGCTCTACAACATCTACCGTGATAGATTGATGATAAGGACGGATAGCAGGAAAGATTTAGGAAACTCCGTGCTGCTCTGGGCCACTTGATAATGATTTAATAGAGATTAAATTGTCTTTTTTGTTTTTTCTTCAGTTTCTAAGTCATCTCATATATAATTACCTTAGTTGTTGTATCCATACAGTTATTTTTCTTCCGATGAGCCCAGCATTTTAAGTATTAAAATAAACATTGATTTTTATTCAAATTTTCCAAGGTATTTGTTTGACGAACTTTGTACGCTATTTACAAAGTTTTAGTTTAGCAATTTTTTGAAATGAATTTCAAACATAAATACGTAAATAAAAAGAAATCGGGCATGTTTATACATAGAAACAACGACGGGACATGACATACTTTTACAAAAAGAGCCACGCCACTCAATTCTAAATAAACAGTACATTGTTTGTGCTAAATATAGAATATTGTTTGCAAAGAGGACGAAAATAATTTACACGTGTGTAATTCCATCCACTTTTGTGCCTCGCCCATTATTCAAATTTGTAACTGTAATTAATAGATAATGACAGAAAATTCAGTATAAACTTACATCGTTTAATTCCTTTGATAGTATACAAGTCAAAATCGCTTCCTATTGTATGAATTCATGAAATTATTAACGATATACATTTTTAACAGGATATTTCCTTCAAGAAATAATTGAAATAATGATAAATATTCAGCTATTATCTTACAATTAAAACCAACATTAAAACATTACTGATACAATATAAGTTGAAATCAATTATCATATTAAATGTTTCTATGTCGACTCATTGGCCCAGTGGGTAGAGTGTTCACTAATGGTCCTGGAGACCTGGGTTAAATCCTAGGTCGCGTCATACTAAAGACTTTAAAAAATGGTACTTGATACCTCCTTGCTTAACACTCATCAATATAAGGTACGTATCAAGGATAATGTGGAGCAATCCAGGGGATGGAGTATCGCCCAACCCTACATCTCGGTGTAGTAGCTATTGAAAAGGGAGCCTTCTGGTCGACCTCAACTACGGTCGCCAGCTTTACTTTTATTATTGATAATCTAATTATTAGGGAAACAGAGACATCTAAGTGATAACATTTCTCTGAAAAGGTACCAATATATTTACTCAGTGGGGGAAGTTACATTTTTTCTGAATTGTTTCCACCATTATAAGCTGAGTTATGGGTAATTCTTGGTTTTTACCCTGATGGAATTATTTAGATCTTATCGAAAGCCCGTTAATTATCATCCTTGTCTGTGACTCTTTCGAAATAAAATTAACAATTTTTTTTTTTTGCCAACTGATGATTGCCAAATGATCTAAATAGCTTGAAATTAAAACAAAAAAGTTGCAAAAGAGATAACTGTGCTGAAAAGAAAGGAATGTTATCAACACTACAACCACCACTAATAACAGCATCATTATCAACAAAAACAACAACAACAATAATAATAATAATAATGATAATAATAATGGTAATAACAGCAGCAACAGTAACAATAATAATAATAATAATAACAGCAGCAACAGTAGCAGCAGCAGCAGCAGCAACAACAACAACAACAATAATAATAATAATAATAAGGATAATAATTATAGACCTAAACACAACAAAGTTATCAAAGTCATCCAGAAATCCATGGAAAAATGAAAAGTGGAATTTGAAGCGGGAGGAAAAACCAGAGCAAAGGTGAAATTCACTTTGACCGCTACAATTGGTTATAGCTATGATGTCAGTAAATTGTATGGAAGGTAAATGCACGGGAGGCTATACATTATTATATTAATAAAAATACTTGAAAACCACTTTATGTACATTGATGATATAAAGACATATGCCAAATTTTAAAAAAAATAACAAGAAAACCTCATACAGAGTATACGAATTTACTGCCAGAATGTTGCAATGGAATTTAGGATTAAAAAAATATACGATGCTGAAAAGAGAAAAGATTAAATCAGAAACAATGGAAAAAATAGAACTAAAAAAATCGGGAAAAGATCGGAACACTCAAAGAAAAAAGAATATTACAAGAACCAATAAATAATGGAAGTGAACATCAAAAAAACAAAAAAACAAAAAACAAAAAAAACGGAGACGAAAGAAAGAGTAAGAGAAGAGAACATCGGATGAAAAAGAAAACTTCACGAAACGAAACTTTGTTGCAGAAATCTCATCAAATGAATGAATACCAGGGCAGTCCTTTTAGGAAGATGCTCTGGACCATTCTTAAAAATGTCGAGGAAAGAACTCAGACGGATGGACTAAAAAAGAAGGAAATTGGTGACAACACAAAAAGCTTTACACTACTGAGATGACATTGACTGATTATGTCTTAGGAAAAGATGAACGAAGAGTATTCGCCATTATTGAGGTATGTGCTGATGTAATTATCTAAGGACCCGAAAAATACACAAAAAAGCTAAAAAAAAGAAGACTAAATACAATAGCTATGGCCCAGCTAGCTGGAGCGACAGAATGCACTAACTGCATCTGGGAAGGAAATAAAGTCTATGGATATTTAAGCGAAAAACTGGGTATTGTACATGAAATGACTCGGAAATAATCAAGAAAAGGAAACCTCAAACGAGAAACAGAATCTCTTCGAAAAGCAACAGAATTCAATGCCACATGGACAAATAATACTGAGGCAAAAACTGATAAAACAAAACAGAATAGCAAGTGTAGGTTATGTGAATACAAAGATGAAGCGGTTGACCATATGAAACGGGTAAGTGTCTTCACGGTGCAATAGTTAAAGTGATGGACTGCAGAATCGTTACAAGCGAGTTCGAATTCCAGTTGCGCTATTACATTCACTTTCGGACAAATATCCTTGCGAAAGATATGGACCACCTCTTCCTCCCAGCTATGGGTTAGATAGTACCACAACTGTTCTTCTAGAAGGATGGCTTTGACATTGGATGACCTGCAAAGGTTGATATGCCATTAAATAAAGAAATCAAACCATATACTTGAATCTAGTAAACTGACACTAAGAAGAACTAGAGAATTCACGACTGGGTTCAGAATATGCACAAACCAGAATCCATCCTAGAAAAGTAGACCCATAAAATCATTTAGAACTTTGTGATTAAAAATGATTGCCCACCCCCGACATAAGAAAAGATCTGCTGTTAATTAACAAGAAAAAAGAACTTACCGTCAATTGGATTTATTCCAGCTGACAAAGGAGAGAAAATAAAAGAAAACGAAATGATAGACAAACACTTCAATCTTACCTGAAAGCCGAAAAGACTGTGTAACACGAAGGTTGCATTGATAACAATAGTAGTTAGTTCTCTAGGAACAGTTATCAAAGTCTCACAAAAGAGAATGGATGAATTGAACATCAAAGGAAAGATTGAAACCATACACCCAAAAGCATTACTAAGGCCGGCTTGAATACTGAGACGAATCTGAAAAACCAGCAGAGACTTGCTGTAACACAGATTCGAGTAAAAAAGACAATACGCCAACGGTGTTTCGAAGAACTAGCAAGGAGTTGAATAATAACTGACAAATATATAAATAAGTATTGATGGGCAAAGTAGATGAATCTTTTTATTTTAGCTTTTGAAAATGCTATTGATATTTTGAGAATTATTTTTATCTTTTTCTTAATGAAGCAATTATTTATCTTTTATATTTCTTATAGTCACATAATTTTCTTAATAATACCATAAGTGTTTCTAAATAACAATTACTTGTATTTCATAATTAACTGCTTCAATTGTTAATTTTGTTTTTAGAATTTATACTGTAAATGATGTAATTATAATTAAATGTTTTTATTTTAGAAAAAAACTTGGTAGAAATATATTTTTTAAGTCCATTACTCCTCCCGCCATTAATTTTTTTGATGTTCTCAGAAAAAAAATCTGCTTGGAAAAATATTTATATTTCTAATAAATTAAGTCCTCGGAGAATTTATATAATTAAAAAAGATTTTTAAGAACGACACTCTTTCTTGCAGAAGATCTGCCTTGAATAAGAAAATAAAAATTGCATTAAAAGTAGAACAAAATCATTTGAAAAACGTTTTATAGAATGAACTTTATAGGATATATTTTGTTGTTACCTCACAATTTATTCCTTATCATTATTCAATTTTCTAATAGTGTAACATACCCATGATACGGATATGTGAAATAGACATAATGTCCATAAAATGTTCATAAACATATATAGGAATCCGAAAACACGAAATTGGTTCAGGTACGAAACTTTTATTCACCTTTTTGAGTTTAAAGGTTTTTCGACATGAGGAGAGAGAGACACAATCTCTCTATGCTGACTGCTTTTACATCGTCAGCTCTCAACCCAACCAACGTGCGGCACCCGAAGCGCACAAATTCGTCTGGCTTCGCCCAGCTCTGAATCTCGACTCTCTCGTTCGGAGGCAGGAACTCAACTCACTGCTTTTTCTCAAATCCTAAAAATCCTCAGCCCACGCTTCCGGTGCATGACGTCACTCATATCCCCTGGTCTCAATTCCTCTCTGGGATTTTTATTTTGATATCTCTGAATGACACATCCTCTCCGCGCGCACGCGAACACCTGCGCTCATATTTGCACCTTACTAACCCATGCACTGAACCGAAAGGTTCTCATTCTACCTAAACTGAAAGGCAAGATATACAAAACGAAATCCCTCCGCAATTATATTACAAAAGAAAATAGAAATATATATATTGTTATATGGGATGTGATTCATTCTATCCAGGGAACGCCAAATAGACTAAGTAGTTAAATTGATGCACTCTGATTTCATTGGAAAATAGTTTTTTTTCTTGCCAATTTAGGTTTGCTTTTTTAAAATTAATTTCATTTACTTGCCTGTTTTTTTTTTACTTCCATTTTTGAAATCAACCAAAACTAGTCTACTAACGTAGAATAAGCTTGTTAATCATTGTTTATAAATTCGATTCTCACCTAATCTTTTCCATTTCGAACTTTGTGCAAAACCAAGCAAAAATTGCTAGATGACAATTAGGAAGCAGGATCGTGTGTTTTGGTCATAAAGAAAGGGTCCAATTTACAATAATAATTCGATACTAATTTTCTATATGATATATGTGGTTTTTTCTTTTCAAAATTATAAAACCTCGGTTTATATTTGAATAAAATAATTACGTCCACTGTGATTATGGAATGAATTTAGTTAAAAGGGGTAAATTTTGGAAGTTTTCGAAAAAGATGGTGGAAAGTAAGCCAGCATATATACAAACATCCACACATTGCACATTAAAAAAAGTAAAAGAAAGGTCAGCTATGGTAGTTTGATAAAAATGAATCCATGGTAATTTGAAATCATTTCTAACACACACACACACA
Organism: Sepioteuthis lessoniana; assembly: GCA_963585895.1. Lineage (NCBI taxonomy): Eukaryota > Metazoa > Mollusca > Cephalopoda > Myopsida > Loliginidae > Sepioteuthis > Sepioteuthis lessoniana. The sequence continues at coordinate 99,952,736 of OY757905.1, read as the reverse complement.
CACACACACACACACACACACACACACACACACACACACATATATATATATATATATATATATATATGTCACACACACACGCATATATATATATATATATGTCACACAAATTCCATTGAAATAGAAAAAGGACTGGAAGATTGTAATAAACTCATAAAATGTCAGTTCTACTTGTCTCGAAAATCTACATTTTAAATACCAGATTTATTTCAAACACTGCACGTCAAAGACGGGTAAAAAATAAGCTACTCTTACTGCCACAAGACCTCACAGTTACGTACACACATACACACAGATACATATATATATATATATATATATATATATATATATATATATATATTGGCAGCTTTTCTTAATTAATAAATATATTGTTGAACATAATAGATATTTTTTGTCTACATATTTTTTTGTTGATCCTTTCATATTGCCGTATTGAGTTCATAATATTCGGCGGGAATATACATATAAAGAAAGAAAAAGGCTAACTCAGAGCTATTTTAAAAATTCAATATGAATACAAAAAGATACTTTAAAGGCAGTGTGTACATGACAATATATATGCTCCCCGCATGTGTTGAGCACTCGAGTGAAGAGTTGCAGGCTGCCACATACACGTAAATGTAAAGCTCTTCTCATAAATTGAGAAGACAGGTAGCCGAGAAGCGTATATGTTTATATACATTAGAATTCCCTTACTTTCGTTGAAATGAAGATAGCTGTGTTGAAAGATTTTCGACTAACGAAAAATCAGCAACTTTTTTTATTCTGGTTTAAAGCATCTTGCGTGTCTAATCGCACTTCGTTGTGATACAACAAAACAGTCTCTCTGAGGATGACGATATAAGTATTTATCCACACATTTCTTGTGTTGGTTTTATTTATTAATATCGACATTTTTAGATGGCTATGTATCAGGGTATTTCTTTTTCTGTCTACCCCATATAAATATTAGAGGGCTATTGCAATGCGAAATAATTATACATTTATGAAACAGTGTCTGACGATGAAGTTTTACTTTGAAATTAATTAGACTCAAATAATAATTTTTTTTCGCATTGTAATAGCCGTATAAATTAATTCAATACTAGAAAATAGCATAATTTTTGCAATGCTTCAAGTAAATTACAATATATATATATATATATATATATATATATATATATATATATATATATATATATTTTATTTAGTCTATAACTCTTTTGGAGTGAAAAAAAACACAATTTTTACAATTTGCAAATTCTACAAACTGATATCTGGGAAAAAACCGTAAAAAAAGAAAAAAAAAACGAAAAACACACGTGCTACTTGAAAATAATCAAGAAGCACGTATGTCAAGTCAAAAGGAAAAACACAGACAGAAATATCTCACCTAAAACGTTATAAAGTGCCCAATACATGAGATAAAGATGATATTATGAAAATAGTTCCAACAGGCTAAGAGCGAATCTACCTAAGTTTCACAAAACGGCTCTCCAGGATTTATATGACCTGAAGAGCTGTTTGGTGAAAACTAGGTTGACTCGCGCTTGGCCATTTAGAAATATTTTCATATTATATATATATATATATATATATGTGTGTGTGTGTGTGTGTGTGTGTGTGTGTGTGTGTGTGTGTGTGTGCTCGCGCGCACGTGTGTGTATCACTTATAAATAAGTGAACTTCCAACAATATTTTATGAAAATATAATTTATTTTTCGACAAAACACCATGATTTTAGTATTTCTTGAGGGATATCATACAAAAAATTCATTTGCATTAGCTATTATGTCATACTACGTTATTGACCTTGTGCTTCTCGCAAATACACCTACCCAAGCTGAATCTCTGCAGCTAAGACAGGAGCAGGCAGCAAGTGTCATTGGCGTCAACTTGAACTTAGATTAAAAATAGTTCATGAGTTTTCAAACAGATGACATCACCTCCACAATAAATGCCAAGCGCCAGAGATTAGTAAACTACCAATTAGCTTTTTATAAGAAGGTGCAAGATGTGTATTTATTTACGAACTTAAAGAAATAACACGAAAATGAGTAGAGTATTCGCCAATGGTCCGGAAGACCGGGCTTCAATCCCTGGTCGAATCATATCAAAGACTCAGAAATGGAACTTGCTTAGCCCTCAGCACTATAAGGTAAGGATCAAGGGTAAAGTGGAGCAATCCAGGGAATGAAGTAGCGCCCTCTCCCACACCTCGGTATATTAGCTACTGAAAAGGGAGCCTTCGGGTCATACTCGACTAAGGTCACCAACTATACTTACTCATATCAACTTACATATTTGTTATTCTCAACTAGGTTTCATCTTATGTTATCAACAGAAGATTAGTTATTTCAAACTGTTATTAAACTCCACCCATATATATATATATATATATATATATATATAACCTGAAAATATAAGAAAGCGACAGAAAATGAATCAACAACATTGTATATCCATACTTTGAATAAGGATTGTTTTCTAATATTTTCATTATCACGTGAGTCCCAGGACAACACGTGGATCACACTCCCTGAAAAAGGGTATGTTTTCTCTCTCATAAATTATATTTCAATTCAATCTTAACCGTTTAATAGTCATTTATTTATTTGTTTATATGACATTCTACCGCATTCATCCAACGACAAAATATTTTCAGGGATTGGCTTGTTTGCTGTTAGAGTAATTTTGGGACAGGATTTGACGAAGTGGGTTTCCACTACCCCTAGTAAAATATTTAGAATTTACAGGCTTATAGGATGCTCATTTTGGATTTTCTTTTATCATCACCTATATATATATATATATATATTAAACCTCCCCCCCAATATATATATATATATATATATATATATATATATATATATATATATATACGAGATACATACGATAAGTTTACAGAATTTTTTCCAATGGGCACTTTTATTGATAGTACACTCATGAAACACTAGTCCCCTTCGAAGTAATCTCCGGCTGCAATGCACTTCTTGTAACGTTGCAAAAACCTCTGGAAGGCCACGTCCAAGTCCTCTTGTGTGAGTGTGTCAATGACCTTCGTCACAGCTTCTTTCATCTCCTCAATTGTCTCATAACGAGAGCCTCTGAGCTTAGGGAATAACCAAAAGTCACAAGGAGCAAGGTCTGGACTATTGGGAGGGTGAGCAACTGTCTTGATGCCCATCTTAGTCAAATAGTCTGTCACAAGGATGGAATTGAGGACTGGTGTATTTTCCTGGTGAAAATGCCACTGACACGATTTCAAGAGTGCTGGCCTCTTCCCAAGGAATCTCTTCCTGCACTCCCTTAAAAACTCAACATATTAACCTTAACCATAACCCTAACCCTTTGGCTAATCAAATCTGATGTTTTGACTTCTTTACTCCTCCCACGCCTCTCATCATCCCTCACAGACTCCCTGCCTTCTTATGCCACTCAAAAACTGATGCTCGATCCATGCAAGATGCTCCAAAAGCAGTCTGAAGCATTCCATACGTTTTTGTGGCATTCTTTTTTAAGTTTAAAACAGAATTGTATTGCATATCGTTCTTCTAAAGTGTCAGATTGCATTTTTGAAATTCACCAGCTGTGACAATCAGACTTTAGTAGGGTGTATTCCAATTCCTGCTGCAGCTGTTCTTTTGAACCTTCAATCATAAAAATTGGTCAGTCATCTCATAAGATATATAGCAATAATATACCTAATTCTCAAGAGTCTACAAGAATTTTAAATGCCTATACGAAAAAAGTCTGGGAACTTATCATATGCACCTCGTATATATATTAACTAAAACAAATGAAAAGTTACTTTCTTAGTTTTTATTGGTGACTCAGAGTGTGATACATTTTTTAAAAAATGGAGAAAGCAATCTTTTTAAAATGCAAAAATATTTCTGACGATCGTGTTTTCTCTTTTTGATACAAACATGTGAAACTATTACAAATGAAGGAAAGCTTAGAAAGTGAAATCTGTTTTTTGTTCTACGCGGCTCTCCAGTATCTTTTGTTCACGCAGCTCTCTCGATTCTACTAACCCTTTTAAACAATTATTTTTTTCCTATTTCTTTGTGTATTTTTCGATCCCAGCACAGAGCATCCTGTATGTCAAGTCACACTGAAGAGTTGCGATACAAAGGAAACAATCTGTCAGTGGATGACAATATATATATATATATATATACTCATGTCATGAAGTAAATTTTCAGACCAATTTTACTTCTTGAAAACAAGGGTTCATTTTCTATATGAAATATTTTTGAATATGTCTGATTTTTTTCCATCGTTTATAGCAGTTAATATACGATAATAAAACTTTTTTTTGTGGCTAAAAGTTTCCGGCCATTTTATTTAATCGTTCTATATACGAGGGTGTTCTTTACGCTAGTACGTTTATATAAATTTATTTGTTTAAGAAATTCTGATTATTAAATTTCAAAAGCTCACTTATTCAATTTAATCTGTAAACTGAAGAAATTAATGAATTTTCCGTAGAAACCAACAGACATTATTTAGTTCACTTCTTTTTGCTTCGAATCTCAGTGTACATCACATTAGAAATATACTCAGTTGCTATTCATAAGATTTCTTAGGGTGTGTGGATCTTCAAGTGGATCAAACAAAAGAATGTGTTTCAAAGTTTCTTTCTCGTTTATTTATCAAAACCTGATGTCATATGTATATTTATAATGTTTTTGATATCTAAAAAAAAATCACCCGACTTTTCTACGATGTAATTATAGAAACATTGTGTTATTCCTAAGTGTCTGAAGTGAATCATATAGTACGTTGCCTTCTTTACATTATCTGAATGCAGCGTCAATGTTTATAAGTCTGCCACAGGGAAAAAAAAAGTTATTTTTAGTTTTTTGAACGTAACCGCTTTTTATCATAAACTTGTTTGTGACAATGTGTGCTTTTAGAATTGATATAAGTTGAATTTATTTTGTGCGTATTCCGCAATAGAGACGTTTTAGGATGATCTTTTGGAGACGTAGGTATGTATATGCTTTGATGTTGTCTTCAATTAGTTTTAATACATATCAACCTTTGTTGAGTTATTTGATACTCAAGACTATCTTTGTCCGTTCAGCTTGGGCTGTAGCATACACCAACTGCATCTCTGTAGAGGGGTAAGACACCCAGCACCACAAGTGTTCTAATGGTGGGAATCAAGTAATGCTTGAGCTTTGAGGAATGCAGAGTACCCCTTCATTGCCATTGCTCCCAGGTAGCATTTGATAGAGTCCTATCTATGGGTCAAATATAACTGTTTGACATTTAAACTGTGAAAACAATTGACTTGATAAATTGAACTGTTTGAAAGAGAACTGCTGATCATTTAAGTGTGTGTAAACAAATGACTCATGTTTAATTGAATTGTTAACGATAGATAGCAATATTTGAAAGCATTTAATTTTGAATTACACTAATTTGAATTGGTAAAAATAGAACTGTTTGATCATTTAACAGTGCAGCACAAGGTGGGTCCGGGAGCATGACAGTTGCCCAGACAAGCCCAGCGACTTCAAAAATGCCTAGAACACTGATGGCATTTCCCTTTTAAAAAAAGGCACCTCTGGTGCCACGCAATAACTCTTACTCCTCCAAGAAAGGTTATTTACCCTTACATTACAAGGACAACCTTACACGTTTAGATCACACTTAGAGCTAATGCCCTTGAAAAAGGCATGAATCCACCTTTTCTCTCCCTACCATCAAGCTATTTGTAAATAATTGGGCACACTGAGGTTTTTAGTGTTAGGTGACTAGCCATGTCTTTCTTTTATCTTGTTTTTGTTTTTACTTTTAATCCAATCATCTGACGATGTCCTAATTATAGATATGAAATACTGTTTATTCAATTTTGATGATACTTTCTATTTATCTTATGTTTTTTTTTTTACCTGTCATAATAATAGTCTTAAGATATTTGAATTGATAGATTAGGCATTTCCACTCTAATTTATATTCAGTGCTTCTTTTTCTTTATTTCTCCTATTTTTATCGACTTTACATATAATCTACCACTCCTTTGAATATATTCACACGTGTATTATTTTCTCTTTTGAGAGTCTTTCCATCAGCTAACGCTGATGGTTTTTCATTGCAGTCTTAGTGAGAGCCAATCTCCTTATGTCTCCTGAACTCTTCTCAGTATTTGAGCCGACCTCAACAATGCTGTAGTGTGGTTGGTCTTCATTCGTCCCCTTATTTCCTAGTCCTTGTACTAATCCTTTTGCGACCATACGAAACGTACCGATTGCAATGGATATCCCCGTCACTTTGATGTTCCATGATATTTTTTAGTTTTCTAGCAAAGTCCAGGTACTTATCTATCTTCTCGCTTTTTTTCACTTTTGCCCTGTGGTTTTACCCTGTGGTTCCACTATTCGGTAGGTTTTTTTTATTTTTATTTTTTTTATTGAATATCACTATGTCTGGTCGTCTGGTCGAGATTAGATTAGATTTGTATCTCAAAATCCTAGAGAAATTTGTGGGTCTCATCGTGATTCTCAGATGGTTGTGCATATACCATTTGATCGTATGGTCAAATTATTATTATTTAATTCCTCAAGAGGTTTTGACTCCAATGTTCACTGGTGATCATTCACTGGGTGTAACTGATGGCATGTCCCCTTAGATTTCTGATACTCTTCTCAGTATTCTGACCAATTCTTTCTCTGAATTCCTATTCCTTCAGGCTTCTATCCAAGCCATTGTGGACCGATCCAAGAACTACAATCTGTATCACCACCAGTTTTTTAGAATTTTTCTCAATTTTTCTGGCAAGTTCCAAGTATTTGTTTATTTTATTTCATTTTGTTTTTTGCTTTCTTTCAATTTCTTCCAATTCGTTTGCAAAGGGTAAATTCAAATTTGCTTTTTTTCTGAGCATTAATGAATTATGAAACATCGATAAGAGATTAACGTTCATGACGTAATGTTTGTAGTTGATACATTTGTGAATAAAGACAAAACAACAATGGTATTTGAGTCCTGATTATCCAATGGAAAAAAACAAACAAAAAAACAAAACAAAAAAAAACTAGTGAAGAGAAATAAAATAAAAAAAACAAAATCCAGAATGTATGTTGACATGCACTCTTGTAAACACCCTCTCTCTCTCTCTCTCTAACCCCCCCCCAACACACATCTGCCGAGGAGAAAAGTTGTCACGGCAATTAACTCCAACTGGTCATTCACAGACACAGGGCCTGGAGTTGAGAAAAGCCATAACCCTCTCAAAACTGTCAACATGAGAAAAGCGTAATAGAGCACCCAGATCATTAATTCACATCCTGAAGACGTCTCTAAAGTCAGAAATACGTGTAGATGTTAAAAAAATACCACACAAAACCAGATCAATTTACGGAGCTATTCATTTTAAAGTACACACACACAAATATATATATATATATATATATATATATATATATCTTCATCCAGTCGCGCTGATTGCACATTTCTCAGACTCTTTCTCACCATCACATCGATCGCTTCTGATCGGTCATCTAGGCTGCATACAGAGCGATAATTTATTGCAATATTTGAAATCACATCAAATAGTTGCCATTATTCAGGTGAAGGGAGGAGCTAAAAGTTATTTGGTCGCTGTCTCTATTTTTTGGCACTTCAGTTTATAGTCATTTTTTACACGCAGCATTGATTTAGCTCAAGGTCACAAGTACATGGCTCGAACCCACTCGTAAGGTTGCGATTCCCTAGCACGCTAACCATTGTACTATAACAAAGCATTCATGAATGTATTATATAGGTTAATGTTAAGCGTTAAATGTCTTGTATTTTGATAATAGATTGCATTTTTAACTGCTTTTATTGCTTTGCATAAGGATAAATTAAAAAAACGCGATAACACGTGACACTTTTTTTTTCAAAGATATGTCCACCGTTTACTCAGAAATGTATTAAATATATGGCTTGACACACGCACAAACGCGATGTTATATATATATATATATATATATATATATATATATATATATATATATATATATATATATGTGTGTGTCTGTGTGTGTGTGTGTGTGTGTGTGAACACGCCCATTTCGGCGCTTTATACTCTAGGTAGAATCCAGTATAAAAATGTTATTTATACACACAGACAGACGCCTGTGTACACGCACACCCACACATACATGTTTCTTGTATAACCACTGATCTTGTGACTAGACAGCCAAGCCAGTTTGTGACATGGATAAGTACATCCAACCATGGGTAAATCTATTGTGTTTATGTAATTAATTCCCTGTCTGTCGGACGGCTACGTTGGTAGTCAGGCAGTATATTCCTCATCTTGTGATCTCATGCAACATCATTCTTTTGCCCCCACGGGAACGATACTATAATACAACTAAATCGCTGCGCGTCTGCTACCATTGGCCTCGAACCTTATTCCTATAAATAGATATAGCCATCATTTTTATATAATTCATAGAGCATTACAGCGAACTGGCGCTGAAAGCACCGATTCTCGTTAGATTACCTGGAGTCAAGAAGCATCTTTTTTTTTAAATGGGTGACTGCCTGGAAACACCTGGTCCTATTTTTATTTTATCTACATTTATTTTTAGATCAAGATTTGTCAGTTACTATTATCAATAATTTGGGCTTATTTTCTTTTCATTTGTAGAAAAAATTAATTGCTTTTTTTTAGTGCAACTCATCCGAATCGTCATTTCGATACAAATGAGGACACAGTGGGTCTAAGAAACAAAAATAAAAGATAAGCTTTTGTCGAGACTTGAAATCCCGTTTCTTTTGGCATAAGTAAGGTTTGTTCTCCAGTAGTACCAACAATGCTACAAGAGTAAAAACCTAAATTGTACTATTAATTCCTCTACGGAGTCGTTTCTGAGTAGGTCCATGACTGCTGCTTTTAAAACAATCCATGTGGTCAGAGAATACTTCATCATTTTCTACGTTTTATATCGATTGATTAATTTTAACGGCGTGTAAACCCATCTAACCCAAGAACTTAGGGAATTGCGTTCACTATACATTCATATTTACATTTTTATTTAGTTGTTTATTCTAACAAACTGTCCTATTCTTTGAAAATCTATTTGGCCCATAGATGGGATCCAAGCGGGTAACACCACTACTGTTCAAAGTAGACCTGGGAATAATGCCAATGAAGGAGAACTCTACATTCTCTAGATCTTCAGAACTTGAGCCTCATTATTTGAGGCAATTTATTTTCATATCCAGGACCCCTCTCCCTTTTCGATGAGGAGCCTTACCACTTATCAGAAAATAAGTTTAGAGCATTTTTAGATGGAGATTTGTCAGTCATTATTCTTCATTTGGCTTCTATTTGCGTTCAATTTTTTCTCTTTCTTTTCGTTTTCTTGAATTTTAGTTCCTGTTTATTGCAGTTTACCTAGATCGTCCTTTCTTGGAAGGATAGAAACATTGCATATTGGATACAACAATGAAATACAGACCTGTTGAGCTCGGAGACTAAATATTGAATGACGTACCTTTCAAATAATCTTGTTAACCACTTTCTTATAGCACGGTTCCTTACAAGTATCAAGGGAGTCATAAATCTTAGATTTGTATGGAACTCGGTAACAATAATCTACGTACCTAGCTTTCTCACCGATACACCAATGGAGATAGCATTACTTAATGATATATAAATTTTATAATTTATTAATTACTTAATGACTTATAAATTTTTACCCTTTAACCCAGCCTAACTTAGCAAAAGCTAAAAATCAGATTCTTCTTCTTTTGGTGAATACATGTAAACAGTCAGAAAAAAAATATCCACAAAGAAGAAATTTTGAAGAAAACCCCAATGTTTTGGAAATTTGTAGCGGGGAGATCCCTTTGTTATATACATTTAACATAAAATGATCACCCTTTTCAGGACCAACAAGTATTACTGGTGACCAGAGATTGTGGCAAAGGTACGTTTAACCATTTTTTTTTCTTCATTTTTTGTAGGGAAATCAGATGGAGAAGGTGAAGATTTTTTTCGCTAAATAAAAAAAAAGGGTTGGAAACAATATCGCGAGGGGGGGCTTTTCTCTTTCTATAAGTGATGAAAAGACTTAAAATAAAAAAAAAAAAACACTCACGTTTCAGCAAAAAACAAAAACAAAAACAAAAAAATAAAGAAAATAAAACAAGCCCTACGAGGACACAGTTTTTTTAAATTTTATTTTTCTTCTGCTGAAACGTCGGCGTTTTTTTTTATTTTAAGTTTTTTCATCACTTATAAAAAAAGAAACTCCCCAATATTGTTTCCACCCCTATTTTTATTTAGCAAAAAAAATCCCCACCCTAAATAAGCTTAGTTAACACCTACACCCTCTCCATCTGATTTCTCTACGAAAAAAAAAAACAATTGGTTACACGTCCCTTTGTCGCTATCTCTGGTCGTCAGTAAAGCTTGCTTGTCCGGATGTGGGTGATTATTTTGGGTTAAATTTATATAACAAAGTGATCCTCCTCCTTAAATTCTAAAATATTGGGGGTTTTCTTCTAAATTTCTTCTTTGCGGATATTTTTTCTAGCTTTTTACATGTAATCGCCAAAAAAAGTAAAATCTGATTTTTACTTTACGCTAAAATAGGATGGGTTAAAGGGTAAAATTTTACCCTAAACTGACTTTATTTTAGACAGAATTATGAGGCACCTAGTTAGAATGGAACTCAGTGACAATGGTATTATAGCCTGACTTATATATTACACGAGTAAAATTCGTTTTCGACTTAAAAAAAACATAAAATATACTCGTATATTTTACTGAAGCTTTTAATACTCTGAAATAGTTTTCTTACTTTCAATTTATGAAAACTACAAATTTCGCTCATGTTCTTTATATAGTACAACTATTTTCCTCGTTTTGGTTGTTACATTCACAACATTTCTGCCATTCTACTCTTGGGACGTCTTCAAGTGTCAGTCGTCGTCGTCGTCGTCGTCGCAGCCAGTATTTCTTTAATAGCTAATTTGCATTATGAATTGCTTTTTCCACGGTTTGAACTGGGCTCAGGGATTCACTGATTGGACATATCTCAAGGCATGAGCAGCAGAATAAAAAGTATCCATCCTCGTGGACTAGATAAAGAATTTGGTTCGAAATTCTACTGGAGAAGGCTGGTTGCCCCTGCGGGCAAAATGTTGATAATATTAATATATACCCAGGAGAAGACAATAGACCAAGATGAGAACTATAGATAGATGCAATTTTCTTTAGTCAAGATTTCAACTTGTCGTTGTGGCCTTTAGCCATACTAAACACACTGAAATACTATACCGGCTTCCTTTAACATACTGGTAAATAAATCCCTTATTTGAATCATTAAAATTCTTAAACTAGTTTATTACAAGACTCATACACTTTTTTTTTAATTAAAAGAAAAATCCCAATCGCAATTAGTGGACTAATCATAGTTTTTAAGATATTTTAAAAAATTCATTAGCCTGTATCTCAGTTTTTCCAGCTCATTTCAATTTACAAACAATGCCATTAAAGTTTTCCTTTCCCTGTTTAAGAAAACTTACTTTATTTATCTCCCTTGCCTAGAAAAGCAAGGGAAATCAGCACAGCAACAAGGGACAGAGATTTCATTTGTTTCTTCGAGAGAGAGTTTAATACGCCCTTTATATCAGAGAGTCAGAAGACCTGGAGAATGAATTATGTATCTTGGTGTTTTCTAAATCTGCTACTATTCACATTGTGAGATTTAATGTTAAGCGTTGTACCCTTGAGATTAGAAAAGTTTCCTGCTAAGGGATTCCTGTTTTTTTTTCTTTCAATTCGGAATAAGAGGGTAAATTAGTTTATTCCAACGAGAGCCAGGATGTCCGGCTTGAGTAAATGTGTGCGTAAATGTGAGTCTTGTAGGTGTTCGTCTCTGCACGCGTGTGCATGTGTGACCGTATATGGAATCATGCGCATTTGTAAATGAGAATATGTATGACACACATCTTTAGTTTAAGAGGAAATCTATGTAAAATGAATTCCTGACACCATGCATGTACAGATGAGCCAATAAATCTATGTCTGTACATCTAAATAGAGTAGGTTTAGTTAAATGTACATTTTCTATGGTTTTTTTTTTTTTGTGTGGAGGAATTGTATTATAAATTGAAATACAATGACCAGAAAACCCGGCAAACACTGTATGTAACATACGGAATCACTGGACAGCTGTTTCGATCTAATTAGATCTCATCAGCAGTGAATACCAGGTCTTGTTGCCCAGTCGGCAGGGGCAATAGAATAAACCGACCTCACCTCTGTTGCGGGATAAGACTACCCTAACGAGTGTCCTGATATGACACTAAACAATCTGATGGTGAGGTTCCAGAAATGCTGGAGCTTTGGGGAATGCAGAGCACTCCTTCATTGCCATCGCTCCCAGGTAGATAGGGTCATATCTCTGGGTCAAATAGAACTAAACTGTGTACTTATGCTAAACTGAATTGCTTACAATAGAATTGATTTGATATCTAAACTGCGTACTTATGCTGAATTGAACTGATTGAAATAGAAATGTTTTGACGTGTAAACGGCTTACTTATGCTAAACTGTGTTGTTTGAAAAAGAACTACTTTTGACATTGGAACCGTTTGTCTAACCTGAGTGGCTTGAAATAGGAATGTTTTGGCCTTTAAACTGTGTACCTAAACTAAACTGAATTATTCGAAATAGAATTATTTGTATAAAAATGGATATGCCATTGGATAACCAACAAAAGTTGATATGCCAAAACACCCCAACAAAGAAATCACGATCTCGCCCTCTGGAGATCGAACCAGCAACCACAAGATGCAGAACTAAAACTCTAACACTGAGCTATGAACAAAAATCTGAAGAAGAAAAATCACTTCTTCCAAACAAGAGGAACATATTTGCATAGAAAAGCATCATTTGAAATCATTTTTTTTCCAGGGTTCAAAAAAGGCTACCAGCCGTCGGTTATATTGAAATAAATATCAAGCACACACTACCAAAACATTTATTCTGATTAACACCAGCTTATATTCCCTGAACATGCACAGGCACGCACACACACACACACATACACACACACACACGCACATATATATATATATATATATATATATATATATATATATATATATTAATGAACATATTGTTTTTAAAACCTTACTTCTTGAATTAGAAATGTGTACAAATGAGATTCAGTTGAGAACGATAAAATCTAAAATAAATTAATGTTTTCTCTCCTCTTCACGACGGTCTCATGATTTTATGCATTTGTAAAAATTGATCTTTATGAAACAAGCACCAGTTTAATCTGGAGATGATACTTTTTTACAATACCTGAAACTGTGATTAACATTAGGAGGTAAACACACACACACACACACACATATATATGTATATATATATATTCATGCATAAGGGAAACAGACCAAGAAAGATTGAGTGGGGAGTGATCGAGTGTGTGTTTGTGTGGATTACATGTTCTTGGTCAAATCATGTAGAGAATGTTCTTTTTTAAAAGTTATATTCATTTATTAGATAGCTCATAGAAACTTTAAAAAATTATATGCCAATTGTGTCAAAATGTAACGTGACTATATCATGTAATATCACGTAACTTTTATGGCACAATGTAATTTTATTCATTATCAGGATTATTTCATGAACATATATATGTATATATATATATATATATATATATATATATACTAGAGATGACACCCCCATATATATATATATATATATATATATATATATATATAATATATATGTGTTTCGTTTCTAGTATATACTGGTTATTTCATAAAGAGTGAAAACCAAAGAAAAACTGGATAGAATGTGCATATACAGTTTATGCTTGAATGGTAGTCAGGTAGCAATACTTCTCTCGGTGAAAGCAGAATTAATCAATTGAAATAGTTGCATCATCCCCAAGCTTCGATACAGCATATTTATGTATAGAGTTTGAAGTATGTACGTATTTATATATATTACGGATGTCAGAGTTTCATAAGTTTGTAACTCCATTGAGGGAATCAATATGAAATGCGTAGATACAGATGTAATTTGGAATTAAATTCCAAGTGTGATGATATTTCCATAATTAATATCTAGAGATGTAAATCAAAGATTTCTATTACCTTTGGTTTGACTTGTACAAAATACGCGCTACTTGAAAATAATCAACCTAAAGCCCATACCTAGCCAAAAGAAAAAAGAAAATACAAACATAATTCCTTTAGCTAATTGTAAGTAGAGCGAAATATGAATGCCTACAGAGTCAGAAAAAATCTACTTAGGTTTCACCTAAACGGATCATTTTAATGGCATATCGACCTTCCGGCGTAATTCAATGCAAAAGCCATCCTTTTAAATGGCCAGCAGTGTCACTATTTAACCCATAACTGGGGTTATAAGAGAGTTCATATCGTTTACGATGGTATTTGTCCCAAAGTGAATGTAATAGCACGATTAGATTTTGAACTCGCTTACCATGATATTTTACTCTAGACTTTTAGCAATACCACTCCACAATATATATATATATATATATATAATAAGAAATAGTGATACGAAAAACAAATAATGCCAATAAGATCTAAGTTCTGAACGCATGAAAGATCTAACAAGTGGGATAAGAAATCGATTTATACTGTATATATATGCATATCGGTCTAGTGGTCTAATTGGTAGAGTATTCATCGGGATTAAACCAACATATCAAAAAATGGTTGTTAATGCTTCCTTGCTTAACACTCATCATTATAAGGTAGAAATAGAGGGTAAAATGGAGCAATCCAGAGAAAGGAGTAAATCCCTCCTCTACATCTCGGTGTCGTAGCTTATGAAAAAGAAATCTTCAGGTCACCCTCGACGATATGTATATATATAAATAAAAAAATTAATAAATTTGCAACATTTCTGAAGAAATAGTGCTCATTATATAAGATAGATATAATATCGAATAGCATAGACACACAATCAACAGTGCTTGGTTTCTCTCAGCTCCTCAGATTTGTGATTATCAAACCAAGGGTTAGCGTTCATAATCGCATAGGCAAGAAACTGAATAACCAACCGCTGTTCACGCTATTCAAACATCGACACACACACACACCTACACACACACGCACACACACACACACCTACACACTCATGCACACACACACACACACACACACACACTCACTCACACACACACACACACACACACACACTCATATACACACAAACTAATACACACATCCGTGCGTTGAGTATTCATGTGAGGAATTTGCCGGCAGTAACATACACTGAAATGCAATTGCTCTTCTCATGAATTGACCACTTTGGTAGCCGATAACGTATACGTAAAACGCTATATGACAATAATTCCTTCACTTACACTGATAAAGACAATGACTCTCGGGTAAAATATCCAACTGAACTAAAATCACCCGGGTTTCGATTTCGGCTTAAAGTATCTTGCGAGTCCAGTCACACTGAAGTGTTGCGATGTAACAAAACAGTCTATCTGTGATGAAATATATATATATATATATATATATATATATATATTATATATATATATATATATTAAAATTTCAACTCAAGTTCTTGGCAAAAATAAAATGCCAAAACTGAATAGAAGTGTATCTGTTTTGTACTAATATTTATTAATATTTTTGGTCACAAAGTTTAAATGATGTAGAGTTTGGTAGTATATAAAAATTATATTTGTTTTGATGGTATGATATTTCAGTAGAAGTAATCCAGTCCCAGTATATTTGTTTAAGAAGCAAATAAGTTTTTTAAAAACATTGTGTGTGTATATATTTATGGATGATATTGTATATATATGCAGGTGGCCCCAGATTCGAGCAGAGATATAAGTAGCATACATATTGGATACGTTAGATCACCCAAGTTAAGCCGCGGTTAACCATATCAAGACTAAGATGGGTGACCACTTAAGAACAGCAGGTACCGTAAGTAATATTGAACCGAAAAACCAGACTAACTAAAACTTAGTAAATTATGAGTTATTCGTAGAGTGATAAATGTAAATACTCTACCAAAGATAAATATGCTGATATTTTAAATCTCGTGCTTCGTTATAAAACTGGCAGACAAGCTTTCATGTGGTTAATAGGAACACCATTTTTAAATGTGTCGATTCGCGGCAAAATTAATTTCCGGGTTTTAGTAGAGGAAGAGCGACGATTGCTGACATGCAGATCACAAATAACAATATCAGCGGAAGAACGCCATCAAGTAGCTATTTTAAGCCAACGACGAATATTGACTCCCTTACGTATGTTCTTTCTTTCTTTCTTCCTCTTTTTTTTTCTTTTTTTGGTTTAGCCCTCCTACAACTCATAAGTTTTAATTTTCCTTTTCTTTTTCCCCCACTCGTTTTCGATTCGTTTTGCTCTCTCTCTCTCTCTCTCTCTCTCTCTCTCTCTTGTAATCAGTCTCACACATCCATGCGCACACAGACGCACAAATAATCAAACACATGCACATACACACGTGGGCACAATCTGTCCCTCGTTCAATCACTTAATTCTGCCAAGCTTTTCCGTGCTGTGAACGTCTGTAGCGGAAATTCCTGTCCAGCGCCAGCACTCGGAGAACCTTCCCACGGACCAAACGAGGCGCAAGCAACTCAGGAAGTTTTACTACGTGAAAATATTGGTGAAGTGGACATTCTCCGGGAGATTGCCGCATTATTTAGTTGATTGTTGTGGTAAGGGCCACCGGTTGTTCGAAAATCGACTGCAGGCAACGTATACACCGCCACTTTCAACAAATTTTACCTTCTGCACCCAAATTCTAAGCAATTCATCCTCAAATTGATAGACTCTGGCTACAAGAAAATATAAAAAATCTTAGTGAAATTCATTCAGTTATAATCATACAAGGTATGATAATGATAAAATTTATGTTTTGAAATGTTATATATATATATATATATATATTGAGAGAGAGAGAGAGAGAGAGAGAGAGAGAGAGAGAGAAACACAGGGAGAGACACAGACAGACAGGCAAACAGAGAAAGAGAGGGAAAGCGAAAGTGAATGAAAAAAAATCGTCATAAAAACTTTCTCTGAAATCAAAGAAAGTGATCAAAAATTGAGGTGTGAAGAGGGTTAAATCCTCAAACAAATTATTTTCTGACTTCCTCATGTCAGCTTCATAAAAAAAAGTTACATGCATGTGGAATAAAAAAAGATTCTTGCGTTTGGAAAATTCAATCATTAGATGAAACATGCCTGTTCAATGCAATATATATATATATATATATATATATATATATATATATATATATATATATATATATATATATATATACTGACGTCTTGACCTTCTTAAATTTGAAACCATCTACATGAAAGTTACTTAATTTGTTTGCAAAATGATGTAAATTTATTTCCCAAGAAAAATAAGCGACTTATAATAACAAATATTCAGTTATGTATTTAGCTGTTTTACTTTTATCATTTAATGCTCATCTTTATATTCGGTTTCCTTCCTGTCATTCACCGGGTCTTTACCCAACATCTAGGGTGAGGAAATGAAGTGACACTATGTATTTATGTTTTATGCTGCTTATTTTGGTCGTAATTTTGCTCAATCCCATTGTACTTTCCTCGGGAAAGAGCAGTTCCTCAAAGAGCATTTTTTCGTATTTTACAAAGGCTAGGATTACCAGGTTTCTTGTTAATGAGGTTATCACCTCTTTTTTATCAGACGCAGGACACTCTCTTTACTTGAACAATGGTAATTTCAAGGTTCTATACTTTTTAAATTTCTATTTCAAGGGCTTTGTATTTACGTTTTTATTAGATTCTTTAACTGACACGTTATTATATGTGGGTATTTACTTATCAAGTAGAAGTCATGTTTTATAGTTCTTAATTACAATATTTAGTCTATTGATTATTATTTATCAATCAGTTTAGATTGCAGAGTTCTATATAATAATAGCTTCTTTGGCTTCTGTTTTTGGTTCTGGTTACTGTTTATACTATTTTCCATATTTCAGTATTCCATAGTATTTGCATATTTTCTAAACTCCTATTTTATCATGCCTTTCTTTACATTTCAGGATTGAGAATCTGTTAAGATTGAGAAACTGGACACTAATGAGTCAGTTTTTGTTTGTACAGTTTACATATTGAGTTTGATCCTTTCTTTATCATATTTACCTGCTAGTTTCTTATTGGAAGTCGCTGATTTTGTGCTGTTATGATTATCTCCCTTTTCTTCAAATTGACTCCAGC
Source organism: Sepioteuthis lessoniana (assembly GCA_963585895.1). Lineage (NCBI taxonomy): Eukaryota > Metazoa > Mollusca > Cephalopoda > Myopsida > Loliginidae > Sepioteuthis > Sepioteuthis lessoniana. The sequence goes on along the minus strand of OY757905.1, from coordinate 99,934,496 downwards.
ACTCGGAGAACCTTGATATTTATAATGTTTTGACAGTCTTTGTTGCTTTAACTTTTATACCCATTTCTTTCGGTTGTAATGTCGAGATATTTGAGACATTTATTCATTTCTTTGCCTATTTTTTGGTTTCTAGTGTATTTTTACTAACGGTTGGAACCAATCTGTTATAGTATTTACATATTTCTTTATTCCTGTAGTACTTGTTTGTAGGTAAATTCTAGATGTATTAAACCTCTTGAATCATTTTCTCTTTTGATATTGAAACGTTCTATATCAGCTCTTGGGTGATGCATTCTCTGTCAGGTTATAAGTTTCTTAATTTTAGTATCCCTCTTTTATTAATTTTCAGCGAGCATAGAGTTTTCTTCTTATTTCAAAGTGTATTCCAACAGGATATCTGGACTCATTTCAGTATTCTTGCCTTTCTCATAAATGCTGTAATCTGGATGGTCTTGATTTTTCCCGCGATTTCCTGTTCTTCCATTTTCCATTCCAAGCATTTCCATGATTACAGCTAGAATTAATATAAATTTTTTCGCGGCCATTCTTTCTTTCAATTTAAAGAGCTCGTATTAAACCCCACTGATCAGCGAGTCAATATCACCAAATTGTTATTTTCTTTTTCCCTTTTATATTTCTATTAACCGGATGAAGTCTTTGCCTCTACCATTTAATGTTGTCCCAGACTTTCTTTAATCTCTCTCTCTCTCTCTCTCTCTCTCTCTCTCTCTCTCTCTCTCTCTCTCTCTCTCTCTCTCTCGTTATCGGTCACATTCAGCTATATACATGTAGACATACAAATACTCCAAGACGAGTGGACAGAAAGTTTCTCGTTCAATTAATTTTGACAAAAGTATGCTTATTATCTATCTATCTATCTATCTATTTCTCTCTCTCTCTCTCTCTCTCTCTCTCTCTCTATATATATATATATATATATATATATATATATATATATATGTATATATATATATCTGTGTGTGTGACTCTGTGTGTGTAAATTTGTCTCTATGTAGTTAATAAAATTGTTTCGTGGAGTCGTGGTACGGTTTTAACCGAAAATAGTCTTCATCATTGTGGAAGGAGATTTTCATTGAAACGAGGACCATAAAAATTGACAATGATCAGTCGGAAGCTATATTACTGCAAGACAAAACAAATGAATAATAATTTCTTGGAATCAAATGAACAAAATGCGATTTGTGTAACAAAAATAATTGTTCTCGCTTAATTAAACATTCTTCTTTGGTTTATACGCAGTTTTCAAGTTAGCGATATACAAATAATGTCAGTAATAGTAAGTCTTAATACCTTGCCAAAGAACTTAAAAATTAAAGGAACATGATGGTAATGGTTTTACAAATTCTAACTGGTGCGCTTAGAATGATCCTCAAAGGCTTGGTAAGGGCACTTTTGAAATTGGAGGACTAGTTGATACCTTCCAAATTACACCCTTTTCGAGGTCTGCCAAAAAACTAAGAAGAGTCTTTGAGACTTGAAAAGAAATGTTGTAACACACTTCAATGAAATACCATCAGCTCGCAAGGAATACAATAATAATAATTAGAAGAAATGCACATTTAACACATTTTCCAACTCTAGTTGGTGCATTTGGAAAGATCACCAAAGGATTTTTAAATGGACAGGAAAAGTTAGAAGACAAGTAGAGACCATTCAGACTACAGTATTACATAGATCGGTCAGAATACTAAGAACAGTCCTGGAAATTTGAGGAGACTTGCCGTTACTTAAACTCCGATGAAAACACATTAGCTTACAATGGCCTGAAAAACTCTCAAAAGAGTTTAATAATAATAATAATAATAATATGCACAACCCAGCACCTGTCCTAGAAAATGCCACGCATAAACTCCTATGGGACTTTAACATACAAACGGATCACCTAATCCCGGCCAGAAGACCAGACTTAATGATAATCAACAAAAAAAGAGAACTTGCAAAATAGATGACTTTGCTGTCCTGGCTGATCACAGAAAATAAACTGAAAGAATGTGAAAAGAAAGATAAGTACCTCGACTTTGCTAGGGAATTGAAAAAACTGTGGAACATGCAGGTGAAAATTATACCAATTGTAATTGGTGCGTTTGGAACGGTAAATAAAGGATTACTAAAGGGACTGGAAGACTTGGAAGTTGGCGGACGGGTAGAGACTATCCAAATGACAGCATCATTTAGAATGGTCAGAATACTGAGAAGAGTCCTGGAGACTTGAAGAGACTTGCTGTCACTTAGACTCCAGTGAAAAACTATCGGCTAACTCTGATGTGAAAAGCTCTATAATAATAGAAAAATATACCATGCTTATAAGGAAAACCGTGATATGATACAAGTCGGAAGGAATGGAGCCACCAAATCAAGAAAAAATAAAAGGAAGGGTTCAAATACTTGTGGACATTGGAAGCAGACACCATCAAACAAGTGGAGATGAAAGAAAAAAATTAAAAAGAAAGCTACTTGAAACCAAACTAAATAGCAGGAACCTTATATAAAGGATAAATACCTGGGCTGACTCCTTCGTAAGATACACAGGCCATTCTTGAAGTGGACCACGGACGAGCTTAAATAAATGGACCAGAGAACAAGAAAAATAATGACGATGCATGAGCCCTTATATACCAGAGATGACGTCAAACAGACAATAAGTGTCAAGAAAAGGAGGAAGAGGACTCGCTGGATTTAAAGACAGCGTTCAGGTATCGATACAACAACTCGAAGACTACATAGAAAAGCACAGAGAATGACGAATTACAGCAACCAGAAACAATATTGACTACACAAGGATTAACAAGACAAAATTAACTAGAAAACAAAATTGGTACGAAAAACAGCTCTATGGACATTTCAAGCGACAAACAAGCGACATATTGCTCGAGAAAACTTGGACATGGCTAAGAAAGAGAAACCTTAAGATAGAAACTGAATCTTATCAAATAACAGTTCAAAACAATGCCATGAAGACCAATCGTATCAAAGCAAGAATAGATAAGACACAGCAAAAGAGTAAATGTATGTTATGCAGTGGTGATGGGAACGAAATGATCAATCATATAATAAGCGAACGCAGCAAAAAAGCCCAGAGGGATTATAAGATTAAGTATAAGATTAAACACGACTGGGAGGGGAAATGATCCACTGGAGAGGTGCAAGAAGTTGATATTTGACCATGCGAACAAATGGGTTATGCACAACTCAGAATCTGCCCTGGAAAATGAGACTCACAAACTTCTCTGGGACTTTGAAATACAAACGGATCACCTAATCTCGGCTGGACCACCAGCCCTAATAATGATCAACAAATGAAAGAGAACCTACCAAATTGTGGATTTTGCTGTTCCGACTGACCAAATAGAAAGAAAGAAAAAAGAAGGATAAGTATCTCAATCTTACAAGTTAATTGAAAAAAACAACAACTGTGGAACGAAGACGATGATACCCATTGTAATTACTGATCTTAGTCCAGTCACAAAGGATTGGTAAGAGGACTAGAGGACTTGGAAATAAGAGGATTAGTGGAAACCATCTAAACAACAGCTTTATTAAGATCGTCCAGAATACTGTGTCACCAAATCTCCTCAAGACTAGGAGACTTAAGGAGATTTGGTGACACTCAGTGAGAAACCATCTGCTAACACTGGTGGGAAAAACTCTCAAAATAATAATAATAATTATTATTATTATTATCATTATTATAAGAGAACTAGCAAATTTGTCGATTTTGCTGTCCTGGCTGTCCACATGATAAAATTTAAAGAGTGTGAAAAGAAGGATAAGTCCATCGACCATGATAGAGAATTGAATAAACTATGGAATATGAAGGTGACAATTATACGAATTTTGATTGGTAATTTTAACACAGTAACTCAAGGATTATTAAAGAGACTGGAGGGCTTGGAAGTTGGCGGACAGGGAGATCATCCAAACGCCAGCATTATTGAAAACGGCCAGAATAAGGAGAAGAGTCCTGGAGATTTAAAAGACTTGGCGTCTCTCAAACTCCAGTGAAAGACCATCAACTAACGCTGATGTGAAAACCTCTAAAGGAATAAATAATAATAATAATAATCGTAGGATATGTGTATTGTATATTGACCCTTGACCGAGCCCTCAATCAGTGATACATCTGTGTAAATAAGCGGAAGAAGAAGCAGAAGAAAGTGGGCGTAATGAAATAATATAGGCAGGTGCCGGCGGCAGTTGAGTTAGAGACAGGAAAGCCAGAATTAGCTTGCAGACTAATGACTGTGGCCCTCAGCGACCCCCAGTTGAGCAATTCCAGCCAAGAAGCGGAAGAAGTGCTGCTATGGTCATGAGAAGAAGTTGGGTCAATATAGAAGTCTGTCCCTGTCTCCACTCATCTCTCACACACCACAGAAATATCGAGAATAAAGTGTGAGAGATACGTATTTTTATAAAGAAGTGTATTAGTTCGTTCATTGACGTTCGTAAATTATGTTTGATTATGTTTCCGCTGATATATATGTGGCTATACAACATGTGGTGATAGGAACGAAACAATTGATCACATCATAAGAGGATGTAGCAAACTAGCAGAAAATAAATATAATCCTAGACACGACTAGTCGGAGAATGTGATCCGCTGGATATTGTACAAGAAACTCAAATTTGACCACACTACCAAATGGTAATTGCTAAAACCATATCCGTCTTGGAGAGTGAGATACATAAATGTCTATGGGATTTTAAGACAGAAACTGCTTATACCAAACAAGCCAGAATACCTGTGGATTTTGCTGTTTGGCGGACAACAAAGCTAAAAAGAAAATGAAAAGATGAACGAATGCTTGGACCACACCACATATCTAAAAAATAAATTGTGGATCGTGATGGTAACCGTTAGAGTAATTGTTATTGTGGCGCATGGTACGGTCCCCAAAGGCTTGGAATGAGGACTGAAAGAACAGGGAATTTCAGGCAAAAAGGAGACCGTTCAAATTACGGCATTTTTTTAGAACAGTTAGAATACTGAGACTGGTTCAGAAGATCCGAGAAGATTTTCTGTCATTCGGATTCCAGTGAAAGAAAATTGGCCAGGGAAACAGAGACAGGTATTTAGATTTTGCCTGAGAACTGAAAGCATTGGAACATGAGAGTGACGTTGGTGTGAAAAACTCTTAAGATATATAATAATAATAATAATAATAATAATAATAATAATACCTGGAACTTGTAAGAGAACTTGAAAAACAATGGAACATGAAAGTGACGGTGATACCAATTGTAATTGGTGAGCTTGTTATAGTCATTAAAATATTAGTACCTGACTGGAAGACTTTGAAATAAGAGGATAAGAGACCATCCAAACTACAACATTATTAAGATTGGCCAGAATACTAAGGAGAGTCCTGGAGTCTTGAGGTGACTTGCTGTCCCTCAGACTCCAGTGAGAATCCATCAGCTTACTCTGGTGTGAAAATATCTAATAATAATAATAATAATAATAATAATAATAATAATAATAAGAAGAAGAAGAAGAAGACATTTATAAATATTTGGGGATATTGGAAGTAGACGCCATCAAACAAACTGCGACGTCAACTTTACTTACTTTTATATATACGAATCAGAATCCGTCCTGGAGAATAAGACGCACAAAATTCTCTGGCATTTTGAGATACAAACAGATCCCTTAATTCCGGCCAGAACATCAAAGCAAGAGATAAGTAAAATAAAAAAAAAATAAAAATAAAAATAAAAAAAGAACCTGACGGACCACAATCTGAAAATCAAAGAAAGTGAAAAGATATACAAGTACGTGTACCTTGCCAGAAAATTAAAAAAACAAAAACATAAAGGTTACAGAGATACCAGTCGTAATTGGAGCGCTTGTTATGATCCCCTAAAGGCTTGGTAAGAGAGTTGGAAGAGTTGGAATCAGAGGACAGTCCAGACCATACACCCTACACCATTGCTAAGATAGGTCAGAATACTGAGAAGAGTCCTGAACACCTGAGGATACTTGCTCACACTCAGACTCGAGTGAAAGACCATAGATAACGCTGGAGTGAAAACTTCGCAAGGAGAAAATGTAATAATAAAACATTGCACCAAAGAAAATGCGTATAAGGTTTTTAGTATATATAGAAACTCAGACTACTTTTTAAAAAAAAAATCAATTCCTTTTAGTCATTGCAAATAAAATAGGAATCACGTTTGAACGTGACTTTTGTAGAAATATTTCTTTTAGTTTCTGACTCTTCTTACTATTTCTCTCACACATTACTTTTTCATTACATTCACTTGCACTTACAAATTTATATTTATGGCAGTCAGAAAAAATTGAGGCGGAAGCACTAATGCTTTACTTATTTGTGACGTTGAGCTCATTTTGACACTCAATCTGTATATTGTTCATTGAAAATTAGAGCAAAAAAGGCGGGACGAGGATTCACTTTTATTAAAAATGAAGACGAGAATTACTTACAAAATTGGACTATTATATGTATAATGATATTTTTTAAAGTACTTTTCTTTTATAATAGTCATAATTGTCAAGACAATGTTTCTTCATACGATTAAAAACACACACACACACACACACACACACACACCTAAAAAAAAAACAAATATTATGAGACTATTAATGAATGAATTGCCCAAAGAAGAAATACCATCATTTCATCTTCTGACATAACCAGACTGTTTTGGTACAATATATTACAGAGAGTATAGCTATGATGATATGAATGCCAGCTTTCGTATTTCTTCTAACCAGACAAAAGGCATAAAAAACAATTATCTGAACATAACTGTCCAAATGTATAAGATTTAACTGCCTTACTCAGGCCACATGGCGGGCGAAGTGCCTCTGAATCTTGCATAGTGAGACCTCTATGGCGCGTATTTAACAATACATAAAACAGCATGGAACGGATTTATTTAAACGGATATTTTTAAACATTCCTTATATATATATATATATATATATATATATATATATATATATATATATATATATATATGATAGAGGGAGCAAGATCCTTTCATGTTTTGGGTTATTTTCCTTGTTTATTCTGGGAGAAATCCTTAAGCAAGTTAATTGCTTAACTGTTCTAACATAAAACTGAATTATTTTGCTACTTTTAAAAAAGTATTGTATAAAGGGATAGATGCTGAGAGGGGTTTGTAAGTATCCGATATAGACAAGTAATCCAGGAACACATTCCTTGAACTTTGTCGATTGTTTAGGTTTAAAGTATGGTTCAAATGGGTATTTTCTTCACTTCTGGGAGAGGATTAGTTGAGTTTTATGGCACATCAAACATTTTAGGTTATTTAAAGCCAGATCTTGTGTATATATTCACACACATTCATACACACATATACACACACATATAATATACGATTTGTAAACGAATAGCTTGTAAGTAACTTTTTCAGCCCAGGCAGAGATCTTTTTTTTGCCTACTGTAAAAGGGTTTCAAGTATTTCTATTTAACACTTAAAAGTCTATTTAACATTATTTATTCATTTTCCGTCGGTTGATGCACAAATATTGCTATTTAACACTGAAAAGTCTATTCAACATAATTCATTTACACACGGTTAAATGATTCCAAGTATTGCTACGTAATTCCAATAATTCGATTCGTGCACACAGTTAAATGGTTTCAAGTATTCCTATATAACACGAATAATTCTATTTAGTATTAACCATTTCGTAGCACATACTAAAATAGCTTCTAGTATTACTCTCAACCACGATTCGAGCACAGTTAAATGGTTTCAAGCATCGCTATGTAACACTATCCAATTAATTTAACACCAGTCATTTGTTTGCACACGGCTAAATGGTTAAACAGTTCTATTTGACCCATAGATGGTACCCAAACAGGTTCTCCAACCGCTGGGTCAGTTTAGGCGTCGGAGTTGTAGCACTAATAGTGGGAGGAGTTCGCCCCTTTGAATAGATGCAGTTAGTCTATTCTTCAACCTCAGCTGACTGAGCGACTTCACTTTCGTAGTCATGGTAAAATTTACATGATAATTAAATTGAAAAAAAAAAACATAAAGAAAATACTAATAAAACTTCTAAAAACCATAACGTTGAATCATAAGCAAGTTGACACGTCAAAAATCTCTTCGATCTTTTCATTTTTTAAAACTATGTACGTTTATTTATAGTCTTTGCTATTTATGATTAACATCGTTCACAAACTATAAAACATAAGTCTATACATCAGAAAAAAAGATTAAGGCGTTCATGGTGTAGCGTTAACATCATCTGAAATGCTTACGGCGGTCTGAATTCAAATCCTGGATGACCCTGTTTTTATTTTACAATGATAACAGTTGGAAAATTATGAATCCAACAATTCCACTGTCATCTACGTGGAAATTTTGAGCAGAATGAGCTCTTTAACTTTATATGGCAAAGTCTAGAAAAATTAAAACTGAATTAAAGCCTCTAAAAGTCGGCTTAAAAATTGACCTATATCATATCTTACTCGTTTGGACGGATTGGGAGAATTGTGTATGAAAAAAAAAATTAGCTGAATTAGAACTGTTTGACTAAACTGAATAGTTTGAAATAGAAATGTTTTTGACTATCAAAATGTGTACTCATGCTAAACTGAATTGTTTGAAATAGAACTGGCTATTTGCATAAAAATGGATTTGGTGTTAAATTACCTACAAAGGTTGATATGCCATAAAACCCACAAAACCAACCATAATATTTCCTCTCACTTTGTGTTTGTGTGTGTGTGAGTGTGTGTGTGTGTGTGTGTGTGTAAACCTCATTTATCTCCGATTTACATGCACACACACACACACACTAAAAAAAACACTACTCAGACGCGTATGTATATATGCAAATGTGCAGAGCCTATGTATTATCAAGTGCATGGATCCTTGAGGTTAGATTTTTTTAAACCACTTTTTTCTTATATTGAGCAATCTTATCTTAAATTTTAAACGATAAATCCTACTGATTTAATCATTTCATTATACCTCATTGCACTATATATATTTTTTCTTCCAGAGAGGCCCCGTCTAGTATGGTAAAGTCGCCAGTTTTGTGTGCATTGACATGGAGGCCAATGCCTGCGGCGGCTCATTCCAAACTATACAGTAGTGTCTTGGCTTGGTTTGGCGTATTCACCAGTCTTTCTCGGAAACTAGTAGACAAATTCACCTACCTAGGAAGTAGCGTCTCGTTAACGGAAAAAGACATTGACACACGACTAACGAAAGTATGGACAGCTATCGATAGGCTCTCGATCATATGGAAATCAGACCTGACTGATAAAATGAAACGCAGTTTCTTCCAGGCAGTGGTCGTATCGATACTGCTATATGGATGCACTACTTGGACGCTAACTAAACGGCTGAAGTAGAAACTAGACGGCAATTACACAAGAATGTTGAGAGCAATATTGAACAAGTCCTGGCGACAACACCCCATAAGACACCGACTATACAGCCACTTGCCTCCCATCACGAAAAAGTTAGACGAACGAGACACGCAGGACACTGCTGGAGAAGCAAGGGCGAACTCATCAGTGATGTACTCCTATGGACCCCTGCATATGGCCAATCAAAGCAGGACGACCAGCTCGAACATACATACAGCAGGTATGTGAGGATACGAGATGTAACCCTGAAGACCAGCCAAAAGTGATGAATGATAGGGAGAAGTGACTAGAGAGGGTCAGAGATATCCGTGGTAGCGGCACGACATGATGATGATATATATATATATATATATATACCATGTAAAAGAAAAACTTTTAGAAATTACTTATATATTTTTAAGATATGTTATATTTGCATCTTTAGACAGAGAAAGAATGAAACATTTCTTATGAAGATTTATAAAAACCCACAAAATTCAGGTCACCCTTTTTTTCCAAAAAAAAAAAAAAAACAACAACAATCGGTCACATTAGAATAATGAATTTATTTCCATTCTATTAAAAGCATTGATATAAATCAATGCTCTAAAAAATTAACAGGAGTTCATTGATTTATATCAATGCTTTTAGGAATCACCGTCTTTCCAAAAAGCTTCAGTGCGAAATGAAACGTCTAGTAGATCACCGATTCCACCTTTTACGAATTTAACCGTTTCAATTAACGCGCCTCCAACTAATGAACATGCTGATTCAAATAGATAGCACATGTTAGTAAACAGTTTAGATTAGATAAAAATTATAAAACTCCAACGATTTTTTTCTAATAGCTTATTATATGGAGTCATCTGATTGACTTAGATACAAAACTCCACCAAACATATTGTCTGAACTGTTGCATTAAATAACAACTGAAATTAAGATTAAAAATACGAAAAATATTTGAAAATGTTTCATCTAATTAAAATAAAAATTCAAGGTACATGAATATATTTGTATTGTTCAAGTCTTCATATGTTTAACGGTTTCTTTGTTATATGAACTGACGACCTTCGTGGGTTACTTGATGCCAAAGTCATCGCTGTAGATGCTCAACAGTGGAAATATTTAACCCATAGATGGGGGATCAAGAAGCTAATACCTTTAGCAAGAGTATAAATCCGATTGTAAACGTAATAGCATCACAGGAGTTAGAAGCAAAAAATTTCAAGAGGGAATAAATTTTAACATGATTCCGATGTTACACTTATCGTATATTTGATTACCATAATCGTATTGCATAGATTTGCAATTGTAAATTGCAAATTTTCTCTTTCTGAATTAATTCTCTATAAAGCTTGAAAAAATACTTTATATTCATGTACCTGAAGTTAGACATCATAATAGTACATCAACTAATATCCAATACTTATTCCCATTAGAAATTTAGCCAAAAAGGTACTGTGTTATTTTCAACATATTCTGGAACTTTAGAATATGCCGACTGCATCCATGCAGAGGAGTAAGAACATCCGCTCAATAGATGTCCTGGATATTACACTAATGGTTATCGTTTTAGGAAATGGACACGGCGACACGAGTTCAAATCCTGGACGAGACTGATTGCATTTCACATAGCACAGATACCCTTGGGAAAGGTATGAATCCAATTATTCTTTCTCCAGCTATGGGTAAATAGTAGGGCAGATTAGGTTCTTCAGCCTTGGTAAGGCAACTAGTCTAGGAGAAGGAAAACTCTGAATTCAAACCTGATAAACTCCACTTAAAAATTGACCTTATGTCATATCCTGTCCGAACGGAGGGTTGGGTAAATATGATTACACTAAACAATCTGATTGGGAGGTTCCAGTCCTTGAATTTTGGGAAATATGGAGTACTCCTTCATTGTCAGTATTCCTAAATCCACTCTGACCCTAAGTGATAGTACCTGTTATGGACTTATCTGTGGATTATATAGAACTGTTTAATCATTTATTATACTTGAAACCATTTAACTGTGAGAAAACAATAGCTATTTTTGAAAGCATTTAACTGTTTGAAGAAAAATGTGCCCTGGATGGTTAAAAAATCTTAACTACTAACTATTCTCTTAAAAATCATTCGTGAAAACAGGATTTGGCAATAATTAACTCACATGGGTTTATGTCATAAAACACATCAAACAACCTACTAACTTAGATATTTAAATGAATCTCTTTGCGACTAAAATAAATCGGTTGCATATACATCCATAGATTCGTAATCGACTCTAAGGAATCTTCATCGACTTGTTCAACAATTTTATGTTTTATTATTCATTGGATGATGGGTGTTTAGAATGAGGCGGAGAATTCTGGCTAAGGCGGGTCTGGATATATAACAAAAAAGAAAGAAAGAAAGAAAGAAAGAAAGAAAGAAAGAAATTATTCGTAACTGCTCTTAAAAAAAGAGAGAAAAAAGTCGGCCAGTTTCACTGTGACACAATGAGTGACCTTTGGGAACGGGTTGCCGCCTAATTTCCACAAATGTCAGCCACGAGACCCTGAAAGCTGCAGTCGATGCAACCGAAGTGTTGTGGGGAGTAAGGCTTTGGGTTTTTTTTAAAGGAATCAAGAATGTGACAATGAGAAGGAGAGAGGGTAGTTGAAGTGTTAAAAGTGGGGATGATGAGGTTGTCAACTTTGTCAGACCTCCCAGTCTGACTTTTGAGCTAACTTGGTTGAAACGCACCTGCTTGATTTGGTATATTTCCTTGGGACGCTTTACGCTTTTTGACAACAGCTGTGCTAAAAGATACTTAAACAAGTTCTCCTTTCTTCTCTCTCTTTCTTTTTATTATTAGTTTAATCATCCTATTACCAATGTGCATAATCCCTTGCCTGGCCAAGTGAGAGAGGATCAATTTTCCACTATTCACCCATCTTTCTCAAGATAGAATGTATCCAGTGAGCCGCTTTTATTTGGTCCATCAATTTGAGATTTTTCCAGAGCAACTCATTTTGCTGTCTCTAGAGATCAACATCAATCTTTTTAAAAATACACACTCGATACATCTATTTCAACAGTTGTTTTTATCGCTCACGTATTCTTTCATTCCTGTGACAACTTTGAACTTTTAAAGTTCCGGATAAATCAGTGTCAATTTGGATATCTGATTTGTTGTTTCTTTGTAATATTCTTATGTCAGTTTTCTAACTTTTTGAACGCTCTGTCGGCTGCGGCTATAGAATCCACCGAATGCACCTCTACAGAAAAGTAAGGCTTCTACCCGCAAAGAGGCTACTTGTTGGTCATGGTTGGTGACCCACTATATTTGAGCGCTTGACCTTTGTGGTTGAGCCGTCTGTGAACCAACAAAGTGACCACGTGAACTGAAACACTTCAGATGGTCAGTCAGAGAGATTTGGTGACATCATTCGGCTGATCATGTCAAGCTTTTGCACCTATATGATTGCCCTTACCATATTCTTCAAATTGCTATTTCGGCTATCAAATACCCACAATTCTTTTACCTTAAAAGTCTCGGAAGACGGTGACAGTGGATCATTTGCACTGTGATAGTAAAAGTTGAAACAATTTAAACTGTGCTCAAATAAATGAATAATATTAAATATGATTACTAGTATTTGATAGCAATGCTTGAAACCATTTATCTGCGTACGAGAAAGTGATTAATATTAAATAGAATTATTAGTATTATCATAAAAATTATCAGTGATAATTAGTAATACTTGAACTCATTTAGTGTCCTGGATATCATTACTCTTAGGTCCACTCTGATCCGGAGTTATAGTACCTTTTAGGTTCGCATCTTTGAGTCAAATAGAACTGTTCAATCATTCACTAAGGACTGTTATAATTAGTTATTTTAAATCATACAACTGTCTACAAATATTTCGTATTAGATAGGTATACATGATAAATAGAATTTCTAATGTTAAATACTTAACACCATTTCATGATGCGCAAATAAATGATTATTATTAGTGCTAAAAATACCAATACTTGAATCTATTTAACGTTGAGCGAACAAAATAGTTCTGGCTCGTTTAAAAATTATGTTACCTACAAACTATTTGTTTACAATGTGTGTGAGTGTGTGTGTGTGTGTGTGTGTCCGTCTGGCTGTCTTTCTGTGTGTGTGTGTGTGTGTGTGTGTGTGTGTGTGTGTGTGTGTGTGTGTGTGAACAGGATTTAGCATTAACTAATCCTCAACAGATAGAACCCTAAAGTGTGCTACTACTCCAGACCAGAGTAGACCAGGGATCGATGGCAAAAAAGGAGTACTCCACATTCCCAAAAGCTCCAGCATTACTGGAACCTCACCATCTGATTGTTTAGTGTCATATCCAGGACACACTTTGTGGGGAGGTCTTACCCTTCTTCTGAGAAGCAGTTGGTGTATTCTACCGCCTCAGGCAACTGGGCAAGTGGAACATGAGGGTGACGGTGAATACAATGGTACTTGGAACGATTTCCAATATCTTGGGGAAAATGGAAGACTTGGAAATCAGAAGAACCGAGACCATCCAAACAACAACATTGTTATGATCGACATGAATATTTAGAAGAGCCCTGAAGATCTGAAGAAACTGGCTTTCACTTAGACTTCAGTGAACAAAGAAACAAAAAAACAAACAACAGTTAAAATTGGTGTAAAAAAAACTCGCATAGAGTGAAAATAATATGTAAAAAAAACCACCTACACTCAAATATAAGAAAGTCAGTACTTGATTTATATAGATTTTCCATTGATATATCCTTTCAAAAGATATGTCGCATTAGATGATTCTCAAAAGTAAACTTGTAATTAATTCCAGTCTAACAAGTAAAAATATTGATGCTTCAAATACAAGATGTTTTCAAAGATGTTTTCGAGACTGAAGCTGTATTTCTCAAGAAAGAAATTAACAATTGATGAAGAGTTAATTGTCTTCAAAATTATTCTCAGACCATTCAACACACTAAGCTAAAGTGTAGTTGTTCGTCTAAATTGATCATGCTAAATATAGGGAATAGAAATCGCTGAAAGTAAAAATAAATAATATGATTTAAGGTTTGTGTGAGTATAGTCTAAAATAAATGTTCAGTGGAAGTTGCCCCGTTTAAAATCGAGTCTCTTCACTCCTCACTCAAACAGAATAAATAATATGATCAATCTGGGTCTTTTTTTTTTTGTTTTTTTTCCTATTGTGCACCTTGTACCAGCTCTGGTTTTAGGACTCCACCCAAAGCAGGGAGAATCATATGAAAAATTATGAATTCAACGGCTGTTTTTATATATACTTGGATATTCATCAAGACCAGCCGCTGGGAATAATATGAAAAGGATAAAAGGATGAAAATTTCCTCAAGAACCGAAAAGGAAAAAAGGACACAAAAAGGGGCCGCTTTAGATAGGATTGTAAATTAAATAAAAATTAGAATATTTGTTAAAAGTGAGTGTGGCACAAGGACACACATACACACACACACACGCATGCACACACTCACAGATGCAATTTTGTTTTTGGCTACAGAGGGTATTACAAATGATTTTTGTTTACGGACTTTCAATCCAGTTGGGTTTGGTAATAAATTATACCTAATAATATCCATTTTGATTATAAAATCTTTCATTAGAAGACAAGTCAAGATCCTTATATATAAGAAGAAAATTGGCTTTTTATATAATTTTCTTTTTATTCAGATGAAACAATATGGATAAAAATAAATCTTCCCATTATGACAATTGGATTTCTCTTTATTCCCTTGTCAGTCAAGCTTGTTAATTGAATGCTAAAAGCTTCCTTTTCAGCTTTAAATATGAGGGTATTTTCAAGAAAATTAATATCAATATAAAATGAAAGAACCGAAAAAATTCCAATATGTCTTTGATTTTTGTATTCGTATTTTTATAACTGTGGTGTCTACATTCTGTAACTGTCTAGTAATATAAATCCGAATATATATATATATATATATATATATATATATATACCTGTGGTTTCTAAATTCTATGTATGTCTAGTTCTATAAATCTGATTGTGAATATAAGTATATGTGCATATATAATCCGAGAAAAATATCCAAGGTTGTCAGAGTATTCAGCGTAAGTGCTCAATGGCAACGTCTAAGGACTAATTAATTATGGATTAAAAATACATCAAAACTCACGTGCAGTGCCATATTATTGTTTTATGAGAATGAAATAAAAAACACAGTTTGTCATTATAAATTCATTTCAGGTCTATGATGACCCTCTTCAGATGGTAAATGAAGATACTGTTGACTATTTCAATATTATTTGGATATGTTCATATTGCTTCCGGCGAGAAGAGAATTAAAAATATAATATTAAGATTAATCTTTTTATTTTTTAGTTAAAAAAAGTTCACAGTGGAAGTATCATTAAATGTCATAATCAGATACTTCGACATTCTAGCAGGTGTACTGCAAGGAGGCACATAAGTCCCATACATGTTCATCATCTGTCTAGATGACGTGTTTAAAACATTTATCGATAAAATCAAAGAAAACGGTTTTGAGCTAACAAAAGAAAGAAGCAGAAGGTACCCCGCAATAACAATTACCGACGCCGAATACGCCGATGATATAGAGCTCCTGGCTAATGCACCTGCCCTAACCGAAACCCTGCTACATAGTCTGGAACGAGCAGCTGCAGGCATCGGCCTCCATGTCAACGCACACAAGACGGAATATATGTGCTTTAATCAAACAGGCAACATCGCCGCATAAAACGGTAGCTCTCTGAAACTAGTTGACATGTTCGCCTACCTTGGAAGCAGTGTCTCATCAAACGAGAAATACATCGACACGCGACTAACAAAGGCATGGACCGCTAAAGATAAGTTATCAGTCATATGGAAGTCAAAACTGACAGATCAGATAAAACGGTTTCTTCCAAGTAGCGGTCGTATCGATACTACTATATGGATGCATTACACGGAAGCTAACGAAATATATGGAGAAAAATCTTGACGGTAACTACACAAGAATGCTGCGAGCAATATTGAACAAGTCCCGGATACAGAATACAACAAAACTGCAGCTGTAAGGCCACCCACCACCCATCACGAAAACTATCAAAAGTAGACAAACCAGTCATGCGAGACACTGCTGGAGAAGTAAGGACGAGCTCATAAGTGATGTACACCTGAGGACCCCTTCAAATAGACGTTCAAAAGCAGGACGACCAGCTCGAACATACATACAGCAGCTCTGTGCCGATACAGGATGAAGCCCTGAGGACCTGCCGGAAGCAATGGATGATAAGAAAATGTGGAAATAGAGGGTCAGGGATATCTGTGCTAATACCGTGACATGATGATGATGATGATGATGATGATAATGTTCATACTTTCCTCTTTTAAGAATGTCCGTCACCACTCATTTGAATATAATTGAAAAAATAATTTTGTATAATATATATATATATATATATAGTCTTAAATTCATAATTAAAATTTCTATATTTTATTGTACCAGTTTTGTTCGTTTCTATTCAATATATTGCAGGCATACAGTTTTAAAGACAACAGGCAAGGATATGGAGTTGAGGGTTTTATTAGCCTTTTTTTGATGTCACAAATGCGGATGAAGGCTGATAAATAATTGTCTGGAATCTCTGATATCATGGTTCGAGTACACGTACTTTCGACCATCTTTAGTCATTGACGAAGAGGTAGGTACGACCTCGCCGTATACGAGAAATTTTATGTAATCAATTAATACTTTTAATGAATGCTTTCATGACGTGCAGTAGACGTCATGTCTAAATGCGGAGTCCGTTGATACTGGTTCCACTGTGTTGAATTCACAGATCAGGATCACGTTATCATGAATTGTTGAGGTTATGGAATTATGCACCATTGTCAGATGTAATCTACGTAAAGTAACTTCTTGATTAAAAGTTTATCATTATGTTTGTGTGTGTGTGTGTGTGTGTGTGTGTGTGTGTGTGTGTGTGTGAATGAATGAGTGAGTCTTTACTCAATTCTTTCATTATGAGCAGGATGCAACTCAAGATCAATGTTGAGAGACTTTCAGATTGCTTGAATTAATGTTTTTTCCTTCTCTTAGACACGTTACATTAAAAAGCTAAAGAGCCTACTTTGCCCTACTATTTCCTCATAGCTGCGGGAAAAGTGATTGAAACGCTTATTGGCTCATTCGTCTATTATTTTAGATCGTTACACTGAGTACCTCTGAGTGTGTGTGCTTATGTGTGAGTGTTTACGTGTGTGTGTGTGTGTGTGTGTGTGCGTGAATATCGTAGCAAAAATTTATATTAGTATGTTTCCCATAAAAAAAAAAACTAAATTCGTAAATGAAAGATAATTCAGTTGAATCTCCATTGTGATTAATGCATCTTCGTAACATATAACATTCTCCATATAATGAAATATGGGGATATGTGCTTTTTTGCTTCCATAATAAAAGTATCACTATCATTTAGGACCTCTGTTACAAAATGAAATTTGTGAAATCAGTATAGATTTCATATTGTTTCCAACAGAGTTTTTCTTGTCTTTATCAGGGTTTATGATAATCATAATATTATATTTTTATTAATATCTATCTTTTTAAAATTTGATGACGATAAAGGAATCTGAAGCGTGGCAGCATAAATCTCAAGCAGTCTCTAACATTTTTTGGAATCTAACGTCAAAGACGTTAACTTATCTTGCTTGATATACACGTTGTGGTCGTCAGAGCAAGACTGGAATTCCTCAAAGCATAAAATTAAGATTTCTCGGCTGACCACAAAACTCAGACCCAGTAGACGGCACTAACCACATCATAAATCTTAAGCCACAAGTCAAACAACACGAAAACAAAGCCACTTGCCACATCAAAAGATTTGCAGAACGCTTTCTTTTAATGTCATTGGGTGACCGAATTCTGAACTATATGAATCGCATCACTATCCAAACTGACCTAAAAAATTAAAATTAGGTGAGCTGACCCAATTATTACATTCCGCCTAATTAAAATTCCCACCTGATTCCTTATTGCCTGTGTAAATTCTACGAATGAAAAGACCTGAGGCGGACGGTGCTGTCGGACAATCAGGCAAAGCCGAGGTTGCCATAGCACCAAGAGGTCTAAGTAGCAAATACGTAGGTTTAATCTTTTCTCCTAGAGGATGATTTTGCTATCAAAACGGATATTATTTGGTATTTTTCATTTATAAACTTTATTCTAGAAAAGTTTCCAATTTCACGCGAATCGATTATAACGTAAAAATTTTAACCTAAATACGGGCTATTCTGTTTATATAGCCTATTACAGTGTATTGTCCATAAATAAGAGCTGTTTTGAATTTTCTTAGAATAAAGGAGTAAGTTTCTACTTCACCTTGATGATGGTGTTTAGAATAAATCGACATTTCCGTGGAAGAAGAGTAATACCCGTCTTCCCATCAAAAAAGAAGTTTCCTGGCTATGACACCCCCCAGCAACAGGTGATGTAGTACCAGTCCTGGAGATTTGTGAAATGTAGTGTATCTCTTCATTGTCTTTACAACCGGGTCCACTGTAACGCAGTTGTAGTTTCTGTAATATATGGATCAGATATATGATATATGATATAAGATATATACGATATATATAATATATAATAAATAATATATATGATATATATAATATATATCATATATAATATATATCATATATATGATATATAATAGATATAATGTATTTGATATATGAGTAAAGGTTAGCGACTGTAGTCGAGGGTTACTCGAAGGGTCTCTTTTCAATGACTCCTACACCAAGATGTAGGAAGGCACAACTCCACCCGCTGGATTTCTTCACTTTACCTTTCATCCTTACCTTATAATGCTGAGTGTTAAGCAAGGAGGTATCAAGTACCATTTTTACGTCTTTGGTATGACCCGACCTGAGACTGAACCCTGGTCATTGGCGAACACTCTACTCGCTAATATATATATATATATATATATATATATATGTATATATATACCCATTAATATATATATATATATATATATATATATATATATATATATATATATATATATATATATATATAGTCATCCACAGACAGATATGTTTCGTTCTATCAGAACTCATCAGTGTGGCTAGACAGTAGCTTCCCGTAGCTGGGATCGAAACCCATATATACATATATATATATATATATATATATATATATATATATATATATATATATATATATTTGATATATAATATATGGGTCAAATAAATGTGTTTGAAAACAATAACTAAACCATGTAAACTGTAGCAAATTATATTTATTAAAAACGAATATTTCATACCATTAAACAGTGGGTAAAAATTGATTATCATAGGTAAATATAAATGGGGTTGAATTAAAAAAAATATTACAATGAAACACTGAAAATGTATGTTGTTATGCTTATTAACATTTTCATAGTAATCCAATTTTGGTATTTATACAAAAGGAACTGATATGCCTTAAAAAAATAAGCCCAGCCAAACTATATCCTCAAAACCACAGACACCAAATTTATTTGCTCTCGTGAGAGATTTTACAATAAAACTGTACGTGTTATTTATGACAAATCTTTACAGTATTGAAAGACTTTCAACAAAATGAAATTGCGTCATTCTGTAACAAAAAATGAATTCATTATCATCTTGTCACGCTGCCTGCATAGATCTTCCTGACCATCTCTCACCACCCATCTCTATCGTCCATTGCTCCCAGCAGGTTTTCCAGGCTACATCCTGTATCGACACAGAGCAGTTGTATATAGGTTCTTGCGGGTCGTCCTACCTTTTCTCGTCCATGTGAAAGGATACACTGGAGTATGTCACTTATGAGCTCGTCCTTCTTTCTCCAGCAGTGTCCTGCATGTCTTGTTCATCTAAATTGGTTAGTTTTCATGATGGGTGGTAGATGGCAGTGCAGCTGCTGTTTTATAGGATGATGCCTCCATGACTTATTCATTATTGCTCGCAGCATTCTTGTGTAATTGTCGTCAAGCTTTTACTCCATTCGTTTAGTTAGCATCCATGTAGAGCATCCATGTAGCAGTAACAACACGACCGCCTCTGGGGAAAAAACTACGTTTTTTTTTATCAGTCAGTTTTAACTTCCATATGACCGATAGCTTATCGCTAGCTGTCCATGTCTTTGCTAGTCGCGTGTCGATGTCTGTCTCGGTTGATGATACACAGCTTCCAAGGTAGGTGAACTTGTCCACTAGTTTCAAAGAACTACTGTTTAGAGTGGAGTTGTCACCTCTTTGATTAAAGCACATGTATTTCGTCCTTTGTGCGTAGATATGGAGGCCTATGCCAGCAGCTGCTCGTTCCAAACTATGTAGCAGAGTTTCGGCTTATGCGGGTGTATTTGTCAGAAGCGCTTTGTCATCGGCGTAGTTCGCGCCTGTAATTGTTTTTGCTGACTATCTTCTGCTTTTTTCTTTTGTCAGCTTGAAACTGTTATATTTCATTATATCAATAGACGTTCTAAGCATGTAGTCTAGGCAAATGATAAACTGGAATGGGACTCATGCATATCCTTGCAGCACACCTGCTACAATGTCGAAGTAATCTGTACCTCCATCCGAGGAGTGGACTTTTATTACAAAAATATATATGAAGTTTTTTTCTTATTTCTGTATTGCTACATATATTTTTCCTGACAGCCTTTTTGTGTGGTTGAATTTAAAAGTAAATAAAATACGATAATATACATTTGATTATCAGCTGTTCAGCTTGAAATAAGAAAATGCTGATATATTTTGCTTAGAGAAAAAATTATCAAAAATATTTAGAATACATTTTATATTCATAACGGTTGCATTGGAAAAACATCCAATAGATTTCTCAGTAATATTCATAACATGGCGCTCATCAAAATTACTTAAGTGTATAGATGGTAGAATGGAATGACCATTGTTAGTCCACCTCTAAGAATTAACGAAGTTTTTGCTATAAAAGTAGTGTTAGGGTTAGGCCAAGGTTGGTTGTTTGGATAGATGATTTTACGGTTGACCGATCCTTGTGGAATTATTTAAAGCCCATGTCGATTGTTTTCCTTTTGGAAACAATTATAAAGTTTCAAGTAAATGATTATTATCATTTATTCTTAATTATTTGATAAGTAAATCATCATAATACAAATGATTTGTACGCATTGTTTCAAGTTTTCCTGTCAATATTAATAATTTTTATTCAGTTGTTTGACTTTAAAGTAAAAAGTAATGTTGGTATAGTGTTCGCCAGAAGCCGGGAGACTGGGATTCAATTTCAGGTCCGGTAATACCAAAGACTTTAAAAATGGTACTTGATACCTACTTGCTTAAAACTCAGCATTATAAGGTAGGTATCAAGAATAAAGAGAAAAGGAGTAGCGTCCTCCCCTACACCTTGGTGTAATAGCTATTGAAAAATGGCCTTTGGGTCTACCTCAACTACGGTCGCCAGGTTTATTTACTTAAAGTTGGTAACCTCAATCAAGGGTGACCTGAATGTTCCATTTTCAATAGGTACTACACTGTAGAGGAGGGGGCTACTCCATTCACGGGATTGCTTCACTTTACCCATGACCCTTACGTTATAATGCTGAGTGTTAAGCAAGGGGCATCAAGTACCATTTTTTGAGTCTTTGGTGTGACTCGACCTGGGATTGAACCCCGGTCTCTCGGATCATTGGCGAATATGCTACTTATTAGGCCAATGGCCTGGTTAGTATTCCTATATTATACGAATTATAATCTGTGGAGGTACTCATCGTGCAATGGTGACCGTCGTTTGCATTTCACACAGCGCTAATATCCCTTGAAAAGTTATGAATCTAGCTATTCTCCTTTTATGGAGATGCCCGTGGTGTAGTCGTTATCGCTGTAGGAAATGAACACGGCGATACGAGTTCAAATCCTGGACGAGACTGATTGCATTTCACATAGCACTAATACCCTTGGGAAAGGTATGAATCCAATAATTCTCCCTCCAGCTATGGGTAAATAGTAGGACAGACTAGGTTCTTCAGCCATGGTTAGGCAACTAGTCTAGGAGAAGGAAAACTCTGAATTCAAACCTGTTAAACTCCGCTTAAAAATTGACCTTGTGTCATATCCTGCCCGAGCGGAGGGGTTGGTAAATAGGGCTATTCTCCTTCCGGTCATGGACAAAATGTAAGGCAAACTGGGATTTTTATTTCTTGGAATGGCAACTGGTACTTCAAAGGAAGAACTCGGCTAAATTCCCCTTAAAAATTATATTTGTATCATATCCTGCTCGCGGGAAGTGGTTGGGTTCATATATATATATATATATATATATATATATATATATAACAGTAATATCCAGTTAGCCTCCAAAGACAGTGGGTGTGGATTATTCGTGTATCGAATATATGAGGAATTTCAAATAGATCTATGGGAGTTCTCCATTTATGGCTATTGTTATATATTTTCTGTCCAGGTTTATATAACAAAACTCACATATATAGCGTATACAGTGCAATTAGAAGGAAACTCAAACCTGGTTAAATTGTTTTAAATTTATTTCGGCGAAGGATATCATTATACTCTCCGTCACATCAGATGACTGCCCACGTTTAATTTGAGGGAGAAAAGCTGAAAATATCGATTACAATCTACAAAAAGAAACCGGTTGTGTCATTTAAAAAGATTGACAAAAAATAGATGAATAACCGACAATCTTTGGCTGCTCCGAAGGTAATGACACTTTTTTAACATACCCAGTGAAGCACAGATTCTACCATATTCAATGTTGAAAAAACTAGTAAAATGGACTTAACAGTTGCTAGAGTTTTACGCTCTTCCAATAGTATCCGATTCGTTTAAATGTGTTCATGTGTTTGCTTCAAAACTGAAGGTCATTTCTATACGATCTTCTTTATAAAAGATGTTTAGAGTTGTAGAAAATCTGAACTAAATTTCCCCTTTGCACTCTTACATTCTTCATTCTTTAGCATGTTTTGAACAGGTTATATGTGACCGACACATCACTCGTAACCATCAAATCCAATAAAGCATTTTGTTGGGTGTACTATATCTGACATCTCGTCTAATTTTTGTTTTCCTTTCATGAAGTGATCTTTAAGTGCAAACTATTAAATTTACCTACTGTGGGCCACTATATTTTTTCACTCTGCCAAGAGCTTATCCACCTCAGAGGTCTATATGGATTACTTTGTGAAGCTCTGGTTGAAACTTACAAAGTCATCTAAATTATTCATAGATAGACGTTAATGATGAATGCTGATGCATATGCATATGCACTTATATAATGCATAATAATCGTTAGAGCGAACAAATAAATCATTTCTTTTAAACTATTGATAGATTTTATCTAAAAGTCATCCGAGCGAAAAAAAAAAATTGACCCAAATTGATTCGATTGATAGATTCTAAATAAAAATATAATTTTAAAAAGATACAGACATAAATAAAAAAAGACACACCAAGATTTCTGTTCATTTCGGGTCACTTAGCAAAGAAAGTCAAAGTAGCACCTCCAATGACTTCTTGACACTTTATGGCTTTTTATCGTAAGGCGTCTCCTGCAATATTCTGTCAATTCAAAACACCGATCCCTTTTCAATCTTTTTAATAAAGGGTGTGTTAAGTTTGTTTTTTGAAGTCATATATTTCTCAGTTGCGTGCATTACCAACTTAGGTCAAGTAGCCTCACGTATTCAACAGTGAAATGGACATTTACTTTTATAAAGATTCCTGCATTATCCACTGAGCACAAAATTATAATTCCCTTTTGATTGACTTGATATTTTATACTCTCGACGCATTCGTCTACGTCCTCATGTGCATTGCTTGTTTGGGGAAGAGTGTATCTGTGTGTGAAATTATCGGAATGTTTATATATATATATATATATATATATGTGTGTGTGTGTGTGTGTGCGTGTGTGCAAATATATATATATATATATATATATATATATATATATATATATATATATATATATATATAAGTGTGTGAGTGTGTGTGCGGGTGCGCGCGGTACATTCAATAAGCTTATAGACTTTTTTGTGTAGGCATTTAAAATCGTCGTAGACTCTTGAAAATTCAGTATGATATTGCTATATATCGTATGAGTTGACTGACCAATTTTTATGATTTCAGGTACAAAGGAACAGCTACAGCAGGAACTGGAATACACCCTACTAAAGCCTGATTGTCACAGCTGGTGAATTTCAAAAATGCAATATGGACGTGAGAAAATTTTAGAAGAACGATATGCAATAAAATTCTGTTTTAAACTTTAAAAAAATGCCACAAAAACGTATGGACTGCTTTTAGACCATCTTGAATGAATTGAGCATCAGTTTTTGAGTGGCATAAAAGTTTCAAGGAATGCAGGGAGTCTGTGAGGGATGATGAGAGGTGTGGAAGGAGTAAGGAAACCAATATATTAAAGTTAATTGGCCAAAGGGTTAGAGTTCGGGTTAGGGTTACTATGTTAAGGTTTTAAGGGAGTTCAGGAAGAGATTCCTTGGAAAGAGACCAGCACTCTTCAAATTGGGTCAGTAGGATTTCCAGTAGGACAATGCACCAGTCCACAACTCCATCCTTGTCACAGACTATTTGACCAAGATGGGCATCAAGACAGTTGCTTACCCTCCCTATAGTTCAGACCTTGTTCCCTGTGACTTTTGGTTATTCCCTAAGCTCAGAGGCTATTGAGGAGATGAAAGAGGCTGTGACGAAGGTCATGGACACGCATTCACAAGAGGACTTCCACGGGGCCTTCCAGAAGTTTTTGGAACGGTACAACAAGTGCATTGCAGCCGGAGGAGATTACTTCGAAGGGGACTAGAGTTTCATGCGTGTACTATCAATAAAAGTGGCAATACGTAAAAAAGTCTGGAAACTTTTTTAATGATCCTCGTATATATATATATATATATATATATATATATATATATATATATATATATATATATATGCAATTAACCTGAACCATGACTATGGGCAGGATGTAACAGAAGGTCAATCTCTATATAGACAAAAGCTGATTTAAATTCAGTTTTCTTTCGCAGCGGGTTGTTTAAACAAGGCTAAAGAATAGAGTCTGCTCTACTATTTATATCTGTATATGCGCAGAGTCAATTATATATATATATATATATATATATATATATATATATATATATATATATATATATATATTATTATTATTATTATTATTATTATTAGCTGGCCTAGGTAATTACACCCTGAATAATAGTTATAACATGTTTATTACCTTCTAAAGAAAATGGTATTTTATTATTGCTTTGGGTATATTCAATCAAAGCACATATATTTCGTATTATTCATCTCAAATTTAATAGAATTGTAACCAAAACTACAGCTGCAAAAGTTCTGTAAGCAAAAATAAAATTGCATACATATATTTGTACCGCTATATATTCGCAATTTTGATGAGAGAAATTTAAATTGATTGCAAAATATACCTATAAAAAAATTGAAATCACGCTAACTTTGGATTTTAAGAAAGTCAATTTTCAAAAAAAAAACTTCTGGGATGTACTTATATATATATATATATATATATATATATATATATATATATATATATATATATATATGATAGTTTAGAAGTAATTGTTATTAACATACCTTTGCAGGTTCTATATCATGCAAATGTATACATACACATGGTGACGTGTATACAAGGGAGCATCTATACATCATGAAAGGAAGTAGTTTAAAATATAAAGTGTTTTGAAAATGTCCCATGTATGGTTGTAATAGTTTTAAAAAGAATGCACGTTATATCGCAGGAAAATAACCAGAGATTAAAAAAATATCTGTATGAATAGTAAACAGCTGGAGAAATATTAATTTGGTTGATTTAATTATGGACATCCGATAGATATTTTATGCTTTTTAAGAACCTTGTATGAAGGCTCACGAAAAAAGGCTTCTGTATTTAATGCAATATTGAGGGAATGAACACACACTCAAACATGCATATACATACTTATGAATGTGTTTGTGTGTGTGTCTGTGGTATGCTTTATTTATTAACCAATTCTTCATCAGGGAGGGGCGATTAGCGTAACAGTTAATGTCGTAATAAATAGAAGTGGAGACCCTTGTTCAAATTGTGCATAAAACTCTTTGTGTTTCAGTTTGTGGTAAAGGTATAATGCATAATGTGCATAGTAATAGTAAATGGTAGGTCAGACAATGCACCTTAGTTTTCTTTTGGTGACCAGTCAAGAAGAAGGGAAAGTTTGAATTCAATCTAGTTTTACTTCGTTCAAAACTGACCTTATGTTAAATCCTGTCCGCGGCTGAAGAACTGGTTAAATTCATACACACACATATATATATATATATATATATATATATATATATATATATATAAGTGTGTGAGTGTGTGTGCGGGTGCGCGCGGTACATTCAATAAGCTTATAGACTTTTTTGTGTAGGCATTTAAAATCGTCGTAGACTCTTGAAAATTCAGTATGATATTGCTATATATCGTATGAGTTGACTGACCAATTTTTATGATTTCAGGTACAAAGGAACAGCTACAGCAGGAACTGGAATACACCCTACTAAAGCCTGATTGTCACAGCTGGTGAATTTCAAAAATGCAATATGGACGTGAGAAAATTTTAGAAGAACGATATGCAATAAAATTCTGTTTTAAACTTTAAAAAAATGCCACAAAAACGTATGGACTGCTTTTAGACCATCTTGAATGAATTGAGCATCAGTTTTTGAGTGGCATAAAAGTTTCAAGGAATGCAGGGAGTCTGTGAGGGATGATGAGAGGTGTGGAAGGAGTAAGGAAACCAATATATTAAAGTTAATTGGCCAAAGGGTTAGAGTTCGGGTTAGGGTTACTATGTTAAGGTTTTAAGGGAGTTCAGGAAGAGATTCCTTGGAAAGAGACCAGCACTCTTCAAATTGGGTCAGTAGGATTTCCAGTAGGACAATGCACCAGTCCACAACTCCATCCTTGTCACAGACTATTTGACCAAGATGGGCATCAAGACAGTTGCTTACCCTCCCTATAGTTCAGACCTTGTTCCCTGTGACTTTTGGTTATTCCCTAAGCTCAGAGGCTATTGAGGAGATGAAAGAGGCTGTGACGAAGGTCATGGACACGCATTCACAAGAGGACTTCCACGGGGCCTTCCAGAAGTTTTTGGAACGGTACAACAAGTGCATTGCAGCCGGAGGAGATTACTTCGAAGGGGACTAGAGTTTCATGCGTGTACTATCAATAAAAGTGGCAATACGTAAAAAAGTCTGGAAACTTTTTTAATGATCCTCGTATATATATATATATATATATATATATATATATA